>CM038677.1:76898362-78119142 GCA_021605205.1 Aegilops longissima
ATCCTGAACTTGTTATCAGCACCGCCATTGCAAAAGTTCCCACACAGCTCAAAAGACAACTCACGAGAAGAAAAAACAGTTTTACATTAGTCAAACAAATTTGGAAAAAGCTCTATAATCTCACTTGCTATCTGCTCTTATTAATCACAAAAGCTTGTTCATGAGGAAAATTCAGACATTCCGTCTTGCTCTGGGCATCACCGAACTAAGCTTTCAACTCCAAAGAAATCAGGCAAGTCAAACAAATCGAGTCAAAACAAAGTAATATGAAGTTATGTTTAGCTCGAGCAAACCACAAAGCTAAAATATGGGCCCTCCACTACAAAATAACTTGAAAGTCGATTAGCAATCAGGTGCTCAAAAACATTTCATGGATAAATGGAAACAAACCCCAAATAATGAGCACTACAATAAAAGACACATCCGTGACATTTTGGGCGAATGAATTTTTTTCTGTCATACATATGACACTTCTATGATGATAATTGTGACAAAACCGGTATCATCATAGATGTGGTGAGCTCTACTTCTATGACAAAAATCATGACAGAAAATGGGCTTTTCGTCTTGGGCGGGCGGAGGCGTAGCTGCATGACATTCTTTGGGCCGTCCATGTGGAAAAAAACCGTGGTAGAAGCGAGGGAGGAAAATTTGAGGAGTTGCGTTCACGGTGGGAGGTCGGGGCGGCGATGCGCGTTTCTCTCGTCGTGCGTCTGTGGCGTGTGCGGCGTTGGCTCTAGCCTGAACCCGGCGAGGCGTTGGGCTCTAACGAACCCGGCGATTGCCTGCGGTCGCGTTCTGAATCGGCGATCGATCGATGGCTGTTGCCCGAACCCGATGGGCGATTCGCCGCTGCTGCTGCTAAGCGAAGCCGATCGATTGGATGAGCAGTGAGCATTGCGGGGGGTTGGATGAGCGATGGCGGTGGCGTTGCCTGCGGATGAACAGGACCCGTGGTGTGGAGGCTGGATGAACAATGAGCGGTGGAGGGTGGCCGTGGAGGGTGGTTGAACATGACCCGTGGTGTGGAGGCTGGATGAGCGATGGGCGGTGGAGGGTGCCCGTGGAGGGTCGTTGAGCGATGGCGGTGGAGTAGCAGCGGTGGAGGCTGGATGGCGAGGAGCCCGTGGAGGCTGGAGGAGGTCGACGGTAGCCGTGGAGGCTGGAGGAGAGTCGGCGATGGAGATGAACGATATCCGTGGAGTCCGTTTTGCGATCGCCACACCCTCCCGATGAACAGGACCCCGTTTGACCGTAGGAGGTCCGTTTAAATCCGTTTGCGATGCGCCACACCCTCCCGATCAACAAGACCCCGTTTGACCGTGGGAGGTCCGTTTCCTCCGTTTTGCGATGCGCCACACCCTCTCGATCAACAGGACCCCGTTTCGACCGTGGGAGGTCCGTTTCCTCCGTTTTGCGATCGCCACACCTCCCGATCAACGGGACCCGTTCGAGCGTGGGAGGTCCATTTCCTCCGTTATCGGCGCTGTTTCTCCGTTCCGACCCAGCCATGTACCACGAGCCCTCGCCATACGTATGCACGAGTAGGCGTTGAGACCCCTCCGTATGTACACATACGTGGCCGTATTTCTTTCTTGCACCACGGCGCTGTGCGTGCGTGTACATGCTACGTCGCGGCGCCTCTACTACGACGCGTGCGGCGCCTCTACAGCGACCGGTATATGCGTACCGTTCGTGACCGAATGACAACACTCGTGCGCTTCGACCAGGTGGGTCCCGGTATCGGGCACTTCCTTACTGCGAAGATGTAGCTGGTGGGTCCCAGCGGTCGGCGAATCGTTTGGGATTTTTGCCCAGGCGCACTTCCTTGCGTGCAAAGATGTAGCTGGTGGGTCCCGATGGTCGGCGAATCGTTTTTTTTGGACGCACTTCCTTGCGTGCGAAGATGTAAGCTAGTGGGTCCCGGCGGAGCGAGAAACGTTTTTTCGCGAAATCGGTGGCCCATCCGGTGGGTCCCGTTGTCGGTGGAGAATAATTATTTTGCTTGGCGTAATAAGGAGGCGGTTCCTTCTGCGGCCGTGGACCCGGTATCGACCTCTCCACGTCTGATCCACGTCCGATGGAAGCCATTCCTTGACCACCTTGACCACGCGCCCGCCGAGCACCGGTGGTGGGCGGCGGCGAGCCTAGGAAGGGGACGGCGAGCGGGGAAGGCAGCGGCATTGGATGCCGCATAAAGGAGTATGAGGTTTACTCGTTGGCTGCGGTGTGAGGCTGCCGTCGCCGCAGAATAACGGGGGTGTGGGTGCGTGAGGGATGGTCGGCCAGCGGTGGGAGTAGTAGAGGCGGTGAGGCCTCGCGGCATCCAACCCGACCACGGAGTGGCGGGGAAGCGGCACGACCAATGCTGCTTTAGGCGGTGGAGCAAGAAGACGAGAGGTTGAAGAAGCACTAAGGCCGTTGGATGGACATCGTACGGTCCTTTGGAGGTAGAATCGTTCATATATTGACTAAAGTTGACAAAGGCCTCCGTCGATCAACAAGTAGGCCCTAAGTCAGCCTCCCACCAAGGTTGGTCCCAGCTAGCGGGGGTATTCATTTTGTGCGTAATAACGAGCCTTTGCCGGTGGGTCGGTGACATTGAGAGCGTTTTTTTGCGAAATCGATGGCCCGACACTGTGGGTCCCGGCGATCGAGAAGCGTTTTTCCATGAAATCTGGTGGCCCGTCCGGTGGGTCCCAGCTGTAAGGTGGAGGAATAATTATTTTCAGCGTGAAGGAGGCACTTCCTTACGGTTGCGTGGACCCGGTATCGGCCTCTCCACGTACAATAATCTTCCGATGGAAGTCGGTCGTTGACCACATTGACCACGCTTGCACGAGAGCACCACGGCGGTGGGCGGCGAGGCCTAGGAAGGGGACGACACGAGCGGGAAGACCGGCGTTGTTTCCACGAGGAGAATCTGTTGTCTGAGGTTTCTTGGTTCGTCTGCCGTCATTGGAGAATAACAGCGGTGTGGGTGAGTAGAGGATGGCTAGGCCAGCGATGGGAATCTGGTGGGGCGGTGAGGCCTGCTGGCGGCATGATGACCGACCCAGCGGGGAGGAGGAAGCGAGCAGTCCCGCTTGGCGCTTGTTTGGGTGGAAGCGGGAAGAGCAGAGATTGAAGAAGCCGGCGCCGTTGGATGGACATCAACGTCCTTGCTGTCGTCAACCTTTTTAGGAAAGCCTCAAATCTATGGAAAATACCATACAACCCATCTGCCATTATTTCTAATAATTTCCAGCCCATTTGCAAATTCTTAAGGTTTTCTTTGGAGCCCATATTCTTTTTGTTAGCATTACATCCCATATTGTGGCCACGGTTAAAAATTATCTGAAATTTTGCATATTACAGTGCGGTCGAACTGTTTTAATCGAAATTTGACTCACATTCAAACTGATTTTAAAAATAAATGTATATCAATATAAAATCAACAAATTCTCACGCATAAAATTAATGTAATTTAAAATCTTGAAATGGAAAAAATATTTGAAACTAATTGCGGTTTGATGTGTTTTAAAATGTACAGCCCATTTCTCATTCTTGATGGGCCATTTTCTTGGCCAACCGAATAAGCTCTCCTCGTCTTGAAAGATTTGCAGCCCAACAGGCACGACAAAGCGACTTACTTGGCAAATCACAAAAAACTGGGTTGTGGCCGTGGACCCGGTATCGGCCTCTCCACGTCTGATACTCTTCCGATGGAAGTCGTTCCTTGACCACGTTGACCACACGCGGAGAGCACCACGGCTGTGGGCGGCGAGAGCCTAGGAAGGGGCGGCTTGAGCAGGGAAAAGGCAGCTGCGGTGGAAGCCAGCGGAGAGAATCTGAGGTTCCTTGGTTGGCTGCGGTGTGAGGCTGCCGTCGCCCGAGGGCTGGCCAGCGGTGGGAATAGTAGAGGGCGGTGAGGCCTCCGGCGGCAACTAGCCCACGGAAGGCGAGGAGCATGCTGACACGACCGGCCAGCTGCTTAGGCGGCTGGAGCAAGAAGATCGGAGGTTGAAGAAGCACTACGCTCGTTGGATGGACATCATCACGGTCCTTTGGAGCTAGAATCGTTCATATTGACTAAGTTGAAAGCCCTTCGTCCCGTCAACTTAGTAGGCCCACAAGACAGCCTCCACCAAGGTGGGTCCCAGCTAGCGGGGAGTATTCATTTTTGTGCGTAATAAGGAGGCACTTCCGGTGGGTCGGTGACAATGAGGAGCGTTTTTTGCGAAATCGATGGCCCGTCCGATGGGTCCCAGCGATCGAGAAGCGATTTTTTCACAAAATACTGTTGGCCCGTCCGGTGGGTCCTCGCTGTCGGTGGAGGAATAATTATTTTCCGCGTAATAAGGAGGCACTTCCTTGCGGCTGCCGTGGACCCGGTGTCGACCTCTCCCGTCTGATACTCTTCCGATGGAAGTCGATTCGTTGACCATGTTGACCATGCCGCGCAAAGAGCACCACGGCGGTGGGCGATGGCGAAGCCTAGGAAGGGACGGCGAGCGAGCGAGCAGGGGAGGCGAGGGGCGAAGCGGTAACCGGCCCGGCCCACGGGAGGCGGGAAGCGGTGACACGACCGGCTGCTGCCAGGCGGTGGAACAAGAAGACCAAGGTTGAAGAAGCACTATGGCCGTTGGATGGACATCATCACGGTCCTTTGGAGTATTGACTAAGTTGACAAAGCCCTCCGTCCCGTCAACTTAGTAGGCCCTAAGTCAGCCCAACAATATGGTGGGTCCCACCTAGCAGGGGGTATTCATTTTTGGGCGTAATAAGGAGCACTTCCTTGTGCGAAGATATAGCTGGTGGGTCCGACCGGTCAGCCAGGGAACATTTTTAAGTGAAATCTGAGGCCCTTCATGTGGGTCCTAGGCTGTCGGTGGAGGAATCATTATTTTGCGGCGTAATAAGGAGGCATTTCCTTGCGTGCGGCCGTGGACCCAGCTGTCGGCTTCTCCGCGTCTGATCCACTTCCTATGGATGTCGTTCATTGACCACGTTGACCAGGCGAGCCGAGAGCACCGAGGCGGTGGGCGGCGGCGAGGCCTAGGAGGCGGAGCGACGAGCAGGGAATACTCGGCGGTTGTTTCCCGCAGCGGAGACTGAGGTTCTTGGTTAAATCTGCTTGTCGCGGAGAATAACAACATGTGTGGGTGAGTAGAGGGATGGCTCGCCAGCGATGGGAATGCGGTGGGGCCGTGAGGCCAACCTGACAACATAACCGGACAGCGGGAGGAGGAAGCGAGCAGTCCAGCGGTGCTTGTTTGGCCATTTGGAGCATGAAGAGCGAAATTGAAGAAGCACGACGGCCGTTGGATGGACATCCAACGATCCTTTGCTCTCGTGTGTTGACTAAGTTGACAGGCGTTGCATGTGTGTCAACCTTTTTTTATGAAAGCATACCGTCAACCTGTAGTAGGCGCACAAGTCAGCCTCAAATCTGTGGAAAACAACATACATCCCATCTGCCGTTATTTCTAATAATGTACATCCCATTTGCTAATTCTTAAGGTTTTTTTTGGAGCCCATCTTCTTTTTGTTAGCATTACACCCCATATTGTGGCCACGGTTAAAAAGTATATGAAATTTTGCATATTTCGGTGCGGTCAACTGTTTTTAATCTAGAAATATCGATTCACATTCAAACTATTTTGAAAAATAATTTATATAAATATAAAATCAAATAATTGTCCGCATAAAAATCAATGGAATTTAAGATCTTGTATGAAAAAAATTGAAACTAATTCCGGTTTGATGTGTTTTAAAAAGTACAGGCCATTTAAGGGCAAACCGAATGAAACTCTCATTGTCTTGAAAGATTTGCAGCCCATCGAGGCCGATAAAGAAAGTAGGCCTTGTTTGGGTATTTCTTTTAAAAAAATAGAACTGGGCTAGCCATTTTCAGCAAGAAAAAAACACAAGCTGGGCTCATGATGTGGTAAACATAAATAAAACCACTGGCTAGGCAGGCCACAGCCCCCGCACAACCCGTTGTTACCACGATCCGTCGCTAAAACTACTATAAATAACAAGCGCTTGTTCCTAAAAAAAACTACTGCGACTTCTTTGGGTCCACAGTGGCAGCCGCTCATGAGTGTAATTCTCTCGTTTATTGACTCGTTGACAATGGCGTGAGCCCCGGATGTCAACCATTAGGAGGAACCATAATTTTGGGCTTGTACTATAGAGCACTGGCTTGCGTCTGCCATGGCGTGGTGGGTCCCTCTTGTCATCCTCTCCGTCTGATCATCTCCTTGTTCCTCTCGGTTGTTCTGGCGTTGACAACGCAAGAGGTCGGCGCACCGCGCCTGCAAGCGAACCAAGGCCGCAAAGCGGAGGGCGGCAGCGAGGCCTCGGGCCGGAATGAAGCGAGCCGTTGAAGATCGCCGGTCGGTCGCGGCGGAGAATCTGAGGTTGGCTGGTTGAACGCAGGTGCATGTTGGGGCTGGCGTCGCGGAGAATAACATGGCGTGTGGGGAATAGAGGAGGGACTGGCCAGCGTTGGAGAATGCGTCGGTAGAGGCGGGGCGCAGACCAGCCATGGGAGGCGGGGAGCGGCGGAGCCGGCAGGGTGGTTTAGTTTGGTAATTTGGAGGAAGAAGAAGACAAGAGATAGAAGATACAAGACAGATGTTGGATGTCAATCCAGCGGTGGTAAGCGAGAATCATTTGTTGGTGGCTAGTAAGTCGACACCACCTTGGATAGGCTATTTCCTCGCGGGTCCCAAATGTCGAATCCAAATCTGTCACGGTCATGCAACCTTTCCTATGAAATTTACAGCCCATTTGATGTGCTAGTTGAAATAAGTTTGTGGGTGCTGGTGGGGCTAATCACTTGGCTACATAATGCAGTGAGCTCAAGCAGATAGCGTGGTGATGTTATTTCCTTGGTTGTGATTTGTTACAATATTTCACTCTAAATTAAGCGAATGGCAAGCCATTTGCCTTGTTTCAAAGAAAATATGGCAGTCTGGCCGAGTTGAAAAGGGCAGGAACATCTAACTCCAGCTTACAAACTGTACAAAAGCACGAGGTTTGGTTGTTCATCAGGTTTACAAAAAACCCAGTTGAAAAGGCAACAACATCTAACTCCAGCACTGTTTTGGCGATCACGGTCAAATGGATCGGTCGGTCCATAGAATGAACATCTGGGTCGTAAAATTTACTAGATTATGACCACAATATGTTGTAAATAGAAGCCCGACATGTTGAAGCTCTTTTGCCCACGAAACTCCTTTTTTGCTCTTGACATACCCATCCGTCAAAACCATGCTGCTGATAAACTTAAGCACGATGGACAATAGTAACCTCGCATTCAGCGGGAAGAATGTGACAAATCTTGTGTTTGCACGGTTGGCTACATATCGTTCTAGCGTTATTGTCTTCAATCGAATCTCATGAGAAGTGAGAAAATCCGATGCTTACGAATCCACCGATTGGTTATAACTTTCTTACCCGTCTTGTTGCCTAAATAGACATGAAGATTGAAAGCAGTTAAGGTCTAAAGAAGAGTGTCGAAGAGCAACAAGCTGAGCAGTTAATTCTAGTACACTATATGCGGGCTTTCAATGTCGTGAAATTATCACCTTTATATACAACTTCTCCGGACATGGAAAGCATTGCAGCAAGCCAATAATCTTGTTCGGATCAAAACTATTCATTTGGATATATAAGATCTTGACAGAATCCAGCACCATTGATAGGCCATCCATGGAGAAACTCTTCATTGAGCATAGAACATAATATTAGTACAAAATGTGTACTCCAAGATGATATATAAATTATGCACAGAAATTTAAAATGCAGCTTATGGTTACAAGTGTAGATGATAATATAAAGTACACGAAGAACTGCGGATAAACACCATATTGAAATGAGCACGAGAGATCATGTATTACAACCAAGGTCTCGGTTTAAGTAGCGAGAGAGGATGGTTATTTACAGCGGTGAATAACTAGAATCAAGGATCAACCTTTGAAGTGAAGGGCATCTTGGATGATGAGCTGCCTTCCGTTAAAGAAATTCCAATTCTTACAAGGTTAGGCGACTTTATTTGGAGACAACTGATTCTAGCTGTGAAAACAAGCACCAAGCACTCCAGCAGCAGAACAAGCTGGAGTGGATGATCTTTGTGCAATGAAGGCCTCCGATATCTGAACCCGCACAAGTGAAAGTTTCTTGAGAAATGGGAGTCGAAGGTTTAGTACAAGATTTTACAGGTAGGTAGCACAAGCATAAAGGTGGCGGTGTGGAGAGAGGAGGAAAACCATGAGATGGACATCGGTCTTTGAGGCACAAGTTCATGGCGTTGATGCGTGGTATGTGATTTCGAGGGAATAGTAGAACTCAAGCAGCTGTAGTTCTGTGAATTCAGGGATTTCAACTAGGCGTCCACCGTGCGAGGGCATGGTGCAGCTTGCTCGAGTAGCATGGCGGGATCTGAGAGGCTTTGAGCGAAGCCTGGTGGGAGGAGATGATGGCTCAGGGGACTTCAAAATCATTGAAGAGATGGTGGCAGCGATCGAGATTAAGAGGCACTGCCCAGCGCCATAGAGGCGCCACTGAATTGAGAGGACTTGGGTGCAGCAACAATCCTTGGTGGGGAAGCGAGATGATCTCCCCAAGGATGGCATCAGGAGATCGCTGATCACGGTCCACCGAGATTCTCTGAGTTCTGGGATCCGGTGGGGGGGGTCGCCGCTTCTCCTGCACTTGCGGGTGCGGGATCTACAAGCGAGCATCGCGTGGCGGAAACCTCATCTTCTTGGCGCTGGGGTCAGCCGACTCCATTTTCCTCGAGGGCATCGCGCCTCCGCAGTTGAGCGAGAATGTGAATGGCGAGACTAGTTGTAGTCGGCGAAGAAGAAGGGAGTTGGGGGTTTCTGTAGGAGTGAGGAAGAAGGGGCTGGGATTTTCTGTAGGAGTGAGGTGAGGAATTTGGGAGTCTGCAGTGGGGCGAGTGGCGTGAGTGGGTGGGGCGAGGAGGAAGAAGAGCACCCAGGATTTTTTGGGGGGGAGGCGGTGTCTTTGGGTGTGGGTGGCGCCTAGAGAAACAATTACTACTAGTCGGTGGAGACACTCTACACACTGGCTCCTCCTAGGTCATTGAAACGTCTCCCTCTGCTGAATGCCGTTATACTTTTGTTCACCGACATGCGGGCCATGCAGCGTGGGCCCAAATGCCATCCACCAAATTAGAAGGCAGTATCACGGGCGGAGAGTCACCCAGTCATAGCCTTGGCGATGCGAGCCGTCGTATCACAAAACCCCACCTCCCCGCATCTAAGTTTGACAGACGAAGCAACCGTCATTTCACTCTTCGCTGAATCCCCTTCTCCCTCACCATCTTCAAGAAAGGCAACACTTGCATTTGCCACTGTTCTTCTCTCTGAACGAAGGGAAGGTAAGCGGATCTGTGATATTGGTATATTTTCGTTCAGAGGAAAAAAAAAGAACTTTTGCAAAGCGATAACCGATCCTCCTCTCTTTTTGTTTCATTGTCATTGCGATTGTGTTTTCCTTTCGGTGGTCTCCTAGTATTTGTCGGTTTCATGATGGACCAAGGAGAACCGGGCAAAGATCTGCCGATATTGGAGCAGGGCGGAGGCTGATCCCACGAGACGAGAGCTCCAAGAAGATGGAGGCAACCACCGGCGACCCAGATCGCTCACGGCCACTACTGAGATGGTCAACGCCCTGTTTGAGGTTACAGCCCCCATGGCACTGCAGGAGCAGTTTTCCCCCTTCGAGGATGTGTCCCCCGCTGAGCTGCCCAAGGTGATTTCCTTCTTTGCCGATCTTGATTGTGGTTTTCATCTAAGTATGTGGTGATTTTTTATAAAGGAAGTATGTGGTGATTAATAATGCAAAATTTTATTAGCCGATGCCATGCTATACATAGTGGTTTAAATAACTTGTGTTTCTTATCTTGAAAAGTAATTCAGAATTTGTTTACATTTCAATTAGAGCCACTGATGCAGACAAGGATTGTGTGGTTGTGCATGTCACTCGCTATGAGGCGGACGACCTGAATATCATGCCTTTGGGAAAACAGAGTTCTTAGGATGTTGGATCACGGAAGCCGTTTTGGTTATACCAATGAAGAGGTGTATTCTAGCCTCACTTTGTTGTCGAGCGTGTTGTCGGGGTGTCTTTGAAGCACAAGAAGTTCAAAGCTACTCCTTCGTTTGTGAGGCATACCATCGGTGTCAAAACCGGCGGATCTCGGGTAGGGGGTCCCGAACTGTGCGTCTAGGCGGATGGTAACAGGAGACAAGGGACACGATGTTTTACCCAGGTTCGGGCCCTCTCGATGGAGGTAATACCCTACTCCTGCTTGATTAATATTGATGATATGGGTAGTACAAGAGTAGATCTACCATGAGATCAGGAGGCTAAACCCTAGAAGCTAGCCTATGGTATGATTGTTGTTAGTCCTACGGACTAAAACCCTCGGTTTATATAGACACGGATAGGTTAGGGTTACACAGAGTTGGTTACAATGGTAGGAGATCTACATATCCATATCGCCAAGCTTTCCTTCCGCCAAGGAAAGTCCCATCCGGACCACAGGCGAAGTCTTCAATCTTGTATCTTCATAGTCCGAGTCCGGCCGATGGTGATAGTTGACTATCCGGACACCCCTAATCCGGGACTCCTCGGTAGCCCCGAACCAGGCTTCAATGGCGATGAGTTGGCGTGTTGATTGTCTTGACATTGCGGCGGGTTCTTCTCCAGATTCCATATACTTGTCGAATAGTGCCCGGCTTACGATAAATGCTGCGCTCCTTGGCTTCTCGCCCAATAATGGCCATCTTCCACATGTTTGAGCGAATGAGAAAAGCAGGGCATTTTACACTTACCCCCTAGCTGCGCAAATGAGCTGCCTATAAAAGCGAGGATCTAGATCTGAGTCACACCATCCCCCTTCACGAGCTTTCATCGGGTGCCTCGACCACAGCCCATTCCATCATGGGCCGGTCGGCGCGGCTCCTCCTCTCGCGCTCCCAGCCCTCAGCACAGAAGTGGGGAGATGCTCGGTCCCGCATAGCGAGCTAGTTATACTCAAACCAAAGTTTCTTCCCGGCCTTCATGGTTCGGTTCGAGCGGACTACGCCACCTACAAGAGGCGGAAAGCAAGCGGAGAGTGTCCCGATCCCTCTAAAGGAGGCGGGTATGCTTCATCTCTTATCTAGTAAGAGGACTCGGTTTCAATCCATCCGTTTCTCCGGGGCTCTTGGAGTTCTCGACCTCTGTTGCACCACCTTCGCCTGCCTCCATTTTGCACATCGCGGGCCGTGGCCCTTCTGAACTGTTCTTGGCGTCGAGGCTCATTTGGCGCTGTGGAAGAGATTATTCTGCCTAGTACCCGTTCTCATGAGGGTCAATATATCAAGTGGGCGGGCGAACTGTGGCGCATCGCGGGACGGATATCTATCTGGAACCCGAAGAAAGCGTCGAAGACTGGCCTTGAGAATGGTTTTACATGGAGGGCGTCCTGCTGCGGATCTGTTGGATCGGCCTCCGGGATTTAGCAATGCTCCTCTAAAAGCGCCTAAGCTGGCGCCCTCGGAGCTCCGGAGGAAAATGACCGAGATGTCCTCTACTTGATGAGGCGAATAAGATTCTGGCTCATGCGGATTGACCATGATTGGAGTCATGGCAATCTGCATTATGAAAGTGCAGCCGCTCAATATAGGGGCCACCCATGTGGGACTTCAGCGGGAGGGCGATGCCACCCGCCATGGCGCAAAGGGCGGGATCGGTCACCGAACTGGTGAAGACCTTATGCGCCATGTATAAAGGGAGGAGGAGGATTTCCTCGCGTCAATCCACGAAGGAGTTTTCTTGAATAATCCTCGAAGCTGGGTAAGCAAACATCTTTGTGGCTGTCGATCCATGTTCCGTGGTTTAATATCTCATTTCATGTTTTCTGCGCGAGGAACGCGCCGGACTATGGAAGGATACACAACCCGCCCCCACAACCGAGGATCCGGAGCGGTCCCTCGATCCGACCTCGAAGAGGATCCGGATATAAAGGTGGAGTTGATCCGGGCTGTTCCACCAACTTAGCATCGACAATGCCTTGGTTGCCATTATGGCGATTACCGGAATACTCCCAGCCTCGCGAATGGCGAGACCGAGGTCCCAATACTCGATAATGACCCATCCGTGCTAGTTTCTTGATCACCATATAACAATGGTGTTTGCGAGAAGTACCTTGGAGGCAGGAAGCCGAGCCAGCGGCTGACTAGCCAACAAGAGGCGTCTGACCCCATGAGCTAAAAAAAGTGCGGTCGGATCGAAACTCCGCCCCAGCGGTATGGCGTGTCACCATATTCCAGGATTGATTCCTGGAAGGCGTACTAATGCTTGTGCTCTTTTAGGAAAAAGAGCACTCGCGGACTGAGTCCGGAGAGGTTATAATCGAGCCTCCATGGCCAGGCTCAATGCGGGTCGGGAGCGGAGGCAAGCAGGCGTCGTCGGATGCTCCTCGGCAGAGGATGCCGACAAATTGTCCGCCACCAACTCCGAGGTGGAGGCGCCATGAATCACAGGCGCCGCCCGAAAGTTCTTCGTGATGCATGTTTTTCCCAAGAGGCCTTGAATGCCTTCAATTAGGAGATCGCACCTCCGTGCGCTCAAGATGGTCTAGCGAGCCACAGGCGTATGTAAAGGACATACATGTAAGGAAATTTGATAGTTATATATGCCACTAGCCCGAGACTTAAAATAGTTAGAATAACTGATTTAAGGATCATTTGTTATCTGAGGATCTTACAAAAAGAATACCCGACTGTCCCGGGAGCTTGAAGAATGCAAGGCCCAACTTGAGGCCGCACTAGCACTTCTGAGGGGAGCCGTGAGACCCCTCGGTAATATATGCTTCAAAAGATAAATAGTTTATGAAGTCGGCGGGTGTGTAAATCGACAAAAATATTGCAGATGGCGCGGACTAGATCCGGACAGGCAACAGCTCTTGCGCCAGCTAAAGGCGGCGAGGCGTGCTTACGAGGTGCGGCGGAGAAAAATAACCTCAAGATGCCAACACCAAACTGGGTGAGGAACTAAAAGATGTTCGTGCCCGATTATCGACTCCGTGAAGGAGAATCGGCAAGCCGTCGCGGCATTTTCGATAAGTGCTTGAGCAAACTTTGAAAGAGTTGGCGGGAAAGCGACTAACATAAACATGTATGTAGGTTTGCTCACAGGTCGTCCTAAGGAGGAGATGCCCAGTTCTTGGTGATCTTCTTCCCGAACTGCGTCGGCTACCAAACGAGTTCGGCGGTGATGAAAAGCGTCGACCAGGCCTTGTGGCCATCTATCTCCCTATCCGAAGGCATTGGGGAGCTGGCGAAGCGGCTTCAAAGAACGCGGCGGCGCTTCCGATTATGGAAGATATCGGCCTGCCGTCAAAGCGCCCGAGGAGCTGGGCCATGGTAAAGGCGGTACGAGGCTGACCCAAACCACATGGCGAGTCGGACTGTGGGGCTGATGAAGACGGAGATCCTGTAAGCAGTGTGCGGCCAAGTAGAATTGGCGCCAAGTATTCCCAACAAGATTGTAAATTAGATAGCCTATTAGATGGCATTGAGGAGGAATACAATGAGTCGAGTTGACTATGTAAAAATATGTCATGAAAAATGTCTTCTAGCTAGATTGTAGATCGTTTGTCATAGCGGACCTTTTCGCTTCGACCTCAGGACCCAATAGTCCGGAGTGTGTCCGAATACCTTCGTGGTTATATAAGAACCGGGTTATGCATGGAGACAAGGCGTAGGGTGTTGGGGAACGTTGCAGAAAATTACGATTTTTCCAACGGTTTCACCAAGATCCATCTATGAGTTCATCTAAGCAACGAGTCAAGGGAGTGAGTTTGCATCTACATACCACTTGTAGATCGAGGCGGAGCGTTCAAGGGATGGTGATGATGGAGTCGTACTCGCCGTGATTCAGATCACCGATGACCAAGTGCTGAGCGGACAGCACCTCCGCGTTCAACACACGTGCAGTGCAGACGGCGTCTCCTCCGTCTTGATCCAGCAAGGAGGAAGGAGAGGTTGAGAAGACAGCTCAATGGCAGCATGGCGTGGTGTTGTTGGTGCAGCGATACTCGGCAGAGGCCGCCAAGCACGTGCGGAGGTGGAGAGGTGTTGGGGAGGGAGGGCTGCGCCTTGGCTTGGGTGTTCAGCCTCCCTCACCCCTCTATTTATAGGGGAAGGGGCAGGGGCCGACCCTCTAGATGGGATCTAGAGGCGGCCGGGGAGGGGACTTGCCCCCCAAGCAAGGCGCCCTTCTGGGTTCCCCCCAACCCTAGGTGCATGGGCCCAAGGCGCCCAGCCCTCGAGGCTGGCTCCTGCCTCATGCAGCCCATGTGGCCCCGGGAGGTGGCCCCTCCCGGTGGACCCCCGGAACCCTTCCGGTGGCCCCGGTACAATACCGATATGCCCCCGAAACCTTCCGGTGTCCGTATGACAACTTCCCATATATAAATCTTTACCTCCGGACTATTCCGGAACTCCTCGTGACGTCCGGGATCTCATCCGGGACTCCGAACAACATTCGGTAATCACATACAAGTCTTCCTAATAACCCTTAGCGTCACCGAACCTTAAGTGTGTAGACCCTACGGGTTGGAGACATCTGAACATGACGAGGCGGCTCTCGGTCAATAACCAACAGCGGGATCTGGATACCCATGTTGGCTCCCACATGCTCCTCGATGATGTCATCGGATGAACCATGATGTCGAGATTCAAGCAACCCGTATACTATTCCCTTTGTCAATCGATGCGTTACATGCGAGACTTCGATCGTCGGTATCCCAATACCTCGTTCAATCTCGTTACCGGCAAGTCACTTTACTCGTACCGTAATGCATGATCCGTGACCAAACACTTGGTCACTTTGAGCTCATTATGATGATGCATTACCGAGTGGGCCCGGAGATACCTCTCCGTCATGCAGGTGACAAATCCGATCTCGATTTGTGTCAACCGCAGACACTTTCGGAGATACTGTAGTGCACCTTTATAGTCACCCGATTATGTTGTGACGTTTGGTACACCAAAGCACTCCTACGGTATCCGGGAGTTACGATCTCATGGTCTAAGGAAGAGATACTTGACATTGAAAAAGCTCTAGCAAAGCGAACTACGATCTTGTGCTATGCTTAGGATTGGGTCTTGTCCATCCGTCATTCTCCTAATGGCGTGATCCGTTATCAATGACATCGATGTCCATAGTCGGAAACCATGACTATCTATTGACCAACGAGCTAGTCAACTAGAGGCTTACTAGGGGCGTATTGTGGTCTATGTATTCACACGTGTATTACGATTTCCGGATAATACAATTATAGCATGAATAAAGACAATTATCATGAACAAGGAAATATAATAATAATGCTTTTATTATTGCCTCTAGGGCATATTTCAACAGTCTCCCACTTGCACTAGAGTCAATAATCTAGTTACATTGTGATGAATCGAACACCCATAGAGTTACGGTGTTGATCATGTTTTGCTTTCATGAGAGAGGTTTAGTCAGCGGATCTGCGACATTCAGATCCGTATGTACTTTGCAAATATCTATGTCTCCATCTTGAACATTTTCACGGATGGAGTTGAAGCGGCAACTTGATGTGCCTGGTCTTCTTGTGAAACTGGGCTCCTTGGCAAGGCAATAGCTCGGTGTTGTCACAGAAGAGTTTGATCGGCCCGACGCATTGGGTATGACTCCTAGGTCGGTGATGAACTCCTTCACCCAAATTGCTTCATCGCTGCCTCCGAGGCTGCCATGTACTCCGCTTCACATGTAGATCCCGCCACGGCCGCTCTGCTTGCAGCTGCACCAGCTTACTGCTCCACCATTCAACATATACACGTATCCGGTTTGTGACTTAGAGTCATCGGATCGTGTCGAAGCTAGCGTCGGCGTAACCCTTCTGACGAGCTCTTCGTCACCTCCATAAACGAAACATGTCCCGTCCTTTTCGGTACTTTAGGATATTCTTGACCGCTGTCCGGTGTTCCTTGCGGGATTACTTTGGTACCTTCCTACCAAACTTACGGCAAGGTTTACATCAGTGCAGTACACGACATGGCATACATAATAGATCCTATGGCTGAAGCATAGGGATGACACTCATCTCTTCTTTATCTTTTGCCGTGGTGGGGCATTGAGCGAGCTCAATCTCACACCTTGCAATCTGAGGCAAGAACCCTTCTTGGACTGATCCATTTGAACTTCTTCAAAATCTTATCAAGGTATGTGCTTTGTGAAAGACCTATGAGGCGTCTCGATCTATCTCTATAGATCTTGATGCCTAATATATAAAGCTTCTCCAAGGTCCTTCATTGAAAACACTTATTCAAGTAGGCCTTAATGCTGTCCAAGAATTCTATATCATTTCCCATCAAAAGTATGTCATCTACATATAATATGAGAAATGCTCTGAGCTCCACTCACTTTCTTGTAAATGCAGGTTTCTCCATAAGTGCGCATAAACTAAGCGCTTTGATCATTTCATCAAGCGAATGTTTCAACTCGAGATGCTTGCACCAGCCCATAAATGGATCGCTGGAGCTTGCATACTTTGTTAGCATTCTTAGGATCGACAAAACCCTCCGGCTGCATCATATACAATTCTTCCTTAAGATGCCCATTAAGGAATGCCGTTTTGACGTCCATCTGCCATATCTCATAATCATAGTATCGGCAATTGCTAACATGATTGGACGGACTTAAGCTTCGCTACGGGAGAAAGTCTCATCGTAGTCAATCCCTTGAACTTGCCGATAACCCTTAGCGACAAGTCGAGCTTTATAGATGGTGACATTACCATCCGCGTCCGTCTTCTTCTTAAAGATCCATTTGTTTTCTATCGCTCGCCGATCATCGGACAAGTCGGTCAAAGTCCATACTTTGTTTTCATACATGGATTCTATCTCGGATTTCATGGCTTCTAGCCATTTGTTGGAATCTGGGCCGCCATCGCTTCTTCATAGTTGAAGGTTCACGTTGTCTAACAACATGATTTCCGGGACAGGGTTGCCGTACCACTGCAGTGCGGGCGTGTCCTGTGGACCTCTGAGTTCAGTAGCAACTTGATCCAAAGTACCTTGATCATCATCATTATTTTCCTCTTGATTGGTGTAGGCATCACGGGAACATTTTCCTGAGCTGCACTACTTTCCCGTTCAAGAGGTAGTACTTCATCGAGTTCTACTTTCCTCCCACTTACTTCTTTCGAGAGAAACTCTTTTTCCAGAAAGGATCCGTTCTTGGCAACAAAGATCTTGCCCTCGGATCTTAAGTAGAAGGTATACCCAATGGTTTCTTTAGGGTATCCTATGAAGGCGCATTTTTCGACTTGGGTTCGAGCTTTTCAGGTTGAAGTTTCTTGACATAAGCATCGCATCCCCAAACTTTTAGAAGCGACGACTTAGGTTTCTTCCCAAACCATAATTCATACGGTGTCGTCTCAGCGGTTTAGGCGGTGCCCTATTTAAAGTGAATGTAGCTGTCTCTAGGCGTATCCCCAAAATGATAGCGGTAAATCGGTAAGAGACATCATGGATCGCACCATATCCAATAGAGTGCGATTCGACGTTCGGACACACCATTCTGTTGAGGTGTTCGGGGCGTGAGTTGTGAAACGATTCCACATTTTCTTAAGTGTGTACCAAATTCGTGACTTAAATATTCTCCTCCACGATCCGATCGTAAGAATTTTATCTTTCGGTCACGTTGATTCTCTACTTCATTCTGAAATTCCTTGAACTTTTCAAAGGTCTCGGACTTGTGTTTCATCAAGTAGACATACCCATATCTACTCAAGTCATCGTGAGAGTGAGAACATACGATATCCTCCATGAGCCTCAACACTCATTGGACCCTTTACATCGGTATGTATGATTTCCAACAAGTTGGTTGCTCGCTCCATTGTTCGGAGAAGCGGAGTCTTGGTCATTTGCCCATGAGGCATGGTTCGCATGTGTCAAATGATTCATAATCGAGAGACTCTAAAGTCCATCAGCATGGAGCTTCTTCATGCGCTTGACACCAATGTGACCAAAGGCGGCAATGCCACAAGTATGTGGGACTATCGTTATCAACTTTACATCTTTTGGTATTCACGCTATGAATATGTGTAACATTACGTTCGAGATTCATTAAGAATAAACCATTGACCATCGGACATGACCATAAAACATATCTCTCATATAAATAGAACAACCATTATTCTCGGTTTAAATGAGTAGCCATCTCGTATCAAGCGAGATCCGGATACAATGTTCATGCTCAAACTTGGCACCAAATAACAATTATTAAGGTTCAAAACTAATCCCGTAGGTAAATGTAGAGGTAGCGTGCCGTGGCGATCACATCGACTCTGGAACCATTCCGGCAGCGCGCCGTCACCTCGTCGCCGCCGATCTCCGCTTATTCCGCAGCTCTGCTGTGAGTTACAAATATGAACAGCGGCACGGTATCAAATACCGGGAGTTACTACGAGTCTTGGTAAGGTACACATCAATTACATGTATATCAAATATACCTTTGGTGTTGCTGGCCTTCTTATCCGCTAAGTATTTGGGGCAGTTCGCTTCGGTGACCCTTCCCTTGCAATAAAAGCACTCGGTCTCGGGCTTGGGTCCATTCTTTGACTTCTTCCGGCAAGCGGCTTCTTGGGCGGCAACATCTTTGCCGTCCTTCTTGAAGTTCTTCTTACCCTTGCCCTTCTTGAACTTAGTGGTCTTATTGACCATCAACACTTGATGTTCTTTCTTGATTTCAACCTCTGCTGACTTCAGCATTGAAAATACTTCAGAATGGTCTTCACCATCCCCTGCATATTGTAGTTCATCACAAAGCTCTTGTAGCTTGGTGGGGGCATTGAAGGATTCTGTCAATGACCGCCTCATCAGGAGGTTAATGTCCGGTGGGACGGCGGTTGTGCAACCCAGACATTTGAGTATGTGCTCCTTGCAGAACTATTTTCCTCCATCTTACAACTATAGAACTTGTCGGAACTTCATATCTCTCGACCGGGCATGAGCTTGGAAAACTAGTTTCAGCTCCTCGAACATCTCATATGCTCCGTGTTGCTCAAAAGCGCTTTTGGAGCCCGGTTCTAAGCTGTAAAGCATGCCGCCTTGAGCGAGGAGTAATCATCGACCGAGACTGCCAAGCATTCATAATGTCTTGGTTCTGAGACGGGGCGTCACCTAGCGGTCCTTCTAGGACATATTGTTTCTGGCAGCTATGAGGATGATCCTCGGGTTCGGACCCGTCCGTATAGTTCTGCCATCATCTTTCAGCTTGGTTTTCTCTAGGAGCGCGTTGAAGTTCATGTTGACATGGCGTTGGCCATTTGATCTACAAGACATATTATGCAAAAGTTTTAGACTAAGTTCATGATAATTAAGTTCATCTAATCAAATTATTTTAATGAACTCCCACTCAGATTAGACATCCCTCTAGTCATCTAAGTGTTACGATCCGAGTCGACTAGGCGTGTCCCATCATCACGTGAGACGGACTAGTCATCGTCGGTGAACATTCTCATGTTGATCGTATCTTCCATCGACTCGTGTTCGACCTTTCGGTCTCCGTGTTCGAGGCCATGTCTGTACATGCTAGGCTCGTCAAGTTAACCCTAAGTGTTTTGCATGTGTAAAACTGTCTTACACCGTTGTATGTGAACGTAAGGATCTATCACCCGATCATCACGTGGTGCTTGAAGCGACGAACTTTATAGCGGTGCAGTTAGGGAGAACACTTCTTGAAATTTTTGTAAGGATCATCTTATTTACTACCGTCGTTCTAAGTAAACAAGATGCATAAACATAATAAACATCACATGCAATTATATAATAGTGACATGATATGGCCAATATCATATAGCTCCTTGATCTCCATCTTGGGGCTCCATGATCATCTTGTCACCGGCATGACACCATGATCTCCATCATCATCATATCTTCATGAAGTTGTCCATAGCGACTACTTCTACTTCTATGGCTAGCGCGTTTAGCAATAAAGTAAAGTAATTTACATGGCGTTCTTCAATGACCGCAGGTCATACAAAAATAAAGACAACTCCTATGGCTCCTGCGGTTGTCATACTCATCGACATGCAAGTCGTGATTCCTATTACAAGAACATGATCTCATACATCACAATATATCATTCATCATTCATCACAACTTGGCCATATCACATCACATGACAATTGCTGCAAAAACAAGTTAGGCGTCCTCTAATTGTTGTTGCATCTTTTGATGGCTGCAATTGGGTTCTAGCAAAACGTTTTCTTACCTACGAATAACCACAGCGTGATCTTGTCAACTTCTATTTACCCTTCATAAGGACCCTTTTCATCGAATCCGCTCCAACTAAAGTGGGAGAGCGAGACACCGCCAGCCACCTTATGCAACTAGTGCATGTTAGTCGGTGGAACGGTCTCACGTAAGCGTCGTGTAAGGTTGGTATTGGCGCTTCATCCCACAATACCGCTGAAGCAAGATAAGACTAGTAGCGGCAAGCAAGTTGACAAGATCTCGCCCACAACAAAATTGTGTTCTACTCGTGCAATAGAGAACTACGCATAGACCTAGCTCATGATACCCTTTGTTGGGGAGCGTTGCAGAAAATTAAAATTTTTCCTACGGTTTCACCAAGATCCATCTATGAGTTCATCTAAGCAGCGAGTCAAGGGAGTGAGTTTGCATCTACATACCACTTGTAGATCGAGTGCGGAGGCGTTCAAGGGATGGTGATGATGGAGTCGTACTCGCCGTGATTCAGATCACCGATGACCAAGTGCTGAGCGGACAGCACCTCCGCGTTCAACACACGTGCAGTGCAGACGGCGTCTCCTCCGTCTTGATCCAGCAAGGAGGAAGGAGAGGTTGAGAAGACAACTCCAGCAGCAGCGGCGGCGTGGTGTTGTTGGTGCAGCGATACTCCGGCGAGGCCGCCAAGCACGTGCGGAGGAGGAGAGGTGTTGGGGAGGGAGGGCTGCGCCTTGGCAGGTGTGTTCAGCCTCCCTCACCCCTCTATTTATAGGGGAAGGGGCAGGGGGCGGCCCCTCTAGATGGGATCTAGAGGCGGCGGCGAGGAGGGACTTGCCCCCAAGCAGGCGCCCCTCTGGGGCCCCCCAACCCTAGGCGCATGGGCCCAGGCGCCCAGCCCTCCGGGGCTGGCTCCTGCCTCACGCAGCCCATGTGGCCCCCGGGGAATGGCCCCTCCAGTGGACCCCGGAACCCTTCGGTGGCCCAGTACAATACCGATATGCCCCGAAACCTTCCGGTGTCGGTGTGACAACTTCCCATATATAAATCTTTGCCTCCGGACTATTCCGGAACTCCTCGTGACGTCAGGGATCTCATCCGGGACTCGAACAACATTCGGTAATCTCATACAAGTCTTCCTAATAACCCTAGCGTCACGAACCTTAAGTGTGTAGACCCTACGGGTTCGGAGACATCTGAACATGACCGAGGCGGCTCTGGTCAATAACCAACAGCGGGATCTGGATACCCATGTTGGATCCCACATGCTCCTCGATGATGTCATCGGATGAACCACGATGTCGAGGATTCAAGCAACCCGTATACTATTCCCTTTGTCAATCGATGCGTTACAAGCCGAGACTTCGATCGTCGGTATCCCAATACCTCGTTCAATCTCGTTACGGCAAGTCACTTTACTCGTGCCGTAATGCATGATCCGTGACCAAACACTTGGTCACTTTGAGCTCATTATGATGATGCATTACGAGTGGGCCCGGAGATACCTCTCCGTCATACGGAGTGACAAATCGATCTCGACCGTGTCAACCCAGCAGACACTTTCGGAGATACCTGTAGTGCACCTTTATAGTCACCCGATTCGTTGTGACGTTTGGTACACCAAAGCACTCCTCGATATCCGGGAGTTACGATCTCATGGTCTAAGGAAGAGATACTTGACATTGAAAAAGCTCTAGCAAAGCGAACTACGATCTTGTGCTATGCTTAGGATTGGGTCTTGTCCATCACGTCATTCTCCTAATGGCGTGATCCCGTATCAATGACATCGATGTCCATAGTGGAAACCATGACTATCTGTTGACCAACGAGCTAGTCAACTAGAGGCTTACTAGGGACGTATTGTGGTCTATGTATTCACCGTGTATTACGATTTCGGATAATACAATTATAGCATGAATAAAGACAATTATCATGAACAAGGAAATATAATAATAATGCTTTTATTATTGCCTCTAGGGCATATTTCAACATAGGGGTCATTATTGCTGTATCAGACAAGTGCCCAACTAGTTATGTTATATTACATGGATAGTAAGAAACATCTTCGGGGAGAATAGTTCCGTTAAGGGTTCCTTTATTTGGGATGCATGCCCTAAAGTGCATGTCAAAGCTGCTATAAAGCAGAAAATCATCACGAGGGGCAGATGGGTAAATAGTTAAAATCATCTTTCGGTTCACCGACCGAATATTCCCTTAAGACGCTAGCTTTCGGCTTCACCACATCACGAGGTACACATCCGGTGACCCGATAGTAACAATCGCAGAGGTGCTCCTTTACCACCTAGCTGAACAATCGGGAGCGTGAGGGTAAGCCACAGGAGCGAACAACCCAGCTTGGCCAAAACTTAAATCATATCGATGCATATAATGGTGAATAAAAGGTACATGCAGAATTTTGATGCATGTGTTGGGCATAAACCCGTATAAAATAAGCTTACGGTAAAAAGCCCCAGGTATAATGGCGCGTACAAGCGCGTCAAATATATCTTGAACAAAGCGCCAAGCGAGCCTCTAAAGGCTTCGGGGAAGAAGGAGGAAGGAGAAATAAAGGACAGCAAAAATAGAAAATGTGGGCGGAGGAAGAAGCGAACTTGAAGTCCGGCGGCTTAAGCGTAGAATCTTCGTAGGCGGGCTGCGTTCCATGGGTTCGGCTCGAGTCGGTTATCCGTCGTTTAGCGACGGTATGCTCCATGGTCAGGACCTGCTCGATGATGAAGGACCTTCCCATTTGGGCTTGAGTTTGTCCTTTTTCTTGTCCGGCAGGCGTAGAACTAGTTAAGCCAGCGTTATAAGCTTTGGCCCGTGCTTCCTGCTTTGGTATCTTGAGCCTCTTTGTTGATAGAATGCGGAGCGAGCTTTTGCCACGTCGCACTCCTCCTCCAATCGTCCAAACTGTCCTGCCGATCGAGCTCGGCTTCTCTTTCTTCATACATGCGCCGCGAGAGTTAGTCATGAATTATGTCGCGAGGCAGGACTGCCTCTGCACCGTACACCATAAAATGGTGTGAATCCGGTAATGCGATTGGCGTGGTCCGCAGCCCCAGTCTGGTCGAGCTCCTCAACCCGGTCGTGTTAGATTCCTTGAGGACCGCACTAGTGCAGGTTTAATGCGCTCATGATTAGACTGTTTGCTCGTTCGACTTGGCGTTGGTTTGAGGGTGATAGGCGAGGCGTGTCGAGTTTGATGCCCATGTTTTTGCACCATAATTTGACCTCATCGGCCGTAAATTTTGTGCCGTTATCGGTGATGATACTATGGGGACACGTAGCGGTGAACTACCCCGATATGAAGTCTATCACCGGTCCGGATTCGGCCATTTTAACAGGTTTGGCCTCTATCCATTTGGTGAATTTATCCACCATGACCAATAGGTATTTTTTCTTGTGGGTTCCCCCCTTAAGGGGTTCAACCATGTCAAGCCCCGGACATGACGGCCGGGTGATGGGTATAGTTTTGAGGCGGTGGGTGGCATGTGGCTTTAGTTAGCAAAAAGCGGCAACGGCGCATCGTTGGACTAAATCCTGCGCATCTGCCGGGCCGTCGGCCAATAAAACCTGTCTGGAAGGCCTTGCCTACAAGGGCCGGGCTGCGGCGTGGTGCCCACCAGTCCGGCATGAATTTCAGCCGGAGGTTCGCCCTTCCTCTTGAATACACCTTTGAAGGACTCATGTTGTGCTTTTCTTATAGAGCTCTCCTCATGGACTTTATAGGCTTTAGATCGCCGTACTATGCAGCGAGCCTCATTTTTGTCTTTGGGAGTTCCTGCCTAGTTAGGTAGGCTAGGAATGGCTCCGTCCGCAGGCGATAACCGCCATTATTTCATGGGCGGAGGTGTTATCTCGGTGGCAAAGCTGCCGATTGTGTCAGGTTGTTCAGCGTCGAGGCGGTGCGGTTGGGTCGGTTGTTATTTCGGACTCCCTTCCCATAATGCGGATGGCTTGAATAGCCGTTCGAGGAAGATGTTAGGCGGGGCGGCATCGCGTTTTTCGCGGTGCGTGCCAATATGTCCGCCGCTGGTTGTTATCGGGCTATATGATGAAATTGAGCCCTTGAACCGTCTTGACATTTTAGGACCGCATTGCGGTATGCTGCCATTTTCGGATCTTTGGCATCAAAGTCTCCGTTTATTTGAGATATCGCGAGGTTGAATCGCGCACCTCTAGGCGTTTAATGCCCATGGAGCGCCATCCGGAGGCCTGCGAAGGGCCTCGTTAGCTGCGTTGTTGGAGTCCGTATACATTATCTGAAGGGCGTATTGGACTGTATCCCGGTTGGGGGCGTCGAGACGACGCTTGACCCCAGGCAGCCAACATTTTGGGCGTCAAAGTGCATGATCAATTGGAGTATCGCCGTACTCTTTAGGGAGTTGACGGTCCATTCGGCCCGCGAAGTCGGCCAAAACCTGCGACTTGATAGCTCGTGCGTGGCTTATAGGTTATGTCGAATGGAAGGAGCTCTATGGACCGTTTAGCAATCCGGCCCGTCGCGTCGCGATTGTTTATAATGTCGTTAAGAGGTACTTTAGAGGCTACGTTATCGAACACTCTTGAAAGTAGTGTCGCAGCTTCGGGATGCCATGAACACCGCTTATGCTATCTTTTGATAGTGTGGGTACGGGACTTGCATGGAGTTAGGACGGTGGACACATAGTAAACCGGTTTTGAAGAGGAACGGTGTCCGTCCGTTCTCGTTCGACGACGAGCACCTTGCTGACAACTTGATGTGTTGCGGCGATATATAATAGCATTGGTTGCATACGTTGGGCGGCCAGGACGGTTGTTGCCAATATGGCTTTTATCTCTTGAGTCCGGCCGTGGCGGCATCAAATCCCTCGAAGTGTTGGTCTTGGCGGAGGGGCGGTAAAGAGTGCGCCTTTTCTCCCAAGCGAGAAATAAAGCGGCTTAGAGCCGCTATGCATCCGATCAATTTTGTATTTGTTTGAGGTCTTTTGGAATATCAATTGTGTGAGCTCGGATCTTGGCTGGGTTTGCTTCAATTCCTCTACGGACACAATGAAGCCCAGGAGTTTTCGGCTGGAGCGCGAAGCGCATTTTCGGATTGAGTTGATGTCATATTTTGAAGATTGTCGAATGTGAGCCTCAAGTCGTCTACTAGATTTTCAACATGCTTGGTTTTGGCGACCACGTCATCTACATATGCTTCCACTTTTGCCGATCTGGTTTGCGGACATATACGAATCATGCGCTAATATGTTCGGCGTTTTTGAGCCGAAGGAATTGTATTAAAGCGAGCGGGCGTATGGAGTGATGAATGCTGTTGCAGCTTGAGTGCAGCTCCGCCATCTTGATTTAGTGGTAGCAGATGCAGCGTCGAGGAAGCACAATGAGTCGTGTCCTGCTGTGGCGTCGATAATTTGATCAATTCGAGGGAGGAAAGGATCCTTTGGGCAAGCCTTATTAAGGTCTTTAAAATCAACACATAGGCGCGAGTTTATCCTTCTTTGGTACCATCACCAGGTTTGCTAGCCAGTCCGGATGTTTTATATCTCGATGAATCCGGCTTCCAAAAGTTTAGCTAGCTCCTCTCCCATAGCTTTGTCTCTTGGGTTGGAAAAGCGCCAAGAACTGTTTGGTAGCTTGAATCCTTTGAGGATATTTAGGCTGTGCTCGGCCAGCCGGCGTGGGATTCTGGCATGTCACGAAGGTGCCGAGCAAAGATGTCGATTTTCTTGTATAAATTCTCGTGGTCGGCGTCTACATCGGGGTTTAATTGTGCCCCAATGGAGCCGTCTTTGCGAGAGTCCGTTAGGTGGACTTGGAATTTGACTATTTCATCCGCTGGTTTAAAGAGGTGGACTTGGATCTTTTATCAAGTATCACATCGTCCACATTCACCGTGGGCGCATCGCGATGAGTTCCTCGGCGCTAGGGCTTCGGATAGTGCCCGAGGGCTAGTGCGGCTGTCTTGTTTTGGTAGCGAGTGCTATGTTCGGATCACTAGCGAGTGATGATTCCGTTAGGTCCGGGCATTTTAAGCTTCATGTACCCATAATGGGGTATAGCTTGAAAAATTGTGAATGCCTCTCGCCCTAATGAAGCATGATATCCGCTGCTGAGCAGGGCCACTTGAAATGTGACCTCCTCGGACCTGTAATTGTCGGTGAGCGAACACTCGTCGATGTGATTTTCTGTGCAGCATGCTTCCGGCTAAGGATTATTCATCTAAAGGTTGTCTTTGCTTCGCTCAATGTGATTCGATCTATTTCCATTTTTGGAGGTTTCCTCATAGATGAGGTTTAGTCGCTGCCGCCATCCATGAGTACCTTAGTAAAGCGGCAAATCCACTATCGGATGAGGACCAATCGGTGGTGCTCGGGCTGTTGAATTTAGGTTAAATCTTGGCATTAAAGGTGATAGCCGTGTCACTCCATGGATTTATTATTTGCTACTTGGTAGACTTGGCAAGGTTGCGGAGTGTTCGTTTTCGCATGTTATTTGATCACGAAAGTCTCGAAGGCTATTAACACCGTCTTGGTGTTCTTTGGGCTGGGATTCGAAGCTAGAAGCTCTTAGCCACTTTTGGCCACCTGCCGTAGTATCCAACATGCTCGAAGGCTATGAGTTGGAGTGGCGCCCTCTGTGCTATGAATTTTGGAGGGTCCGTTTAGCCAACACTCCAGTACGGTTCCGTACCCTTTAGGGGGTTTTGATTTTTTGGTGTTTAACCCAGGTGCTTGGTAATGATGCACCCTTTTATTTCGGACTAGGGATGTATTCGGGGCCGGATTATCCCAAAATTTACTTTTGGTTTTCCAGGCGCTCTCCATCGCACAGTACTTTTGTACTATGGTTACCAATTCAGTAAAGTGTGTAATTTCGCGACGACTTATGGCGTTTAGGAGTCCCTTGTCCGTGCAATTATTATAGAAAATTGGGATAGCATCCTCCTCTCGGCAGTCCTTTATCCTGTCCATAACCGGGAGAATCGGCCCGATAATGATGTCTTGTTTCAGCGGGCTCTTGCGGATTCGGGATAGATCGCTAATGTTTGGGTGGAGTGGGTGGAACTGGATCCGGAACCCGTCAATTTAAGACTCGGGGCAGGAAGTTTCGAATTCGGAAGTTTGGATTTTGAGTGCTATCAATGAATCCATCCGTCGCTGACTTTAAGTTCAGGGCTTGATCGACATCCGTCCCTCTGCGGGAATCCGGCATAGAGGATCGGGAATCGGATATAGCTAGTCCGTAAGATAGAAGAAGAATCGCCGCATTGCTCCTCTATCACAGCAATATGATGGGTAGCACAGGGAGAGTTGATCTCTCTCGGATCGGTTTAGGCCCGATCGATTCGTGATCTGTGGCGACTCGAGGCGGCGATGCAATCCAAGAGCTTCGTTCTGGAGGAAACTCGATCGGATCTGCTTGTTGGCAAGTTCGAATTAGCGTGGAGATTGGTTTCGATGACTCGAGAAGTCATCGTCGGTCTGATGGCGGCCAGCGGTCATGAAAACCACCTAGCTGAAGAGTCGACCCGATGGCCAAGGCTTCTTTGGGGATAGTATCGTCTTTAAAGGCGAGATGAGGCATCCTTCTGACGGCGGCGACGCGGAGGAACTCTCAATGAAAGCACCAATGTCGGTGTCAAAACCGGCGGATCTCGGGTAGGGGTCCCGAACTGTGCGTCTAGGCGGATGGTAATAGGAGACAAGGGACACGATGTTTTACCCAGTTGGGCCCTCTTGATGGAGGTAATACCCTACTCCTTCTTGATTAATATTGATGATATGGGTAGTACAAGAGTAGATCTACCACGAGATCAAGGAGGCTAAACCCTAGAAGCTAGCCTATGGTATGATTGTTGTTAGTCCTCTGAGACTAAAACCCTCCGGTTTATATAGACACCGGATAGGTTAGGGTTACCTGAAGTCGATTTACAATGGTAGGAGATCTACATATCCGTATCGCCAAGCTTGCCTTCCATGCCAAGGAAAGTCCCATCCGGACACGGGACGAAGTCTTCAATCTTGTATCTTCATAGTCCAGGAGTCCGGCCGATGGTGATAGTTCGGCCGGACACCCCCTAATCCGGGACTCCCTCACATACTGTTCTTGTCAAGCTTACGCAGGAAGATGACGTGGCATGCCTCCACAAACAAGTTTATCAGTGGCAAGGCCACAAGGTTGTCTTCATGAAGGTTCACATGATTGAGCTGCTGCGGGACATCCTCGATGATGTTCATGGCAAGGTCCGTCTTGTGTCCAGCCCAAATTAGATCGAGGCATGAAATAGTTGCCCTAGCTAGTGTTTAATAGTAGTTTGGATTGTGTCTAATTATCCGAACCTTGCCTGTTATCGACCCCTCTGGGGCTAGTACTCTGTTTGAATCCGTCTATGGGAACTCCTGCTACTTTTGTGTGCCCGTGAATCATATAAGCAACTATGTATCTTGTTACAGTGGTTCATGCAGTTAATTGAGGCCACAATGTAATACATTCCAAACGTTCAACGCTAGTCCAGCGCTCATGTGGAACACTCACATTAAACTTCGTCTTCATAAAAATCTTGAAAAGCATAAGTTAAGCAGTTTTATACATCTCAATGATTCATAGAACATAACAAACATATACTAGTTCACAGCAAAAGACAAAGTTGTGAGAAGGTTTACAAATCAGGAAAAAACAAGAAAGGCTTCCTACGAGCAAAGGGCCTCCCGGCGAGCAAATTTCCTGGAGTTCATTCTGGTTTTTCTTGTTGCCACCATCGGGTTAGGTTCTCTCATTCGGAATAACCAATTATAATTGTGGTCTCAATTTGGAATGCTGAAGCTGAACTCATCACGATTATCTTGAACAGGTCAAATTCTTGTGCATTCCACTAAATTTAAGCACCGCTATTTGCAGAAATAAAGAAGACCACAATGCCTCTTGTCCCATGCGTGTCAAAAAACCGCCGTGCAGCCGTGCAGCTAGTCCTCGGTCCATGGATGAACTGGTAGAAAGTGCATTCTGTGGCGACCTGACCCAAAATCGGTCAAATCTACGTATACATGCCATCCCAAGATCATCTTTGGTACTCACGATTACATCGATAAAGTAATCAAAGTTCAATCACACTGAATATCATTATCGATTCTCATATAGAGTCTTTATTACAAGGGAATAAATTAGGCTCAAGGCCAACTCATGAGAAATAAACTAATAACACTGCGAGCGTCGAAGTAAGCGAGTCCATCCGACTCAAAGGGCAATCGCCATGGCGCGGGCGTAGCCTCACTCTGATCGGAATATACCTACGCAACATAAGGCGTTGCAGCCATGTGGAATCAGCTTTTGAATAAGCTGGCAAGTCATGAAGAACAATAATAATAAACTTACTATCACTATATGCATTTTGGGTGTGGAGCTCTAAGTTTCATCATTTTGCGAAAAGCAAATTTTTCCCTACTACAGTGGACTTGCTTGCAAATTACTACAATTGTTGGTAGTTATTGAGATGGTTCCGCCAACCAAAATCTCGTTCCCAATTATTAAGTCATAAACCCCTCAAATTAATTCATTAGTTTTAGTGTTGAGATATCCGAATACTTCCAAGTTCGAGGCTCAAATTGTCCGTAGCAAGGGGACACGGCTAATCGATTAGATCTTTAAACTCAGCGAGAGGTTTGCGCACTTTCCCATAAGAATCATTCCCTCCTTTAAAGTCTTAGCACTTCATGGTGTTTGAAGGCGGGACCAGATAAACAGGGTCTTCCAAAGAGTTCTTACAGCTCTGCGGTACCCATCAATCCTACCGTTCTTCTACATCTCGTAGTACCGTCCAGCCAGCGTCACTACTAAGGTCAACCCAGCTAGAGCCCATAATGGCTTGCGGCTGCAGATAAGCTTCGGTCATGGGGCATCCATCCTTCTCTTCGTGGCTGGGTGAAGCTTTCCGCAAGATGTCATGGCACTTCTCCATGCATCCGGCCAACCACTTGGGTTCTCGGGGTTCCGTCAACAAATCCTCCACCCGGTAGTGAATTTCGAAGTCCATCTTGATCATTGTAGTTCATGGGGTTGTCATCATCATTGACTCTCACATCTTGCTTATGAATTTCACTCAACAAAACCGTCTCTGAGCATAGCAAAGTAACTACTTAAATCCGGGGTCATGGTAACAAGGGATTGGTTCATCCTACCACATGATACTACTCAAGTTTAATGACTTCAAAATTTCAACTCTGCATGCATGGTGGGGTGGTGACAATTCTAATGCACAAAAACATAGGTATAGAAAATAACATGATCAAAACTTGCCTTCTTGATGATCCTCGTAAGCTAAAGATTAAGTAGTAGCAAGCTTCGCACTCCGGATACTCTACCGAGACAAACAAATCACAATAAGCATATAGCAATAGGATCACATAATACAATAGCATAACAAAGTAACATAACACACCAAAACAACCAAATCAAAATCCAAAGGGAAAACTCAAAGAAAAACCCATTCAAAGTTTTTCCTACTTCAAACAATAGCTAGAATAGTTTTTTATATAATAAAAATTTCTTAACATAACCTAATCATGGTTTTAGGTTAACTTAACAGAAAAGATTTCACTAAGCAACTAGGAGCAAAAAGAATTAATTAAAATCTATTATAAAACTCCTATTAGGCCTAATCCAATTTCTATTAGGAAAAATAAAATAAAACTTTTATTAATTATAAATAAAAGTTCATCTATTAAGTGATAGAAACTATCCTAGAATAATCAATCACATGTTAAAAATAAATTTATTTACTAATTAAATTAATAGGAAAAGCAGTAGCTAGTTAATTAATTAGGATTAATAAGATTCTGCTTAAAACTATTTATTTATTAATCCTAAAATACCCAAGTTAATTTTTATGGTTTGGCAATGTTAAAATAAAGTTGGGACAAAAGAATCATCCAAAAATAATTTTTCTAACTCAAGTTATAGCAGATTTACTATTCTGACTAAAACTAAAATAAAGCAATTTTACTTAATTTTAACATAGCTAAATATATATTCTACAGAAACTACATAAAATTTGCAAACCAACAAAAAAGAATCACCTAAAAATATTAAACAGAATAAAAGATATGAATTTTTCAAAAGCAGAAACTATTATGCTAAAACAGAAAATCAAAAATAAAAGAAAAAGGCCTAATGGGCTAAACTGCACTGCTTGCGTTAAATAGCCTAAGCAGGCCTAGGGTTAAACTAAAGCAGGCCGGGCTAATACAAATAAACCTAACTAACTAAACCGGAAGAACCGGGCGGTCTTATAATAAAAACATACCCCTTGAGGGTCTAATCCTAGCCGTAGATGGGGATCGGACGGCGGAGGGGTTCGGTGACGTCTGGGAGTTCGGCTGGCGGTGGCAGTGAAGTCGGTGAGGTTCGGTCGTCGGGAGGTCGGGAAATGGCAGGCGAGTCTGAGGCGGCGATGTGGGAGCTCTGGTGGAGTCGGGGTGATCGGGGTGGCCTAGAGGCGGCAGTGGCGACAATGGCGGCGGAGCTTGACTCGGTGAGCTCGAGCGAGAGGAGGGTTCGGCGAGGCTAGGGGAATGGGGTGCGCGGCAGGTTTTATAAATTTGGGGCCTCGGCTTGCTTGAGTGATCGAGGCGGATCGGGATCCGGATCGCCGGGATTCCAGCGATCTCTGGCGGTGTGGTGGTGGTGGGGCGGGCCCATTGTCGATGAAGAGAGAAGCGGGCGGCGATGCGGGCGCTTCGAGCGAGGTGAGGTGGTGGTGGGCGGCTCGGTCGGGGGAGTTGGCAGTGGGCGGTGGCGGGCAGTGAGTGGAGTCTTGTTGTTGGCTGGGCGAGGGCCTAAATGGCGCTGGGGTGGGTTTTTCCTTTTTAAAATTTATTTTTTTAAATAAACAAAACAGTATATTACTTAATATATATAAATATTTTATATAGGGTATATATATACCAAAATGATCGAGGGAATATTTCCTATCATTTGAACATTTTCAAAGGCAAAATCAAACTTTATAAAAATCCATTTTTCAAATTCAAATAAAATTCAGATTTGAATCCAAATCTTTTGGCAATGTTTTCCTCGATAATTTTGGAGTGTCATGTTTACTCCTCTCATACTTTTGATCAAGTATTTATCGGGCTTAGTTTTGAAATGTTTCCCACTTGCCAATGTTTGAATTCAAATTCAAAACTCAAATTTCTCTGAAACTTCAAATGGCATTCAAATTCAAGCAGGATGCATAGGATTCTTAGCTATAAATGTAAAACATTCCAAATAGGAAATTTGGGATGTTACAAACCTACCTTAAGATGAATCTAGCCCTCGAGATTGGGTTAACTAACAAATAGGTGCGGGTGGTCTCGAAGAAATCTTCTTGGCTCCCAGTGGCTTCTTCCTCGGTGTGGTGACTCCGGCACCTTGCAAAATTGATGACCTTGCTGCGGGTGACTCTGCTTGCAGTCTCGAGAATTCGGACGGGTTTCTCCTTGTAGGCCAGATCACTGTCAAGCTGTATGGCCTCTAGGGGCACTATGTCTCTCAACGGAACATCGGCCATGTCGGCATGACACTTCTTCAGCTGAGAAACATGGAAGACATCATGAACTCCGGACAATCCTTTCGGCAATTCCAACTTGTATGCAACCTCTCCACGACGTTCGAGGATTTTGTAGGGGCCAATGAATCGGGGTGCTAACTTTCCCTTGACACCAAACCTCTTGATTCCACGAAGTGGAGATACACGAAGATATGCTCGGTCTCCCACTTCGTAAGTCACTTCCTTGCGCTTACTGTCGGCATAACTCTTACATCTCATTGTGCTATCTTGAGTCATCTCGAATCAGCTTGACTTTCTCTTGGAATCCTTGATAAGATCGGAACGAAAAGTGATCGATTTCCAACACTATCCCAGCAATGGTGTTCGCACCTCCTTCCGTATAGAGCTTGAAAGGGCCATCTTGATTTGGATTGATAATTGTTGTTGTATGAGAACTCTGCGTCGGCAAATTATCATCCCAGCTAGACCCATAGTCTAGCACACAAGCTCTCAACATGTCCTCCGAATCTGATTGACTCTCTCGGTGCATCCATCATACTGCGGATGAAAAGCTGTCTTGAATTCCAGCCTCGTACCCAAAGTTTCATGCAATTGCTTCCAAAACTTTGAGGTAAACTGCGTTCCTCTATCGACACGATTTTCCTCGGAACTCCATGCGGACATCGATCCTGGTCATGTATATCTTGGCCAACTTAGCTTTGGTATAGGTAGTCTTCACGGGAATGAAGTGAGCTACCTTGGTCAAACGATCAACCACTACCGGATAGAATCATAACTTTGAGCGGGTCTGGGTAATCTGTGATGAAGTCCATACCAAGTTTCTCCCATTTCCAATCGGGAATCGGCAAGGTTGAAGTAACCTGCTGGCCGATGTTCTGCCTTAATACGTTGACAAACGCCATCTTTGCTACGTACTCGGCAATATCCTTCTTCATACATCCACGAAACTTTCCTTCAAATCCGGTACATCTTGGTGTTGCGAGGTGAATCGAGTATGGTGAATCATGAGCCTCTGAAGAATTAGCTTCACGAGTTCGGGATCATTGGGCACATAATCGATCCTCGAACCATATAGTTCGTGTTCATCCTTACGGAATCCTTTAGCTTTTCCTTCCTCCATCTTTTGCTTTATTTCATCAATTTCCTTTTCCGACTTACGGGCTTCACGAATCCTTTCGGCCAAAGTGGACTGAACTTCGAGTTACAACAAATCCTCTCGGAACTATCTCGATCGGAGATCTACGAGGTCATCTACTAACTCACAGGGTAATCCTCCTGCTTGTAGAGTATTCACATAGCTCTTACGGCTCAAAGCATCTGCTACAACATTAGCTTTACCGGGGTGGTAATGCAATCTCATGTCATAGTCCTTTATCAACTCTAGCCATCTCCTTTGCACGAGGTTTAATTCCTTCTGCGTGAAAATATACTTCAAGCTCTTGTGATCTGTGTAAACATCTAGCGGTTTCCGATGAAATGTCTCCAGTCTTGAGTGCATGCACTCTGACTGCTAACTCCAAATCATGAGTGGCATAATTCATCTCGTGAAGTCGTGGCTATGCGGAGGCATAAGCTACAACTTTACCTTCTGCATTAGTACTCCTCCAGGTCCTTGGCGAAGCGTCTAATAAACTGGTATTCCTTATGTATGTCAGCAAAATCAATCTTTGAAATTTGTGACCAACCGTTTCTTCAATTCTGAAAACGGCTTCACATTCCTCGGTCCAAACATACTTGGCTTCCTTCTTCAATAGCTCAGTCATTGGCTTGGCAATCTTGAGAAGTTCTCAATAAACCTCCGATAATATCCTGCGAGTCAGAAAACTGCGGATCTCCTTGGTGAGGTGGGTGGCTGCCAATCGGTGGTGATTCAACCTTGGCGGGATCAAGCTGCTATTCCTTCTCCTGAAATAACATGTCAGGAATCCAACTTCCTTCAGCCAAAATTCACATTTGCTGAACTTGGCATACTGCTGATGTTCTCGAAGTTTCTCGAACTAGGCATAAATGTTCCTTATGCTCTTCCTCGCTCTTGGAAAATCAATATATCATCGATGAACACCACGACAAACTTGTCCGGATATTCCATGAACACCTTGTTCATCAAATTCATAAATCTGCAGGAGCATTAGTCAATCCAAATGACATGACGGTATACTCATATAAACCATACACAGTAGTGAATGCTGTTTTGGGTATATCCTTTTCACGGATCTTCAATGATGATACCACGATCGAAGATCGATCTTAGAAATACCTTGGCTCCTACTAGCTGATCAAACAAGTCATTAATCATCGGCGAGAGGTACTTGTTCTTGATGGTTACCGTTCAGTATACGATAATCCACAACCATCCTCAAACTTCCATCCTTCTTCTCTAGCAAAAGCTGGGGCTCCCCAAGGTGATGAGCTTGGGCGAATATATCCTTTCTCCAATAACTCATTAATTTGATCCTTGATCTCCTTCAACTCATTCGGTGGCATCCGATAAGGTCTCTTGGATATTGGGGCTGTGTAGGGCAATAGCTCAATCGGAAATTCAATGTCCTGTCGGTGGCATTCTGGTAATTCCTCAGGAAACACATCGGGAAAGTCTTGCACTCTGGCACTTCCTCTGAACAACTCCGTGAGAAATGCACTGATTCTTCATCGGCTATGCTGGCTACATACTTGATCCTCTTACGCTCCGGGGTGGTGGCAGAATAGACTTCTTGAGCACGATCTATGTTCCTTCAAACTTTGACAACCAATCCATGCCTAGGATTACATCCAAGGTCTGGGTTTCCAACACTATAGTCTGCGGAAATTTATGGTTCCCGATGTTGAGGTTGCATGACAGCCTCGCCTGCCATCATTTCTCCTCCTGCAGGCCCGGCGAAGGGGCTTCTAAGGGTTTTAGTGGGCAACCCGTACTTTTCCACAACTACCCTTGTGAATGAATCGTTGCACGAGAATCAAAGAGAACCAAAACTGAGCGTGAATTCAATAAAACTTACCAACCACGATTGTCGGCTGATCATAGGCGTCCTCCACGTTGATGTGGTTCACACGAGCACGAGGAATGGATTGGGCTTCTTGGCTGAGCCTCCATTGCCATTTCCATTCCTCTACTTGGCCTCCGGGCAGTCGGTGGCATAGTGCCTGTCTTACGGCACTTGAAGCGGTGATGTGGCTCGAGATCCTTGGGCCGGGGCGAAGCAGTGCTGATTGCCATTACCGTTTCCATTGCCATTGCCATGGCGACTTGTTGTCTGGCTGCGGTTGTTCCCATTTCCTCCATGGTTATGACCTCCATGGTTATGATGGGTGTGCCCTCCCGAGTATGGTGCATAGCGGGGCTTCGATGAGCTCTGAGTTGTGCTTCCCTGGTTGTACTTCCGCTTGCGGCTTTCTATCTGCTGCTGCTTGCCTTCAAGAATGGTGGCCTTGTCTACCAGCTCACTGGTAGTTGTTGAAGGTAGCCACAATAAGCTGCATGCTCGGTTCATCATTGAGTCCCTCAAGGAACTTCTCTGCTGCGGCATCGTGGCCACATCATCAGGGGCATAGCGGCGAGCTTGCTGAATTCATCCACGTCTTGTGCCACATCACGGTTCCCTGGCGTAAGTTGCGGAACTCATGCTTCTTGAGACTCATGGCTCCGGTGAGACATGGCGGTGCGGAAGGCCTGCTGGAATTGATCCCATGTGATGGCACCAATGGGAAAAGTGGCGGTGTAGTTCTCCCACCAAGAAGCTGCAGGTCCATCAAGTTGATCTTGTGACAAAGCGCACCTTCTCGACATCGGTGCATCCACCGTGATTAGCTCTCTTCCGACTTTGCGGAGCCAATCATCAGCCACAATCGGCTCAGTGCTATTAGAGAACACTGGCGGATTCAGTCTCAGAAATCGAGTCAAGTTGTCCACAGGGGGTGGTGACGGTGGATTGTTGGCATTGTTGTTCTGATTCTGGATGAGGAGCTGTATAAGTGCATTCTGCTGTTGGAGCAGTGGGTGAGCTCGGCGGAAAACCGATATCACGTCTCGGAGGCATCTGGTGTTTTGGAGTGGATGAGAAAATTAGAATAGAACAATGGTCTATGAGAAATAACACTACCCATATGAATGCACAAACATAAACACACCAATCATTTATTCATACCACTCAAACATGGTTCAAACTTCGATTACAAAAGCTCAAGACTAATCGAAGGAAAACATCGGCCTAAGCGATCGGCGAAAAAGTAAAAGATAACATGGTGGTCGACTAAAAGTCTTCATCGATGGCGCCTCCTCTTGTGGCTTCCTTCGGTGGTACTCCTTCAAAATCCTGATCATTGCTCACGAGGGTCCTTCATCTCCACTCGGGTAAAGGTCCTCTCCCAAGTCCATCCTTTCCTCTATCGCGGCAAGCTTCATCTTGGTCGTCATTTGTCTCCATGAAGTCGCGACTTCTTCCTCATGGCCAGGAAGTCTGCGTGCCTTCTCCTCCAGTTCAGTTCACGGAACAAAAGCTTCAGTGTGTCTTGAGTTCTGGTGAGTCTGAATCTCCGTTTCACGAGAAGACACTCCAAGTCTGGATGTAAGAGAGAGTGGAATCATCCTCCACAGTGCGGATGATATCTCCATTCCTTGCCTGCGAGAAACCATGGCAAGTGCGAGGAATCGAGCTCGGCCTGTACTCCTCTCGGAGATGTCCAAGTGCTCGATAGATCGCCCGTCCCTTCCGATGATCGAGTTGAACTCGGTGAACTCAAAGTCAATAGGCTCGTGTGTCCTCGAAGGTTCTCACAGGATATGCACCTCAATCCTGTGGCGGGTGTCCGTCGAAGTGCATTGGTTGGCTTCCGGTGATCGAGGTAGAGCGATCTTCAGCTGCTTCACCATCTGGACCAGCTTTCTTCGAAGGGCATCGTCTCATCGGTGGCAAAACTCCGGTAGCAAAGCGGGGTGAACTCGTGGCCATCTAGAATGTTGAAAATATGAGAAGAGTCGAGAATTGAGCAGGGAGAATTACGGAATGATAAGGATAAAAGTAAATGGTCTCTTCCTATGGCTTTCCGATCCTAGGGGTTACGATCCTACGGTCAGCGTGTGCTCGATACCATCTCTGTGGCGACCTGACCCAAAATCGGTCAAGTTTACGTATGCATACCATCCCAAGATCATCTTTGGTACTCACGGTACATCGATAAAGTAATCAAAGTTCAATCACACCTGAATATCATTATCGATTCTCATATAGAGTCTTTATTACAAGGGAATAAATTGGCTCAAGGCCAACTCATGAGAAATAAACTAATAACACTGAGGCGTCGAAAAAAGCGAGTCCATCCGACTCCAAAGAGCAAGCGCGGGCGTAGCCTCACTCTGATCGGAATATACCTACGCAACATAAGGCGTTGCAGCCATGTAGATCAGCTTTTGAATAAGTGGCAAGTCATGAAGAACAATAATAATAAACTTACTATCACTATATGCATTTTGGCTGTGGAGCTTTAAGTTTCATCATTTTGAAAAGCAAATTTTTCCCTACTACTGTGGACTTGCTTGCAAATTACTACAATTGTTGGTAGTTATTGAGATGGTTCCGCCAACCAAAATCTTGTTCCCAATTATTAAGTCATAAACCCTCAAATTAATTCATTAGTTTTAGTGTTGAGATATCGAATACTTCCAAGTTCGAGGCTCAAATTGTAAAGTAACAGGGGACACGGCTAATCGACTAGATCTTTAAACTCTGCGAGAGGTTTGCGCTTTCCCATAAGAATCATTCCCTCCTTTAAAGTCTTAGCACTTCATGGTGTTTGAAGGCGGGGCCGAATAAACAGGGTCTTCAAAGAGTTCTTACAGCTCTGCGGTACCCATCAATTCTACCGTTCTTCTACATCTCGTAGTACCGTCCAGCCAGCGTCACTACTAGGGTCAACCCAGCTAGAGCCCATAATGGCTTGCGGCTGCTGAGTAAGCTTCGGTCATGGGGCATCCATCCTTCTCTTCGTGGCTGGGTGAAGCTTTCCAAGATGTCATGGCACTTCTCCATGCATCCCGGCCAACCTTTGGGTTCTCGGGGTGCCGTCAACAAATCCTCCACCCGTGGTGAATTTCGAAGTCCATCTTGATCATTGTAGTTCATGGGGTTGTCATCATCATTGACTCTCACATCTTGCTTATGAATTTCACTCAACAAAACCCGTCTCTGAGCATAGCAAAGTAACTACTTAGTCCGGGGTCATGGTAACAAGGGATTGGTTCATCCTACCATGATACTACTCAAGTTTAATGACTTCAAAATTTCAACTACTGCATGCATGGTGGGGTGGTGACAATTCTAATGCACAAAAACATAGGTATAGAAAATAACATGATCAAAACTTGCCTTCTTGATGATCCTCGTAAGCTAAAGATTAAGTAGTAGCAAGCTTAGCACTCGGATACTCTACGAGACAAACAAATCACAATAAGCATATAGCAATAGGATCACATAACACAATAGCATAACAAAGTAACATAACACACCAAAACAACCAAATCAAAATCCAAGGAAAACTCAAAGAAAAACCCATTCAAAGTTTTCCTACTTCAAACAATAGCTAGAATAGTTTTTATATAATAAAAATTTCTTAACATAACCTAATCATGGTTTTAGGTTAACTTAACAGAAAAGATTTCACTAAGCAACTAGGAGCAAAAAGAATTAATTAAAAATCTATTATAAAACTCCTATTAGGCCTAATCCAATTTCTATTAGGAAAAATAAAATAAAACTTTTATTAATTATAAATAAAAGTTCATCTATTAGAGTGACAGAAACTATCCTATAATAATCAATCACATGTTAAAAATAAATTTATTTACTAATTAAATTAATAGGAAAAGCAGTAGCTAGTTAATTAATTAGGATTAATAAGATTCTGCTTAAAACTATTTATTTATTAATCCTAAAATACCCAAGTTAATTTTTATGGTTTGGCAATGTTAAAATAAAGTTGGGACAAAAGAATCATCCAAAAATAATTTTCTAACTCAAGTTATAGCAGATTTACTATTCTGACTAAAACTAAAATAAAGCAATTTTAATTAATTTTAACATAGCTAAATATATATTCTACATAAACTACATAAAATTTGCAACCCAACAAAAAAGAATCACCTAAAAATATTAAACAGAATAAAAGATATGAATTTTTCAAAACAGAAACTATTATGCTAAAACAGAAAATCAAAATAAAAGAAAAAAGGCCTAATGGGCTAAACTGCGCCTTGTCGTTAAATAGCCTAAGCGGGCCTAGGGTTAAACTAAAATGGGCGGGCTAATACAAATAAACCTAACTAACTAAACCGGAAAGAACCGGGCGGTCTTATAATAAAAACATACCCCTTGAGGTCTAATCCTAACCGTAGATGGGGATCGGACGGCGGAGGGGTTCGTGACGTCTGGGAGTTCGGCTGACGGCGGTGGCGAGAAGTCTGTGAGGTTCGGTCGTCGGGAGGTCGAGAAATGGCAGGCGGGTGCGGGCGGCGTGTGGGGGCTTGGTGGAGTCGGGGTGATCGGGGTGGCCTAGCGGCGGTGGCGGCGACAATGGCGTGGGGAGCTTGAACTCAGTGAGCTCGAGCGAGAGGAGAGGGTTCAGCGAGGGCTAGGGGAATGGGGTCTGCGCGGCCAGGTTTTATAGGTGGGGCCTCGGCACCTTGAGGTGATCGAGGCGGATCGGGATCCGGATCCTTGAGATTCGACGATCTGTGTGGCCAGTGGCGTGGGGCGGGGTTGTGATGGGGTGGGCCCATTGTCGATGAGAGAGAGAGAGCGGCCAGGCGGCCGATCTGGGCGCTTTCAGGCGAGGTGAGTGGTGGGCGGCTCGATCGGTATTGAAATTTGGCAGTGGGCATTGCTGGGAGCAGTGAGTGGAGTCTTGTTGTTGGTGGGCAGAGGGCCTAAGCTGGCGCTGGGGGTGGATTTTCCTTTTTAATTTTTTTAAAATAAACAAAACAGAGTATAACTTAATATATATAAATATTTTATATAGGGTATATATATACCAAAATGATCAGAGGAATATTTCCTATCATTTGAACATTTTTCCAAAGGCAAAAATCCAAACTTTATAAAAATCCATTTTTTTCAAATTCAAATAAAATTCAGATTTGAATCCAAATCTTTTGGCAATGTTTTCCTCTGATAATTTTGGAGTGTCATGTTTACTCCTCTCATACTTTTGATCAAGTATTTATCAGGCTTAGTTTTTGAAATGTTTCCCACTTGCCAAAGTTTGAATTCAAATTCAAAACTCAAATTTCTCTGAAACTTCAAATGGCATTCAAATTCAAACAGGATGCATAGGATGCTTAGCTATAAATGTAAAACATTCCAAATAGGAAATTTGGGATGTTACAATTCCGGACTAGGATGCAGTTGTTTTCGCTCGTCCCTGCACTGCAATCAGGAAGTAAAACGTACGAATCAGCTTTGTTTAGATTGCGTTGGTCATTCTACCTTATTTACTTCCAATGTAGGGATACCTTGAAGGCGGGAGGTTAGGCGGCTGACAGCGAGGATAGCCATCTCATTTTGCGCAGATTGTACTAAAGCTGAGGTGTGTGCTTTTGATTGCAGCGGATAGAAGCGATACGGAGATAGACATCCCGAAGCGACATGGAGCAGACATCCCTGTTTGCGCAAATCTGAAATCAGATTATTTAAGCGGTGACATATATTACTACTTTCCCCGTTTCCTCTTAGAACCAAGTCCTAGCTTCATGCTACAGCTTTCCCACTTTCTTCCTGTTTGAACCAACGCTTTGAGTTGTTGTATGAACTAGCTTTACTTCTAATAATAGTAGAAGTCTAGGTGGCTTTGGAACAGCGGACGGAGTAGAAAAGGATCCACGAAGGGGAAGAGCTGGGGCGATAGAGCAAGGCAGGTTTGAAGGAATATATACACGAGGTCGTCGGCATGTGGCAAAAGGCGGCGTCGGGAGGCGCATGTTGGCCACAATACATGAGGGAGGAAGACAGGGTCGGAGGCCCTCGAGCAGCGCTCTCTCGGAGAAAACGACAACTGCCGCCCGATCGGGAATGGCGCACGCTGACGACAGCGTGAATGATGCACCTACACCCCTGTCCCGGTCGAGGTTGTCCGGCGGATTTGTGACCAACCGTGAGCTGAGAGAGAGAGTGTGGCCACCTATGTCTTTCTTAGATCTGGAGAGCATGAGAGAGTGAGCGAGAGGAACCCTAGTAAAGCAAGCGCTAAGGCTCCTGCTTTTATATATAGTGGAGTGATTTTGTTGTACGGCTTCAAAAAATGCGCTCCCTCGTGTACCCAGCAGTGGGTGTGAGAGAACTAGTGCGTGCGTGCACCGTTTCTCTTCGTTGAGTACAATATATACTATGCCCAAAGAGCGTTACGCGCAAGAGTAATAATATAAGTGTGTGGCGTGTGAGCTAAAATAAAATGTGCGCGCCGTCTTTTGTTTCTTAAGTTACGAGGGTAGGGTGTGAAGAGCACATATGTGCGTGGCGTCTACTGAGATAGGCGATGGGTGCCACGTCTTGAGTCTGCGAGAGGACTCGGGAGAGTTGTGACTCGTGAGGTGCGTGTGCGTGAGAGAGAGAGGGGGCGCGTATCAATGTAATGCATGTGTCCGTAAATCATTATCCGACAAGCGTTAGCAACAAGCATTTTCCGACGACGCCGTAAGAACCGTTAGATCGGCATCCGGCGATGTTAGTTTTGCCATGTCATTTAACGAACAGCCACTCCTCCTACACAAATCTTCCATGTGAGTGTTAGCAAGCTCGTATGCTCCCTCCGTTCGAAATGCGGTGCATATAGCTTTATTGAAAATTAGAACCTGCAAACTTTTACCGAGTTTTCATGTACCAAATTGCACATGTAGAATACCTGTATATATCATTTCATTCATCTTTGAGAGGTAACTATAAAGATGGGTGAGAGTCTACAAAGAAAGACCATCGTATCACCGCAGCAATTTCAACCATCCTTTAGTGTCGAGGAATATCATAGGAACTCTATATGATATGACTTTTATAGGATTTTTTCCTTTAGAGCCAATTGGTTCATAGGAATAGATTCATATACTCTACATTTCAAAGGAAATAAACATGATATCATTTCTATAGCTTGAGCCACTTGGTTCATATGAATGGATTCCTATACTCCTTAATTTCAAAGGAAAATAAACATTAGTGTATATTCAATAGAAAAGTTCCTATGATATGAACCAAATTACATCTCTTTACTAATCCCTCCTCATAGGACTTGAGATACATGTCATCTCTAGATTCAATAGAAAAGTTCCTATGATGTGAACCAAATGACATCTCTTTTCCAATCCCTACTCATAGGAATTGAGATCCTCCATGTCATCTCTTTCCTACAACTTCCATGTATACATCTTCTATTCCTAAATAGATAGTACAACCCACTAGTAGCTTTTTCCAAAACATGCAACTATGGCACAAGAACTATATAGTGTGCCAATAACTTTGAAAGATGGTCATTGGATGAAGCTAACTTGACGGTGCGAGAGATGGGCAAATCCGAGCACTCTTGGCCATTGGATATCATCAACATTCCACCAGATCTGCCACATGTACAATTTAGAAGACTCCATGGTTGAACTTAAGCATAATGCACAAACCTCAAAACACAAGCACTTCTCCTTTGTTCTAGAATCTTACGTATCATAATTGATTATTTTTTCTAAATGAATTGCCATTATTTGTTTTTACTTTATGATTTACAATGCACAACCCATGAATCTTAACATTTTATAAAACTAATTGATTTTGAATGAGATGAACTATAAGAACTAAGCGAACATCTACATCATGCATATATGACTCAAAGCTTTACATGCTATAGTGTGTATTTATTCATAATTTGGTTTGAAATCTCATGCGTTCAATACATGTGTACCTTACTAGTTTTGAGTAGAGTAGCAAATTTCAAGCGGCTCGGGTATATCAAAATCAGGGCCCATGCATCATTGCCTTTCGGTCGAACCTCGTCCACAATTTTTTATGCGTGCTATATCTCCATTGGTCCCCGAACCCAAAATGCTGCCTCGTTCCGTAAAACCAAGCGGCCCACACATATTTAAAGCGTCGACTCGAACCCGTTTACTCGACATGGCCCTTGCGCGTAGTACTCCTACAAACCCTACGCCGCACTCATCATCGGTTTTCTTCAAGAGGGCGAGGAGAAGCCGATTTGTAGTGGGCGCTTTAAAAAAAGATCTGTAGTGGAGACCCCTACCTAGGGTGCCCTAGGTAGCTGCCGCACGCATCATTGTTTTCTCTTTTCTTTATGCTCTTGCGTGCTAGAGTGAAATGATGGTTCTTCGTCCGTCCAGCTTAATGCGGGAAAGGTGGGGCTTTATGATTTGACTCCTCATCGCTCAGTTTCTACTACTACGGTGCTACGACCGGGGTGCCTCCAATTCCAACCGCTGCTCCGAACTGTGATTTGGTGCATCGCACGTGGAACAAGATGGTGGATGAGCCACATGTCTGCCAAAGGGGTCTGTTAAGTGTGTAGCCATTTCATGTGCGACTGACCACCTTGAGTTGCTACGCCAACATGACAGGAGCAGCCTACCACTTGGTTTTGCTCCTTGGTGAATCCGACTATATTGATCTAAAAGATCGTGTTGAACTACCCTCTCCGTCTTAGTTTTTTATTTGTAGGCGTCTCGGTTTATAGGGCCTGCCGTAGTTCTAGGTCATCCATTTGACTAACTAAATATGAGTTACTATGTCACAAAAAGTATATCATTGGATTCTTATTGGTTGATATGTGAAGAAACAAGAAGCGAGGTAGAAGTTAATGCACAGCGCCTTAGTATTTTGGGATTATTTGGTTTTAGTAAAATGACTTACTCACCTAGGCGGAGGAGTAGTTGTATTTAAAAGTCGGCGGGGCTTTTCTGCTTGGGGTGGCGGGCGATTCCGCCTAGTCGGTTCGACAGAGCGAGAAAGGCGAGGAGTAGGCTGCTGCAAGCGTGGGCTGTGTGATTTGTGGTGAGTTCTTGTTGGACAGGTGGGGCCCGTGATTTGACTTGCCATTATCATTTTAACTGCGGCGCTTCGACCGGCGTGAGTCTCGATTCTGACCACCTCCATACAGGTGCCTCTCCCAATGCTCCACCATGTAGTAGTAGAGGCTGGCTCTTGCATGAGCCCACTTCTCCACTTTTCCTTGCCTCTCTTTCCTCCACATATGCAAAAATGCCATGTAAGCGCACTATTGTACTTGCTCCTACAGGTGCTTAAGCTTGCCACATAGGCATAAAGTCGATGTGGCAAGTTAATCAAGAAGAGAGAGACTAGTTTGGTGACCCAAGGAAGAAAGCGGTGCTAAGCACGTGTACCTAGGTGAAAAGACAATTTTGAGTCTATAGCTAATTAAATGAAGCAAACTTAGCAACACCATTTCATTGGAAGAGGTCACTCCTTGGCAAATGCAATAAATACTAGTACTCCTGTGTCCCATTATATAAGAACGTTTTGACACTACACTAGTGTAAAAATGTTCTTATATTATAGACGGAGAATCTGAAAAAAAGATAGAGAGGAGTAAAAAAATACACTTATAGCCAACCTTGTTGTAGTATGAGTGACTAAGTGATGACTATGTATGACATGCCAACATCGGATAGCCCTAGCACGTGTTAAATCTCCAAAAGCGCGACCATGACGGCGGCAATGAGTCGTGGTAGGTGCGACCATGATCACAGACTCTTGGCAGCCCTTGGATCTGAATCAAGCGGTTGCATGCTAAGTTGCTGAAAATTTGCAGAATAACCCTCTAGGATAGGATATTCACCCATAGGTCTAGAATCACGCCATGCAACCGTTCGATCTCAGATCCAAGGGCTCTCGGAAGCCCGTATCATGGGAGAATGAAAGCCACTACCCTGCCGTTCGCTGCTGGCAGTTCGCTCCTACTCGTCCCGCATGTCCTTTAATACTCGGCGGTTCGCTCCTAGTCGTCCGTCCATTCACATTCTGGCAGTTCCACTAATCCTAACCCTCCTCCCAAATCCATGGCGTCCCAAATCTCCCCGATCGGCGGTGAGTACAAGGTTAGAACCATCACGGCGATGAGTTCGGCGTCATCTACACCCGTACTTCATGACGGTGAAAGGATGCCTTTCTCGCCAGACGCATGTTTGAAAACTCACATGATGAGTGGGTGGCTGGGCTAGATGTTGAGTACACCACGGTCGTGGGACAGAGAAGGATCTAAGGGCGAAGAGGAAGAAGCCGCCGTGATCCAGGTTTGCGTACATAACGTTTGCTTGGTCTACCACATATGCCATGCCGGCGTTGAGTGCCAGATTTTAAGAACTTCCTCAAGGACAAAACAGTGAAATTCGTTCTGTAGACTTTAAAACGACGAAGAAGTCCTGGGCGGATAGGCCTCGTTGTAGTCAACCCCTTGACCTCGGAAGAATCGGTGGTGCCCTCTCGTGACCTTCAATGCTGACCTGGCAGGAGCCATGGTTCATCCTTCGTGCCGTAAACTAGAGAAACCTCATTACCGTTTCATCGTCATGCATGGCAGCGGAATGTACTAGATATAGACCACATCCACTATGCTGCAATGGATGGCTACCTTTGTTCAATATCTACAAGGGTTGGATGAAGAGCAACAGCCAAGTGTGCGGTTCAAGCAAAGAAGTATCGGCCAAGAGGAAGAGGGACAAGGGCGAAGTCGAGGGCGTGGGCGAGGACTCGAGTAAGGTGGCGATGTCGTTGCTCATGGTGGTTCTAAACTTCTAATGCAGTGTCTACGGATTAGTTGCATAGTTTAATTTCAGGTGTGCTTAGTTTAATTTGAGGGTGTGTTGTCTTTGAGCCCCCAGAACTATGTTATGTTTCTTCTCGTTACTTTAACTCTTGGTATGTACATACTACTAGTATTTCTTTAATAGTTTAGCACCCCAATTAAGCACGTACTAGCTTTTTAATAGTACTATATGCATAATTTGGCGTGGCGCTCTCTATATGTACCACCTTTTTTAATTTCAATTTTTGCTCCATGGCGCAATCCATCGATAGTACTATTGTACAAAAGTATACATTTTTAAAAGGCTAGAGTACTGTTCATCACATATATAGCAGTTAAATTCTCAACCTAGAATAGCGTGCATGCCATGTAGTAAACCGATCACGGAGGAAGTATAGTAAAAATGAGGTGATTTTACGAGCGATCGGCGGGGAGCATGGCTGTCATGCGGTCCCACGTGTCATGATGTACCAAGGCGTCGTGTGTCCCTCTTGAGGCAAAAGCAATACTAGTCGTGGTTTGAGATGATGGCGAACGAAGTGTGAAATAATGGTTGCTTCGTCCATTCGGGAAGGTGCGGCATTGTGATTTGGCGTCTCATTGCTCATTACTACTCTTTGGGCGATGCAGTGGGGTCGTCCCCCTGCTGTTCTGCACTTGTTATTTGGTGCTTGACATGTTGACCGGTTGCTATATGTCCCACATGTCGTGACGGGAAGTACAAAATTCATGAAAGGGGCGTCGACGGAGGTATACTACAGAATTCATGAAAGGGCGACTTAGTTTTGGAAAATCTGTTTTTCTGAGATGCGTACCCACTAGGGTTTATAGGGCTCATCTAAAAACATTAGTTTTCCGTTTGATAAGTCTCAATTCTACTATACCTAGTAGTAGTACCATTACATGTTGGATTTGAGTGCGTTAGATCACCCGGCATAGCGATGTCAAGAGAAACTAACCAATGCATGTACAAGTTCATGGAAATTTAGTGGTCATTCATGCATTCGTTCTAATTAATGCCTCGGTAAACATAACTTCTTGAGAAAAAGCAGCGTACTAATTACTTGTGCAAACTACAAAATTAATTCGACCACTCACCGTCTACCTTGGTTGGAGAGATTTTGAAATTGAGCCATAAACTGGAAAGGAGGAGTAGTAACTTTTGTCTTGATTACTATTTGTGGCCTTGTATAGATGCAAAATGTATTTTTTATAGTGGCCTTGTATAAGTAAATAGAGGAGTACTAACCAAAGTGCGTAGTAGGGACGAGGAGTAAGCGGAGGAGTGGTAAAATTTTCTCCTCGTGCTGCGAGCCACCCCTGCAGCGTGGGCGTGGGAGGCGGGCGTAAAGGCGTATAGTAGTAGTAAGCTTCACCTCATCCTGCGAGCCACGCGCTGCGTGGGCGGGGAGGCGGCGTGCTAAGCAAGTTTCTCCTCGTTCTCTGAGTTGTGAGGACACATCAAAAGTACTCCGGTGTATAGAGCCTTGCCTCTAAGGTAGGCCCCACATGGTTTGCCTCTTTTTTAGTTTAACATAGCGCGTCAAGTGCAATTTGTTTGTTCACCCATGGTAGGCGATCCTCCCTCCACCAAGTGGACAACCAGTACGTGCCAAATTACCACGTGGGCTGCCTTTTTAAATACATAAATAGGCTCCACCGTGTACCCAGCGGGTGTGGTTGGGAAAGAGGCAGAATGCGTGCGCCGTGCGTGCACCTCTTCTCTTCGTGCAGGTCCCCCACCTACGTGGGTGTGTGTGAGAGATACAAACCTAGACATAATCGTCGTCCATCCCCATGCCTCCATGATCGACCACCAGTCACCACCACGGCACCACGCCCCTCCTCCTCACCTTATCTCTCATATTTCTCCATCCATTTTTATATACAAGGGCCACTATCAAAATTACAATTTGCAGATATACAAGGCCACTAACACTAATCGATGCAATATTAATGGTGTTTGCCTCGTGGTACTAGCAAAGGAGGACATTAATTATCCCTTGCATGCATGCGGGAGTTTGTAAAAAATGCATCTTGATGTTCCGTGCAATGCGGGCATCTTACTAGTCCATGAAAACAACACATGGCAAAATTCCACGGCGAATGAGGATTTGAATCTGTTGGGAGGGCTGTTTGGATCTTGCAGGGTAGCCAAAATATTGGCGACCCTTTTGTCCACCAGTGCCTTTGCCACCGATGAGCGAGAATGGCTCGGTGTCATGCATCCTCCAGCGCACGTTGGAGCGAGCTTCGCCACGAGCTGTGTTTTTGTCCCTAGCGCCGCCCGAGCCGCCCATGAGACGACCGGCGACCGCAAATTCGCCATCCAACCGTAGCCGCACACATTATGACAGCAACTCAACCAGCGGACGAAATTCACGCAAACACGTGAACAAACTGATATTTCATATAAACAACGGCGAAATCATATAAAATACGGATTTTCACACAAACATGGCAGATTTCATTACATTCAAATGAACTACAGCGGTGCTAGTTACGGACACCTGGTATATAATACCTGGCCTAAATGGTCACCGCCGATCGATTTGTGTTCCTCATGTCCAGCATCACGATCACCGGACTGCGGGAGCCGGAGTTATATGCTTGATGCAAAGGGCGGCTCGCTTCCCCCTTTGCCCAAGCGATATCATTGGCTGGTGCGAAGATGATGGTGGCGGCACGGTTCGAGTTCATCACCGGCCACTACTTCGCCATGGCCGGCACCGGCTCGAGTTCATCCTAACATTGACCTCTTCCGTGGAGCTCATGCGGGGTCGACGAAGGTCCTGGCAAAAAAAGGATCCGGCAAGACACCTGCTGTGTACGCCGGCATCGCCTCCGCGGTGGCCTTCATGGGACCCAAGCGGCGGCGGCGTCCGTGTTCTACTTCTCCTTGATGATGGCGGCGGGCGGGCGCTAGCCACCGACTTCGTCGCTCTCCGCGCACCGGCTTCATTGCTGCTTGCATGGCGCGGCGCCCGGCATAGGAGTCTCGGCCACGAAGCAGGAGGCAGTGCGAGGCGGCGGCGTGGGCGGCAGCAGCGATGCCCGTCGCCACTCCTCGTCGAGCTAACTGGGCGGCGAGTTGCTGAACGCAGCGCCCGGCTTGGGGCGACAAGCGGCTCCGTCGGGCGAGGGAGGGAGGTGGATCGCGAGCTGCATAGCTTCGTATCCGTGAGCTACCCAGCTGGCTTGGATCGGAATAACTACTCTTCGTAAGCCGTTGTAAGTGGACAAAATGGTGGAGGAGATAGGGGCGGCGGAGGTGTGCAATTCTTGGCCAGCGTTTGGCCTCGTTTAAATAGGAGATTAAATAGGCGGCGGGCCGGGAGGAGCTCGGCGGCATTGCGTTATGGCTACTCATAGTGGGGAGTAACATATACTAGTATCATGCACATGATACTAGTATATATCTACTATAGTGCATAGTATCATAAAGTAGTATCATAGATTACCATATTTATTGCCATGCATGACACAAAGTAGTATACTCCTCCTTTCCGGTTTATAGGGCTTATCTCAAAATCTTAGTTTTCCATTTTATAAGGCTCAATTTGGTTGTTCCCCATCACAATTTCAGATTCCAAGATGCATTAAATAATTGCATGCAAGTATTAGAGAAAATTGACCAATGCATGTACTTTATTCATACATGCATTGCAATTAATCATTAGTAAACATAATTTTTAAGGAAAATAAGAGCATTAATTGGGTGCTTTTGCAAATTTCAAAAGTATTTCACCACTCACCATCTACCTTGGTTGGTGAGATTTTGAATTGAGCCCTATAAACGGAAAGGAGGAGTAGCATTTAACATGATCGGTATCTACCTATGTTACTATAACCTCTCTCTCTTATTTAATTGTGTGCCACATAAGCATGTTTGCTAGTCCCAAGTGCATGTTACAGTTATGTTACCCCCACTATGGCTAGCCTAACGCCCGGCCGGTCATGAGCAGGCGTGTGTCAGTGGGTTTCTCGGCTTCCACAGGCGGGTTTCATGGGCGTTTGAATGCGGCGCAGGCGTGTTCAGCGGGCGTGCCGCGAGTGGCTCCCTCGACTCTGACCTAGGACACCGCGCCGTTCGTCCATTGACGTGTGGGCTCTTTGGGTGCATGGCCTGCATGTCAGTGACCCAACGCATGCAGCGCACAGCAGAGGAACCTTTGGTAGGCCAGGGCGGTCATAAGCGGGCATTTCATAAACCGATGATTGTTCATTGAGTGTGACGTCATCTTTTTCATGTCGTTAACCCTACTATGTTGATAGCCCGTTTGATACGTTGTGATTCATAAAGACCGATGCAAACATCAATGTTACGCTTATCACAGATAAGATTGATTAATACCGTAACAATCCATATCCTTAACAAAGGGTGCATGCGTATAGGTTGGCGTGTGTCTTGCGTCGTGTGCTGTGCGCATGCGGCGTCGCGAGTGTTGTGTGCGTGCAAGGTGCGTTTCAGTGTTGCATGCATGGAGTGCGTGCGTGCGTGTGTTCATGAGTGCATGTATGCGTGTCGGTGTTGCGCGCCGGCATGCGTGTGTTACGTGAGTGCATGTATGCGTGTCGTGTTGCGCCGGCATGCGTGCGTGTATGCGTGTCGGTGTTGCGCCTACATGCGTGCGTGTCTTGCGTGCGTGCATGTATGCGTCTTGAGGTGAGGCTACGTCGGTCGACTGACTTTTTCATCTACATGATCTTGATATTTCTGAAGTCACCATAGGTGCCTCGTAGTCGAGTGGAACGTCTCCTCCCCTGAGCGTACATCGCGGAAAATACTGAAATTAACACAAGATAAATCGAGCACGGGACTTTAACCTTGGTGGGCTCGAGAAACCACTGTCCTCTAACCATCCAACCACATGTTGGTTAGCACGACAAAATGTATGTGGTGACCGTGATGAGATTATTCTGAAGTCCGGTGACCATATCGTGCTTTCGTTTCAAATACAATGACCGTAAGTGTCGTCAAAAAAATCTGAACACGCATCAAATGCAAAGTCCGTCGGTGTCATCAACAAAATATGGAGCGTATCGTGAGCTAGATACCGTTGTACTATTGTATATGCTTATTTTCTTAGTGGCCGATTGCATGTGTGGTGTGGTGGGCACATCATTTCTAGTTGTGGTGGGTCAACATGAAGACTCATGGGTCGGTTCCATCCTGCGCCACATATAGGTTGGACGAGGGCGTGTTATCTGAACCCATGTGGAGGACTCGGCGTACAACACGAAGCTACAGAGTCGCGGAGGACTCTATCCCCCCTGGTGATAAGCCGACTATATATGATTTGTAACCCTAGGCCCTTAGTATGTTATACAAGCTTGGGGCTAGTTAAATCGATAGTATACACACACGCACAATGCACTGGTATTCACGTGTACTTTGTACACACCCTATCACTAATATACATTACCGGGAGTAGGCTCTTTCTTCAACTTCAAGGGTCCGATCCGAACTAGGGTAAAACTTTGCCTCGTATTACCATCAAGCCTAACAGCCAGGGATATCTTACTGAATGATATGATGAAATCATATCTGCCAACTACTATTAGAGAGGTGTGTGGGGGGGGGGCAATGTGTGCGAGAGAGGCCTAAAGATAATGTGCGTGCGGGAGACACGTAGGCACATATATGTGCGTATAGAGGGCTAGTAGAGACCGTGCATGTGTATATATGCATGTGAGAGAAATAGTGTTTTCCAACTGAGATTAGTGAAAAGAGTGGTACATAGTAGTCAGAAAGAGAGAGAGAAAGCAGAGAGAGCATGTCGTGAGACACCCCGACACCACGAGAGAGATTGTGAGCATGTGTGAAGAGAAATGCCGATGCATATAAAGTGTGTGCACTTATCGTTAGATAGAGAGATATATAGCGTTTGTGAGAACAGGCGAGGCATAGTGCATCTACGTGTAAAAGGAGGTTCTCGCATTAAATTAAAATATAAATGGCATTATTATTTTTGGATGAGATCATGAATTTTGCAAAATTGCGTATGGATGAAAATCGGTCTATCGGACACCCATACTCTATTGAATTCTAGCATGTGCATGTGTTTATTTCATATTATTGATCCATAGAGTGAGGCGGTTTGAAATACAGGCAATGGATGCTTTTGCAATTCATATATAAACATTAATTAGTGCACTCCATGTTGTTAGTGTGAAGCACTTTATACATTTGTCACTTGCATGGATACATTCAAATTGCTAGCTATGAAATAAAATACATGTTGAATTCAACATAAAGGGGTTTGAAGATTGAATTCATAGGAAGTGCATTCATCTATTTGAACCGAGATAATGGCATTTGTAAATCAGATGTAAAGGGGCATCAATCTTTGTTGTGAGTTTGAACATGCTATATATATTCATACGCATATCTAACTTTTTTGCAACCAAGGAGATTATACTGGAACCATGCATGAACTGAGGTAAGTTGCATATTTTTAATATATACTCGTGTACAATGTATATTAAAATGTACCCCTCCATTCCAAAATAATCGTAGCTTTAGGATTTTCAAGAGTAAAGATTTGTGAAGTTTGACAAATCCTGAAAGTTCAATTCAAGAGAACCGAAAGCGTTAATGCTACGCTCCCAAATATTGAGCAAGCGCCAAATAGGCCTCTGGTCACCCGAAACCTTGAGACTAATGTTTTGGTGGTAGGAAATTACTCTCCTTACTCTGGCCCGTGTAGCCTATCGGCCCGATGTCCAAAGGTCTAAACCGGGGTAGGTTTGTAACTTCACCAAGACACCAGTCTCAACCGCCTCCGAGAAGCATTCATCGCCATGGGCGCCTAAACACCATGCTCTCGGCGAAATCTATCCGCCCACATTTGGGACACGACATGACTGTCCTACCCCAACCATAATATGTCCGAAATTTTAGATGGGGCAAAGTTTGTAACTTTCCCCAAATTTCAAACAAAGCGTCTCAAACGAAACATTGTTCCCCTTAGTTCCCGCCTCCCTCCGTTTCCCCATTCATACTCCGTGGCGGCAACGCCCTCTCCACCAGCTCTGAAACCCGGCCTCCTCCGTCCTCCACCCCATAGCGGCCAATCCACCGCCCTCCTCCATCATCTTGCGGGCGGTACCCGGCGTTGTTGTCCAGCATAACCGCAACATAGCGCCCTCAAGGACTTAGCAGTGAAGAAGAGGCGAGCTGCCTCCACGGCGCCGCCGCCGGCGTCGCCATGCAGAACCACTCCGACCACGCCGTCCTGCGCCTCCTTGCTGCGGCTCCTTTATCATAACCGTCCACCGCACGGAGCTGTTCCCTTCGCCGTCGTTCGCCGCCTCGGATCTGCTTCCCCGCCGCCGACAGACGGCCACCGCTCAAACTCAACAACTTGGCCATGGGTTCGTCCAAGGCTGCACCGTCCTCCACAACTTCTGGTTTCCGGCGAACAACAAGATCGTCGGAAAAAGCAGAAGGAGGACACAACACTGCCAGAGAAAAAGTACTCCTCTTCCCTTATTCGATGCAAATCTTACGTCTCCGCTCACCGTATTCATCCCACGAAAGAAACTAGTTGCGCGCTTCTTGCATCTTCTTCGTGATACTAAATGCACAAGGTTTCCTCCCTTTTACTATTTCACCTTTGCTAGAGGTGGTAGCCGCTGGATTTCAATTCAGGTCGGTCAAACCGCAATTAAAAGAAGCAGCACCTGCTTAGGCGCTGGAGCACCTAATCCGCTTTGTTCCCGGGAAGCGGCGCATCGGTGTCTATCATAGGGGTGTGGGCGCGAGGCTGCTTGCGCTCGATCTGGAGGTCGGCGGGGCTTGAATGGATGGCGGGCGGTGCTAAACGGCGGTGCGGTGAGATCGAGGGAGGCGCAGCGGGAGAATCTTGGGCGATGGTCGTTGGCGTTTGAGGAAGATCGTCAACCTTGTTGGTGGAGGTAGATGAAAGCGATCTGCCCGTTCTTTGTACATCGGACGGTCAGAGAAAAATGGACTGACCTATTTGCTTTCGATCAATTGTTATTTTCATAGAATCCTGTAGTAATTGAGTGTGCCATGCATGTTGTAGAGCTATCATATGTCTCCGTCATTTATTTCTCACCAACCTGCTATCTGCTACCTTTACTTTGTACTAATTGTGCACACACTTCACCCATACTCACACTATTGTTTTTTATGCATGGGTATTTCAGACTACGGCGGTGTTGATGAATGCACAAAAGAAAAACAGAAATCGCTCGGTGTAATTGAAGATAAGCACTAAGCGTTTGATGCTCTAAAGGGTGCGATGTCGTTTGTTGGAGACGATGGCGTAGCTCTGCGATTGATGATCTCAATTGCCACACACAACCATCCCGGTGCTTGCTTTAACCTTTGTTGTCAAATGTGGTTGCATGTTGCATATGGTGTCTAGCTTGTATTGCTTCCAATTTGGTTAAATTGCATCTTCTTACTTTACACATTATACCTTTGATAATGACATGCCTTCCTGTTTTTGATACATACTACATATGTCTATTAACCATGTTAGTACATCAAACTAATGCTCTTTTGTATCCTCGTCAATCACTTATGATGAGGCAGTCAACCGGGTGGGTTACTTGTGAGGCGCCCTACTCGTTTAAAGAGTGCGGTGTCATCCTCCCACATGATTCTCAAGAAACAGCAAGGCTAAATGAAGATAGTCAGCGTAGCTCTCTAGTTGATCACAGCAATTCCCCACACCACCATCGCGGTGCTTGCTCTTACTTGGCGAGTGTGATATGTGGTTGCATGTTGCATATGGTGTCTACCTTGTAATGCTTCTAATTAGGGTAAATTGCATCTGCTTAGTTAACACATTATACTGTGAATATGACATGCCTTCCTGTTTTTGGTACATACTCGTCTTTCTATTAACCATGTTCTTACATCAAACTACTTTTCTTGTGTATCCCTCATCAATGCTCCTAATTTGTTAAATTGCATCTCCTTAGCTTACACATTATACATGTGAATATGACCGCCTTCCTGTTTTTTGTACATACTACATCGCCTATCACACCATGTTCTTACATCAAACTACTGTTCTTGTGTATCCTGCGTCTATAAACATGATGAGATAGTCCTTGCAGCGTGGGTTAATATGAGGCGCAACAAGAAACAGCAAGCCTAAATGAAGATATTGAGCGTTGCTCTGTGCACAGAAGACAACACTTCCCTACACCACCATCACGGTGCTTGCTCCAACCAGCGATGTGATATGTGGTTGCATGTTGCATCTGATGTCTAGCTTGTAATGCTTCTAATTAGGGTAAATTGCATCTGCTTAGTTTACACACTATACTGTGAATATGACATGCCTTCCTATTTTTGGTACACACTACATCTATGTGTTAACCTTGTTCTTACATGAAACTACCTCTCTTACGTATCCTGCATCAATCACTTACGATGAGTCACCTTTATTAGTTGCATATTGCATATTATTTCTAACTTTGTTGCCATGTATTGCTTCTAATTTGGTCAAATACATTTGTTAGGGCACCCTTTTAATTTAGCGAGTGATATTGGTTTCATCTTTCATATGGTTTCTAGCTTGCATCGATTCTAACAAGTTCAAGCACCTTGTGCTTAGTTTACACTTTATGCATCATACATGTCAATATGTCACGCTGTCTTGTTTTTCATACATATTCCATCCTCCTATCATGCGGCTGCCTTACATGAAAGTAGTGTTCGTCAGTATCATGCATCAATAAGTTCTGAAGAGCAAATTTTATTCCTTTTTCTTGTGGGTTTGACTTGACAAGGAAAAATCAAGAGGAAGGAAAAGAGTAAGGAAGGCGATGATGGTGGTCCTCTGCAGCAACGTAAATGGAGCATCTGTGCGATTCTCCTTGTCTTGATAGTGCATTACATGGTCCAAGTCTCGCTCCCTACTCCACCATCCAAGGTGCTTGCTCTAACTTGGCAATGTGATATCTGGTTGCATATTGCATATGGTGTCTAGCTCGTATTGCTCCTAATTAGTGTAAAGTGCATCTGCTTAGCTTACACATGATACATGTGAATATGACACACTTTCCTGTTTTTGGTACATACTATATCATCTATCACACCATGTTCTTACATGAAACTACTCTTCTTGTGTATCTGCATCAGTCACTTATGATTGGACACCTTTAAGTTGGCGGTGTGATATTGGTTTGCGTCTTGAATATGATTTCTAGCATGTATTGCTTCTAGTTTGATGAGCATACCTATGGCGAGACAATTTTAACTTGGCAAAGTGATATTGATTGCACCTTCCATATGGTGTCTTGCGGTGTTTCTAATTTGTTGAAGTGCCTTACCTTAGTTACCACATCATAGGTGTGAATATGTCAAAGCGTCCATTTTTGTAGATATTCCATCCTCGTATCATGACTTTGCCTTTCATCGAGTAGTGTTCGTCGGTATCATGCATGAATGAGTTACGAAGAAGCGAATGATATTTCTTTTTCTTGTCGGTATGACCTCATAATGCAAAATCAATAAAGCTGAAGGAAATTGGCAAGGCATTGGATGATGGTGGTCCTTAGAACAAGCTGAAGCGGAGGTTCTCTCAGATTCTACTCCGCCATCCTCCCAACAAGATTAGCAAGACAGCGCAAGGCTAGGCAGTCAACGTAGCTGTGTAGATGATGAGCACATCTCCCTACTCCACCATCACAGTGCTTGCTCTAACTTGGCAATATTATATGTGGTTGCATGTTGCGTATGATGTCTAGCTTGTATTGCTTCTAACTTTGTTGAATTGCATCTGCTTACTTTACACATAATGCTGTGAATATGACATGTGTTCTGTTTCTACATCGGACTACTATTCTTGCATATCCGCATCAGTCACTTATTATAAGGCACCTTTAAGTTGCCCTTTGTGATATTGGTTGTGTCTTGCATATGATTTCTAGCATATCTTGCTTCTAATTTGTTGAAGCATCATCAGTTTGAACTTGGCGAGTGATATTGGTTGCATCTTTCATATGGTGTCTAGCTTGCGAGTGCTTCTAATTTGTTGAAATGCCTTACCTTAGTTACCACATCATAGGTGTGAATATGTCACACCATCCTGTCTTTATACATATTCCATCCTCGCATCATGTGTTTGCCTTTCATCCGAGTAGTGTTAAATCGTTATCATGCATGAATGAGTTACGAAGAGCAAATTTTATTCCTTTTCTTATCGGTTTGACTTCACAATGCAAAATCATTACAGCTGAAGGAAATTAGTCGGCGATGGATGATGGTGGTCCTTGAACAACTCAAGCAGGGGTCTCTCTGATTCTACTCCGCCATCCTCCCAACAAGATTAGCAAGACAACACAAGGCTGGACAGTCAACATAGCTGTGTAGATGATGAGCACATCTCCCCTAGTCCACCATCACAGGTGCTTGCTCTAACTTGACACTATTATATGTGGTTGCATGTTGCGTATGATGTCTAGCTTGGATTGCTTCTAACTTGAATTGCATCTGCTTACTTTACACATAATGCTGTGAATATGACCGTGTTCTGTTTCTAGAACATCGTGTACATGATGAGCATATCTCCCTACTCCACTATCACGGTGCTTGCTCTTACTTGGAACTGTTATATGTGGTTGCGTTTTCCGTATGATGTCTAGTTTGTATTGCTTCGATTATGTAGAATTGCATCTCGTAGCTTACAACTTATACCTGCAATGATCACTTACCCATAAGACACATTTAACTTGGGACTGTGATGTAGGTTGCATCTTGCATTTTCTTCTAGCTTGTCTTGCTTCTAATTTCTTGAAATGGCACTTCTGACGAGACACTTTTTACGATAGAGTGATATTGGTTGCATGTTCATATGGTGCCTAGCTTTCATTTTTCTAATTTTGTTGAAATGCCTTCCGCTTCTTTGTTTTTCATACATAATCCATCCTCCTATCGTATGTGTGAATATGAAATGCTGTCTTTTTGTATATATTCCATCCTCCTATCCTGCGCTTGCCTTACATCAAAGTAGTGTTAAATACGTATCATGCATCAACCAGTTATCAGAGCTAATTTTATTCATCTTCTTGTGGTTTTGACTTCATAAGGCAATATCAGAAAATAGGAAGGAAAAAGAGTAAGTTAGGGGATGTTGGTGGTACTCGCTTTTGGCATAAGCAGAGACTCTCTAGATTTGCCACTTGCTACGCTAATGAAGTTGAAGTCCCAAGTCTACATGATGAGTTCATCTCCGCACTCCACCATCGCGGTGCTTGCTCTAAGTTGTGATGTGATAATTGGTTTCATGTTGCATATGTTGCCTAGCTTTGTATTTCTTCTATTTTGATTAAATTGCACTGCTGAGTTTATCGTTATACATGTGCATATGACATGGCTTTACGTGTATAGAATACTGCATCTATCTATCATACCATGTTCTTACATCAAAGTACAGCTGTTGTGTATCCGCATCGATAACTCATGATTGGGCGATTTTAACATGGCAGTTTGATAGTGGTTGCATCTTGCATTGATTTCTCGTTGTCTTGCTTCTAATTTTTGAATTGCCACTTATGACAAGACAGTTTTAACTTGGCGAGTAATATTGGTTGCATCTTTCATATGGTGTCTAGCTTGCATTACTTCTATTTTCTTGAAAATCATACCTTAGTTTGCACATCGTAGCTGTGAATATTTCATGTCGTCTGTTTTTCTTACATACTCCATCCTCATACAATTGTCTTACATCAAAGTATTGCTTATGCGTATCATGCATCAATGAGTTACGAAGAGTGATTTTATTCTTTTGTGTTGTGGGTACAGCTTGACATGGCAAAGTCAAAAAGAGCAAGGAAAATAATATAGTAGGGAGTGCTATTACTGCGTCGGGTGAAAGCGGAAAAGGTTACGCCGTCGAGATTCTGCTGGTACTTATAGTGCGATAGAAGGTACAAGTCCACCGGCTAAATCTACAAACACAGTATCACCTGCTCCACCAGCTGCAACATCCGCTTCAACTGTACCAGCATCTCAACCAGTTACTCGTTCGTTGGCTCCGGAACTGGCCAGTTCCCAAGCTGCCTTCACACCTAACACTACTTCCAAAGCACTGCTGACACAACAGGTGAGGGAGTCCTGGACTAGGGGGTGTCTGGATAGCCGAACTATCACCGTTGGCCGGACTCCTAGACTATGAAGATACAAGATTGAAGACTTCATCCCGTGTCCGGATGGGACTTTCCTTGGCGTGGAAGGCAAGCTTGGCGATACGGATATGTAGATCTCCTACCATTGTAACCGACTCTGTGTAACCCGAACCCTATTCGGTGTCTATATAAACCGAAGGGTTTTCGTCCGTAGGACGAACAATAATCATACCATAGGCTAGCTTCTAGGGTTTAGCCTCTACGATCTCGTGGTAGATCTACTCTTGTACTACCCATATCATCAATATTAATCAAGCGGGGTAAGGTATTACCTCCATCGAGAGGGCGAACATGGGTAAAAACATCGTGTCCCTTGTCTCCTGTTACCATCCGCCTAGGCGCTGATTCGGGACCCCCTACCGAGATCCGCGGTTTGACACCGACATTGGTGCTTTCATTGAGAGTTCCTACGTGTGCCGTCACCTATAGGCCCGATGGCTCCTTCAATCATCGACAGCAGCGCAGTCGGTGAGACTCTTCTCCCGGACAGATCTTCGTATTCAGCGGCTTTGCTGCGGGCAATTCGCTAGGCCATCTGGAGCAGATCGAAAGCTTCGCCCGAGCCATCGGTCAGATTTGGAAGCTTGAACTATCGGCCGATGTCGCGGAGACTAGATCTTGACGAATTGAGCCCTGACCCGGCGTGCCGCCTTGTCTCGATGGAGTGCGATCTGGCTACTGCCGCGAACGATTGCCACGGAGGCGCGCCGATGCCGCTCCGACCCTTAATCCGGGCGGTTTAGCCGATCAGGGCGGTTGGTTGGACACCGCCTCGGGGCTGAAATCTCTCTGGCGATTGGGCGAACACCATCCTTGTCCTTTGCAAAGCTCGTGACTCCCGGTGCGAACTCCTTTCCGGACTCACGAACCTCCAGCGCCCCTGCCGGTCGAATCCGGTAGGCGCGCCGATTATGGAGTTCACCGCCGCGGACATCTTTCAAATTTTCGCCCTTTGGCGATATCCTGAACTCATTAAAGTCTCTCTCTTTGTCGAGGCCTGGCTGAACTATGGTCGGGAAGGTTGGGATTGGACGGACGAAGAAATTCAACGCCCACCACCACCCACTTTGTAGCCTTTGCCGATGATTTAACCGACATGCTCGACTTCAACTCCGAAGACATCGGCGGTATGGGCGGCGGTGCGGAGGCGATCAAACCAGCGCCCACAGAGCCTTTGGAAGGCTGAGGAGTCTGGATTAGGGGGTGTCGGATAGCTGGACTACCATCATCGGCCGAACTATCATTGGCGGACTATCATCATCGACCGGACTCCAAGACTATGAAGATACAAGATTGAAGACTTCTCCCGTGTCCGGATGGGACTTTCCTTGGCGTGGAAGGCAAGCTTGGCGTCTGGATATGTAGATCTCCTACCATTGTAACCGACTCTATGTAACCCTAGCCCTCTCCGGTGTCTATATAAACCGGATGGCTTTAGTCCGTGGGGCGACATCATCAACAACCCTTACAATCATACCATAGGCTAGCTTCTAGGGTTTAGCCTCCTTGATCTCGTGGTAGATCCACTCTTGTAAACATCCACAATATCAATATCAATCGATCGGGGCGTGAGGGTTTTACCTCCATCAAGAGGGCACGAACACAGGTAAAACATCGTGTCCCTTGTCTCCTATTACCATCCGCCTAGGCGCTTACGATTCGGGACCCCCTACCGAGATCCGCGGTTTGACACCGACATTGGTGCATTCATTGGGAGTTCCTGCGTATGCGTCACCGATAAACTTGATGGCCTCTTCAATCAACAACGGCGCAGTCTGGTGAAATTTTCTCCCGGACAGATCTTCGTATTCGGCGGCCGCCTTGCTGCGAACCAACTTCGCAGCCATCTGGAGCAGATCGGCTTCGCCCCTGGCCGTCGAGTCAGGTTTGGAAGCCTAAACTTCCTTTGCCGATATCCGCGGGGACTTGATCTTGATGGATCGAGCCACGGCCGGCGTGCAGCGCTGTCACGATGGGCATGACCTAACTCGCGCGGACAGCACCTTGGAGGCCGCTGCGAATCCGCTCCGACCCATAGTCGGGCCGATTGCTCGGATCGAGGGCGGATGGCTGGACACCGCCTCGGGGCTGCAACTTCTACGGTGATGGGCGAACACTTACCTGTCCGCATAAAGCTCATGACTCCGGTGCGGACTCCTGCGGACTCCGAACCTCCTGCGCCCCTGCGGTCGAATCCGGTGGCGCCGATCATGGAATTCGCCGCGGCGGACATCTTTCGGCTTTTCGCCCTTGGCGATATCATAAATTCACTGAAGCATCTCTCGCTATCCGAGCCGGGCGAACTACGGCCGGGATGGTTGGGATGCAGACGGACGAAAAATTCAGATCCACCACCACCCACCGTAGCCGCCGTCGGCGATTTAACCAGCGTGCCAGCGGCGACTCCGAAGACATCGGCGGCATGGGCGGCGATGCGGAGACTATCAAGAACCGGTGCCTACAGGACCTTTGGAAGACCACCTCGTCATCGACATATACATGGTGGACACCCCAAAGGGAAGCGATAACGAGGAACAACGGGGCGCGGCGGAGGATAATCTCGCCGATAAAGAACCAAAAGCGGCGGCGTGAAGCGCGCCCTAAGTCCGCCTCGATCAAAGCAGCCTTCCTAACGACCCAGCGATAGAGCGGGGCAAACCAGCGGACGGCGAACAGGGCGGCGGATAATCAACCCCTTCACGGGCAATCAACAGTCCGGACACAACACGGAGCATATTTTGGATCCGTAAACCTTGGTAGCAAAAGCGGCTTACCGGCTACAATATCGGCTGGCGCAGCTCTTCCTTCATAGCCCGCATTGCGAGGCGGGCATTCTTAACCGGCGGTGGCCTTCGCGAGTCTTCTTGCCCGCTAGGCGCTCCTTCCCAAAGCCTCATTGTGGTCGGTAGCATCTTTTAACTTCACGGCCATTTCGGCTATCTCTTCCCTGCTCGGCGATGTCGACCCTTCGGCCGCTAACTCCTCGGCCGCCCTCGAGCCGCCGCATTACTCCTTCGGCCTGCTCCTTGGCTTGATCAGTCCGGCTGGCCCCGGACGACCCGCCACCTGCATCGGCACGGCGGAATTTAAACCTGCGATTTTGATCCTCGACGCGCTGTCGATTTCGACAACCTACGAGTCTCGGGGCTACTATCTATACAGGCGCATTCTATATGCAAAACTGTTAAAAGGTGTGTCGTTTTCGTACCTCAAACCCGACAAACTCGGCGGCATCGTGCAACCCGCCTTCGCGGGACGAAATCCTTTCAATCACCATGCACATCAATGCGTGCTGATCTTACGAGATAAACGCCTTCTCAGCGAGATCCTTGACCGTACACGATCGGCGCCCGAACTATCGGCTTTGCCAAACCGGGGCTCCCTCCGTGGCGACACTTCAGGCTCGTCCGCCCTATCCGGCGGCGCCCGGACAGAGGTGTCTCGCTCTCTATCATCTCGGACGAAGGTCCCCGAAGACGAGCTCATCTGCGAAGGGCGGAGATCCGAACTACAAGGTAAAAACTTTAGTTATCCTCGAAGCACAAATAGGAGGTCCTTATTATAAAACTACTTTCTTTCTACTTACGGCTCGTTGGAGGCTGACTCATTAAGGGAGATTGTGCGGCGGGGCCTCCCGGACGCAGGACCCTCTGGCGAAGATTTCTTCCCCGTTTAGGGGCTTTGCCCAGGTCCTCGGGCAGTCCTCTTCTCCCCTTGGGGGAGGATTCTCGATCCCCCTCTTTCAAGAGCCTCCTTAGGCGAGGCAGTAGCTTCCTTGTTTTCCCCTTCGTCTTCCCCTGAAGGCGCAACCTCAACATCCGGACCAGCCACGGGATCCGGCGGCGGTCTCGGGGAGGGCTGGACACCGTATCAATTTTGCTTCCGCTATCCACTCCTGTGTAGAAGGAAATTGGTCATAAAGCGAATCATCGAAGGCAAACAAATGGTATGTCGGACTCGGAACTACTTACTTGAGTATCCAGGCGATTGCAGCTTAGTCCAGCATCCTCGGTCAATTCGGACCGCCTCTTGCGATCCGAAGAATAATTTGTACATCTCCGGGGTGTCAAGCCCATGAAGTGTTGAAGAATCCGTGGACCCTCGGTTGAACTCCCATAGCCGGAGAGGCGGCGTTTGCGAGGCAGGAGACTCCTAATCAACATAACTTTGCATCACCACCACCATATCGATCTCCCTCGTTTGGAGATCTCGAATCCGACCCTGCGGATGAGGGCACGTCCTTTGTGGCCCCAGTTGAGCCCTGGTTGACCCGACATCAACCGTCGTGGAGGTCCCGGCGGAATAAGGCGGCGGCTTTTGTCTGCGGCCCCTCGGGCGGTAATATAGAACCACTCTTGCTACCACAGGCGAGCTCCTCTTGGAAGGAGCCAGCAGACCCGCAGGGCATCGACCCTCTTACTTATGGCCGCCCTCCACACTCGCTTGCAGCGCCCCGATCATCTTGGCGCCACATTGAAGGTCTTGACCACATGCGAAGTGAGGGTGACACGGAGGAAAACCCATGAGCGACAATAAATGCGGAGATATGGAGGATGGACTCGGAGCCAAATCGTGAAATTCAACCCATAGTAAAACATGAGCCCTCTCACAAAAGGATCCATCGGAAGCCTAAACCCGGCGGAGGTGGGATACAAAAGCGACATACTCGCCGGGCTCGGGGTGGGGATGGCCTGCCCTTGGCGAGGCAACCTGTCTGAAATCTCGTAAGGCAGTACTTGGCCTCCCGCAACTTTAGCACGTCCTCCTCCGTGATGGAGGAGGGCATCCTGACCACTGGAGGTCGGAACCGGACATCGTTGGAAGTCCACAGTAGCTCGAATCTGGAGCTCTAGGTGCTGGAACTTGGGCGGGGAGAGGATTCGATGAAGGATTGAAGAAAAAAGCGAGCCTTGGTCCCGTTATAAAGAGGAGAATACCAGAGCCGTCTCCGTGACCGTTTGGGACTCGCCGCCCGATAGAGGCGTGGCGAGCAGACGCGGTTGGGTTACTACGTCCGTATTGATGAGAATCCGGATTAAGGAAACACGATCTACTGCCGACAAAAGGCGTGCCAAGGAAGCCGCCTCGCTAAATGCGCTAAGGTGGTAAAGTAAAAACAATTCAAGTAATGGCTTGGTAGTGGTGTGGCGTCATGCCACAAAAAGCGTCGATGGATTGAACTTGTGTATATATTATTATTCTCTCTACGGTGGAATGTGGAATTTATTTTGCGAGCGGACACTATCCTGGTGTTCACAATCTTCTATCATTGGAGGAGGAACCCGCCTTGCAATGCCAAACAACATCTGGCGCGGACTTATCGTCATTGAAGCCTGGTTCAGGGAGCTCTTGAGGAGTCTGGATTAGGGGTGTCGGATAGCGGACTACCATCATCGGCCGAACTATCATTGGCGGACTATCATCATCGACCGGACTCCAAGACTATGAAGATACAAGATTGAAGACTTCTCCCCATGTCGGATGGGACTTTCCTTGGCGTGGAAGGCAAGCTTGGCGATCGGATATGTAGATCTCCTACCATTGTAACCGACTCTATGTAACCCTAGCCCTCTCCGGTGTCTATATAAATTTGGATGGCTTTAGTCCGTGGGGCGACATCATCAACAACCCTTACAATCATACCATAGGCTAGCTTCTAGGGTTTAGCCTCCTTGATCTCGTGGTAGATCCACTCTTGTAAACATCCACAATATCAATATCAATCGAGCAGGGCGTGGGTTTTACCTCCATCAAGAGGGCCGAACACTGGGTAAAACATCGTGTCCCTTGTCTCCTGTTACCATCCGCCTAGACACACGATTCGGGACCCCCTACCGAGATCCGCGTTTTGACACCGACAAAGGCCACCTCGTCATATGACATATATATGGTGGACATCCCAAAAGATGGGAATTGTGATGGAACAGCGGAGGATGACCCCTCCAAGAAACAGCCCAAGCGTCGGCGTCAGCGGCGCCGCTCTAAATCCCGCCACAGCAAAAACAATGATTCCGGCAAGGGAGACAATAATACCCCGGACAGTGCCAAAGATGACCCCCTCCAGCAGGACTCGGCGCAGGAGGAGGAGAAAGCAAATCCGCCTGACAGTCTTGACATAAAAAGAGGTGAGGGCGATAATTATCGCCCCTCCGAAGGCGAGGCAAGCCTCGACGACGAGGAATTCGTCGTGCTAGAGGACCCCGTCGAACAAGAGCGTTTTAAACGCAGGCTCATGGCCACGGCAAGCAGCCTCAAGAAAAAGCAGCAACAGCTTAGAGCTAACCAAGACCTGCTAGGTGGCGGATGGGTGAAGTCCTTGCAGCCGAAGAGTATGAACTCGAACGCCCCTCCAAAAGCTACCCCAAACGCAGGCCGTTGCCTCAATCAGAGGAGGAAGCACCCGCGTCACCAGCGCACGACATGGCAGACCGGCCACCCCGCGGCCGCGACAGAGAAGCCTCTCGGCCCTCCGCTCAAGCCACGCCCCGACGCCGCTCAAAAAGTACCAAGGCACGGGAAAACGCGCCGGACTTGCGAGATATATTGGAGGATAAGGCAAAGCATACAAGATCAATCTACAGATCGCGTGGACGCCCAACGACTTGGGATGATTATCGTCACGCCGGATACCTCAAACCCGGCCGGGCCGAACACAGTAGACAAAGCTCATATGAACTACGTCGTGATATAGCCCAATACAGAGGCGCCGCACACCCACTATGCTTCACAGATGAAGTAATGGATCATCAAACCCCTGAGGGCTTCAAACCCGTAAACATCGAATCATATGATGGTACCACAGATCCTGCGGTATGGATCGAGGACTATGTCCTCCATATCCACATGGCCCGCGGTGATGATCTACATGCCATCAAATACCTCCCACTCAAGCTTAAAGGACCAGCTCGGCATTGGCTCAACAGCTTGCCAACAGAGTCAATCAGTTGTTGGGAGGACCTGGAAGCCGCATTCCTTGATAACTTCCAGGGCACATATGTGCGACCACCAGACGCCGACGACCTAGAGGCAATAATAAAGTTATTATTTATTTCCTTATTTCATGATAAATGTTTATTATTCATGCTAGAATTGTATTAACCGGAAACATAATACATGTGTGAATACATAAGACAAACATAGTGTCACTAGTATGCCTCTACTTGACTAGCTCGTTGAATCAAAGATGGTTAAGTTTCCTAGCCATAGACATGAGTTGTCATTTGATTAATGGGATCACATCATTAGGAGAATGATGTGATTGACATGACCCATTCCGTTAGCCTAGCACATGATCGTTTAGTATGTTGCTATTGCTTTCTTCATGACTTATACATGTTCCTGTAACTATGAAATTATGCAACTCCGTTTACGGAGGAACACTTTGGTGCTACCAAGCGTCACAGCGTAACTGGGTGATTATAAAGGAGTACTACAGGTGTCTCCAAAGGTACATGTTGGGTTGGCGTATTTGAGATTAGGTTTTGTCCTCCGATTGTCGGAGAGGTATCTCTGGGCCTTCTCGGTAATACTCATCACCTAAGCCTTGCAAGCATTGTAACTAATGAGTTAGTTATGAGATGATGTATTACGGAGCGAGTAAAGAGACTTGCGATAGCGAGATTGAACTAGGTATTGGATACCGGCGATCGAATCTCGGGCAAGTAACATACCGATGACAAAGGAACAAAGTATGTTGTTATGCGGTTTGACCGATAAAGATCTTCGTAGAATATGTAGGAGCCAATATGGGCATCCAGGTTCCGCTATTGGTTATTGACCAAGAATAGTTCTAGGTCATGTCTACATAGTTCTCGAACCCGTAGAATCCGCAACAAGGTTTGATGCGGTTATATTATGAGTTTATGAGTTTTGATGTACGAAGGAGTTGAGTCCCGGATGAGATCGGGGACATGACGAGGAGTCTCGAAATGGTCGAGGCGTAAAGATCGATATATTGGACGACTATATTGGAGTTCGGAAGGTTCGAATGATTGGGTATTTTGAGATCTGGGAGAGTTACAGGAATTCGCCGGGGAGAAGTATTGGGCCTTATTGGGCCCTGCGGGAAAAGAGAGAGGGCTGCCTAGGGCAGGCGCGCGCCCAAGGCCTAGTCCGAATTGGACTGGGGAGGGGCCGCACCCCTTCTTCTCTTCCCTTCCTTCTCTCCTACTCCTACTAGGAAAGGAGAGTCCTACTCGGTGGGAGTAGGACTCCTCCTTGTCTTGCTCCTCCTCCTTTGGCGGCCACCTCCTCCTTGCTCCTTTATATACGGGGCAGGGGGCACCCCATGACACACAAGTTGATCTCTGGATCGTTCCTTAGCCGTGTGCGGTGCCCCCTCCACCATATTCCACTTTGGTCATATCGTCGGCGGAGCTTAGGCGAAGCCCTGCGTCGGTGGAGCATCATCATCGTCACTGCGCCGTCGTCTTGTGGAACTCATCCCGACACTTTGCTGGATCGAGTCCGGGGATCGTCATCGAGCTGAGCGTGTGTAGAACTTCGGAGGTGCCGTCGTTCGGTGCTTGGATCGGTCGGATCGTGAAGGCGTCGACTACATCAACAGCGTTGTTATAGCGCTTCGCTTTCGGTCTCTGACGTCGTGGGCGGACCTCTCCCTCTCGTTGCTATGCCATCACCATGGTCTTGCGTGATCGTAGGAAATTTTTGAAATTACTCGTTCCCCAACAGTGGCATCGAGCCTGGTTTTATGCGTTGATGTCATGTGCGAGTAGAACACAAGTGAGTTGTGGGCGATACAAGTCATACTGCCTACCAGCATGTCATACTTTGGTTCAGCGGTATTGTGAGATGAAGCGGCCGGACCGACATTACGCGTGACGCTTCGCGAGACTGGTTTCACCGCTCGAGCACTCGTTGCTTAAAGGTGACGGCGGGTGTCTGTCTCTCTCACTTTAGTTGAATCGAGTGTGGCTCGCCCGGTCCTTGAGAAGGTTAAAGCGGAGTCTATTTGACGAAATATCGTTGTGGTTTTGATGCGTGGTAAACGGTTCTTGCTCAGCCCGTAGCAGCCACGTAAAACTTGCAACAACAAAGTAGAGGGCGTCTAACTTGTTTTGCAGGGCATGTTGTGATGTGATATGGTCAAGGCGTGATGCTATATTTTATTGTATGAGATGATCATGTTTTGTAACGAGTTATCGGCAACTGGCGAGAGCCATATGGTTGTCGCTTTATTGTATGAAATGCAAGCGCCATGTAATTGCTTTACTTTATCACTAAGGAGTAGCGATAGTCGTAGAAGCAATAGTTGGCGAGGCGACAACGATGCTACGATGGAGATCAAGGTGTCGCGCCGGTGATGATGGTGATCATGGCGTTGCTTGGCGATGGAATCACAAGCACAAGATGATGATGACCATATCATATCACTTATATTGATTGCATGTGATGTTTATCCTTTATGCATCTTATCTTGCTTTGATTGGCGGTAGCATTATAAGATGATCTCTCACCAAAATTATCAAGAAGTGTTCTCCACGAGTATGCACCGTTGCGAAAGTTCTTCGTCTTTGAGACACCGCGTGATGATCGGGTGTGATAGGCTCTACGTTCAAATACAGCGGGTGCAAAACAGTTGCTACACGCGAATACTCAGAGTTAAACTTGGCGAGCCTAGCATATAACAGATATGGCCTCGGAACACGGAGACCGAAAGGTCGGCGTGAATCATATAGTAGATATGATCAACATAGTGATGTTCACCATTGAAACTACTCCATCTCACGTGATGATGGGACATGGTTTAGTTGATTTGGATCACGTAATCACTTAGATGACTAGAGATGTCTATCTAAGTGGGAGTTCTTAAGTAATATGATTAATTGAACTTTAATTTATCATGAACTTAGTCTGGTAGTATTTTGCAAATTATGTTGTAGATCAATAGCTCGCGTTGTTGCTTCCCTATGGTTTTATATGTGTTCCTAGAAAATAGTATTGAAAAATGTTAGTAGCAATGATGCGGATTGGATCCGTGATCTAAGGTTTATCCTCATTGCTGCACGAAGAATTATGTCCTTAATGCACGCTAGGTGACAGACCTATTGCAGGAGCAAATGCGGGCGTTATGAACGTTTGGCTAGCTCAATATGATGACTACTTGATAGTTTAGTGCACCATGCTTAACGGCTTAGAATCGGGACTTCAAAGGCGTTTTGAGCGTCATGGACCATATGAGATGTTCCAGGAATTGAAGTTAATATTTCAAGCAAATACCGAGTTGAGAGAAATGAAGTCTCCAACAAGTTCTATAGCTAAAAGATGGAGAGAATCGCTCAACTAGTGAGCATGTGCTCAGATTATGCAGTACTTCAATCGCTTGAATCAAGTGGGAGTTAATCTTCGAGATAAGATAGTGATTGACATAATTCTCTAGTCACCATCACTAAGTTAGTAGAACTTCGTGATGAACTATAGTATGCAAGGGATGACGAAAAAGATTCTCAAGCTCTTAGCGATGCTAAAATCGTGAAGGTAGAAATCAAGAAAAACATCAAGTGTTGATGATTGACAAGACCACTAGTTTCAAGAAAGGGCAAAGGGAAAGAAGGGAACTTCAAATAGAATGACAAGCAAGTTGTCACTCCCACGAAGAAACCCAAAGTTGAACCAAAGCCTGAAGGCGAGTGCTTACACTGCATAGGAAATGGTCCTTTGAAGCGAAATACCCCAAATATTTGGTGGATAAGAAGGATGGCAAAGTGAACAAGGGTATATTTGATATACAGGTTATTGATGTGTGCTTTACTAGTGTTTATAGTAGCCCACAGTATTTGATACTTGTTAGGTTGCTAAGATTAGTAACTCGAAGCAGGAGTTCTGAATAAGCAGAGACTAGTTGAGGGGAAGTGGCGATGAGTGTTGGAAGTAGTTCCAAGATTGATATGATCATCATCGCACACTCCTATACTATCGAGATTAGTGTTTATAGTAGCCCTGAGTATTTGATACTTGTTAGGTTGCTAAGATTAGTAAACTCAAAACAGGAGTTCTGAATAAGCGAAACTAGTTGAAGAGGAAGTAACGATGAGTGTTGGAAGTAGTTCCAAGATTGATATGATCATCATCGCACACTCCCTATACTTTCGAGATTAGTGTTAAACCTAAATAAATGTTATTTGGCGTTTGCGTTGAGCATGAATATGATTTGATCATGTTTATTGCAATCTGATTATTCATTTAAGTAAGAGAATAAATTGTTGTTACATTTACATGAATAAAACCTTATATGGTTACACACCCAATGAAAATGGTTCGTTGGATCTCAATCGTAGTGATACACATATTCATAATATTGAAACCAAAAGATGCAAAGTTAATAATGATAGTGCAACTTATTTGTGGCTTGCCGTTTAGGTCATATTGGTGTAAAGCGCATGAAGAAACTCCATCTTGATGGGATTTTGGAATCACTTGATTATGAATCACTTGATGCTTGTGAACCGTGCCTTTGGGCAAGATGACTAAAACTCCGTTCTCGGAACAATGGAGCGAGCAACAAACTTGTTGGAAATAATACATACCGATGTATGCGATCCAATGAGTGTTGATGCTCGTGGCAAATATCGTTATTTTCTGACCTTCACAAGATGATTTGAGCAGATATGGGTATATCTACTTGATGAAACATAAGTCTGAAATAGTTGAAAGGTTCAAAGAATTTCAGAGTGAAGTGGAAAATCATCGTAACAAGAAAATAAAGTTTCTGCGATCTGATCGTGGAGATGAATATTTGAGTTCTGAGTTTGGTCTTCAATTAAAACAAGTGGAATAGTTTCACGCTCACGCACATGGAACACCACAACATAATGGTGTGTCGAGCGTCGTAACCGCACTTTATTGGATATGGTGCGATCTATGATGTATCTTACCGATTTACCACTATCGTTTTGGGTTATGCATTAGAGACAGCTGCATTCACGTTTAATAGGGCACCATCTAAATCCGTTGAGATGACACCGTATGAACTATGGTTTAGCGATAAACCTAAGCTGTTGTTTCTTAAAGTTTGGAGTTGTGATGCTTATGTGAAAAGTTTTCACACGATAAGCTCGAACCCAAATCGGAGAATGCGTCTTCATAGAATACCCAAAAGAAACTGTTGGGTACACCTTCTATCACAGATCTAAAGGCAAAACATTCGTTGCTAAAATGGATCCTTTCTAGAAGGAGTTTCTCTCGAAAGAAGTGAGTGGGAGGAAAGTAGAACTTGATGAGGTAATTGTACCTTCTCCCTTATTGGAAAGTAGTTCATCACAGAAATCAGTTCGATGATTCCTACACCAATTAGTGAGGAAGTTAATGATGATGATCATGAAACTTCAGATCAAGTTGCTACCAAACCTCGTGGGTCTTCGAGTAAGATCCGCACCAGAGTGAATACGGTAATCATGTTCGGAAGTCATGTTACTAGACCATGATGAACCTACGGACTATGAGGAAGCGATGATGAGCCCAGATTCAGCGAAATGGCTTGAGGCCATGAAATCGAGATAGGATCCATGTATGAGAACAAAGTATGGACTTTGATTGACTTGCTCGATGATCAGCAAGCCATGTTTAAATAAATGGATCTTCAAGAGGAAGGCGGACACGAGATAGTAGTGTTACTATCTACAAAGCTCGACTTGTCACAAAAGGTTTTCGACAAGTTCAAAGTGTTGACTACAATGAGATTTTCTCAAGCTGTAGCGATGCTTAAGTCTGTCCGAATCATGTTAGCAATTGCCACATTTTATGAAATCTGGCAAATGGATGTCAAAACTACATTCTTTAATGGATTTATTAAAGAAGAGTTGTATATGATGCAACCGAAGGTTTTGTCAATCCTAAAGGAGCTAACAAAATGTGCAAGCTCAGCGATCCATCTATGGACTGGTGCAAGCATCTCGGAGTTGGAATAAGCGCTTTGATAGTGTGATCAAAGCATATGGTTTATCTGAGACTTTTGGAGAAGCTTTGTATTTACAAGAAAGTGAGTGGGAGCACTCTGACATTTCGATAAGTATATGTGAATGACATATTGTTGATCGGAAATAATGTAGAATTATTCTGCAAAGCATAAAGGAGTATTTGAAAGGAGTTTTCAAAGAAAGACCTCGGTGAAGCTGCTTACATATTGAGCATCAAGATCTATAGAGATAGATCAAGGCGCTTGATAAGTTTTTCAATGAATACATACCTTGACAAGATTTTGAAGTAGTTCAAAATGGAGCAGTCAAAGAAAGAGTTCTTGCTGTGTTACAAGGTGTGAGATTGAGTAAGACTCAAAACCCGACCACGACGAGAAGATAGAAAGAGAATGAAAGTCATTCCCTATGCATCAGCCATAGGTTCTATAAAGTATGTCATCTTGTGTACAGATCTATTGCATACCCTACCACTAAGCTTGGCAAGGAGTGCAATAGTGATCTAGGAGTAGATCAATGGACAGCGGTCAAAATTATCCTTAGTAGAACAAGGATATGTTTCTCGATTATGGAAGTGAAAAGGGTTAAATGCGTAAAGGTTACGTCGATGCAAGTTTTAACACTAATCTAGATGACTCGAGTCTCAATCTGGATACATATTGAAAGTGGGAGCAATTAGCTAGAGTAGCTCCGTGCGAGCATTGTAGACATAGAAATTTGCAAAATACTTACGGCTCTGAATGTGACAGCCCGTTGACTAAAATTATCTCACAAGCAAAACATGATCACACCTTAGTACTCTTTGGGTGTTAATCACATAGCGATGTGAACTAGATTACTGACTCTAGTAAACCCTTTGGGTGTTGGTCACATGTCGATGTGAACTATGGGTGTTAACCACATATAGATGTGAACTATTGATGTTAAATCACATGGCGATGTGAACTAGATTATTGACTCTAGTGCAAGTGGGAGGCTGAAGGAAATATGCCCTAGAGGCAATAATAAAGTTATTATTTATTTCCTTATTTCATGATAAATGTTTATTATTCATGCTAGAATTGTATTAACGGAAACATAATACATGTGTGAATACATAGACAAACATAGTGTCACTAGTATGCCTCTACTTGACTAGCTCGTTGAATCAAAGATGGTTAAGTTTCCTAACCATAGACATGAGTTGTCATTTGATTAACGGGATCACATCATTAGGAGAATGATGTGATTGACATGACCCATTCCGTTAGCCTAGCACATGATCGTTTAGTATGTTGCTATTGCTTTCTTCATGACTTATACATGTTCTGTAACTATGAGATTATGCAACTCCGTTTACGGAGGAACACTTTGGGTGCTACCAAGCGTCCTGGCGTAAGCTGGGTGATTATAAAGGAGTACTACAGGTGTCTCCAAAGGTACATGTTGGGTTGGCGTATTTGAGATTAGGTTTTGTCACTCCGATTGTCGGAGAGGTATCTCTGGGCCTTCTCGGTAATACTCATCACCTAAGCCTTGCAAGCATTGTAACTAATGAGTTAGTTATGAGATGATGTATTACGGAGCGAGTAAAGAGACTTGCCGTAACGAGATTGAACTAGGTATTGGATACCGACGATCGAATCTCGGGCAAGTAACATACCGATGACAAAGGGAACAAAGTATGTTGTTATGCGGTTTGACCGATAAAGATCTTCGTAGAATATGTAGGAGACCAATATGGGCATCCAGGTTCCGCTATTGGTTATTGACCAAGAATAGTTCTAGGTCATGTCTACATAGTTCTCGAACCCGTAGAATCCGCACGCAAGGTTTCGATGGCAGTTATATTATGAGTTTATGAGTTTTGATGTACGAAGGAGTTGAGTCCGGATGAGATCGGGGACATGACGAGAGTCTCGAAATGGTCGAGGCGTAAAGATCGATATATTGGACGACTATATTCGGAGTTGGAAGGTTCGAATGATTGGGTATTTTTGGATCTGGGAGAGTTACTGAGGAATTCGTCGGGGAGAAGTATTGGGCCTTATTGGGCCTGCAAGGGAAAGAGAGAGGGCTGCCTAGGGCAGGCCGCGCCCCAAGGCCTAGTCCGAATTGGACTGGGGAGGGCCGCACCCTTCTTCTCTTCCCTTCCTTCTCTCCTACTCCTACTAGGAAAGGAGGAGTCCTACTCCCGGTGGGAGTAGGACTCCCCCCTTGTCGCGCCTCCTCCTTTGGCGGCCACCTCCTCCTTGCTCCTTTATATCTGAGGGCAGGGGCACCCCATGACACACAAGTTGATCTACGGATCGTTCCTTAGCCGTGTGCGGTGCCCCCTCCACCATATTCCACTTGGTCATATCGTCGCGGAGCTTAAGCGAAGCCCTGCGTCGGTGGAGCATCATCATCATCACCACGCCGTCGTCTTGTGGAACTCATCCCGACACTTTGCTGGATCGGGTCAGGGGATCGTCATTGAGCTGAGCGTGTGCAGAACTCGGAGGTGCCGTCGTTCGGTGCTTGGATCGGTCGGATCGTGAAGGCGTCGACTACATCAACAGCGTTGTTATAGCGCTTCGCTTTCGGTCTCACGAGTGCGTGGGCGGACACTCTCCCCTCTCGTTGCTATGCCATCACCATGGTCTTGCGTGATCGTAGGAAAATTTTTGAAATTACTACGTTCCCCAACAGTTTCTTCGGGTCCCTAAAGACTTATGCCGCTTAGAGCGAGGAGTCGGCATTGTCCGGCCAAGGCGTGGATAGCGCCCCGAACTCGGTCCTCCGAATACTAGGGGCTTCGCCGAAATTTAAAATTATAGAATTCTATGGCTAAGTGAGAGTGTTCAAGCACTATAAGTCCGGTTGCCTTGTTCGTTGCGTTGAGCGCCTCCTCGGCGGACCCAAGAATGGGAACAAGAGCGCTCAAGTTTATCGAACACCCCAGCACACTCGTGGCATGGGGGCTGCCAACGACTTGCCATCTCTCAAATTTGATAAGCGGCCGCACTGAAGGTAATATTTTAAATTAACAAGCGTTGCTTAAGCGCATATGAACAAGTTTTCAGCGTACAAGATAACAAATGCGAGTCTATTCAAAATTACATCTCGGAGCACTCATCCGCTATCTGGCGGGCACCCTTGAGGGCGCCCTCATAGTACATTTGGGCTTGCGATGCTCCTTGCCCTTGGTGGCCCGTCCGTCACAAGCTTCTCCGCATCCAGCTTGCCCCGGTGCACTTTAGCACGGGCAAGGGCCTCTGAGGCACCTTCGGTCAAGGCGGGAGGCTTGATAACTTCAATCCATGGACAAGGCGTCCACCAGCCGCTGCACTAGCTCGAAGTAGCTCCGGGCATGGCTTCCAATGGCCACAGCCGAACTATGAGGCCCTTCATGGCCTGTTCGGTGACCTTGTGGAGCTCGACCAGCTGCTTCAATTTGGTCGCTCGAGGGCACCGGACGTTCGGCCTCGACATCTTGAGACCGAACACCTTTTTCGTTGAGCTCCCCTCCTTGGCGCAGTAGAACTCGGCAGCATCAGACACACTATGGGGCAGATCTGCGAATGCTCCTGGAGAGCTCCGGATTCGGGTAAGTAATAGGTACTTCACTTTCACATGCTTGCTTTGCATAAAGAATGCCTTACCCGCCGCTATCTTCTTTAATGATTCAATCTCTTGGAGGGCTTTCTGGGCTTCAGCCTTAGCGGCTTTGGCACTCTCAAGAGCCGAGGCGAGCTCGGACTCTCGAGTCTTCCAGTCACGCTCCAAACTCTCGTGTTTTTCCACAAGAGCCTGGACCTCTTGTCGCACCTCCGCCACCCGCGCCTCCTGCTTCTCTCGCTCGGTGCGCCCCGCGGTCGCTTTGCTTTTGGCCGCGGACACCGCTTCCTTCAGGGTCGCCACCTCGTTCGTGAAGGAAATATGCCCTAGAGGCAATAATAAAAGTTATTATTTATTTCCTTATATCATGATAAATGTTTATTATTCATGCTAGAATTGTATTAACCGGAAACATAATACATGTGTGAATATATAGACAAACAGTATGTCACTAGTATGCCTCTACTTGACTAGCTTGTTAATCAAAGATGGTTATGTTTCCTAACCATGAACAAGGAGTTGTTATTTGATTAACAAGGTCACATCATTAGTTGAATGATCTGATTGACATGACCCATTCCGTTAGCTTAACAGTTGATCGTTTAGTATGTTAATGCTTTCTTCATGACCCATACATGTTCCTATAACTATGAGATTATGCAACTCCGTTTACGGAGGAACACTTTGGGTACTACCAAAGCGTCTAGCGTGGCTGGGTGATTATAAAGGAGTACTACAGGTGTCTCCAAAGGTACTTGTTGGGTTGGCGTATTTGAGATTAGGTTTTGTCCTCCGATTGTCGGAGAGGTATCTCGAGGCCTTCTCGGTAATGCACATCACTTAAGCCTTGCAAGCATTACAACTAATGAGTTAGTTGTGAGATGATGTATTACGGAGCGAGTAAAGAGACTTACGTAGCGAGATTGAACTAGGTATTGGATACCGACGATCGAATCTCGGGTAAGTAACATACCGATGACAAAGGGAACAACGATGTCGTTATGCGGTTTGACCGATAAAGATCTTCGTAGAATATGTAGGAACCAATATGGGCATCCAGGTTCCGCTATTGGTTATTGACCGAGAATGGTTCTAGGTCATGTCTACATAGTTCTCGAACCCGTAGGGTCCGCACGCTAACGTTTCGATGACAGTTCATAATGAGTTTATAAGTATTGATGCACGAAGGTTGTTGAGTCCCGGATGTGATCACGGACATGACGAGGAGTCTCGAAATGGTCGAGACATAAAGATTGATATATTGGAAGCCTACATTTGGACATCGGAAGTGTTCGGGTGAAATCGGGATTTTGCGAGATACAGGAGGTTACGGAACCCCGGAGGTCCATGGGCCTTAATGGGCCATGGGAGAATAGGAAGGGCAGGCCAAGGTGGGCTGCGCCCCCCTCCCCTCTAGTCCGAATAGGACAAGGAAGGGGCGGCGCCCTTCCCTCTTCCCCTCCTCCAATCCTAGTCCAACTAGGAGGGGGAGTCCTACTCGGTGGGAGTAGGACTCCTCCTTAGTGCGCCTCCCCTAGGGCGGCCACCTCCCCTTGGCTCCTTTATATCTGAGGCAGGGGCACCCCAAGACACAAAAGTTGATCTACGGATCTTGCCTTAGCGTGTGCGGTGCCCCTTCCACCATATTCCACTCGGTCATATCGTCGCGGAGCTTAGGAGAAGCCTGCGCGGAGAAGTCATATCGTCGCGGAGCTTAGGCGAAGCCCTGCGTCGGTGGAGCATCAACATCGTCCACCACGCCGTCGTCTTGTGGAACTCATCCCGACACTTTGCTGGATCGGAGTCGGGGATCGTCATCGAGCTGAGCGTGTGCGCGAACTCGGAGGTGCCGTCGTTCGGTGCTTGGATCGGTCGGATCGTGGAGGCGTCGACTACATCAACAGCGTTGTTATAACGCTTCGCTTTCGGTCTCGAGTGCGTGGGCGGACACTCTCCCTCTCGTTGCTATGCCATCACCATGGTCTTGCGTGATCGTAGGAAATTTTTGAAATTACTCGTTCCCCAACGATGGCATCGAGCCTGGTTTTATGCGTTGATGTCATGTGCACGAGTAGAACACAAGTGAGTTGTGGGCGATACAAGTCATACTGCCTACCAGCATGTCATACTTTGGTTCAGCGGTATTGTGAGATGAAGCGGCCGGACCGACATTACAGCGTGCGCTTACGCGAGACTGGTTTCACCGCTCCGAGCACTTTCGTTGCTTAAAGGTGACGGCGGGTGTCTGTCTCTCTCACTTTAGTTGAATCGAGTGTGGCTCGCCCGGTCCTTGAGAAGGTTAAGCGGAGTCTATTTGACGAAATATCGTTGTGGTTTTGATGCGAGGTAAAACGGTTCTTGCTCAGCCCGTAGCAGCCACGTAAAACTTGCAACAACAAAGTAGAGGGCGTCTAACTTGTTTTGCAGGGCATGATGTGATGTGATGTGGTCAAAATGTGATGCTATACTTTATTGTATGAGATGATCATGTTTTGTAACGAGTTATCGACAAGCTGGCAGAGCCATATGGTTGTCGCTTATTGTATGAAATGCAAGCGCCATGTAATTGCTTTACTTTATCACTAAGGAGTAGCGATAGTCGTAGAAGCAATAGTTGGCGAGGCGACAACGATGCTACGATGGAGATCAAGGTGTCGCGCCGGTGGCGATGGTGATCATGGCGGTGCTTGGCGATGGAATCACAAGCACAAGATGATGATGACCATATCATATCACTTATATTGATTGCATGTGATGTTTATCCTTTATGCATCTTATCTTGCTTTGATTGACGGTAGCATTATAAGATGATCTCTCACTAAAAATTATCAAGAAGTGTTCTCCACGAGTATGCACCGTTGCGAAAGTTCTTCGTCTTTGAGACACCACGTGATGATCGGGTGTGATAGGCTCTCGTTCAAATACAGCGGGTGCAAAACAGTTGCTTGCGGAATACTCGAGTTAAACTTGACGAGCCTAGCATATAACAGATATGGCCTCGGAACACGAGACCGAAAGGTCGGCGTGAATCATATAGTAGATATGATCAACATAGTGATGTTCACCATTGAAACTACTCCATCTCACGTGATGATCGGACATGGTTTAGTTGATTTGGATCACGTAATCACTTAGATGACTAGAGATGTCTGTCTAAGTGGGAGTTTTTAATATGATTAATTAAACTTAAATTTATCATGAACTTAGTACTGATAGTATTTTGCTTGTCTATGTTTCTTGTAGATAGATGGCTCGTCTTTGTTGTTCCGTTGAATTTTAATGCGTTCCTTGAAAGCAAAGTTGAAAGATGATGGTAGCAATTACGGACTGGGTCCGTAACGAGGATTATCCTCATTGCTGCCGAGAAAAATTACGTCTGGAAGCACCGCTGGGTGCGCTCTGCTGCGAGATCTTGAGCGAGAAGTTGTGAGCGTCTGGCAAAGCGAGCTGATGACTACTCTATAGTTCGAGTGTGCCATGCTCTACGGCTTAGAACCGGGTCTTCAACGATGTTTTGAGCGTCATGGAGCATATGAGATGTTCCAGGAGTTGAAGTTAATATTTCAAGCAAATGCCCGGATTGAGAGATATGAAGTCTCCAATAAGTTCTATAGCTGCAAGATGGAGGAGAATAGTTACATCGGTGAGCACATACTCAAAATGTGCGGGTATAACAATCACTTAATTCAGCTGGGAGTTAATCTTCCGGATGATAGTGTCATTGATGAATTCTCCAATCACGCCACCAAGCTACAAGAGCTTCGTGATGAACTATAATATGCAAGGGATGACTAAGACAATTCACGAGCTCTTAGCGATGCTAAAAGCAGCGGAGGTAGAAATCAAGAAAGAGCATCAAGTGTTGATGGTCAACAAGACCACTAGTTTCAAGAAAAGGGCAAAGGAAGAAGAAGGAAACTTCAAAAGAACAGCAAGAAAGTTCTGATCAAGAGAAGAAACCCAAGTCTGGACCTAAGCACTGAAACCGAGTGTTTTCTTTGCAAGCGGTTGGACCTTTGGAGCGGAACTGCCCCAAGTATTTGGCGGATAAAAGGATGGCAAGGTGATCAAAGGTATATGTGATATACATGTTATTGATGTGTACCTTACTAATACTCACAGTAGTACAGGGTATTTGATCTTGGTTACATTGCTAATATTTGCACCTCGAAGCAGGAACTACGGATTAGCGAAGATTGGCTAAGGGCGAGGTGACGATCGCGTTGGAAATGGTTCCAAAGTCGATGTGATCGCGATCGACACGCTACCTCTACATCTACCTTGGGATTAGTTTTAGACCTAAATAATTGTTATTTGGTGCGGCGTTGAGCATGAACATTATATCTGGATCTTGTTTATTGCGAGGCGGTTATTCATTTAAATCAGAGAATAATGGTTGTTCTATTTATATGAGTAATATCTTTTATGGTCATGCACCCTTGAAGAATGGTCTATTCTTGTTGAATCTCGACAGTAGTGATACACATATTCATAATGTTGAAGCCAAAAGATGCAGAGTTGATAATGATAGTGCAACTTATTTGTGGCACTTGCCGTTTAGGTCATATCGGTGTAAAACGCATGAAGAAACTCCATCTTGATGGGCTTCGGAATCACTTGATTATGAATCACTTGGTACTTGCGAACCGTGCCTCATGGGCAAGATGACAAAACGCCGTTCTCGGAACTATGGGCGAGCAACTGATTTGTTGGAAATCATACATCTTGATGTTTGTGGTCCAATGAATGTTGAGGCCTTGGCGGGTATCGTTATTTTCTCACCTTCACAGATGATTTGAGCAGATATGGGTATATCTACTTAATGAAACACAAATCTGAAACATTTGAAAAGTTCAAAGAATTTCAGAGTGAAGTGGAAAATCATCGTAACAAGAAAATAAAGTTTCTACGATCTGATCGTGGAGGAGAATATTTGAGTTCTGAGTTTGGTTTACATTTGAAACAATGTGGAATAGTTTAGCAACTCCGCCACCGGAACACCACAGAGAAATGGTGTGTCGAGCGTCGTGTCGTACTTTACTAGATATGGTGCGATCTATGATGTCTATTTCCGATTTACCGCTATCGTTTTGGGGTTATGCTTTAGAGGCGGCGCATTCACGTTGAATAGGACACCGTCAAAATCCGTTGAGACGGCGCCTTATGAACTATGGTTTGGCAAGAAACCAAAGTTGTCGTTTCTTAAAGTTTGGGGCTGCGATGCTTATGTAAAGAAACTTCAACCAGATAAGCTCGAACCCAAATCGAAAATGTGTCTTCATAGGATACCCAAAGGAGACTGTTGGGTACACCTTCTATCACAGATCTGAAGGCAAGATTTTCGTTGCTAAATTGGGTCCTTTCTAGAAGGAGTTTCTCTCGAAAGAAGTGAGTGGGAGGAAAGTAGAACTTGATGAGATAAGCAGTATCTGCTCCCTTATTGGAAAGTAGTTCATCACAAGAAATGGTTCTGTGACAACTACACCAATTAGTGAGGAAACTAATGATGATGATCATGAAGTTTCAGATCAAGTTACTCTTGAACCTCGTGGGTCAACCGAGTAAAATACGCAGTGAGTGCGGTAATCTTATTACGGAAGTCATGTTACTTGACCATGGCGAACCTACAAACTATGAAGAAGCGATGGTGAGCCCAGATTCATAAAATGGCTGGAAGCCATGAAATCTGAGATGGGATCCATGTATGAGAACAAAGTATGGACTTTGGTTGACTTGCCCGATGATCGGCAAGCCATTGAAAATAAATGGATCTTTAAGAAGAAGGCTGGCGCCGATGGTAATGTAGCTGTCTACAAAGCTCGACTTGTTGCAAAAGGTTTTCGACAAGTTCAAGGGGTTGACTACGATGAGACTTTCTCACCCGTGGCGATGCTTAAGTCTGTCCGAATCATGTTAGCAATTGCCGCATTTTATGATTATGAAATTTGGCAAATGGATGTAAAACCGCATTCTTGAATGGATTTCTAGAAGAAGAGTTGTATATGATGCAACCAGAAGGTTTTGTCGATCCAAAGGGTGCTAACAAAGTGTGCAAGCTCAACGATCAATTTATGGTCTTGTGCAAGCCTCTCGGAGTTGGAATAAGCGCTTTGATAGTGTGATCAAAGCATATGGGTTTATACAGACTTTTGGAGAAGCTTTGTATTTACAAGAAAGTGAGTGGGAGCTCTGTAGCATTTCGATATTATATGTGGACGACATATTATTGATTGGAAATGATATAGAATTTCTGGATAGCATAAAGGATACTTGAATAAAAGTTTTTCAATGAAAGACCTCGGTGAAGCTGCTTACATATTGGGCATCAAGATCTATAGAGATAGATCAAGGCGTTTAATTGGACTTTCACAAAGCACATACCTTGATAAAGTTTTGAAAAAGTTCAAAATGGATCGAGGCAAAGAAAGGTTTTTACTGTGTTGCAAGGTGTAAGATTGAGTCGGACTCAATGCCCGACCACAGCAGAAGATAGAGAGAAAATGAAAGATGTTCCTATGCTTCAGCCATAGGCTCTATCATGTATGCAATGCTGTGTACCGGACTGACGTATGCTTAGCTGTAAGCTTGGCGGGAAGGTACCAAAGTAATCGAGTGGATCATCTGGACAGCGGTCAAGAACATCCTGAAATACGAAAAGGACTAAGGATATGTTTCTCGTATATGGAGGTGACAAAGAGCTAGTCGTAAATGGTTACGTCGATGCAAGCTTTGACACTGATCCGAGACGATTCTAAATCGCAAACCGGATCGTGTTTTTATTAAGCGGTGGAGCTGTCGGTTGGTGCAGTTCTAAACAAAGCGTCGTGGCGGGATCTACATGTGAAGCGGAGTACATAGCTGCTTGAAGCAGCAAATGAAGGAGTCTGGATGAAAGAGTTCATTTCGATCTAGGTGTCATACCTAGTGCATCGGGACCGATGAAGATCTTACGTGACAATCTTGGTGCAATTGCCTTGGCAAAGGAATCCAGATTTCACAAGAGGACCAAGCACATCAAGAGGCGCTTCAATTCCATTCGGGACCAAGTCCAAGTGGGAGACATAGAGATTTGCAAAATACATACGGATCTGAATGTTGCGAGACCGTTGACTAAGCCTCTTCCACGAGCAAAACATGATCAGCACCAAGACTCCATGGGTGTTAGGATCATTACTTTGTAATCTAGATTATTGACTCTAGTGCAAGTGGGAGGCTGAAGGAAATATGCCCTAGAGGCAATAATAAAAGTTATTATTTATTTCCTTATATCATGATAAATGTTTATTATTCATGCTAGAATTGTATTAACGGAAACATAATACATGTGTGAATATATAGACAAGCAGTATGTCACTAGTATGCCTCTACTTGACTAGCTTGTTAATCAAAGATGGTTATGTTTCCTAACCATGAACAAGGAGTTGTTATTTGATTAACAAGGTCACATCATTAGTTGAATGATCTGATTGACATGACCCATTCCGTTAGCTTAACACTTGATCGTTTAGTATGTTAATGCTTTCTTCATGACCCATACATGTTCCTATAACTATGAGATTATGCAACTCCGTTTACGGAGGAACACTTTGGGTACTACCAAGCGTCACAACATAAGCGGGTGATTATAAAGGAGTACTACAGGTGTCTCCAAAGGTACTTGTTGGGTTGGCGTATTTGAGATTAGGTTTTGTCCTCCGATTGTCGGAGAGGTATCTCGAGGCCTTCTCGGTAATGCACATCACTTAAGCCTTGCAAGCATTACAACTAATGAGTTAGTTGTGAGATGATGTATTACGGAGCGAGTAAAGAGACTTACCGTAGCGAGATTGAACTAGGTATTGGATACCGACGATCGAATCTCGGGTAAGTAACATACCGATGACAAAGGGAACAACATTATGTCGTTATGCGGTTTGACCGATAAAGATCTTAAGTAGAATATGTAGGAACCAATATGGGCATCCAGGTTCCGCTATTGGTTATTGACCGAGAATGGTTCTAGGTCATGTCTACATAGTTCTCGAACCCGTAGGGTCCGCACGCTTAACGTTCGATGACAGTTCATAATGAGTTTATAAGTATTGATGCACGAAGGTTGTTGAGTCCCGGATGTGATCACGGACATGACGAGGAGTCTCGAAATGGTCGAGACATAAAGATTGATATATTGGAAGCCTACATTTGGACATCGGAAGTGTTCGGGTGAAATCGGGATTTTTCGAGTAGGGAGGTTACGGAACCCCGGGAGGTCCATGGGCCTTAATGGGCCATGGGAGAAGAGGAAGGGCAGGCCAAGGTGGGCTGCGCGCCCCCTCCCCTCTAGTCCGAATAGGACAAGGAAGGGGCGGCGCCTTCCCTCTCCCCTCCTCCAATCCTAGTCCAACTAGGAGAGGGGAGTCCTACTCGGTGGGAGTAGGACTCCTCCTAGTCGCGCCTCCCCTAGGGCCGCCACCTCCCCTTGGCTCCTTTATATCTGAGGGGCAGGGGCACCCCAAGACACACAAGTTGATCTACAGATCTTGCCTTAGCCGTGTGCGGTGCCCCCTTCCACCATATTCCACTTCGGTCATATCGTCGCGGAGCTTAGGAGAAGCCTGCGCCGGAGAAGTCATATCGTCGCGGAGCTTAGGCGAAGCCCTGCGTCGGTGGAGCATCAACATCGTCCTGCGCCGTCGTCTTGTGGAACTCATCCCGACACTTTGCTGGATCGAGTCCGGGATCGTCATCGAGCTGAGCGTGTGCAGAACTTCGGAGGTGCCGTCGTTCGGTGCTTGGATCGGTCGGATCGTGGAGGCGTCGACTACATCAACAGCGTTGTTATAGCGCTTCGCTTTCGGTCTCACGAGTGCGTGGGCGGACACTCTCCTCTCGTTGCTATGCCATCACCATGGTCTTGCGTGATCGTAGGAAAATTTTTGAAATTACTCGTTCCCCAACAGTTCGTGGCCCTACAATACCCACGTTATTCTGTCATTTTTGCAGCGAATCCTTTCTATAAGGTATTTCTTTAATAAGGTATTGCTTACCTTCCCTGTCCTCGAGCTGCTTCTTGGCAAGGCCGAGCTCGTTCTCGGACCGCTCGAGGCTCTTCTTCAATGCATTGACCTCCATGATCGGTCTTGGCGGAGAGGTCGGCAGCACAGCCTGCATTCGCATATTGACATACTTATGTTAGACTCCTGCGTATATCTTTTAGATCCTTAGTCCGGCTTTTCTTTGAGAACACGAACTAAGCATCGAGGGCTACTATCTATGCGGTAATATTTTTACATATTCTAAACTTACCTCAAAGCTGTTAGAAGGCTGGTGCAGGCTTCAGTCAGCCCACTCTTGGCGGTGAACTTTCGGATCACCACACTCATAGCAGGTGCGGTGCTCCTCCTCGATGGAGGCTGTTAAGCGCCTCGATGCTATCCGGTGCCTCCGGTTGGAGGAGGACACGGCGTCTTACCCTTCCTCTGAAGGGCCGCTTGCCAGACTTGGAACGCTGAAGGTTCGGTATGGAGTCTGGACAAGGGTCGGGCTTAGAGCCTGGGGTCTCGCTCCCTCGTGCACAGAGTCCGGGAGGCTGCCTTGCGGCGCCTCCTCGCCACCTCCTCTTGACCAGGCCCCCTCGAGGCCCCACCTCGGCGCCGTCCATGGCGTGAGGTGAGGAGGCGGCCAAGTGAAGTACTCTCCACTTCCGATGAATGCGAGGGACCCTTCGGCGAAGCGGCGAGCTCGTCCTTGGGCGGGCTGCATGATTGTTCAGCATTAGAGAACACTATGCAATGAAAAAATCCATGGGTATCCGGACACTTACGATCTCGCCAGGGGCTTGGCCCTTGTTGGCCATTCCACCTCGTCGTTGTCGACGTTGGCGGAGAAGTCCGGAGGAAGGTCCTTCCTTCTTGGACCCTCCGGCCTCCCGGTTAGGCGGCCTTCCTTTTCTTCTCTCCCCCTGGGAGAGGCTTCTTCCTCCTCCTCTTCCTCGGAGGAGAATTCCATATAGGGTTGTCGGGCGATGAGTCCGGCAGCACTGGCGCCGGAGCTCTTTGAGTTCCGTGGCCTCCTTCTTGGCCTTCTTCTTGACACCACGTGAGGTGCGGAGCCAGCAGCCCGTCAATCGGGCGTCCGCTGGGTCTTCGGCAAAGGGCAGACGGTTAATCTGTCCGGGCGTCTCAACCGATTCTGTCAAAGGTTAGGGAGTTTTAGATCCGCATAGAGTCAAACTATGAAAAAGAGTCCCATAAAGGGTAAAATAACACCTCGCTGGCTTGATCTTGCGAGCTGAATCCGCGATCTTGATGGCGGACGTGGGAACCTCGGCGCCCTTGAACAGCACCTTCCAGGCATCTTCGTACGTAGTGTCGAAGAGCCTTTTCAGAGTTGGGTGCTGTGCCGGATCGAACTCCCACAATTTGAAGGCCCGTTGTTGGCATGGGAGAATCCGGCGGATGAGCATCACCTGAAAAACGTTGACAAGCACTGAGATTCTTGTCCGCGGAGTTTGGATGCAGGTTTGGAGTCCGGATAGCTCGTCCGAATCACCCACGATAGGCCCGTCTCTTTCCGTGATGTGAGCCGCGTGGGAGGCGGATCGAATTCGGGGCCGCCGCCCATTGAGAGTCGCGGCTCGGTGATGTAGAACCACCCGATTGCCACCCCTTTATGGTCTCCACAAAGGAGCCCTCGAGCCATAGGGCTTTGGCCATCTTGCCAACCATGGCACCTCCGCACTCCGCTTGGCGGCCGCCCACTACCTTCGGCTTGACATTGAAGATCTTCAGCCATAAGCGAAGTGGGGCTGGATCTGAAGGAAGGCCTCGCACACTGACGATGAGCGCCGAGATGTTGAGGATAAAGTTCGGGGCGGATCGTGGAAATCCAGGCCGTAGTAGAACATGAGCCCCGGACAAATGGGTGAAGTGGAAAACCTAGTCCGCTGAGGAAGTGGGTGAGGAACACCACCCTCTCATGGGGCCTGGGGGTGGGAATGAGCTGCCCCTCATCGGGTAGCCGGTGCGCGATGTCGCTGGACAAGTATCCGGCCTTCCGCAGCTTTTTGATGTGCCCCTCCGTGACGGAGGAGGCCATCCACCTGCCTCCCGCTCCGGACATAGTTGGAGAAGGTTGAGGTGGGGTGTGCGGACTTAGGAGCCGGAGCTCGAGTGTGCGGAAATGGATGAGGAAAGGAGGAAGAAGGTGTAGGTGGAAAGGTGGATCCTTATCCCCTTATATGGACGGACGAAGCTATGTGTCCCCCGCCAGCCTGGTAAAACTCGCTTATCTCCCAAGCGTTGTAATCAATGGCGCGGATGGGTTACCCATGTCCGTATTGATGAGAAACCCGAAATAAGGGGGTACGATCTCCGCTTTGGTAAGACGTGCCAAGGAAACCGCCTCGCTAAACGCGCTAAGGTGGGACAGTAAAAAACGATTCGAATAAAGGCTTGGCTGTGGTGTGATGTCACGCCGCGGAATACGTCAGCATATCTATGCAAAAGTTATTCTCTCTACGGTGGTATGTGGAACTTGTTTTGCAGAGCCGGACACTATCCTTGTGTTCAAAACCTTCTATGAAGTATTCGGAGGAGGAACCCGCCTTGCAATGCCGAAGACAATATGCGCGCCGGACTCGTCGTCATTGAAGCCTGGTTCGAGGGGCTCTTGAGGAGTCTGGACTAGGGGTGTCCGGATAGCGAACTATCACCATTATTGGACTCCTAGACTATGAAGATACAAGATTGAAGACTTCGTCCCGTGTCCGGATGGGACTTTCCTTGGCGTGGAAGGCAAGCTTGGCGTCTGGATATGTAGATCTACTACCATTGTAACCGACTCTGTGTAACCCTAACCCTATTCGGTGTCTATATAAACCGAAGGGTTTTAGTCCGTAGGATGAACAATAATCATACCATAGGCTAGCTTCTAGGGTTTAACCTCTCTGATCTCGTGGTAGATCTACTCTTGTACTACCCATATCATCAATATTAATCAAGCAGGAGTAGGGTATTACCTCCATCGAGAGGGCCCGAACCTGGGTAAAAACATCGTGTCCCTTGTCTCCTGTTACCATCCACCTAGACGCACAGTTCGGGACCCCCTACCCGAGATCCGCCGGTTTTGACACCAACAACAGGACTTGGCAAGATCAGATGAACCTCATGAGCATCAACACCAAGACGGTACCTGACCGAGTCAAGTTGCAGTTGCATGCTCCTTTATATGTACTCTCACAGTTTGATGTACGCTAATACTTTCCATATTCGTTGTTGAACTAGCACCACGGCGCAAGCGGAAACAGACATCAGGGATAATGCTTGACAGATTAACAAAATCTAAAGGAGGAAGAATGGAGATCCATTTTGAGGCAGGTTTAAAAAGGCCACGTGATGCTATAGAGTCAGCCAAATTAGTATCAGAGGCAGCCGTTGCCGTTAGGTGTCATGCGCATATCCTCCCAACGTGGATCCAGTACAGGAATGAGAAAGACAATACCCAGTTTAACACCTTCCTTGACCACTTATTCGTAAGTAATGTTATTCATCGCAATTAGTAATATTGTCTTGCTCCATCCCATTCTTTCTAGCATCCTCCTAATAAGACTCACATTCTTTTTTCAACAGATGAGGTTCAAGTTGGATCCGAAAGATGATGCAACTAAACAAGCATGCACTCATGTTTTTCAGTCTGCTCTGCGAAAGTATCGGTACCACCTTAGAAAATCTCACTTTGAAGCCAAGGCTAACAATGAAATCGCCCAAACATCTCCAGTGGAATATATTACAGATGAAGACTGGACAGCCCTCGTTAAACACTGGTCTGATCCAAAGTATCAGGTAGGCTATATGTATTTGATCAGACCACATATTGAACTTGTATTTATGTATGTGCCTTACAAGTGTATCTTCTTCTAGGCTAACTGTTTGAAGAACAAAATCAACCATTCTAAAGTGAAATTCCAACAGACAACAGGATCTCGTAGCTATATTGCACACTGCGAGGCTTATGTAAATAGCTGCTACTTCCTTCTTTTTTTTGTGCCATATTATCGTATCTATATTGACTTGTTCCAAATACATAGGAAAGCCCGTGCGGACCAAAAAGAACCTGAACCGAATGCAGTGCAAATCTTCAAGGATTGCCACACCAGTAAGATGAAGGGCATGAGCACACCAGTTCAAGCCGCTGTTGTAAGTCCTTACTCCTCCTGCCTTGAACTGATTGGTACTGTGATGTGTTCATTTAACTACTTGGTTTGCAGCCAATGCCAGTTACTCTGTTCACTTTTATACACAATTGTCTTAACGTATCATTTCACCTTACATGGTTTAAAAGAGATGAAGGATATTCTTTTGGTCTTGATCTGTAATCTAGTTGTTATGTTCACGTGCGCACACAATGATAAAATAGCCTGTTTGTTTTATATCTGTTTGCCCATGATATGAATGATGTCATACTATGTTCATCCTACTTTAAACCATGTCTATTTATCCTTAGATGTCAACGAATGTGAGGAAATAGACAATATAGTAGGCATGCTACATGGACATATGTTCCGAAAGTGATTTTATTATGTAGTTGGCACTACAATACATGCTAATGTATTACAATAGTTCACCAAAATAAGTTACGTACAAACGTTTAACCTACTTTGTTTGTTTTTGTCTCATTAGTAACATATCCGGTACACTAATCTACAAGTTCAAACTTTCGAGGAAGCTATGGAACAAATGATTGAACAGCCACAACCACACGAAGGTGGCGAGGCTACTACGGGCACAATGTCACCTCTTGCTGCGGTCGTCGGTATCTCTCCACTAACGTGCAAAAAGCACCTTCTGCGTAATTCGGGTTGGTTGTCAAGGTAACCTCGTCCAAATCGCCCTCTTGAACAAAATCTTCCTGCTAGGCAGTGATATATCGTGCTCCGGACACAAGTCCAATCCATAATGGATGTTGTTTGGAAACAAGAATAGTGGTTGAGAAATGTCGTCAAGATATGAATTGTTTTGAAACCGGACTATCGGACATTAAACCCGTTGTTGAAGAGCAATGGCGGAAAAAGGTGGAGATCGTCTGCTCCATCAGATTCTACTGACTGAAACATTAGCACTCAGGTCAAATGATCGTGCTTCTATACATCTGATGGTGCTTTTATCTGGAAGGACTATAAACTTTATGCCAACAAGCCTTTTGTTGTATGATTGGAATTTATTTTGTTGTGATACAACATTTATGATGCTGCCAGAGGCTGCAGTAATTACGACACTATTTTTGTATAGTGTAGGTTTATCTTAGTAATGTATTCGGCCGAAAGCTTGGTAGGAGCCCAACATGCCAACATTCGTCGGGCCCATTCCAATTGGGCTAAAAACGATTACGGGCCGAAATTGGCATGTAGCCCACTAAAAATATTTGGGCTTAAATTAGCATAAGCTTTCAAATTTTTCTGGTAGGCATGTGCCCATAGTGGGCCTTTAACATGCCTAAACATAATTTGGGCCCTCAGTAAAAATAGGCCATTTACAGGTGTAAATATCTCGAGCCCATAAAAAACATGGGCCTTTAATAGACCGAAAGTGAGATTGGGCCCTGGTTGTGCCAAATAACCCACTGGACTTAGCAGGCCGAAATGGTGGCCCATTTACGATGCGGATATTTGACGGGCCGAAATTTGGACGGGCCGTAAATGCGCCGACCTAATACACGGGCCTTTAACAGGCCGGAACTTCGGTCGGGCTAGAATATCGTCATTTTTGTATGGGTTGTTAATGGGCCCGATATGATGTTGGGCCACATATGGCCCATGGTTTACGTCCGGCGTTAACAGGCCGAAAGTGGCCCAAATCTTTAGTGGGCCTCTAACAGGCCGAATGACAGACATGGCCGAATATGACCCAAATCCTTCACGGTCGTTTATGGGCCGAAAGTTTTGATGGCCTGTAAATGGGCCCAAATGAAGCTGAACCTTTAACAGGACGGAAATACACCGGGCCGTAATTCGGCCCAATTACTTAGCGGACTATTAACGGACCAGAAGTGACCATGGGCCGCATTGATGACAAGTTTAGACCAGGCCGTCGACGGGCGATTTGTGAAGAATGTTGGGCCTTTATTGGGCGGCCCATTATGGTCTGCAGAATCTTGTGGGCCTTTAGCTGGGCCAAACCATTGTGGTCCGCAAAATCTTGTGGGCCTTTAGCTGGGCCGGCCCATTATGGTCCGCTAAATTTTGTGGGCCTTTAGTTGGGCCGGCCCATTATGGTCCGCTAAATCTTATGGGCCTTCGGTTGGGCCGGCCCATTTAAACTTTGTGGGCCACTTTTGGGCCGGTCCGGTTAAAGGCCCACAAGATCTGTAGACCATAATGGGCCGGCCCAGCTAAAGGCCAATGAGAATTTTACACGTGGAAAATCGGTATTAGTCGTGGCTGTTAACGGGTTATTGAATCCAAAATCCGACCCGATTGCTTAACGGCGTTCCGTTACGGTGGATGTCACGTGTCGGTCACCCTTGACGAAAGCACTTCTGTGACGCGCGATTTATCGTCATGGAAGTGGACACTTCCGTGATGATAATTTTGGTAATGTCATGGAATACTTCTACGACAGCACATGTATGACTATCTTGATTCTGTCATAAACTTGTCATGGATGTACATGCATGACAAAAAACGCGACCTACTGTGACAAACACGTATCATCACGGAAGTGTATTTTTTTTGTAGTGGAGGGACTTGATCTGATGCTGTTTACCAATAAACCCAAGCACAAATTCCCCTAAATATTGAAAAATAAAAAGGCATCGCTACTGTTATCGTAGGCATGAAAGCTGAGTAGAACAACCATATGCACAAACAAAAAGTAGCACCGGGATAACAACAGTGCCTGCAACTACAAACAACCAAAAGCACAAAATAGGCTACATTCTACTGGGGGACACAAGGACTAGTGCCGAACTTCGATTTCAGAAAACATTCTGGCATAAATAAACTAAAGATTTACTGCTTCTAAAGTCCTACCAATCCTTCTAGCATCAATTGTGAACAGCGAATATATCAAAGTCAGGAAAACTGTTGTTCAGACTCAGACAAGCCATCAGCAAAACTAAAATCAGAATGCAGATGCTCCAGACTTCAGGATGCAAACCGTTTCAGGGAAGTCTAGGGAAAGTTGTCATCACTCAACTAACAAAGTGGACAGCCAACAAGCACCATGCTCGTCCAGAAACTATACCAGTGGGTCCAACTCGAAAAGGCACCTCTAGCCAAAGAAGTTTATCACGGATCAACCAACAAGGTGGGAGTTGTGATTTGGTTCAGAAAATGAAAAGTTAGGGACCATCTGTATCAAGGATAAGCAGAAGAGGCTGCAATCTGGGTGCTATGTGCTAAATACAGGACCACAAAACAGGGGGTCTAAAACAAGATGAGCATAAAGATACAATTCAAAAATAACAGCAGGCTCTGAAACTAATCTGATTACTATTCAGCAGCTATATGTAGATGCACAACTACATACAGGGCAGGATCTGTACCTAGGGGCACAATCAAAAAACATTTAATTTCGCTCTAAAAAAGCATGAGCATTCCCCTCTCAAAAACATTCATCCTAACGTAGGTCAATCGCATAAAACACCACCCCCACCCCCCGGGTTAATGATGAACTACCTCAAAACAAACGAAAAACAGAGCAACAAATCCTAGAATACAGAAAACGAATCTAAAAAAAAGAACAAGAAAAGCAGTCGAGCACTCACTCCATGGCCTCCCTGCCATCTCTCTGCCAGAAGCCCACCAAGTCGTTCCACGCTTGGATTGAAAATCAGATGTGAAGGGGAACAGCCGATGGGAAGGGGAACAGAGGCGAGGAGAGTGAGGCGAGGAGAGTGACAACCGCAGCACGGCTGAACCTTTACTAGCAGGGTTAGACCGTTCGCATTCTAAAGCACGGCCCAAAACAAACAAAAAATGAGGAGGCCCAGCCCGGCAACAAAACAACTCGCTCCCCCCTCTGTAGCTTCCGGCCCGACAAACAAAACAACTCACTGCCCAGGACGAAAACACGAATCGTGACGCAGGACGATCGGACGGCTGAAAAATTGAATGAGACCATTTTGTTTCTCAGCTGAATGAGTTTTAGCAAACCCGTTATAAAAAAAGCAACAACTTAAGAAATACACGTCCGAACGATATAAGATGGTGAGGTAGCCCTTTTACAAATCCGATCCTGAGATATCCACATCAACGCCTTCTAGAGGGAGAACGGCGCAGAGCTTCGCCACTACCAAGTCCACACCGGACCAAGGTCTTCACCCGAAGGCCTGACACGAAGATAAAAACCACGACGACATCTTCAAGAAGAGCACGACACGCTCAGGTGTCGCCGTCGTCGGCGCCAAAGCACGGGGCTTTCACCCGGCAAGTCACATGTGCCACTACGAGGCCACCATGAGGGGTGCGACGATGTCAGATCCTCAGATCCGGATCAAGACGCCGCCCCACCGAGAGAGGGCATGTCTGAGCTACCCATTGCAACACCTCCCGTTGCCCACACGACATGGGAGGGGAGTCACTACCACTGAAATGATGCCCGCTGAAGAGCAACCATGCGGACCGCCATCCGGGGCCGCCGCCCTAGCACTCCTGTCGCGAGATACCGTGCGCGGCCCACATCGGAACACACTCAACCATGGTAGTAAGAGCGATGGCACTCTAGCTACTCCTAGCCTGGCATCAGTCCATGAGTATGGATAGACGCCTTCACTGTAGGAGGCACCAACACCTGCATCCCTAGCCAATACCTTGTGGACTAAGGGGACACGACTCCAAGACCGCCAATGACCAAGTGGCAAGGCCGGAAACAACAATCAACAATTCTAATGGTCAAATCAAAATCATTTTGCTATACCGGGGAAGGTCAATAAGATTATTTCCGAGGAACCTGAAAAAACGCAGGAGCAGTGCAATTCTATCAAGAAGAAGAGAATGAGCATTAAAACAAAAAAAGTTGACCAAGCATTACAAATTTACAATTTCCAAAGACGAAAGCTCCGCCTCATCAAGATAGAATGCATACTTTGGTTAACTTTGTACATTAAACAACCGTACATGGTTTGACAGTATCAACCCGGCTTGTAGCTACCCTTTTATGGCCCTTTAATTAAGTTACCAGAATATACTTTTTGTTTATTAGATGATGCATGTCACGCTAGTCCTTGAAACCAAGACACCATCGCACTAGGGTCTGCATCAATGCTTGGCTGGACCAATGGATATCCACGTTGGCCCTAGTGAGAACGAACGTTGGAAAATGTCATGCCAAGTTTTCAAGTCTTTCACTCCAGAGACTTTGACTACACTGCATATATAGTACTGAAAAAGCTACTGCAATTGGCTCAACCATGACACATGGCTCCAAACATTTTCACATAGAAAACAAAAGCAAGAAACTCATGCGTGGATTAGTCCCCCAGGTGATAAACTCAAATGGAACAAGGCCACAAAGGCAAAGAACATGTGTAGTTTTTTCAACATCTTTTTTTATCTTACGTTCCCGAAAAAACAAAGCAATGAAAACTACTTGCCTGGTCACCATGAGTGGTCTCAAAACCAGTCGAAGTCAAGCTAAGATTCAGCACTGAGGAGTGAAGATTTAACTTCCTGAAGAAGTTTCAACTATATATACTCTGAACCTTCCTGCTAATAGCTAGGGCATGGCTATCCTACTTTTTGAGCATGCGGATCTTCCTTTCTGCTTCTGTGCATTAGTTGTCCATAAAATAAATTATAACCAAGCTGATCCATACGTGTCACAATAATCGCTACATAAACTTTATTTACATTAATTATGCAAATTACTCGTACAGGTAAGACCAACATGGGCCAACCAAATTCCTGGATTTATTTCAGGCATTCTAGCAATGTGTATTGAGTGGGAGACGACGTCCCTTGAACTATGAGATGTCTGTGGAGAATTCGTCAATCTCAAGATTTACCGGCTCAGTCTCTCAAAGGTGCTTATAAGAGTAGAATGAATGTGTGTTTGTATCCTCTTGATGCTTCATTTGAGTTAATAAAATTCATCCTTTGTCGAAAAAAGAGTAGAATGTGTGTGTTCGCTCATAGCAGCTCTCTTCTTTGTGAAAGGGACGACGAATCATCTGATGCTCTTCTCAAGCTTCGCGGGCTACATCTCCTCACCCACATAGGAAGGGGGCTACGAGAAGTTCATGCGGTACACCCATGTTGACATTCCTAGCCGGAGAATGTTGCTGTTGACCGTGGGATCAGTGCCATAGGAGTACTTGTTAGAGGTGCGGGTCGCCGATTCGACATGGATGCTGGAGCGGGCATGGTCAACTTCCCTTCCCCGCCGAGCAGACTCAGGTTCATGCTGGGCTCATTGGGATCCTTCGGTAATAATGCTTGCGACTACGACCTGTTTGGCTTCAATTCATGATCATGGTAAATTGGACAGTAATACCACTGGCTTATGTATTGCATGTATACTAGACATGTGATCAAAATATATATAAGGTTGCACGTACAACCACTTTAAATTGTGATTTTGCACATGTAGATCTACGTATAGCTTATTTTATAGACAATAGAAGCTTTATTATTACCTCTTGATGCATTTTTTTAGAAAAGGAGGAAGACCCTCGGCCTCTGCATCTGGACGATGCATACAACCATTTTATTAATTATTGACGCAAGACCTTACAAAGTCATATAACAGTAAGACTAAAGCCATCGACTAAGCAACATCTGTCGCTACTCCTACCCAGTTGATGAAGGGGCGCTGAAAGTCTAGGCCTAATACCAAATAGACCTCGTAGCCAAACCTAACATCTAAGACTTGAGGTCCCAACCAGGACGCCTGCCGGGTATGGGCACCCACCAGTCTGGCGTGCTCCTCAACCAGGACGCCTGCCGGGTATGAGGCCGCCGCAGCCACCTGCCATCAATCCATCTTCAGAGTTGTACTGCTGCATCTACCTTGCCCGGTCTAGCTGCCGCCGACGCCACCACGACGCCAGACAGCATCGCCCTCCTGCGCGAGTCCATCTTCGCTCATCGGGCGCCAAGTCTCCACTGCGCCACGCCGCCGAGACCCGCCGTCATCAATGGACAAGATGGAACACCACTACTCCTCCTGTCCCCTCCAACCAACACTTGCTCCAAAACGATGCCCCCAGAAGGAAGAACGACACCGAAGGCACCGTCATCGTCCGATCTGGTAGACCCAGATCTAGGGTTTCCCCCGGAACTTCCCGATCAGGTTGACGTGACCTGCAACAACGATGCCTCCAGAAGGGAACGACCACTGGTGGAAAAAAGGCATTTGGTCGCGGTTCGCAACTGCCATTAGTCGCGGTTGCGCAATCGCGACCAAATAAGCGCGACTAAAGCCCCCACCTTTAGTCGCGGCTGCTTAAGAACCGCGACTAACGGCCCGTCCGTGGGCGCCAGGTGGTTGTCGGGCGGAGGACCTTTAGTCGCGGTTCTTTCGCCAACCGCGATTAAAGGCCGCCGCAGGTTTAGGGTTTTAGCCCCCCTAAACATGTTTTCTGTTTAATTTGTATTGTTTTATTTCTTTTGTGCTTTATTTTAATTTTGAAGGAGTTTCATATATTCTACGGTACTACATACATGCATATGAATGTACAATTTCAAATAAATTTGAAATTAGAACCAAAAGAATTCAAGAGGAATATACAATATATATTCAATATCATCGGATGACCATATACAATTTTGAACAAGTTTCCATACATGATTTAATCCATATAAAGTTCTACGTCCTCGTAATAGTGTTCTCCTTTAGGATGGAGGACTTCCTGCTGAACCATCCAGCTAGTTCCTCTTGAAGTGGTCGGAAGCGAGCTTGGACTAAGCATCCACGGAGGTTATTCCTCCGAGCATTGGTATCACTCGGAACCCGCTCAGAGGTGTATCTCGGATCATCTCACGCACATAGTATCCACATAGATTGGTCTCCGTGGCTGAATATCCCCAGCATTCTTAGGCTTTAACCTTTTGAATTCTAGCTCTTTTTTGAATTCACCGACCTTTGTATCTACGAACCGTCTCCAAACCCTACGAGGCAAAGAAAATTAAATGAACAAGAGAGTTATTAGTTACTTGATATTAGGAAATGAACGAAATAGGCCGATCGATATAGAGCGCAAATGAATGAAAATAATTACTTCTGCAGCATTCTTCTCATGTCGCCCCAAAGCTTTGGATCCATATTCAGAGAGTCGTGGACGAGACATTCGAGGTGTTAACTTTAATTACTAGCAGAATCCGGTGGAACCTGCGGACACGATACATGCACAGATGTCATGCATAACTCATCGATTAGCCGCCACATACCATGCATGGAGTAAACAAAGAGAATGTGCTCAAGACAGAAACACTCACCCAAAATGGTAAGGAAATAGAATATCACTTTTGAGTTCCTGCTTTGTAAGAAACTGCCACAGGTCTGCCTCCACGTCGGCGGGTGACGCTCCAACACATGTCCATTAACGATGTGTGGGTCAATGAACCCAACATCATGGATGTTCCTTACTCTGCATTCCTTAATCTTCATTCTGCATGTATAATAGCGGACACAACAATATAGTTAGGACATATATATAGTGCAGGCAATATGAACGAGATGGGGTAGAAATTAATAAATCACTTACGAACGTAGCAACCGATGATAGATTTGTCGAGCTCAAGAGATTGAAAAGCTGGAACAATTCACTTAGTGCAATTTGTACATAGTAATGTTTAAAGTGATGCTAATGTCTAACTTCCGCATAAATATATTCTTTGGCGTTTTATTTTTATGTAACCCTTGTACCAATTCAGCAGACCTTTCATTTGGTCGTAGATCCTTTTCTCTGCAGCAGGCTCGACGAGAGGCCCATTCTTGACATATGTAATTACTACCTCCTTCACTGGCGCCTCATCAAGGCCTAACAGTTCACGAAGAGTAATACCTAAGTTGGCCGCTTGTTCTCCGCACTCGTTATATCAATCCTGTGTTGCCGCAGCTTGTATGATCTCGGGTCATCCGGAAAGAAGGCTTCCACCATAAGCGGGCAATCGATTGTTTACTTTGTTCCCGAGCTGGGCAACTTGTTTCCGCTTTTTTACTTTCGCCTTCTCCGCTCTTTGTTCTCCTTGAACATGAGTGCCTGCCTGCAAGTTCACGTGCATAGTCGTTAGGCAGATTCTTCGGCTTGGGACGGTGTGCTCAAAAATGACTTAGCCCACTTCTTTTGCTTATCGAAAATACTGGCTTGGGCTCGGGCTCTCTTTTCTTCTTGCAGTCCGCCTTCCATTTCTCCAAATCAGCAGCCGCGGCGCGCCGACTTCCTCGGCACTACGCTCCCAAGGCCTTGTGGGGAGAGGCTTCATGATGGCTCCGTACCTTTGTGGTCTTAGGTACATAAGGGTCCGGGTTAATAATCCAGGACTGCTTCGCCTCTTTGCCGAGGTGGATTGGGGCGGCGTCGATCACCCACGGACGAGGACTGGGCGGCGGATGATCACCGCCGGACGTTAGGATGGGGCGGCGTCGGCTACGTGGACGGAGGTGTAGGTGAACCGCCACCACCACCACCACCACCACCACCGCCACCGCCACCACCACCACCGTAGGGGTGGACTTGTTTTCCTTGGCGCCCGCCTGAAACTTGATAAACTTCTTTTGCCATAGAATGAAATGGCGCTTGACATCTCCAAGTCTTTTCTCCCCTTCGTGTAGCAATGTCAATCTCCGTGTCCTCAAACCCTTGGACTATGTCCTCCACCGTGACACGAGCATAGCCATCTTGAATGGGGTTGTTGTGGTGGAGTGCTCTGTAAACATGGTAAAGCACTGCCGATGGCTACCTTCATGGACATGTTCCCGATAGGATAATACAGATGACATTCTTTCATCTCCTTTATATCGCCCACGGGTAGCGAGGAGGCTCCGTGGAGTAATTTCGACCACCGAGGCTCCGGTGCAGTAATTTCGACCACCGAGGCTCCGTGCAGTAATTTCGATCGTCGGTGCATCCGCACCAGCCGGTGGGGCCTCCGTGGAAGCCACGCTGCTTCTCCGCTGCTGGCTTCCGAGATCCGCTGGATGATCTTCATGCTGCACCCGAGCTGCATCTCTTTCGCTACTAGTACACTCATGGTTTTCTTCATCACATCCATTTCCGATGCCAACCGCGCCACAACATCTGCTTCCCGATCCATCTTTCTCTTACGGCTTCAGAATCAGACGGGTCATCGCTCGGGGAACCCTATTTTCCACGGAATGTGCCCCATGCCTCGCACACGCCCTCCGTGTTCAGGATTCCCGAGGGCTTTTGTCGGTAGCGTCGTTCTCTCGTTGAACTTGATCTTCCCTGTTGAGCATCCTTCATTGCGCCAATAAGGGCTTGGGTGGGTTTAATTAATTTGCCCCGTAAACACACTCCCTCGTCTCCGGGTTCAGCGTTCCCCATGCCCGCATTCACCAGCTTTTGGCCCTTGGGTCTCATCCTCCGCACTGGACGGATTCTCGCGCCCTCATCTCGTTCTCCATCTTCTCCAACCTAGGCACCCAAATGCGATACCCTCCTGGCCCCATAACATGATTGTACTCCTTCTTAGCCGCATTTTCCTTATTTTTTCGATATTTGAATGAACTGCTCCGATTTCTTTTGCTTCACAAATTCTGGCCAATCATGTTTCAGTTTCTCATATTGTCCTTTGAAACCGGAGTCTTGTTCTGCTTGACAAAGTCACGGGCTAGATTTTGCTTGAATTTCCGAATGCGCCGGCCATCTTATGAAGAGCGAACTGTTTGACTAGCCTCCTCCTCTCCTTGTTTTCCTCAATCTTGTTACCCTCCTCATCGAATTTGTTGTATTCCGGAGGTAGAACGAAATGTTCCATAAGCTTCTTGAAGCAATCTTTTTTTGTTCTCTTATCGACAAAAGTGAAACCATCAATTCGTGCCTTCTTTGGCTCATTCCACTCTCGACGGTGATCGAGACGTTGTCTCTAACAATGGCTCCGCATTGGTGACAAACTTGGTGGCGTTCTTGCGGGGCTCCAGCTGCCTGCCGGTTGTAATCGTCGACAACCTCGATGGTGCATGTTTCTCCTTGTTTCATCGTCTTGGTTGCGCCACGCTTTGACGACGTACTCGATTGTTTCGACGATCCGCCGAGGGCTAAAATAAGAAAGAGAGTCGCGCGTTAGTACACACATATTTATTCAAATCAGTTAGTTTGTATCACCGAGGCTCAATGTATATATATACCTCGGCGCCGGAGGTGGTTGCTACTTCCATTTGAAGATAAATGCTTATCGACGTTTCTTGACATCATCTTGTCGACGGCGCCTTCATCTTCACCGTCAAGGTTCAGATAAGAAGAGATACCATCTTCTTCTTCTCCGGTCGGCACATATTGAATATCGCCGTTTATGATGCCGAACATATGTGCTTCACCGTCCGGATCATAGTTGTCCATAATCGGTCAGCTCTATCGTCCGCCATTATGTCATCCCGAAAACATGTAGTAAAAACAAATTAATTAAGTGAAGAAGGGGCGGTGGCAAAAGGAGGGGCGAGGAAGGGGTGGGAGAGGGTGTCGCGGTAGAGCGCGAGACGGGCGGCAGACGGCGGCGCCACGGAGAGGGAGGCGAGGACAACACACACGGAGAGGGAGGCGAGGACAACAGACAACCACGCCTTCACGAATGTCATTTTGTGAAGAAACTTTGCAAGCAATTAAACATTTGTCAACCACGCCTTCACGCGAGATGGAAGGATCACTCACATGAAGACAATACAGTAATGGGTCGACCCAAGAGCAGTACTAAAACGGGAGAAAAGGAAGAAAAAAATAGGGCATGCGAGGATATGATCCTAGGTCGCCTCCGTAGTTGAGGGTGTTGTTAGCCATTGCGAACTGTTGGGGTCGTGGAACTAAATGAGGCGCTTCTAATTTAGGATGAAAGCCGGAGTTGTTTTTATTTCTTCGTTTTTTGTTTCTTTTTGTGATTTGTTTGGTTTTTCTTTCTTCTTGGTTTTTGGTATTCTTTTTTTGTTGCTATATCTTGTTTTTTCGTTTTTCTTTTGGTTTCTCTTTGTTTCTTTCATGGTTTTTATCCATTTTCCTTTTTTCAAATTTTCCTTCTTTTTCCTTTGGTTTTTGTCTACTTCTTAGTTTTCAGCTAGTTTTTGTTTTTCTTTGTTTCTTTGTCGGTATTCATAGTTTTCTATTTTTTGCGTTTGTTTCTTTGCTTTTATTTTTCATTTTCATTTTTCCTTTAGTTTCCTTTTTGGATTTCATTGTTTTCATTTTCCTCTTTCTTTATTTTGGTTTTCATTCTACATTTTTTTGTATCAAGAATATTTTTAAATACACGTTTAACCATTTTCATATATGAGTTTAACATTTTTTAATACATGATCAAAAAAATTATACATATTTTTCAGCATTTTTAAAATACAAAATTAACATTTCTAATACATGGTCAACATTTTAGCTATACAGACTTTTAAACATTTTTCAAATGCTTGAATAATTTTTTCAAATACAAGATTAACATTTTTAACACATGGTCAACATTTGTTCTATACATATTTAACATTTTTGAAATGCATTATTATTATTATTTGAATACATGGTTAACATTTCTTCAATATACATTTAGCATTTTTTTAATACATGCACACCTTTTTTTTCTTTGCACATTTTCAACGTTCTTCAAATGCTGGATTAACATTTTTTTAAATATAAGATTAACCATTTTCTAACACATGGTCAACATTTTTTCTATAAAAACATTTAACATTTTCAGATGCTTGATTAACAATTTTCAAATACAAGATTAGCAATTTTTAACACATGGCAACATTTTTTCTACACACATTTAACATTTTTACTGCATCATCACCTAACACACACACACACACACACGCACACACGCACGCTGCAACAAGTGAGAAATAATAACAATGGAGGGTGCGGAGAGCTGCGGCAAGAGCGTGACGAGTGAGGAGGAGGTGAAGCCGGGGTCGGAGGAAGGAGAGGTGATGATGATGCAGGAGCAGGACGGAGGTGTTGTGGCATCGGCGGCGGCGGCGGAATCCATGGCGCCGGCGCAGATCGACGTGAGGATGGACGTGGCGCTGCTCCACTGCCAGGCGTAGATCGACGTGAGGATGGACGTGGCAGCGGCCGGGAACGGAGGCGGCGGCGGCGGTTGCTCGGGAGAGAGGGCGGAGGGGTTCAGGGCGAGCGAGGCGGCAGACCGAGGCCGGCGGGCGGCGGCTGCTGGTGGGCGAGGGCGCGAATGGCGGCGGCGAGGGCGAGGGCGACGGCGGCGCGCCGAGGGCGAGGGCGACGGGGCGCGCGCCGAGGCGCGGCAGAGACGAACAGCGAGAAACGGCGGGCGGCGCCGAGGGCTTGTATTTATAGCCCCCCCCCCTTTAGTCGCGGTTGGCGACGAGACCCGCGACTAAAGGTGCCCTTTAGTCATGGTCGCCTGCCCAACCGCGACTAAAGGGGTTTTGGCATGCTCTCACTTTTTTTTCGCGTGGTCGCCCCCACCTTTAGTCGCGGTTGGTTCGCCAACCGCGACTAAAGGCCGCCTGCAGTTTAGGGTTTTAGCCCCCCAAACCTGTTTTCTGTTTAATTTGTATTGTTTTCTTTTTAATTTGTATTGTTTTCTGTTTAATTTGTATTGTTTTATTTCTTTTGTGCTTTATTTTAATTTTGAAGGAGTTTCACATATTCTACGGTACTACATACATGCATATGAATGTACAATTTCAAACACAAATAATATGTCAAAATAAAACTAATTCAATTCAATATGTTAAAAATACAAATAATATATCAAAAATTCAGAAAAATAGAACTAATTCATTTCAAAATTCTAAAATACAAATAATATATCAAAAATTCAGAGAAGTTCTTCCCGCCTCTGTCTTCCCACAAGTTCTTCCCGCCGATCTTCCCGCCATTCTTTCCGCCTATGTCTTCCCGCCATTTCTTCACGCCTCTATCTTCGCAGATCGATGCTCCTTTTATAGGCACGGCGCCGCTTCGCTTTGTCTTGTTCCTCCGACAGTATGTCAGGCGCTACCCACGCGTCTGTCTAACCTTTAGTCCCGGTTGCACCAACCAGCCGGGACTAAAGGTTAGATGACCAGCTCGATTCCTCTTCTTCCCGCCATTTCTTCCCTGTCTTCCCGCCTCTTTCTTCCCGCCACTTTCTTCCCGCCTCCTGTCTTCCCGCTCCCATTTTTCCCGCCATTTCTCACTACATATATGTAGCCCGGCTTGGCCAGCATTATCACATCTCTACAATCTCTCATCACTCTCTCATGGCTTCCACCGCACCCACTCTAACCTACCAGCGGTGGAGGAGCTTTGCGCTCGAACTACCCTTGTCCACCGGGCTATCAAGGTCCCCACCGGCTGGAGCCTAAGCGCCGGGCGGCGTGCAGTCCCTCCGTCCCTCGTGGTATCTGCATACGGGCGGCCATCACGAACCACTACTACCTCGACCTCACGCCGGAGCAGCGGATGAATCCCACCGGCATCCCGATAACCAGCATACTTGGGACGCCTTCTTCATCAATCGGCGTGAGAGGGCGCCGCCAGTATGAGGAGGACGGTCCGCCTCCAGGAACTTCCACGAGGCCGGCCGTCGGCTATGGTGGTATGGCGGACTCGCAGAGCGCCATGGACTACATCACGGCGGCGATATCCCCGCCTGCGCTACCCTCGATTCGAGCCATTTAGCGCCGCCCGACGACAAGCGGACGACAAAGAGCGACGACAAAGAGCGATTTATTTACGGCGGCAACTTAGAAGGCGGCGACTACCAAGACAACGACGACGGCGGCTATGAAGACTACTTAGTATGCATATTATACGCCTAGGCAGGAGTATGACTAAATCACTCCAAATTTCATGTATCATCGGTGGTATCTCGAATCATTCAAAATGGACACCAAACACATCACGGGTAATATAATTCACATGATCCATTCAACAAAGTTTGGTACAATAAATTATTACACATCATTTCTTCCCTTGTGTCCCTCGCTTGCTTACGATTGTGCCGTATCCATGGAGCATCCTCATCATTTAACTTAATGCTTGGGTCGGTGTTCACTTTGAAGGGCGGAATTTCAGCAAACATATTATAATCTTCTGACATGTCTGTCTTGTCCTCCACTCCCACGATGTTTCTTTTCCCTGAAAGAACAATGTGGCGCTTTGGATCATCGCATGATGTCTTGATCGTTTTCTTATCTTTCCGCTTCCTCGGTTTGCTACTCATGTCCTTCACATAGAAAACCTGAGCGACATCTTTCGCTAGGACGAATGGTTCGTCAAGGTAACCAAGATTGTTGAAATCCACCATTGTCATTCCGTATTGCTGGTCCACCTTTACCCCACCTCCTGTTAGCTTGAACCATTTGCACCGGAACAAAGGGACCTTAAAGGAGGGTCCATAGTCAAGTTCCCATATCTCCTCTATGTAACCATAATATGTGACCTGATGCCCATTCTCGGTTGCTGCATCAAAGCGGACACCACTGTTTTGGTTGGTGCTCTTTTTATCTTGGGCGATCGTGTAAAATGTATTCCCATTTATCTCGCACCCTTGGAAAGTCGTTATAGTCGAAGATGGTGTCTTGGCCAACATGTACAGCTGATCTACAACATCATTGTCATTCATTAAATGTTTTTCAACCAACGCCGAAAGTCTCCATGTGGGCCTTCCTAATCCAGGATTCAGCTTCCCGGGTTGTCGAACGTAAAATATTCTTGTGTTTCTCAAAGCACGGAGCCACCAAGCTGGAATTGGTCAAGATAAGTGTGGTGTGCTTCATCGAGAATGGTCGTCCATACATATCGTTGATTTCCTTCCGATCGTGTTTTTCCACTTAGTCTCCCTCGTGCGCGATCGAGGAAGACCAATCGGCTTAAGGTCAGGAACAAAGTCAACACAAAACTCAATTACCTCCTCATTTCCATAGCCCTTGGCGATGCTTCCTTCCGCCTAGCACGGTTACTTAACATATTTCTTTAATACTCCCATGAACCTCTCAAGGGGAACATATTGTGTAGAAATACAGGACCGAGAACGAAAATCTCTTCGACTAGGTGAACCAGGAGGTGCGTCATAATATTGAAGAAGGATGGCGGGAACACCAACTCAAATCGACAAGACATTGGATCACATCGCTCAGAACCGTGGTAGAACTTCCGGATTGATTACCTTCGAGAGATTGCATTGAGGAATGCACATAGCTTCACAATGGCTACTCGAACATTTTCCGCAGGAGCCCCTCAAAGCAATCGGAAGCAATTGCGTCATAATCACGTGGCGATCGTGAGACTTCAGGTTTTGGAACTTTTCTCCGCCATGTTTATTATTCCCTTTATATTGGACGAGAATCCAGACGGGACCTTCATACTGCTCAGGCATTCAAAAAAGATGACCTTCTCTTCTTTGGTCAGAGCGTAGCTGGCACGACCTTGAAACCATTCCGGATGCCGGTCATCAGGGTCTTTCAAACGTTGCTGGTCCTGCCGTGCTTCCTTTGTATCATTTGTCTTCCCATACACGCCCAAGAAGCTTAGGAGGTTCACGCAAATATTCTTCGTAACGTGCATCACGTCGATTGCAGAGCGGACATCTAGGACTTTCCAATATTCTAGCTCCCAGAATATAGATTTCTTCTTCCACATGGCTGCGTGCCCGTCAGCTCCCTTCGGAACTGATTGTCCGCCAGACCCTTTCCAAAGATGACTTTAAAATCCTTGACCATATCAAATACCTCAGCACCAAGTCGTTCCGCAGCTTCGCCGGTGATCTGCCTTGCCGTTGTAATGCTTGCCTTTCTTTCTTACTGGATGAATTTTCGAAAGAAATCGACGATGCCCAAGGTACACGTTCTTCTTACAATTTGGCAAATGTACACTTTCAGTCTCATGTAAGCAGTGCGTGCATGCATTGTATCCCTTATTTGACAGTCCCGAAGGTTACTAAGAGCAGGCCAATCGTTGATGGTTACGAAAAGCAACGTCAGAGGTCAAATTCCTCTTGTTTGTGCTCATCCCACACACGGACACCACCCCACAGCTGTAAAAGTTCATCAACTAATGGCCTTAGGTACACATCGATGTCGTTGCCGGGTTGCTTCGGACCTTGGATGAGCACTGGCATCATAATGAACTTCCGCTTCATGCACAACCAAGGAGGAAGGTTGTAGATGCATAGAGTCACGGGCCAGTGCTATGGCTGGAGCTCGCTCGCCAAAAGGATTCATGCCATCCGCATTTAGAGCAAATCTTATGTTCCTTGCGTCAGCTGCAAAATCTTTGAACCATATGTCGATCTTTCTCCATTGCGTTCCATCTGCGGTGTGTCTCAACTCCCCGTCCACTTACGGTCCTCTTTGTGCCATCGCAACAACTTGGCATGCTCTTTGTTCCTGAACAGACGTTTCAACCGTGGTATTATAGGAGCATACCACATCACCTTGGCGGGAACCCTCTTCCGGGTTTCGCCCTCAACATCGTCACCGTGGTCATCGCCTCGATCTTATAACGCAATGCAAGGCATACCGGGCATTCATTCAAATTCTCGATTCACAGCGGTAGAGGATGCAATCGTTGATGCATGCATGTATCTTCGTAACCTCTAAACCTAGAGGGCGACAACCTTCTTTGCTTCAGACGCATGGCGGGCAACTCGTTATCCTTTGAAACATATTCTTCAACATTTTCAGCAAGTTTTCAAATGCCGAGTCAGCTACACCTGCCTCGCCTTCCATTTCAGCAAATCCAGTGCAGCCCAGCTTTTTCAGACCATCATCGCATCCGGGTACAGCGCCTTTCGTGATCCTCTAACATGCGATCCAAATTCTCCTCTCCTTTTCGGGCCAGAGCGTCTCCGTGCATCAGCAATGGTCCGACCAAGATCATCAACGGATCATCACGTGCCTCTTCTTCACCTTCCCTTCACCTTCAAAGATCCTCCATGAAAGTATCACCGAAATGAGCAAGATAGCTTTCATCGATGAAATCATCCCTTCTTCATCTTCTTCCATTATAAACCCTCTTTCTCCATGCTTGGTCCAACAATTATAGCTTGGCATGAAACCCTTCAAGCAGATGCATGTGAACAACTCTTGAGGAAGAATAACCCTTCTCATTCTTACAGATAACACATGGACAGATAACAAAACCCCCCCGCTTGTTCGCATTAGCCACTACGAGGAAATCTTTCAAACCCGTAGTGAACTCGCCGGAGAGTCGGTTACCGTACATCCATTGCCGATTCATCTGCATTATTATAATATAAAATATATAATTAACCATCATGCATTTGTTAAACTAACTAGCTACAAACAATATAAATTAAACAATGAACTACACATATGCATATTGACACATCAAAGGTTCATCAAGTTGCTAACCGCGATCAAGAGTGTGGCTCCAACACTTCATGTCATGTTTGTTTCATGCTCTTGGGGCATTTCATCAAACACCTTATGTGCATAAGAGGAACCAAAAGCAAACCTACACCCACTTGTGAAGAGAATGGCTCCAAATGGCTAAGTGTTGGCTGCTGGATGGGTATATATAGGGAGGGCTTTAGTTGCGGTTGGCACGGCAAACCAGGACTAAAGGTGCCGAAAGCCTTTAGTCGCGGTTGTCCTGGCCAACCGCGACTAAAGCCCCTCACGTGCACCAGCTGGCCACCGAGCGCCTTGGGCCCAGGCCTTTGGTCGCGGTTCACCTCCAGAACCGCGACTAAAGGTCCCATTAGTCGCGGTTCCTACAGCTTCGCGACTTATGGGGCTGGACGGAAGCCTGTTTTTCCACCAGTGGACGCCTGAGACACCGCCATCGCCTGCCAAAACCGTAGTCAGGCGCGATTTTCACCGGAAGCCACGTCTTCCCGACCTTGCGGCTGGCTGGAACCGAGCGGGACCTCGCCACGAAGACGTACGTCGCCGTCGTTACTCCGGCAGAGATCCGGCATCTCCTCACCGGCTCCTCCACATCATATAGGCCAACATCATTACATTGTTTATTACAAAGCGAGAAACAAGTAGCCAAGACCAAAAAGTGTGATAGGCCACGCCGAACATAAGCCTATGTACAGGAAGCCTATTACAACCAGTCAAATCAAACAAAAAAAATTGGATACGCAAGAGCAACACCTGACCGGATTTTTTTCTTACAAAAAAATACTACTATTATTTTTGCAAAAAATGGTACTCCCTCGGTCCCAAAATTCTTGTCTTAATTTTGTCTAAATACGGATGTATCTAGTTATGTTTTAGTGTTAGATACATCCGTATCTAGACAAATCTAGGACAAGAATTTTGGGACAGAGGGAGTATATTTTAACTATATATAGTTTTTTTTGGCCCCACGCACGCACATACCCACACAAAAGTGAGCAATCACACCAAGTGATTTGTGCCAATTGCACAGTAAGAAATACTAATTGTCCAAAACAAAAGCTCTATTGCATGTCGCCTTGCTAATCCTTCACATAGAAACAAGAGAAATACATTTTTTAACGGAAACAATCCTTTTCTAAACGTGATCAGGGAACTAACTGATCATTTCAATTGTCGTTGGGTGACAATTTTTTTAGGGATTTCTATTTCTATGCCCCTCCTTCCTTAGTTGTGCTCAGTTTTTCCCATAGCATTGAACTTTCCTCACCTTTTCCCTCCACAACTCGGCCCATTCTCACAAGAGCCCAAACGGAGCCTTGTCGTCGGGTCAGTGCAGTTGACCGTTACCTGCTCGGTTACTGACGCATGGGGCCTCCGTTCTTTGGACACGTGGGCCGCGAATGGCAGGTGGGTCGTGGCCGTGACCGCTTATGACGAGTGGAACTTGGGCTCGGTGAGCTATAGGTTTGTTTTGCCTAAAATAGCTCGACCCCGATCGAGCGAGCAACCACATCCCCGTCCAGCCGCCGCTGCCGCCGTTCCCGTTGCACTCCCACCACCGTCGTGCCCTAGCAGCCCCGCTGCCCAGTCCGACCGTGCGCCTGAGCTCGTATGGCGAAGCGACACGGTGATACATCGCAGCCCGGAGGAACTATCATATATAGTTGGGCGACGGGTACATTTCTAATGGAAACCCTAGCAATTAGGATTAGTCGATTGAATGGGTGATTTAATTGTTGTTCGTCGATGGGAGCCCATTTCTAGTGTGGAAAAAAGAAAACCCTAGAAATTAGGATCTGTTCTTGGGAGCACATTTCAGATTCCATTTTGATTTGCAAATTCCGTCTTTGATTGATTGCTAGCTCTACCAAGATGGAAGAGGGCGACAGAGGAGTTTTGCACCGGAGACGAGCATTTGCTGGCCAAGTGCAACGAAATATGCTCCCGGTTTCCGAGAGTGAAGCACCTGGAGTTGCACTCGATGGGCCTGACCTTGGAAGTGCCACCGGAAGAACTGAAGCGATGCTTTCTGAAGGCAAGGGGGCACTCACACTGGAGATTCTCCTCTGGGCAATGGTAGAGGCGATGGAGTGGTCGGATCCTCGACAGCGAGCTCGCTGGTACGAGTACCGCTCCCGCCTCTCGTCGCAGAATCCAGAGCCAGACGGGCCTGTGAACTTGCGTATTATTGACGTCGTTAGGAGGAGATAGAGGAGGAGGATTCAAACGATGATGATGAGGAGGAAGACGATGTTGACGAGGATGAGGAGGAGGAAGAAGTTTCTGATGAGGAGGAGGAAGAGAATTCTGATGAGGAGCAGGAGGAGGATGAGAATTCAGACGAGGAGCAGGAGCAGGAGGAGGAGTAGGATATTGCAGAAGACATGGCCTATCAGGGGGTATGGAGACATCGCTCATCATTCACCGGCAGACACGAATCTGGCGATTGTAGTGGACGACGAGGATGATGAGATGGATGACCAGGAGATGTTCGATGCTGATGTCGGGGAAGATCTACCGTTGCTCAGCTTGGAGGCCAAGTCGGGCTGCAATACTGCCCCAATTGTGGTGGAGGAGTATGAGCTATCGGCTCGGTTTGATCAGAATGCTAAACGCTCCCACCGGCGCATGGCTCGCCATCTTAAGCATCTCCCACCCACTTCTAACAAGTGATGAGGATCCAACATGTGGATGCCCATCGTTAAATGAAAACAGTTATGTTATTTGAATATGCTTAATCAATTGGTGCATGCTGAAATTTGGATTTTGTAAGTTCAGAGGGTTTTTGCATGTGTGCATCATGCAAAACTTAACTAAAATAGCAACAACATGCCAAACTTACCTAAAATAGCAACATGCAAAACATACCAAAAACAACAATATGCCAAACTTATTTAAAACGGGATCCATGAACAAGGAATTTATTTTGTGAAGGTTTTTGCATGTGTGCATCATGCAAAACTTAACTAAAATAGCAACAACATGTGCAAAACTTACCAAAAACAACAACATGCAAAACTTACTTAAAAAGGGATCCATGCACAAGGAATTTATATTGTGAAGTTTTTTTTTCAAACTTGTGGTATTGCAAGTCCATGATTTTTCCTAGTAACTAGTTCACACAGAAGGGCTCCATGCACAAGGATTTCATTTTTTTTTGGCAATTTTCATTTTCTTTGTTTTTTTCAAAATGAGGTCAAACTTGCAAGGTTGACCAATCCTACCAGATGGTTGGGAATTTTAACTTTTGTTGTGCCATGTGCCTATACCACCAATTCAAAAGGTAAAATTGTTTTTTGCCAATTTTCAGGACATACATACATGACACTTGTAGTTCAAATTTGAGCTAGTTCTGATAAATCTCTAGAAATCCATTAAATAGATGAAAGATAGAAATAAAATTAGATAATTCATGAAACTTGGATAGTGTGCATACAATGTGGTCTACTTTGGATGAAAATGGAAAGATCCGGTTTTATAACTTATTTCGGGCACTTGCTTAAAAAAGTCTTTTCTGGCACTTGAAAAACGAAAAATAATATTTTATTCCAAAAAATGATAATTGCTATGCAAACATTGTCCACACCCATGGTTGTGTCAAATTTGGACATGTTATTATGAACTATGCCATGGATATGGCCATGACCATGGGCATATGCATTGAAATCCATACAAGTTCATAGTATATAGGTCATTTTGTGAAAAAATCGAACTTGTGGTATTGCAAGTCCATGATTTTCCTTGTAACTAGTTCACACAAAAGGGCTCCATGCACAAGGATTTCAATTTTGAGGCTTTTTTCATTTTCTTTGATTTTTTTTTCAAAATGAGGTCAAACTTGCAAGGTTGACTAATCCTACCAGATGGTTGGGAATTTCAACTTTTATTGTGCCCGGTACCTATACCACCAATTCAAAAGGTATAAATGATTTTTGCCAATTTTCAGGACATACATACATGACACTTGTAGTTCAAATTTGAGCTAGTTCTAATAAATCTCTAGAAATTTAGTAAATGGATGAAATATAGAAATAAAACTAGATAATTCATGAAACTTGGACAATGTGCATCCTGTGTGGTTTACTTTGGATGAAAAATGGAAAAACCCAATTTTATAACTTATCTCTGACACACACTTTACAACCAAGGGGGCATTGAAAAGTAACCAGTCTACCTGGGCTCTAGTTATATACTGTTCGGTCAACAAGGGGTCTTTTGCAAAAGTCGCGGCTCTCTCTCTCTGCTCCGCGGCCGCCCATACACCTGCCGCCTGCCATCAAGATGGTAGAGCCACGTGGTGGTGCCCCATTGCCACCACCACCGCCCTTCCCGCCACCAGGCAGTCCTGCCAATTCTAGATGACGCGAAAACAATCTCCTGCCACTGATGCTCCACTACGTGCACTCCCCTAATTAAACACCAGCGTCCGGCATCGTTCCACCAACGCTTCAATTCATTGCTCCCACACGCCACACAATCCTAATCTAGTTCAGCCACCATGGTGAGGCAGCTAAAGACCGCAAGGATCTCCATGGGTGGTCTTTGTCCGAGGGTGCCCGGCACCGGCGGCAGCTCCAACTCCGGCACGGGCTCCAACCATGGTGCTTCATTGGTCGGCTCGGACTCCAACTCCTAATACTCCGAGCTCGAGCCCACGCCGTCCGAGCTGTCTCGTAATCGCAGGCAGCTCGAGGAAGAGGACACCGAGGAGGAGGTGGCCTTCGAGGAGATGCAGGAGCACCTCGATGCATACGACGTGGAAGATGCGGCTGAGGAAGACGCACCAGCTCTTGCGTACGAAGTTGCCATGCTCACTGCCTAGGCCGAGAAGGCCCTGCACGCGACACATTAGTAGCTCGACCAGGCGGTGCTAGCCGCGTCTCCATCCATGGCGCAGGCAGAGGCTATCAGGCGCCGGGCGGCTGAAGAAGAGGCCTCAACTTGAGAGTAGAGGAGGGTGGCGACTCTGCCTGCAGCGGTGTCAGGACCCCGATTCCAAGTCACATCGATCTAGCCGGTAACACCTCATATCACTTTGCGGCCTCACGCACGGTATTCCCACGGGTGTCGCCTTACCATGGCCCGGGACCGTTTGCGCCTTTTGGCTCACGATATGATAGTGTCGCTAGCATCCATATGACAGAGAACCCGGACGACATGGCTAGTCGTGAACCCAAAGCGGCACTAACCCATGGGGACAGCATACATGAATCAACTTGAGCATGTCGGTCGGCCAGCGTGTGAATCCGGGCTGTAGCACTGGCTAACAGGACTCGGGAACCCGGGCTGTAGCAGCTAGGCAGGACTCGGATGTCACCGCGTGACATTTCCCGAAGGACAGACACAGAATGAAGTGAAACACATGCCGCCACCAAGTGTTCCGGAGCAGTAGTCTTTGGGCTAGCAGGACTCCGATGAACCGGTCAGAAGCGGACTACTATGGCTCATGGAAGCACAAGACTACATTTCCCCATAAGAGAGGCTACCAAGGATAAACAACTAGGTTGTCGGATCCCACACATACCAAGCATTTCAATCATACACACAATATGCTCGATATGTGTAAATACAACATGGCATCACAGCATAACTCTACGACTAAAGTATTTATTCATTAGGCTCCGAGGAGTGAGATATTACAAACATGGGTCTCATGACCCAACATTCAGAGCATACAAGTCAAAGCACATGCGGAAGCTTAACATGTCTGAGTACAGACATCTACAAATGAAAAAGGCTGAGAAGCCTGACTATCTACAAGACCCTCCCAAGGGTACAAGATCGTAGCTGAGGTAACAAGCTAAACGTCAAAGTCCACGCGGAACTACTAGCGAGACGAAAGTATCTCTGCAAAAACATAAATTAAGCAAACGTGAGTACAAATGTACCCAGCAAGACTTACATCAGAACTATCTACATATTCATCGGTATCAATAAAGGGGTGGTGGAGTTTGACTGCAGCAAGCCATCTTTGACTCAGTGGCTATCCTGAACTACGACTGCAAGTAACTCTTTTGAGGTGGCGCACACGAGTCCACATATTCACCATACCAATACACCACTATGGATCCGCTCCCGTCTACCTACGAGAACGCCATCCATAGCACTCACGCTTATCTTGCGAGTTTTAGAGTATCCACTTTCACTTGTCTATGAACTGTACAGGCAACCCAGAAGTCCTTTACTGTGGACACGGCTATTCGAATAGATCATATTAACCCTGCAGGGGTGTACTTCTTCACACACGCTCTCACCACTTATCGTCGTTTACACGACATGTACTCGGCAACCTTCAAGCGGAAGCCCAGCGAGGGTGTCGGCCACGACCTGACTAACCACACAAGTCTCTCGTCCAGGTTTATCGCCTATTCGGGTTCCATCCGCAAGGAGATCCGGCCGGGTTTCGCCACGGCCCCAAACGATGTGAGCAGGGTTCCCAAGCCCACCTCGACGGGTGGATCTATGCTTGGTACACCGTGCCACGGTGCCTAGTCTGTCCCAAGCCCACCTGCACGGGTGCCACTTGGTAGACTACTAACACTACCTACAAACACCGAAACTAGTTGCAACTCCGGACAGAGATCAAGTTGATTAATAAGTCGAGAGGGTTGAGTTACCGAACCCAATGTGTGGTAGTAACTGCTCATGGATTACAAACACAGAACTCGGTTCCGAGGACGGCTGCAATGAGACAACCCACCATGTACTCCTACATGGCCTCTCACCGCTACCTTTACCAAATCGTGTTCACACACTTAGCTCTCAACAGAGGACAAGTTCACACACCTCCGATTCATCCTCGATGAATCGGACTGACTCAACTCTAAGCAAGAGCAGGCATGACAAACAAGCATGAATGAGTAGGCACATCAGGGCTCAAACAACTCCTTCTCATGCTAGTGGGTTTCATCTATTTCTTGTGGCAATGACAGTCATGCAGAGGAAAGGGTTCAACTACCGCAGCATGTAACAGTTGAATCGTTGTTGTCCTAATGCAGTAAAAGAGAGCAGGAGCGAGAGAGTGGGATTGTATCGGCATGAACAAGGGGGTTTTGCTTGCCTGGCACTTTTGAAGATAATATAGTTCTTCATTTGTATCATCGATCTCGTCGCCGTAACATCGCTCTCGAGAGGGGACTACAAGCAAACATGTAGGACACAATCAATGCAATGCGACAATATGATGCATGCTATGACATGGCAATATGAATGTGTTTTGGGCTGATGCAACTAGCAACAGATTAAATGAAGTTGGTTTGAATACAAGATTCAAATTCAAACTCCATATGTGATTATTCAAATGTCATTTAGCTGATTTGACCTAAACAGTGAACAAAAGTTGTTCTAACATGCATGAAAATGGTATAGATGGATAGATTGGATTTTTCTGATCATTTTTCATATATAATTTATCTCATTTGGAGTTATGGTTGAATTTATATGATTTTTAGAAGTTTGCTACATTTTCTGGAATTTTCTGAATTATTTTAAATCCAGAAAATGACTTACTACGTCAGCATGATGTCACTGTGATGTCAGCAGGTCAACAGCAGCGGTCTAGGTCAAACCTGACCAGTGGGGTCCATCGGTCGGTGACCTGATGATGTTCGATGTCAATGACAGTGGGGCTCGGTCAACGCCACGCCACCGGTCAAGACTAACTTGTGGGGTCGGTCAACGCTGAGGTGGCAAGGTCAAACAGACCGGTGGGGCCACGGTCATTAGCTTAAATTAAACAGGGCTACGGGTGGGGCCCGTCTGTCAGCGTCTGCTAGGGAGGGATTAGTGGTGATTAGCCTTAATTAAGCGACCACGTCAGCGGTCGACGCCGGCGACCAAAAGCACGGCGGTGGCTCGCCTGAGATGCTCGGGACAGCGCTACAGTGCATCGTTTCACTCGTGGTTTGGGCTACGGCGAGATGGGAGACTTGCGCATCCAGCGGTGGCAAGAGCTCGAGCTGGGGTGGCCGGAGCTCACCGGAATGGAGCTCGCGGCGGCGCCGGAGTTCGGCCCCGAGCGGTGCGGGGTGCTTTGGTGCAAGTCAGGAGCTTCGAGCGGCGGCGTTGGGTTCTTGGGGACCCACTGAGCTCGCGGCAGTGCTCAAGTGCGAGTTGTGGCCGCGGTTACCACGGTGGTGCCATGAACGGCGGCGGTGAGCTTCTGCCGCGCTGAGGATTGCAGCTACAGCGAGCAAATGAGCGCGGGGAGAGGGGGAAAGAAGAGGAGCTCACAACGGGGTTGATGACTGTCTCAGAGGGCTCGGGGAGGCGCTGGACGTGGCAAATCAAGCGGTGGGGATCGTCGGCATCCGAGGTTGAGGACGGCGGCGTTGGCGCCTTTGTAGGGGCTCCCGGGGTGCGTTGCTCGGCGAGGAGGAAGAGGTGGTCGAGGCGGATCCGTTGGAGCAGGCAGAGGGACGAGGGGAGCCCGGTGGACGTGGTGGATGATGTCGGCGGCGACGAGCTCCGCTCGGTGGTGCTCGGGGAAGAGGGGCAGACGAGGGAGAGACGCGGGAGAGAGGGGAGAGTGACCAGGGGGTTGCGTGGCGTCGTCCAAAGTGTCGGGGAGAGATGCAGGCAGGCAGGAGGTGGCGTCGTCGGCTGCGCGCGTGCAGACACGCAGCTGCTTCTCCTCCTGGCAGGAGGAAGAAGACGGTGTTGCCCCTGTGGGCTGGGCCAGAACAGGAGTTGGGCCAGGCAGGTAAGTCAGGTAAGGTTCCTCTCTTTCTAATTCTGTTTTCTATTTCTATTCTTTTCTCTGTTTTGATTTAGTAATAAAATATCAAACCATTTTGTAAAATGCTGAAAATATTTGTGGGCACTTTTGAAATTATTTCCAACAGCCCTCAACTAGTTTCACCATTATAAGAACATTTAAACTGTTTATAGAATTTAAATGCCCCAATTCAAATACAATATGGATTAATTCAAAAATCCATAAATGGCTAAGAAATATGCTCATCATTTTTGGCAGAGGTTTTCACCTTTATCAAAAATCATGAACATTTCCAAAGGCATTTTGGGTTCATTGAAGATTATTTTAGGTTGAACCTATTTGATTTGATCTGGTGCTAGGGTTTGAACAATCCCCACTTCAAGTTTCCATAAAAGTTAAACATGATGCAAGCAAGATGCAAACACTAGGCAGCACTAGAAGCTAGGGATGTGACAAGCGGCCGCCGTCGAGGCAGAAGGCGACGGACCGGACGTCGTGGTCCTATCCTCCTTCGACAACGAAGACCACAACAACGACGACGACACCATCGTCCTTTCGGACGATGAAGACAAGTAGCCGTCCATCTCTTGGCGTCGTCCGACCATCTTTTGTCGCCCTAATTAATACTCCCTCCGTCCCATAATGTAAGACGTTTTTTGACACTACACTAGAGTGAAAAAACGTCTTACATTATGGGACGGAGGGAGTATATCGTATTAGTTTAAGGAATCTCTAAGTGTAAGGTCACTATGTCAGTTCGCTTTGTTTTAGCATTGAACGAATCTAAATCTAAATGTGCTTGTTAAGCTTATCTAAATTCTGAATCTATGAATCTGCTGTGTATTACACTGTCGTGTTCTATCTTTGCAAGGTGACTAATTCGTGGGCCCTTCTGTGACGTAGAAAATGTTAGGTCATATAGCCAAGTGTCTACCCATAACCACACAGACGCGCACAATTGAGATGGCTCGCATGATGCATATTCAACCGTTGCTCTCGGGGTCGACCCCCACAGGCGCCATTATATGCACCCTACGTTTTGCAAATAAACTACACTAACATGCGGGTCCTAGGGTGTTCCACGACTCTTTATATTTCACTATTTTCCCCCTAATAAACCAGAGACTGACAGATGGGTCCTAGGTGTCCCACGCGTTAGTATATGCGCCAGGTAACGCTCAACTGCATTGACCCAACAGAAACGCTCCATTTTGGGCTTTCTTGAGTGTGGGGCGAGTGGTGGAGGGGAAAAGTGAGATGGTTAGTTGGGTGGGACAAAACTGAGGAGTACTAAGCAACCGAGGGCACCAAAATAGAAATCCCTTTTTTTTAATGATCAACCAAGCAATGAGCATAGCAATCTATGTCAATCAACAATTTTAATGGTCAAATCAAAATGATTTTCTATTATTGGGAAAAGCTCGCCAAGATTATTTTTGAGGAACCTCGAAAAAGCAGGAGCACTTCTATCAAAAAGAAAACTGCGCCTATTCATAACAAAAAACGGACCAAAAGCATTATAAATTTACTATTTTCAGAAATGGAAGTTTCATCTCAGCAAGATTTAGAACGCATTCTTTGGCTAACTAGTAAATTAAACAATTGCACATGGTTTGCTAGTATCAACCCATTTTGTAGCTACCCTTTATGGCCCTTTGTCGGCTTTTAATCAAGTTACCAGCATATGTTGTCCTTTGTTTATTAGTATTAGATGATGCGTGTCACTAGCTAGCCTTTACCACACTAGGGTCGGTGCTTGGTTGGACCAATGGATATCCACACGTTGGCACTAGTGACAATGGAATTAAGTTGGAAATGACACGCCGACTTACCAAGGTTTTCACTCCAAAGACTTTGACTACACTTCATATATAGTACTGCAAAAACTACTGCAATTGGCTCAACCACTCAACACATGGCTCCAAGGAATTTCACAAAAAAAGCAAGAAACTCATGCACTCTCTAGGCTCTAGGTGATAAGCTTTAGGAAACAAAGGCAAATAACATGCATGTAGTTTTTTCAACATCTTTTATCTTACGTTCCTCGAAAAGCAAAGCAATGGAAACTACTTGCACGGTCACCACCAACGGTCTCTAGTTATCAAGTCAGTTACATATCCCGTTCTTATCTGAGGACTTTGCATCTCTAAAAGATGAGTGGTTTTTTTTCTCCCTTGGCGTATATGCAACCCGGTAAAAGCTCAACTAGACTTCCACACAGAAGACTAAAGTTTCAACTCTCAAGAAATTCGAACCGTATATACTCTGAACCTTCTCTCTCTAGATAGTGCATGATATCCTACTTTAATGCATGTGGATCTTGCTTTGTTCTTTTAATCCACGAGTGTCACATTAATCGCTATATGAACTTTATTTACAACAATTATGCAAGTTACTCACCTTGGCTTCAGGCACAAGTAAGGCCAACGCGGGATCAAAAGCAAACATTAAATCTGGGGCATGGATATGTTAGGCCAATGTATATCGTGGTTAAAACATTATATCGTGGTTAAACTTGGTTTGATGTTTCATGAAAAAAGCTAAATTTGATTATAGCTTCATTTCAGTAAATCTATCAGCATGGATATGTAAGGCCAATGTGTCATCATACTAGTTTATTCAAAATAGAATCTACTTTTTAGGCCAAAAGATTTTATGGGTGGATCAAAACAACATGCCAAACAAGTAAAATATAACCAGCAACAGTGGATAAATTTGCAGGGGCACACACGGGTGGGGGCATGCATGCATGCGGCCACCCAATTGCTTCAAGATTCATAAAGTTGGTTGGTCATTTGCATGTTACCTCTTAATTACCATAGATATAGTCCATGCATGCAACTTTTGGCAGAGTTGCATGCTCCACCCACCCCACCTCTTATGCCTTTTTATTTCTTCTCCAAATTTGGATCTATTATATATTTCAACCAAATGTCTAATTTAAGCCTCGTTTGCATATTTGTGTTCCTTGCGACAAGAAATTTCAAACAATGCCACTCTTGAATACATTTTGGAATTTTAAAAAAAATACTAAGTTTTAATATTATCACTTGATAGTTGTAATATTAAGTTTTCACCAAGTTCCATTCGCTTTTAGGATTTAGGATTTAGGGTTTAGGGGTTAGGGCTTAGGGTTTACGGTATATGTGTTAGCTTTGAAACTAGGTGAAGTTTTTCCAAAATGTATTCAAAAGTGGTATTGTTTCAAAACCCTCATCACAAGAAACACAAATATGTAAACATAATTTATATTGGAGTTTCAGTTCAAATGACATAATAGATTCAATTTCAGAAGTGAGAAGAGAACACATGAGAGAATGGGGGCGTGGGTGGAGCATGCACCCACTCCCAAAAAAATAGCATGCATGGACCCCGCCAGAAGCAATTAAGCCCTAAACACATGCATTAGTTTATGAATCTTGATGGGATCGTGTGGCCCAAAATCTTTGTTCCGCCTCCCGTGCGTGTCACAAATCCTCTCTTGGCGACAATGTGTTGGTAAGTAGAATATTCCTTCTTCTCCCATCAAACGGAGAAAAGATTACCTCCAAATATGAGGCATGCATGATTTGGAAGTATGATGGAATAACTAATCCTTAGATGACAGGTATGGACACTGACTGCTCTTATATAGATTATGTTAGTAAGCTCATAGGAGTAGAAAAATCGTGTGAGAACAATAAAAAAATACTAATAGTGACTAAATTCACCATATCCAAGATCAGACAAGGGTCTTGTGAGGGAGAAGGAGGCGGCAGAGTGGCGATGCATGTCCACCCGTGGTTCAGTTGTGCACCTGCCTAGCAGAGGTAGTAGTGGTGGAAAGACCAACAAATTTGGCATTGCTTCAACGAAAATTGCCATGTACAAAATGGATTGGGCCTGGAGTTTGCCAATGGTGTCGTAGAATAGGACTATAGGAGGAACTCCTGCATAAAGGTCAAAAGAGGGAAATAATACGCATATGATACACTTTGAAACAAGAAAAAATCTAACGAAACATTATAATTCACTTTGAAATAAGAAAATAAATATAACAAAATAATATATGATACTGTAAAACAGGACAAACTTTTCCATATGTAGCATGAATCTTAAAGCAATGACGGTTGGTGGACACATGCATGGGCGGATTTAGCCCAGCCCAGCGCCCCGGGCCCCTTTTTTATACTGTAGCAGTTGCTACAGTCTACAAAGGAAATGGGTCTCATGCCCGGGGCCTAGCCCCCGGCCTGAGGCCTAGATCCGCCACTGGACACATGCACAATATAGCACATGCATGGTAGAATGTCGTTTCTCTGGCTCACATATACTATATATCTTAGATAGCACAATTTACATTATCATTTTGTCAATATTAATGTATATTAGGATGAATACCCATGAATTGTGGTGGACCCGCCCCATGGGCAACATTGCCTTTGGGATATATAATATGTTTTGCCATTGTCTTTTGTCTTTCTTCCTTCATTTGCTTTGATGTATTTTTGATTAATTAATCATCCTGTTGTTTTTGTTTTAGAAAGTCATCTTGTCTGATATATATGACTACCGCTACCCCTACTACTGATAATGTTCATGCTGTTTTATTAGCTGCACTAAGGTTGAAAGTTGGAGATACCTACGTGCCAAAATACACATGTTTTCATCAGAAGTATGAAGGGGAAGTTGAAGCATTAGTTGGTATCACATATAGGCATGTTAGAGCATTTACAACCGCGGAGGACAAATATGACCCCTCAAACGCCCGCGGACGCGTCCACGTACAGTGACCGGGCACTCCTCAAATAGCATCATCCACATCCGTGTATCTCATATCTGATCCCTTATATCCATACTAAACCATGCAACGTCGATTAAACTACATAGATCAACAAACGGACATTAGGCAAGCACAATACTTCCACCAAAAGATCGGATGTTCAAACGACCACCAAAGTTCACATGACGATGGACAACTTAAAACTACATCTAAAACTTGAAATTAAATTGAAGAAAAGCGGATCTTCACCACTTTCGGGCCGGCCCCTTCCCTTTTCGGTCGTCTACGCAGCTGTAGCCGTCGCAGCGCACATGTTTATTAAATAAGCTCAGGGAAACAAAAGCAAATAACATGTGTAGATTCTTCAACATCTTTGTTTATCTTACATTCCTCAAAAAATAAAGCAACATAAACTACTTGTCTGGTCACCATGAGTGGTCTCAAGTTCTCATCAAGTCAGTCTAGTTACATTCAGTTCTTATTTGAGTACTTTACATCTGTAAAAGTTGAGTGCTCTTTTTCTCCCTTGGCATATATTCCAGATATGCTACCCAGTAAAAGTTGAGCTAAGCTTCAGCGCCGAAGTCTAAAGTCTAAAGAAGATGGTCCTTTCAGTTCATGAAGAAATTTCAACTACATATACCTCCAAACATTGCCTGTCTTAGCTAGTGCTGATGGATCTAGGTTTCTGCTTTTGTGCATGCGAATCTGGCTTTCTAATTCGGTTCATTAGATGTCCTTAAACTAAACTATAAACAAGTAACTCGCTGTCACGTACATGCACTAACTAAAGCTGTCATAATGCGACAAATGTTTACTTCCAAATCGCATGGAGAAATGTGTTTAGCCTTCCTTTCAGTAAATCCATCAGCTCGGATATATATGAGGCCAGTGTTGCCGTGCTTGTTTATCCGCAAAAAAGTGTTGTCGGGCTTGTTTATCCGCAAATCACAAGTGGCAGCTACTTATTAGGTTGAAGATTTTACGTGCAGATCATAATCACCTACCACCCAAGTAAAATCTCACCGGTGATCCTGAGGTAAATACACCCGAAGTCCTAGAACTTGCACGTGATGGTCAGTTTGGTGCACAAACTTGTAAAATACGTGTTTCTGGTCATCAAACTTGCACGAGCGTTCATATACGATCACATTTCATGTACACGGATGTATCCATGGCCTATGTGGCATTCCAGTGTGGCCAGGGCCCACTGTCATCCGCTGTAGCATGTAGATCTGCAGAGAAGCCTTTGGCTTTTTTTATTTTCGTATTAAGCCCCTAAAAATAAAATGAAAAAACAAGCAATGTGGGGTTTTGAAGCTGCAACGTGCCCTAGTAGTCTCACGTGGACAACCACCAGACTACTGATCATTCATGTCTACATAGACCAACTAATTTCTGTATCATATAAACAATGACTGAAAATAAATTTTACAAGAAATGTAACACGGAAAAAATGAGCACCGTGGCTCGACCATGTGACCTTGTGGTCAAGGTTAACTAACATTACCACCGACAACACAACACGTCTAGATGTAAGAAAACAATTTATATTCTTGCGTTTGTGACATTCAAAAATATTTATGTCTTACAAAAAAAAGGTACGCGGCATTTTAAAAAGTTTCAAAAACTTGTATCTGGAAAAATGTTAATCAACACAACACGTCCAGATTAACATTTTTTCAAATACAAGTTTTGAAACTTATATGTACTGAAACATATACTCCATATGATACAAGTTTTGATGTTTTAAATACTCCAGTATACATCTATGTTTTGATACACATATATTTTAAATACTCCAGTATACATCTATGTTTGGAGTATTAAAAATGTAATACTTTTAAACATATGATTAACATTTTTTCAAATACAAGTTTTGAAACTTTTTTCAACTATGTTTTTAACATTTTCGGATGGTACGAAACATTTTAAAGGTACACAAACAGTTTTATATATTGTATAGGCATTAAAAAATGTCATGACCAGTTTTTTGGAATGCATGAACATTTTAAAATGCAACGTATCATTTTTAATTACACAAATGTGGTTTACAATGTTTAAACAATTTGTTTAAATGTCACACACCTTTTTTGTAACACATAAACATTTATTAAATATCACAAACACAAGAATATATTTTTTTCTTACATAGAACAAGAAGGAATAACAACATGAAAAATATTTACCCATTTGGATATGTTGTGTTGTCGAAGCCCGGTGGTAATCTTAGTTAATGTTGACCACGAGGTCACATAGTCGAGCCACGGTGCTCCCTTTTTTGGGGTTACATTTCTTGTAAAATTGATTTTTCGGCTGTGTTTATATGATATAAAAATTATTTGTGCTACCTAGACATGAATGGTCATTGGTTTGGTGGTTGTTAACCCCAGCCTAGTAGGGGCACGTCCCTAGTTTGTAACCGAACCATCCCCTGTTTTTTCATTTTATTTTAGGGCCTTTATACGTAAATAAAAAATCATTTTTAGGGGCTTAATAAGTTAAAAAAATAGGTGCATAATACGTAAATAAAGAAAAAGCCTGCAGATCTACCATGTGTCGCGGGCTTACAGTGGGCCCTGGCCATGCTGACATGCCACATAGGCCACTGATACGTCAGCGTACATGGAATGTGACCGTATATGAACGTTTGTGCAAGTTTGATGACCAGAAACACGTATTTTACAACTTTGTGCACCAAACTGACCGTCACGTGCAAGTTCTATGACTCCTGGTGTATTTACCTCTAAATAATTTCTTCCATGATCGGTTCATACACTCCATCAAAGGGGAAAAGATTGCCTCCAGGATGTGGCAGCGTGCTTCTAAAGTATGGTGCAATAATTAATCTTCAGCTGATAGGTAACTCTGTTCTTAGGTAGATTTTTTTTCTTGTTGAGTAAGCTCATAAGAGTATAAAATTGGTGTAAGAACACTACTAGTTCCCTATACGAGATGTTTTTTTCCTAAAGCAGTAGACTGATACATCTCCAATGTATCTATAATTTTTTATTTTTATGCTATTATAGTATCAATCTTGGATGTTTATTATGCAATTATATGCGATTATATATATCATTTTTTTGGACTAACCTATTAACCTAGTGCAGGTTGTTATTTTTTGCTTGTTTTTGGCTTTTCAGGAAACCAATATCAAACGAAGTCCAAACAGAGAAAAAATGTGGATTAATTTTTTCTAGACCAGAAGAGACCCTAGAAGGTTCGGGAGAAGACTTGATGAGCCACGAGGGAGCGACATGCTCGGGAGGCGCCCCCCAGGCTTGTGGGCCTCTCGTGGCACCTCTTGACCTAATTCCGCCTATATAAATTCTCAAATATTCCCAATATACCAGAGAGCCACCCGAAATACTTTTTCCACAAGTTCCTGTTCTTACAAGATCCCATCTGCAGGCCTTTTGCGGCACTCTGTCGGAGGGGGATTCGATCACGGAGGGCTTCAACATCAACCTTGCTGCCCTTTCGATGATGTGTGAGTAGTTTACCATAGACCTACGGGTCCATAACTAGTAGATACATGGCTTCTTATCTCTCTTTGATCTTCAATACAATGTTCTCCTCGATGTTCTTAGAGTCTATTCGATGTAATCCTATTTTGCGGTGTGTTTGTTGGGATCCGATAAATTGTGGGTTTATGATCAGATTATTCATGAATATTATTTGAGTCTTCTCTTAACTCTTTTATGCATGATTGTTGTAGCTTTGTATTTCTCTCCGGTCTATCCATTTGGCCAACTAGATTGATTTACCTTGCAATAGGAGGGTGCTGTGTGATGGGTTCAATCTTGCGGTGCTCTATATCCCACTGATAGAAAGGGACACGACACATATTTGTATTGGTGCCATTAAGGATAAAACGATGGGGTTTATTCATATTGCTTGAGTTTACTTTGTCTACATCATATCATCTTGCTTAAAGTGTTACTCCGTTCTTTATGAACTTAATATTCTAGATGCATGTTGGATAGTGGTCGAAGTGTGGAGTAATAGTAATAGATGAAGACAGGAGTCGATCTACTTTTCTCGGACTTGATGCATATATACATGATCATTGCCTTGAATATCATCATAATTATTCTCTTTTCTATCAATTGCCCAACAGTAATTTGTTCACCTACCGTATGCTATTTTCAAGAGAGAAGCCTCTAGTGAAAATTATGGCCCCTGGGTCTATCTTTATCATATATTAAATCCAAAAGGACCTTGTTGTAATTTATTTATCTTTATTTTTATTTTGTGTTTTTATTTATCTATCTATTACTACGAGATTTAATCCTTGCAGTTAACCGCCAAGGGATTGACAACCCATTGTTTGCGTTGGGTGCAAGTATTTGTTATTTTGTGTGTAGGTACTGCTAACGAGGTGTTTCCTGGATCTCCTACTAGATTCATAACCTTGGTTCTTAACTGAGGAAATATTTTTCTCTACTGTACTGCATCATCCTCTTCTCTCCTCTGCGATGGTGTCATATTTGGTCTGGTTCTTGATACAAGTGCGATTCACACAAATCAAGTGTTAGGCATTACTACTTATTTGTGCAATCGGCTATTGGAAGAAAAGTCTATGTTAAACTTTGAGTTCATAGAGGTTCTTCAAATTCTAAATAGGAAATAAGCATCATGTGCTTACTGTTCTCGTTCATTCAGTTCAAAGACCCCGTTTGAACTAGCAAGAAACGTACGACCCCAGCCGGGATCATTCATTACTCTCACTGACTACCAGGCCTACATGTCTCCCCAATCTCTCTCTCTCTCTCACTCTCACACACACACGTGTGTGTGTGCCCTGGGGAAGATGACATCGAAGATGCACATCTCCGTGGCTTATGGGGCTTGAGATTCTTTCACCATAGCACAACACCATTGAGGGTCTGCGCGGTAGTGATTTGGCGTGGAGTACAATCGCAAAGGAAGGTGGGAGCGGGAAGCCAATCTCGAACTTGCTCAAGTAGAGCATGTCGCGATTGGTGCGTATGAGGGAAAAAACTTCCGACCTATTCATCAGCTATCAATGTAGTACAAAAAACACTGAAGCGAGCCAAAGGCATGCCACCGTCATCGTCCCTCCCTCATCGGAGTTGGGTATACCTTGCTGTAGTAGACAGTCGAGATGTCGTCGTGCTAAGGCCCTACAGGATGAAGAGAAGCGTAGATCGGAAGGATCCAACTTGTAAACACACGAACAAAGATGAACGAAGATCGGATTCACGTGAATACACAAAAGACGAACGCCAACCGAATCCCGCGAGATCCGCCGAAAACAAACCTCCACACGCCGTCTAATGATGCCAGAAGCATCGTCAGGACGGGGTCTAGGCGGGAAGAACCTTATTCCATTTTCAAAGAGTCGCTGCTGCCTTGCCTCTTTAAGCGGAACACAAACCCTAAAGAGTAAATCCAAAAGACATTAAAAAATAGAACCCTTCAGCTGGCAAGGATCAGGATCCACCGCACCTCCATGGCATTAAGGCGACAGAGACGAGGCAGACCGGCGCAGGCGTCGGCAGGAGGCACACGAAAGCTAGCGGCTAGCCCTTTGCGTGAGCGGTGACGCTCTTACGAGCTTTCGTCCTACTTATTACTTCTGGTCCTAAAAAATGGCAAAAATTAACTGGCCCTTCTCCTAACGTGCAAAAGACCCGTAGCTAAATATTAGTGATCATAAATATTTTGATTAAAAACATGACAACTAAAATTAAAAACTTCTATGATTTATTGTATTTAATTATTGGTAAGGTGGATCTTTAATTTTTCATGCATGTTGAGGTGGATATTTTGCATGTATGTTTATGGATTGGTAAATCTCAGTCGACTGAGACTTAACGAAGTCTCTGTCGATGCTATAATCGTGAGATCTTACATGGAGATCCCTGCAAAATTTTCTTTTTTTTTTCTTCTTTGTTCTTTGTTCTTTCTTCTTTCTTCTTTCTATATGTCGTGTCTCTTTAATTAAGATTTTGTTAAGTCTCGGTTGAGATCTAGCCACATCCATATGTTTACATGATGAGATGGCATGTGTGCATGCATGTTGATAGGATTATCTATTTAGATATAGAAGATACTATATATGGTATATGCATCAACAAATGGTAGGGGTATAGTTTTTGTTCTAGCAACATGACTGCGCAAGAGCAACCCCGCCATTTTGCGACCGAGCCGGCAGCGCGCGCGTCGGTGAGCTCACGCCGCTGCGTCACGGCGATGACATGCCCCGACGTCGGCTCGCGCGCAGGGACACACATCGATCGACCATGGCGGGGCCCGCCCCGGCGCTCCGTAGCTCCACGTTCCGCGCCGCTTCCTCCTCCGTCGCTCTCGCGGTCTCGCTCACCTTTCTCTAACTTTTCCTCCCAATTTCTCACCGCCCGCCGGCCGCACCAATAAAAACTTGAGCCGTGCGCGGTGAGCACGCCCTACTCTCTAGGCCCTCTAATAGCTTGCAAGCTAGCTAGCATGGCATCTTGTAGCAGCGCGGGCCATGACGACGGGCGCTCACGGCCGTCGGTGGTCTACGACGACCTGGTGGAGGTGCGCGAGCACGCGGCGACGCTGCAGACCCTCCTGCAGGGGTCGCCGAGCGTGTCGGCCGTGGACGCGAGGGAGCTCGTGAAGGGGATGATGGCCAAACTGTCCAGCGCCATGTCAGTGTTGGGCACCACCAGCGGCGGTGTGGAGGCGTCTTCCGGGGCAGTCCAGGGACCAGGTGGGAGGAAGAAGAGATCAGGCACGGCCTCCGGGCCGCACCGCCGGAGCACCCCCAGGAGAAGGTGATCAAAGAAAGCCTAGCTATAGCTCGTTTGCACTAGAAAAAACACCACAGTATGCATGCGATTTAACAAATTATTATCGGCTCCACCTATCTATTTTGCAAATTGTACTACTATTAATTTGGCGGCCTAGTGGGGAAACTTTAAGAGGCAATGATCAGTGGAGGAAAAGTATAGTATAGGCTGCTTCTGATGACCTGACCAAGTTCGTTGTTGTTTTTTTGTCAAAAGTAGATTACTTGGGCTGTTGGGCATGCATGCATGCATGGGTCTATCAAATCATATACTATACTGTAGTTGTTAATTAATCATGTCTGTTATGCATGGCAGGTCGAAGAGCCCTTTCATCAACATGGTCACTGCTAGGACGCTCAACGATGGCAAGACATGGAGGAAGTATGGCCAAAAATATATTCATGCCTCTACTAACCCGAGGTACATATATGTCTTTTCTGTTGTGCTGCAAATTAATTTGTAAGAAAAGGAAAAAAAAACTGAGGTAGTATGAAGTGAGGTCTCATGCATGCAAAGCCGAAAAAGAAAAAACACAATGTCTCTACGTCGACTTGTCAAAGTATAGCTGAAGAGTGATTATTGAATCATTAGTTGAAGCTAGCCAAAGACACTTGCCAACTGGTTGATTTGCTAGTTGAGCTTTTAAATTTCATCGTTTGAGGGAAATTTTGTTAAGCTGGTTGTTTTTGTATATATTGGAGTATTAGCTAAGGCTCTAGCTAGCTAGTAGAGTTGTAGCTAATTTGCATATGCACAATGGCACATCCAGGAGCTACTACAGGTGCTCTCATAAGCCAGACCAAGGCTGCCAGGCCACGAGGCAGGTCCAGGAATCCGACTCCAACCCGTCGGAGTACATCATCAGCTACTACGGCCAGCACACCTGCAAGGACCCCTCCACGTTCCGATCACTCATCATCCAAGGCGCCGCCGACGCTGCACCGCCTCCGGACTGCACAAACCTCATCAGCTTCACGTCGATCAATGGCGCGGCTGCGAGCACGAGCACGAGCGCTTTTGCTCATCGTCTCGTGAAAGAAGCGGTTGATCTTCATCCGATGCTTTCCTCCCGCTTCTCCAACTACAGCTCCTCGCCGCCGGTGCAGGAGGGTGTGTCCAGCGGCTCTCTGTCGCCGGCTGGCCACGGGAAGTTCATGCAGTACGCCTGCGGGCAGCTCGTCGACGTTATTGGCCAAAGGACGTTGCCGTTGACCGTGGGATCAGCGCCGGCGGAGTACTGGCCGGTCGCGGGGGTAGCTGGTGTCGACATGGATGCTGGCGCGGGCATGGACAGCTTCCCTTCCTCGCCGAGCAGCCTCGGGTTCATGCCGGGCTCGTTAGGGGGGTCATTTGGCAATAGCGTTTACGACGACGACCTGTTCGGCTTCGATTCCTGACAAAGGTTGTGAACCCATGCATATGCCTGCATCCATGCAAATTGGCCCATTAACACACGGCGCAATTTGCATGCCTGGGGTAGTAGTAATATTTTATTATGAAGGTATATTGTGTGTGCACGTATATTGGGCATGTGGATAGAAGGTAATCCGTACTGTATATTGGATGTCATGTGTACTAGGCTGTATGTAGGTTTGCCAGTACGATCTTAAATTATGGGTTTTAAATTTTGTTTAAATAATATTAGAATGTTTTATCACCTTACGTCTGCATAAAAAGATGCATATATCCCAATACTCATGCCTTGCACAATAAGAAAAGGTACTCAATTGTCTCTTGCCAAAATAAAAGCTCTGCAATTTTTATTGTTATAAGCCAAGTGGCGAGCCTAGTAATCTATCTCAATCAACAACTTCAATGGTGAAATCAATATTTTTTTTGGTCAATTTGAGATTGCTTTTACCACGTGATTTCTCTATTATTGGGAAAAGCACAACAAGATTATTTTCGAGGAACCTCAACAAGCAGGAGCACTTGAATCCTATTGAAAAGGAGAATGGATTTATTTATGACAAAAGTGGTTCTGAAAAGTTATGCAGTACAGTACATAAGAGTATGATTTCTGTGACAAAAACCGGACCAAAAGCATTACAAATTTCCAATTTATGGAGATGAAAGCTCGATCTCAGCAAGATTTAAAATCCATATTTTAGTACTCAATTTTTTTTGAAGGATTTTGCGCCTTAACTAGTACATTAAACAATTGCACATGGTTTGACAACCCGGTTTGTAGCAATCCTTTACAGCCTTTCAATTAAGTTACTAGTATATGCCTTTTTTTAATTAGATAATGCATGTCACTAAGCTAACCCTTGAAACCAGGACACAGCCAGACAAGGGTCTGCGTCCATGCTTGGTTGGACCAATGGATATCCACGTTGGCCTAACGACAACGAAAGTTGGAAAATGTTTTCTTTGCTTCTGGAGCTATTGTCATGCCAACTTTCCAAGTCTTTCACTCCAAAGACTTTGGCTATGCCACATGTATAGTACTGTAAAAACTAGTGCAATTGGCTCTACCATTCAACACATGGCGCTAACCATTTTCACATAGAAAACGAAAGCAAGACCCCATGCATGCACTTGTTCTCCAGGTGATAAGCTCAGGGAAATAGAAGCAAATAACATGTGTAGCTTCTTCAACATCATTTTTTTATCTTACGATTGCTCGAAAACCAAACCAATGAAAACTACTTGTCTGGTCACCACGAGTGGTCTCAAGTTCTCATCAAGTCAGTCCAGTTACATTCAGTTCTTATCTGATTACTTTACATCTAGAAAAGTTGAGTGCTCTTTTTCTCCCTTGGCGTATATTCCATATATGCTACCAAGTAAAAGTCGAGCTAAGCTTCAACACCAAAGACTAAAGTCTAAAGAAGATGGTACTTTCAGTTCATGGAGAAATTTCAACTATATATACCTCCGAACATTCCCTGTCTTAGCTAGTGCTGATGGATCTAGCTTTCTGCTTTTCTGCATGTGAATCTGGCTTTCTGATTCGGTTCATTAGCTGTCCTTAAACTAAACTATAATCAACTAACTCACTATCACGTACATGCACTAATTAAAGTTGTCATAATGCAACAAATGTTTACTCCCGAATCGCATGGGGAAATGTCTTAGCCTTCCTTTCAGTAAATCTATCAGCTCGGATATATACCGGCCAAGTGTTGTCGTGCTTGTTTATCTGCAAATCGCAAGTGGCAGTTACTTTTTAGGTTGAAGATTTTACGTGTGGATCAAAATCACCTGCCACACAAGTAGAATATAACATGTGATCCTGTCTTGGTAAATAAATTCTTCCTTGATCGGTTCATAGACACCATCAAAAGGGAAAAGATTGCCTCCAAGATGTGAGACAGACATTATTGAAGCCGCTACGATGATCTCCAATCCTTCGGGGAACAGATCACAACATGCCGCCATCATCCAGGAGATTGCCGCCAATATGAGAGAATGAAGAGATGTAGTGATTAAAGCTATTAGGAGAGGATGTAACCTTGTTAGCCACCACTTAGCTCAGTTGGGTAGATGTGAGATGAAGACGGCCGTATGCTACAGTCAGACACCGAGAGGGTTGTAAACTTGTGTGGAATGGACTGCCGCGGTCCAGATTAATTAATATACAACCTTTTTCCCTCAGAAAAAAAGATGTGGCAACAAGTGCTTCTAAAGTATGGTGCAATACCTAATCTTCAGCTGATAGGCATGTACATTGTTCTTAGGTAGATTTACTTGTTCACTAAGCTCATAAGAGAATAAAAATGGTGTAAGAACACTACTAGTTCCCTATATGATATGTTTTTCATAAGTAGTAGACTTGCACATGAAGCCACTGCCTGGCGATGGTGTCATATTTTGTCTGGTTCATGAAAGAAATGTGATTCGCACTAATCAAGTGTTAGGCATTGCTACTTATTTGAACCATCGGCTACTGGGAGAAAAATCTATGTTAAACCTTGAGTTCAAAGAGCTGCTTGAAATCAGACTCTAAATAGGAAATAAACATCATGTGCTTACATCATGTGCTTACCGTTCTCGGTCAATCAGGTCGAAGACCTGTTTGGCCTAGCAAGAAACGGATGATCCCAACCAGGATCATTCGTTACTCTCAATGACTACCAGACCCACATGTCTCCCCAATCTCTCTCTCTCTCTCTCTCTCTCTCTCTCTCTCTCTCTCTCTCTCTCTCTCTCTCTCTCTCTCTCTCTCTCTCTCTCTCTCTCTCTCTCTCTCTCTCTCTCTCTCTCTCTCTCTCTCTCTCTCTCTCTCTCTCTCTCTCTCTGTGTGTGTGTGTGTGTGTGTGTGTGTGCATGTGCGTCGGGGAAACTAACATCGAAGATGCACATGTGCTTATAGGGCTTGAGATTCTTTCACCATAGCACATCACCACTGAGGCTGCAGCGGTGATTTGGCATGGAATACAATCACAAAGTAGGGTGGGAGCGGCCGGGCGAGAAGCCATTGCCGACCTTGCTCAAGTAGAGCATGCCATGATTGGTGCGTATGAGGTGGTAGTCATGGTAGAGAGCAAGGAGTAACCCATCTGCGGAGGTGTGGCCGACGGTACGCATGGGGGCGCAAGAAGATCGAAGGTGGTGGGCGTCAAAGAGCTCTCTGATGCTGAAGTTGTTGGAGAAAAAAGCGGTCCTCTGCCGATTGAAAGGGCCTCAACAAACAACACCATGATATGTCCATAACTGCAAATAGGAACGACATGAGTTATAAATGGGAACAACATTAAAACTATATAACCACTTAGAGATAAATATTTAACTTTAGAAAATGCTTGATAAAGCACTCGACATTGATGATCTTTACGTGCATTGTAATCAACTATGTCTAGAAACTTAGTAAATATGAGACCATATAAAATCTAGCACACACAACAACCAAATATAGTATTGGTAATGATAACAATGGTATTAATATGATTAGATAGGTGCCAAAAGAAGTAAAAATAGAATACGATTGGAAAGTAGATGGCACCTTCCACCATTTACATGCACATCCTATTTCCGGCACAGGGCGGTGAGTAGGAAGTACACCCCTCCCCACAGCGCTGCTTTGGCCTAGCTCATGTGTGGAAAGGCAGCGGGTTTGTTGATTTGTTTCTCCGTTCTTTCCCTTTTTTCCGCCGGGTTTTTTTTTGTACTGGGATTAGGCTAGATTTTTTTAATTTTTTAGTTATTCCTTTTTTATTTTCTCTGTTCATTTTTTCCTATCTTCTATGTTCTTACTGTTATATATATATATAATTTTCTTATAACATGGGAATAATTTTCTAAAACATTCATGATTCTTAAAAACATGATGTACCATTTTTAATACACGGTGAATAATTTGAAACACTTCATGATCTTTTGTAGATAAATTATGATTTTTTAAATGCAAGATGAACATCTTTCAAATAAATGATGATCTTTTAAATTACCAACTAATATGATATTCAATCCTGATATCTTCTAAATTGAAAATATTTTTAAATTTGTGAACGTTGTTGAAATTAGTGAACATTATTAAAATTCGCATAAAAGTTTAAAAAGTGAATCTTATTTAAAATTCAAGAATATATTATCCACCATGGGAATCCTCGGAATGGGCTGCGTCCCACTGTAACGTGCGAGAGCGCGTTACCAGAAAACCGTATTTCCCGCACACTACAGCAAATAGTCAGGGCTTCGCACAGGGTAGCCCCGACTGGGCCGACGAATTTTCGTTTTGTTTTTATTCTATCTGTTACTTTTTATTTCCTTTTTCAAGTTACTTTTTTATTTTATTTTTTTAGCAACTTAACAAATATTAGCTTTAACAAACATTTTGAAAACATGTTCGTGTTTCCAAGTTTTGTTCAGAAATTTCAAAATTAGTTCCAAAATTCATAAAATGTTTAGAACTTTTTAAAAATGTTCTTGTTTTTATAAATTTATTTAGAATTTTAAAAATGCGCAAGTTTTCAAAAAGTTTCATATATTCAGAAAATGTTTGTGTTTTCTGAAATTTTCATAATTTCAAAGTATCCATTTTATAAATAAATACTCCCTCCGTTCCATAATGTAGTGCCTACAGATATTTTAAAAGTCAAACCTCACAAACTTTGACCAAGTTTGTGGAGAAAATATTTACATCTAGAATGCGAAACATATATCACTAGATTCATCATAAGATGTAGTTTCACACTATATATTATTGGTATTGTAGATATAAATAGTTTTCTCTACAAACTTGGTCAAAGTTTGCAAAGTTTGACTTTTCAAAAAATCTATAGGTACTACATTATGGAACGGAGGGAGTAATAAATTCCAAATCGTTTGCATTTTCAGAAAATGTTTGGAACTATAAAAACTAGATCAAAATTCAAAAAATGTTTATACATTTCAAAAAAGTTCAAAATTATGTTCGCATTGTTTACAAAATGTTTGGATTTATAACATTTTTGCCTTTTAGAAAATTGTGCACAATTTTCAAAGAAATATTCAAAATATCCAATAAGTGTTTTGATCTGCCACATAATTCTGTTCTTAATATTTCGTGTATTCATTTGCCACTTATACTTGTCAGTTCAACCGACAAGCAACACATGTACACACACATGTGGTCGGGAGTTTGATTCCTGGTGGAGGCATTTTTTGTTTTGAATATTTGCATCGCGATGTATTGGTACAATTTGCGCTAGCCGCAATGCCCGTCAATGGGCCGGTCAGGTCGGGGGCTCTGTGGGTGCGTCAACGCCCTAGTTGTCGCAAAATAGTAGTATGACATATCGGAGCTCCCTGCATTACCCTCGTATCAGGCACCCTGGAAATTCATATTTGGCGCTCACTGCATAGAAATGTCAAGCAATCGCACAAGGCATCGTTCCCATGGACTAAATCTATGTATCGACATGTACTAGTCGGTTTTCTTCGTTCACCATTTGTTGCCTTGATTCTATTTATGTGTTTTTCCTCTAGTTTCCTTTTTAATTTTGATATTATATTTTTCCTATTGGTTTTTCCACATTTATTTTAATAATATTCACAGATAGAAAAATTCATGAATTTTAAAAATATCTGCTGAAATTTTGAAAATTGTTCACAATTCTGAAAATTCTCACCAAATTTAAAAATGTTTACAAAATTTTAAAATGTTTATGAAATTTGGAACACATATTAAAAATGTTCACACTTTTTTGAAATGTTCATTTATTTAAATTACTTTTTGAAATACAAAATCAAGAAACTGATTGAAAAATTATAAAACCGAAATAAAACCAAATAAATTTGATAGAATAGTGATGTAGAAACTAGCAAGCGACACAATTGGGCCAACATATATAGCGGTCACTTTGTGCGTAATCTTCTCAACAACTAGACGATACCGGCATGTTACCGCGGAATTGGATATATAGTTTGTAAATATTGTGTGACACTAATTCAATCCTTACAATTTAAACTACTAGGTGATTTTCCCACGTGTTTCGGCGAGAATTTGAAGATTAATTTCAGATGTATTATGTATGAAGAAATGATCCAAATCAGGAGCTACTATTTTTTAATGTAAAATAAAGAGTATGCATGTGGCTTACATGGAGTTGCAAAATAGTGTTAGTGAATGCTGACATGACACAATTGGTGAGGTGGAAGATCGTATGTTGAGAGAATTAGACTTAGTAGGAATCAACTATTTAAGAATAGTAGATGTGAGAAATTTCTCCAAAAGTACAAAAAATCTTAACATGAAAAGTTGTGCATGCCATAATTTAGATGCTATGTGATTTAAAATCCATTTTAAATGCACTAATGCATGTTGCGTGATAGTGAATTCTCAAGCATAGATCGGACGGATGCTGGTGGATCAAGCTAGTAAATCTAACATCAACAACAATTTTAATGATATGGAAGCAGGTATATTGAAATAATTAGAAGTAGTATGGATTATGTAGGATAGGCATGGGAGTGTCGTTTTGGAGGACTCCCGGGGTGCTACCCGAGGAATAGAAGGTCTCTCCATTGACAGGTGAATTTGTGAAATCACTAGTTAAGGGGTACTCCCGCGGAGGTCACTTCGTATCGCGCCCCAGCGCGACAAGCGTTGTGACGTTGTGCATCGGGAGGCTTTTCCGCCGCGCTCTGATGTTGACACGTGGTGTAATGAGAGATGACCGCACATGTTTCTTGGTTTCAGTTTTCCCCTTTTTCACTTTACTTGAAACCTTTTAGGTTTCTTAACTTATCTTTTTGTGTTCCTCCGTCTATGTTTCTCCTTCCCCCTTGTGCTGATGTCATGTCATCTTACTTGTTTCCTCCACCTTTGTTCCCATACAACACTCCTCCCTCTCTTTGAGGGGTGTTGTCGGGTGGCACCAGCCAAGCTCAACGTGTCTGCCTTGCTTGGTTAGACGATGATGGAAGATGAAGATCCTACTCTTGGTTGAGAGATCATGATCCTGAAGTCGAGTTCCTTAATGTGGGTGTGTGTGCGCGCACGCGCGCTCTTGTGGTGTTATTGTGTGTTTGTTGGTCTCATCTTCTCTCCCATAGAAGTTGGGCTCTACTGTGTTCAAAATCTGAGCTTTGTAAAATGTGTTCTTCTTCTTCATCAATGAAATACAATTGTTATTGCTTTTCGTAAAAGAAATCCAACGGTTGACGACTGGTGAATGCAGCACAAACAAGATCTGACCGTTGTTGGACACAAGAGTCAAGAGCAATAACCAAAACTGTCTGCATAACTAGATACAAACCCATTCTAGTCTTTGCTTTACTTTTGTATACTCCCTCCTTGCCAAATTATAGTGCATATAAAATTTGGTCAAAGTCAAAACTTATAAACTTTAACCAACTTAATAGAAAATTTTATAAAGATTTACGATACCAAATCAACACTGCTAGATTCATAAAGAAATATATTTTTATATAGTATATATTTGGTATTCTTAATGTTCATTCTTTCCTATAATTTTGGTCCAAGTTTAAAAGTTTGACTTTGACCAAAATTTACATGGACTATAATATGACAAAGTGGGAGTACGTCTGGTACAATCATTGCACATATTTTATCATATTATTAATAGTACAATAGGACATATTAACCACAATACATTCCGTGCGTTACTTGCTTAGAACCAGTTTAGGGGAATCAAGATTTTTTTTTGAAACAGAGGTAAAAGTTTTGCCTCGTCGATTAATTAAGAAGAAGATAGTTGCCCAGTTAATTTTGGAAAATCAGGCAAAAACCGATACAAACAACCCACATACGTACTACTCACACCGCACGAAACACCGTGACCGCACATGTGGCCCTTCTAACGCACCACAACCGCAACTCTCAACACTTGTACAACACAACGAAGCTCCAGACAAGAACACCGCCCACAATAAAAACGAAGCACCCTCTCATGAAGTCACCGCGCCTTCTGAATGGCGCCACCCTTCTTGCTTTTGTTTTTCTTTGCTTTCTCCATGTTGGGTTTCTCCTTCAGGAGACAACCACGTGTATTGTCGGATCCAGGATGATCAGCCACCCATTTGTCAAGGAACACTAGTAGAAAACAGGGCTTTGGTTCGGCCAGAAAAGAGCATTAATCTCGGTTGCATTACGAACTGGGACTAATGTGAGCATTAGTCCCGGTTCGAGCGGCTAAGGCACCGTACAGGCATTAGTCCCAGTTCAAATGAGACTATAGTCCCGGTTGGTGCCACGAACCGGGACTAAAGGGTGCGATGCCCATTAGTACCGGTTCGTGGCACGAACCGGTACTAAAGGTCCCATTTTGAACTCTACCCCGGTGGATCGCCTTCTCAGTTTTGTAAAAAGCAAAATAAAATGATAAAAACTTCAAAAATTAAAATCCTTCTAGATGTAGTTATGTTACAACATGTACTAGTTAGAAAAATTTAAAAACTTAAATTTGGACATGTTTTGCAAAAAGTGTAGGGAAAATGTAAAACGGCTATAACTTTTGCATACGATGTCAGAAAAAAACGTATAATATATCAAAATGTTCAGCACGAAAATCCGCATCCGGTACTAGTGGGGTTTGTTGGGTAACGTAGTAATTTCAAAAAATTTCCTACGATCACGCAAGACCATGGTGATAGCATAGCAACGAGAGGAGAGTGTCCGTCCACGTACCCTCGTGAGACCGAAAGCGAAGCGTTATAACAACGCTGTTGATGTAGTCGTCGTCTTCACGATCCGACCGATCCAAGCACCGAGCGACGGCACCTCCGAGTTACGCACACGTTCATTTCGATGGCGATCCCGGACTCGATCCAGCAAAGTGTCGGGGATGAGTTCCGTCGAGACGACGGCGTGGTGACGATGTTGATGCTCCACCGGACGCAGGGCTTCGCCTAAGCTCATGACGATATGACTTCTCCGCGCAGGGCTTCGCCTAAGCTCATGACGATATGACCGAAGTGGAATATGGTGGAAGGGGCACCACACGGCTAAGGAAAGATCCGTAGATCAACTTGTGTGTATTGGGGTGCCCCCCCCTCATATATAAAGGAGACAAGGGGAGGTGGCGGCCCTAGAGGAGGCGCGCAAGGAGGAGTCCTACTCCCAGGAGTAGGACTTCCCCTTCTCCTAGTTGGACTAGGATTGGAGGAGGGGGAAGAGGGAAGGGGCGCCCCCCTTCCTTGTCCTATTCGGACTAGAGGGGGGAGGGGGGGGCGCAGCCCACCTTGGCCTGCCCTTCCTCTTCTCCCATGGCCCATTAAGGCCCATAGACTTCCCGGGGGGTTCCGGTAACCTCCCGGTACTCCGGTAAAATCCCGATTTCACCCGGAACACTTCCGAAGTCCAAACATAGGCTTCCAATATATCAATCTTTATGTCTCGACCATTTCGAGACTCCTCGTCATGTCCGTGATCACATCCGGGACTCCGAACAACCTTCGGTGCATCAATACTTATAAACTCATTATGAACTATCATCGAAACCTTAAGCGTGCGGACCCTACGGGTTCGAGAACTATGTAGACATGACCTAGAACTATTCTTGGTCAATAACCAATAGCGGGACCTGGATGCCCATATTGGCTCCTACATATTCTACGAAGATCTTTATCGGTCAAACCGCATAACAACATCGTTGTTCCCTTTGTCATCGGTATGTTACTTGCGAGGTTTGATCGTCGGTATCCAATACCTAGTTCAATCTCGTTACCGGCAAGTCTCTTTACTCGTTCCATAATGCATCATTCCGTAACTAACTCATTAGCTACATTGCTTGCAAGGCTTATAGTGATGTGCATTACCGAGAGGGCCAGAGATACCTCTCCGACAATCGGAGTGACAAAACCTAATCTCGAAATCGCCAACCCAACATGTACCTTTGGAGACACTGTAGTACTCCTTTATAATCACCCGATTCACGTTGTGACGTTTGGTAGCACCAAAGTGTTCCTCCGATGGCGGAGTTGCATAATCTCACGATTACGAGGAACATGTATAAGTCATGAAGAAAGCAATAGCAACATACTAAGCGATCAAGTGCTAGGCTAACGGAATGGGTCAAGTCAATCGATCATTCTCCTAATGATGTGATCCCGTTAATCAAATGACAACTCATGTCTATGGTTAGGAAACATAACCATCTTTGATTAACGAGCTAGTCAAGTAGAGGCATACTAGTGACACTCTGTTTGTCTATGTATTCACACATGTATTATGTTTCCGGTTAATACAATTCTAGCATGAATAATAAACATTTATCATGAAATAAGGAAATAAATAATAACTTTATTATTGCCTCTAGGGCATATTTCCTTCAGTCTCCCACTTGCACTAGAGTCAATAATCTAGTTCACATCATCATGTGATTCAACACTAATATTCACATCTGTATGTGATTAATACCCATAGTTCACATCGTCATGTGACCAACACCCAAAGGGTTTACTAGAGTCAATAATCTAGTTCACATCGCTATGTGATTAACACCCAAAGAGTACTAAGGTATGATCATGTTTTGCTCGTGAGAGAAGCTTAGTCAACGGTGCATCACATTCAGAGCCGTATGTATTTTGCAAATATTCTATGTCTACAATGCTCGCACGGGCTACTCTAGCTAATTGCTCCCACTTACAATATGTATCCAGATTGAGACTTAGAGTCATCGGATCAGTGTAAAAAGCTTGCATCGATGTTACTCTTTACGACGGGCTCTTTTATCACCTCCATAATCGAGAAATATTTCCTTAGTCCTCACTAAGGATGTTCTTGACCAATGTCCGATGATCTACTCCTAGATCACTATTGTATTCCTTGCCAAATTCAGAGCAAGGTATATAATAGGTCCGGTACATAGCATAGCATACTTTATAGAACCTATGGTGAGGCATAGGGAATGACTTTCATTCTCTTTTCTATTTTCTGCCGTGGTGGGATTTGAGTCTCACTCAATTTCACACCTTTGCAACACAGGCAAGAACTTTTCTTTGACTGTTCTATTTTGAACTACTTCAAAATATTGACAAGGTATGTATTCATTGAAAAACTTATCAAGCGTCTTGATCTATCTCTATAGATCTTGATGCTCAATATGTAAGCAGCTTCACCGAGGTCTTTCTTTGAAAAACTCCTTTCAAACACTCCTTTATGCTTTGCGAATAATTCTACATTATTTCCGATCAACAATATGTCATTCACATATACTTGTCGAAATGTTGTAGTGCTCCCACTCACTTTCTTGTAAATACAGGCTTCTCCAAAAGTTCATATAAAACCATACGCTTTGATCAACTCATCAAAGCGTATATTCCAACTCGAGATGCTTGCACCAGTCCATTGATGGATCATTGGAGCTTGCACATTTTGTTAGCTCCTTTAGGATTGACAAAACTTCTGGTTGTATCATATACAACTCTTCTTTAATAAATCCATTAAAGAATTCATTTGCGATTTCATAAAATGTGGCAATTGCTAACATGATTCAACAGACTTAAGAATCGCTACTGATTGAGAAAATCTCATTTGTAGTCAACACCTTGAACTTGTCGAAAACCTTTTTGCGACAAGTCGAACTTTGTAGATAGTAACACTACTATCATCATCTGTCTTCCTCTTGAAGATCCATTTATATAATATGGCTTGCCGATCATCGAGCAACTCCATCAAAGTCCATACTTTGTTCTCATACATGGATCCCATCTCGATTTCATGGCCTCAAGCCATTTCGCGAATCTGGGCTCATCATCGCTTCCTCATAGTTCGTAGGTTCATCATGGTCTAGTAACATGACTTCCGAACATGATTACCGTACCACTCAGTGCGGATCTTACTCTGGAAGACCCACGAGGTTTGGTAGCAACTTGATCTGAAGTTTCATGATCATCATCATTAACTTCCTCACTAATTGGTGTAGGAATCATGGAACTGATTTCGTGATGAACTACTTTCCAATAAGGAGAAGGTACAATTACCTCATCAAGTTCTACTTTCCTCCCACTCACTTCTTTCGAGAGAAACTTCTTTTCTAGAAAGGATCCATCTTAGCAACGAAAAACTTGCCTTGGATCTGTGATAGAAGGTGTAACCAACAGTTTCTTTTGGGTATTCTATGAAGACGCACTTCTCGATTTGGGTTCGAGCTTATCGGTGAAAAGTTTTTCACATAAGCATCACAACTCAAACTTTTAAGAAACGACGACTTAGGTTTCTTGTTAAACCATAGTTCATACGGTGTCGTCTCAACGGTTTAGATGGTGCCCTTTTAAATGTGAATGCGGCTGTCTCTAATGCATAACCTCAAAAGCGATATTGGTAAATTGGTAAGAGACATCATTGATCGCACCATATCAAATAAAATCTGATTCTGACGTTCGGACACACCATAACGCTGTGGTGTTCGGTGGCGTGAGTAGTGAAACTATTTCACATTGTTTTAACTGAAGGCCAAACTCGTAACTCAAATATTTTTCCTCTGCGATCATATCGTAGAAACTTTTATTTTTCTTGTTACGATGATTCTTCACTTCACTCTGAAATTCTTTGAACTTTTCAAATGTTTCAGAATTGTGTTTCATCAAGTATATATACCCATATCTGCTCAAATCATCTTGTGAAGGTCAGAAAATAACGATACTTGCCACGAGCTTTAACACTCATCGGACCGCATACATCAGTATGTATTATTTCCAATAAGTCATTTGCTCGCTCCATTGTTAGGAGAAGCGAGTCTTTAGTCATCTTGCCCATAAGGCATGGTTCATAAGCATCAAGTGATTCATAATCAAGTGATTCCAAAATCCCATCAGCATGGAGTTTCTTCATGCGCTTTACACCAATATGACCTAAACGGCAGTGCCACAAATAAGTTGCACTATCATTATTAACTTTGCATCTTTTGGTTTCAATATTATGAATATGTGTATCACTATGATCGAGATCCAATGAACCATTTTCATTGGGTGTGTAACCATATAAGGTTTTATTCATGTAAGCAGAACAACAATTTATTCTCTTACTTAAATGAATAACGTATTGCAATAAACATGATCAAATCATATTTATGCTCAACACCAAATAACACTTATTTAGGTTCCACACTAATCCACGAAAGTATAGGAGTGTGCGATGATGATCATATCAATCTTGGAACTACTTCCAACACTCATCGTCACTTCCCTTCAACTAGTCTCTGTTTATTCGTAACTCCTGTTTGAGTTACTAATCTTAGCAACCGAACAGTATCAAATACTCAGGGCTACTATAAACACTAGTAAAGCACACATCAATAACTCAGTATATCAAATATACCCTCGTTCACTTTGCCATCCTTCTTATCCACCAAATATTTGGGGTATTACCGTTTCGGTGACCATTTCCTATGCAGTGTAAGTACTCGGTCTCGGGCTTAGGTCTAGACTTGGGCTTCTTCACTCGAGCGACAACTTGCTTGCCGTTCCTTTTGAAGTTCCCCTTCTTCCCTTTGCCATTTTCCTTGAGACTAGTGGTCTTGTCAACCATCAACACTTGATGTTTTCTTGATTTCTACCTTCGCCGATTTTAGCATCGTGAAGAGCTCGAGAATCTTTTTCGTCATCCCTTGCATACTATAGTTCATCACGAAGTTCTACTAACTTAGTGATGGTGACTAGAGAATTCATCAATCACTATCTTATCTGGAAGATTAACTCCCACTTGATTCAAGCGATTGAAGTACTCGGACAATCTGAGCACATGCTCACTAGTTGAGCGATTCTCCTCCATCTTTTAGCTATAGAACTTGTTGGAGACTTCATATCTCTCAACTCGGTATTTGCTTGAAATATTAACTTCAATTCTGGAACATCTCATATGGTCCATGACGTTCAAAAACGTCTTTGAAGTCCCGATTCTAAGCCGTTAAGCATGGTGCACTAAACTATCAAGTAGTCATCATATTGAGCTAGCCAAGCGTTCATAACGTCAGATCTGCTCATATTGAGCTAGCCAAACGTTCATAACGCCGCATCCGCTCCTGCAATAGGTCATCACCTAGCGGTGCATTAAGGACATAATTCTTCTGCAGCAATGAGGATAAACCTCAGATCACGGATCCAATCCGCATCATTGCTACTAACATCTTTCAATACAATTTTCTCTAGGAACACATATAAAAACATAGGGAAGCAACAACGCGAGCTATTGATCTACAACATAATTTGCAAAATACTACCGGGACTAAGTTCATGATAAATTAAAGTTCAATTAATCATATTAAAACTCCCACTTAGACAGACATCTCTCTAGTCATCTAAGTGATCACGTGATCCAAATCAACTAAACCATGTCCGATCATCACGTGAGATGGAGTAGTTTCAATGATGAACATCACTATGTTGATCATATCTACTATATGATTCACGCTCGACCTTCGGTCTCCGTGTTCGAGGCCATATCTGTTATATGCTAGGCTCATCAAGTTTAACCTGAGTATTCGCGTGTGCAACTGTTTTGCACCGTTGTAGATGGACGTAGAACTTATCACACCCGATCATCACGTGGTGTCCGGGTACTCGAACTTTGGCAGCGGTGCATACTCAGGAGAACACTTCTTGATAATTTTAGTGAGAGATCATCTTATAATGCTACCGTCAATCAAAGCAAGATAAGATGCATAAAGGATAAACATCACATGCAATCAATATAAGTGATATGATATGGTCATCATCATCTTGTGCTTGTGATCTCCATCGCCAAGCACCGTCATGATCACCATCGTCACCGGCGCGACACCTTGATCTCCATCGTAGCATCGTTGTCGTCTCGCCAACTATTGCTTCTCGACTATCGCTACTGCTTAGTGATAAAGTAAAGCAATTACATGGCGTTGCATTTCATACAATAAGCGACAACCATATGGCTCCTGCCGATTGCCGATAACTTGGTTACAAAACATGATCATCTCATACAATAAAGTATATCATCACGTCTTGACCATATCACATCACAACATGCCCTGCAAAAACAAGTTAGGCGTCTTCTACTTTGTTGTTGCAAGTTTTACGTGGCTGCTACGGGCTGAGCAAGAACCGTTCTTACCTACGCATCAAAACCACAGCGATACTTCGTCAAATAGACTCGTTTAACCTTCTCAAGGACCGGGCGTATACACTCGATTCAACTAAAGTGAGAGAGCAGACACCCGCGGTCACCTTTAAGCAACGAGTGCTCGGGCGGTGAAACCAGTCTCGCGTAAGCGTCTGGCGTAATGTCGGTCCGGGCCGCTTCATCTCACAATACCGCTGAACCAAAGTATGACATGCTGGTAGGCGGTATGACTTGTATCGTCCACAACTCACTTGTGTTCTACTCGTGCACATGACATCAACGCATAAAACCAGGCTCGGATGCCCTTTGTTGGGTAACGTAGTAATTTCAAAAATTTTCCTACGATCACGCAAGACCATGGTGATAGCATAGCAACGAGAGGGAGAGTGTCCGTCCACGTACCCTCGTGAGACCGAAAGCGAAGCGTTATAACAACGCTGTTGATGTAGTCGTGCGTCTTCACGATCCGACCGATCCAAGCACCGAGCGTCGGCACCTCCGAGTTACGCACACGTTCAGCTCGATGGCGATCCCGGACTCCGATCCGGCAAAGTGTCGGGATGAGTTCCGTCAAGACGACGGCGTGGTAGCGATGTTGATGCTCCACGACGCGAGGGCTTCGCCTAAGCTCCATGACGATATGACTTCTCCGGCGCAGGCTTCGCCTAAGCTCCATGACGATATGACCGAAGTGGAATATGGTGGAAGGGGCACCGCACACGGCTAAGGAAAGATCCGTAGATCAACTTGTGTGTATTGGGGTGCCCCTGCCCTGTATATAAAGGAGACAAGGGGAGGTGGCGGCCCTAGAGGAGGCGCGCAAGGAGAGTCCTACTCCCAGGGAGTAGGACTTCCCCTTCTCCTAGTTGGACTAGGATTGGAGGAGGGAAGAGGAAGGCGCGCCCCTTCCTTGTCCTATTCGGACTAGAGGGGAGGGGCGCAGCCCACCTTGGCCTGCCCTTCCTCTTCTCCCATGGCCCATTAAGGCCCATAGACTTCCCGGGGTTCGGTAACCTCCGGTACTCGATAAAATCCGATTTCACCGGAACACTTAGAAGTCAAACATAGGCTTCAATATATCAATCTTTATGTCTCGACCATTTGAGACTCCTCGTCATGTCCGTGATCACATCCGGGACTCGAACAACCTTGGTGCATCAATACTTATAAACTCATTATGAGCATCATCGAAACCTTAAGCGTGCGGACCCTACGGGTTCGAGAACTATGTAGACATGACCTAGAACTATTCTTGGTCAATAACCAATAGCGGGACCTGGATGCCCATATTGGCTCCTACATATTCTCGAAGATCTTTATCGGTCAAACCGCATAACAACATCGTTGTTCCCTTTGTCATCGGTATGTTACTTGCGAGGTTTGATCGTCGGTATCAATACCTAGTTCAATCTCGTTACGGCAAGTCTCTTTACTCGTTCCATAATGCATCATTCCGTAACTAACTCATTAGCTACATTGCTTGCAAGGCTTATAGTGATGTGCATTACCGAGAGGGCCAGAGATACCTCTCCGACAATCGGAGTGACAAAACCTAATCTCGAAATCGCCAACCCAACATGTACCTTTGGAGACACTGTAGTACTCCTTTATAATCACCCGATTCACGTTGTGGCGTTTGGTAGCACCAAAGTGTTCCTCCGGTAAGCGGAGTTGCATAATCTCATAGTTACGGGAACATGTATAAGTCATGAAGAAAGCAATAGCAACATACTAAGCGATCAAGTGCTAGGCTAACGGAATGGGTCAAGTCAATCAGATCATTCTCCTAATGATGTGATCCGTTAATCAAATGACAACTCATGTCTATGGTTAGGAAACATAACCATCTTTGATTAACGAGCTAGTCAAGTAGAGGCATACTAGTGACACTCTGTTTGTCTATGTATTCACACATGTATTATGTTTCCGGTTAATACAATTCTAGCATGAATAATAAACATTTATCATGAAATAAGGAAATAAATAATAACTTTATTATTGCCTCTAGGGCATATTTCCTTCAGGGTTTGAGGCATTAGTACTGGTTCTTGCCAAGAACCGGTACTAAAGGTCCCATTTTCGAACTCTATTCACCCCCCTGGATCGCCTTTTCAATTTTGTAAAATGCAAAATAAAATGATAAAAACTTCAAAAATTAAGATCCATCCAGATGTAGTTATGTTACTACATGTACTAGTTATAAAAATTTAAAAACTAAAATTTGGACATGTTTTGCAAAAAGTGTAGGGAAAATGTAAAATGGCTATAACTTTTGCATACGATGTCGGAAAAAAACGTATAATATATCAAAATGTTCAGCACGAAAATCCGCATCCGGTACTAATGGGGTTTGAGGCATTAGTACCGGTTCGAACCGGTACTAAAGGTCCCATTTTCGAACTCTACCCCCCCTGTGGATCGCCTTTTCAGTTCTGTAAAAAGCAAAATAAAATGATAAAAACTTCAAAAATTAAAATCCTTCCAGATGTAGTTATGTTACTACATGTACTAGTTAGAAAAATTTAAAAACTTAAATTTGGACATGTTTTGCAAAAAGTGTAGGGAAAATGTAAAACGGCTATAACTTTTGCATACGATGTCAGAAAAAAACGTATAATATATCAAAATGTTCAGCATGAAAATCTGCATCCGATTTTGACTGCCTACGGCCTGTTTGCAAATTTTTAGAATCCTCAAATTCTAAAAGAAAAAAAAGTTATGCTCAAATTTCAGTTTTTTTAATTTTATTAAATCTGGTCAAACTACTTATTCAAGAAGTATTAGTGTTACTAAATAATTATTCAATAATATTAGTGCTACTAAATAATTATTTCAATTTTTTTGAATTTTGGTCAAATCTGGTCAAACTGTGGTCAAACAATGGTCAAACTACTTATTCAAGAAATATTAGTGTTACTAAATAATTATTTCAGTTTTTTTGAATTTTGGTCAAATCTGGTCAAATGTGGTCAAACTACTTATTCAAGAAATATTAGTGTTACTAAATAATTATTGTTTTTGAGAACAATAGTTTCAAACTCAAACAGTGAAATGTGTGACTTCATGCTCAAGCTAAATTCTCGAGGGTTAATAGGATTGACATCTTACTATTGTCAGGAAAACAACAAGTGCAAACTTGGAAACGAGGGAGAATAGAACCCGAAAGTTAAGCCTGCTCAGGCTGGAGTAGTGAGAGGATGGGTGACCGTCCGGAAAGTTAGATGATTTGAAATGATGAGGGGTGATTAGAGATTGAAGGTTAAATTGAGCAGTGATGAGGGGTGATTAGAGATTAGAGGTTAAAATAATTCAGAAATTTGAAAATAAAAAAAATTCAATTTTTTTTCATAAAATTTTCTTTAGTACCGGTTGGTGTTACCAACCGGGACTAAAGTGGACCTCACATGGCGGCCATGTGGAGGCCTTTAGTCCCGATTAGTATAAGAAGGGACTAAAGGGGAACTTTAAGTAACGACCCTTTAGTCGGTTCGAACCGGGACTAAAACCTATGAATTGGGGTGATTAGAGATTAGAGGTTAAAATAATTTAGAAATTTGAAAATAAAAAAAATTCAAAAAAAAATTTCATAAAATTTTCTTTAGTACCGGTTGGTGTTACCAACCGGGACTAAAGGTGGACCTCCATGCAGCGGCCACGTGGAGGGCCTTTATGTTGGAAATATGCTCTAGAGGCAATAATAAATTAGTTATTATTATATTTCCTTGTTCATGATAATCGTTTATTATCCATGCTATAATTGTATTGATAGGAAACTCAGATACATGTGTGGGTACATAGACAACACCATGTCCCTAGTAAGCTTCTAGTTGACTAGCTCGTTGATCAATAGATGGTTACGGTTTCCTGACCATGGACATTGGATGTCGTTGATAACGGGATCACATCATTAGGAGAATGATGTGATGGACAAGACCCAATCCTAAGCCTAGCACAAAGATCGTGTAGCTCGTATGCTAAAGCTTTTCTAATGTAAAGTATCATTTCCTTAGACCATGAGATTGTGCAACTCCCGGATACCGTAGGAATGCTTTGGGTGTACCAAGCGTCCTGGCGAATCGGGTGGCTATAAAGGTGCACTACGGGTATCTCCGAAAGTGTCATTGGGTTGGCACGAATCAAGATCGGGATTTGTCACTCCGTGTGACAGAGAGGTATCTATGGGCCCACTCGGTAGGACATCATCATAATGTGCACAATGTGATCAAGGAGTTGATCACGGGATGATGTGTTACATAGCGAGTAAAAGAGACTTGCGTAGCAGATTGAACAAGGTATCGGGATACCGACGATCGAATCTCGCAAGTACTATACCGATGACAAAGGGAATTGAATACGGGATTGATTGAATCCTTGACATCGTGGTTCATCCGATGAGATCATCGTGGAACATGTGGGAGCCAACATGGGTATCCAGATCCCGCTGTTGGTTATTGACCGGAGAGAGCCCGTAGGGTCTACACACTTAAGGTTCGATGACGCTAGGGTTATAGGGAAAGTATGTACGCGGTTACCGAATGTTGTTCGGAGTCCCAGATGAGATCCCGGACGTCACGAGGAGTTCCGGAATGGTCCGGGGGTAAAGATTTATATATGGGAAGTCCCGTTTTGGTCACCGGAAAAGTTTGGTGCTATCGATGACGTCTGGGACCACCGGGAGGGTCCCGGGGGTCCACCAGGTGGGGCCACCAGCCCCAGAAGGCTGCGTGGGCCAAGTATGGGAGGGGACCAGCCCCAGGTGGGCTGGTGCGCCCCCACCAAGGGCCAAGGCGCAGGGAGAGTGGGAGGGGGCAAACCCTAGGTGAGCCCCCCCTCTCTCCCCCCTTGGCCGCCACCCTAGATGGGTTTTGGGGGCTGCCGCCACCCCTAGGGAGGGAACCCTAGATGGGGGCGCAGCCCCTCCCCTTCCCCTATATATACTTGAGGTATTGGGGGCTGCAAGACACACGAGATGATCTTTCTCTTGACGCAGCCCTACATCTCTTCTTCCTCGTCTCTCGTAGTGCTTGGCGAAGCCCTGCTGGAGTCTCGCGCTCCTCCACCACCACCACGCCGTCGTGCTGCTGTTGGACGGAGTCTTCCCCAACCTCTCCTTCTCCCCGTGCTGGATCAAGGCGTGGGAGGCGCCACCGGCTGCGTGTGTTGAACGCGGAGGCGTCGTGGTTCGGCGCTTAGATCGGAATCAACCGCGATCTGAATCGCTACGAGTACGACTCCTTCATCCACGTTCTTGCAACGCTTTCGCTTAGCGATCTACAAAGGTATGTAGATGCACTCCCCTTCCCCTCGTTGCTAGATTACTCCATAGATTGATCTTGGTGATGCGTAGAAAATTTTAAATTTCTGCTACGATCCCCAACACTTTAGTCCCGGTTCGTATAAGAACCGGGGCTAAAGGGGGAGGCTTTAGTAACGACCCTTTAGTCCCGGTTCCAGAACCGGGACTAAAGGCCCTTATGAACCAGGATGATCAGCCACCCATTTGTCAAGGAAGTGGTAGAACTCATTGTACTTCTTGATGTAGTTGTCTCAACCAAGGGGCTCTTAGGAGCAGGCACCAACCAAGCGGCCGCATCCTCATTGTCAACCCAAGAAACCACCGACACGACATCCTCGACCACAGGGACCATCGACACAATGGACTTCGACACCTCCAGTTGCACACATGAAGGAGGCGAAACATGCCCCTCGCATAAGGTTGCCGATGAGTCCACCTCCAACCTATCCAAGGACAGAGGCGAAGCAAGGCTCAAACATATATCCCGAAGCTCGAGCATTAGCTGTAGCACCGGAGCTGCAAGCACGGCGATGGACTCGCCCATAGCAGTAGGCAACACATCGGTTGGAGTAGACATCGACAGTGAATTGTCCCGAACACGAGGGAAGAAACAACCATAGGGCTCTGCACCTCCATCCTCCGTGGAGCCAACATCAGCCACACCAAGAGACCGTGGCGTCGGTGTGGCCTGCAACATAGCCGGCACAAAGGAGAGCCTACTCAAAGCAGCCTTCCCCCGCTTCAAAAATTTGACCCCTGCGAATGAGCCTTGAACAAAGTGGAAAAAGAATTGCGATCAGGGTGCGATCTCTCTTGGCTGCCTATAAATACATGGTGAGAGACTACGCTTGCTAGCACACACATCTGCTGATCTATTTCCAACTAGATCGGAAACGCGCCTTGGCGCAAGGTTGCCGGACCGAACGCTTTTGAACAACCATTTACTGGTAACCCAATTTAGCCTACCTTGTTTTAGGAATCTGTTATCCCGGACTTTATTTCTCATGCTATTGTAAACAATCTCGTTATTATTTGAGGAATAAAGTCTTGTTGGTTAAAAAACCCAGTTTAGCCTATGCATTCATTTAGGATAACAATAAAGCCAAGAATAATCAATCATTTACAACAAGAGCAGGACATAGCGGCGGCCAAGAACAAAGATATTATAAAGCAGGTTCTAAGTTCAGTTTGTTCACAAGATTACAAAAGATAGTTAGTTCGGCGCCAAAAGTGTCGCCAAGTTCGATATCAGAAGCGTTGATATAAGACAGGATTTTAGCTAGTGCCACCAAGTTGGATATCAGAACCGTGGATATATGACAGGATTTTAGCTTCAAAATAATAAACTACAGTATTAGTATGCCTTCTGCCTCGACCATTAATTCGATATTGATGCTGAAAGAACATGGTCCACAATGGTGTCTTACCGATGGCCTCGGCAGAAGTCCGAGAGCACATAATGTACATACGAAACAAAATAGATGACAAACGGATCAGGAAAACCAACATCAGAGCTACAATTTAACTGGTTAATAATGTACAATAACCATAGAGCAGACCGTCTCATAGCACCAACCATCCATCCATCCAGGAACATCTCATACGACCAACCATACATAATTAAGAATGAGGGTACGGTAGGTTACCATCGCATCAGTTGAGAACACCTCCGTAAAGGCAGCAGGTCTAGATGCAATACTATTTAATTGATAAACCAAAAGAACTTCATATTCTTATGCGATCGAAGCATCAGCCACACTCATCATAGAGAAACTCGTCGTAGAGGCAGGTTGCACCACAAGCACCCTCAAGGTCAGATGAGTAGTAGCCAGGAAACTCATCATATTCAGAGCAGTCAGACTCAGTGTCATACAGGTAATCGCCAATGCTCTTGATTGCATCAGTTGACATGGCGGACAAATAGATAAGGTTGTCAGCTTCTTGAGTACGATAGTAGCAATCCCAGGCCACATCAATAGGAGAGGATCCTGTAGGCAGGTAGTTAGCCGCCATTTTGTCAATACGACTTGCAGAACCAAGCAGGTCATCTGCCAGTGACCCCAGCCCTTGGTAAGCCCCTTGACCTGCAGATTGCTTTTTTCCACCTTAGTCTCCAGATCTCTGATCTTCCTGTCCTCGTCAACACTGCTTGATAGGTACTTCATCTCGGTCTTAGTTTTCTACATCTGAGGGCAGTCAAACTCCATATCCATGGTGGCTTGAAGATGCTCCAAGCACCGAATAGCAGCATTTTGCATGGTCTCATTGGCATCCACAGCCCATTGATCCTCATATGTGCTGCTGCTGCAGATGAACGCAATTGTGATGGCCAGAAGATAGTAGTAGCCGCCACACGGCCACAATAAGATGCATATGTCTTGTATGTCACCTAAGGTAAACCAGCTTCAGCAAGAACGGCGCTAAGCATAGCCTTCTGCCTAACCTTGACAGAACACTTCATCAATTAGAATATGTAGACTGGTAAGTCATTTATACAGCAAGAGGAATATGTAGAGATATCATGCTACCAAAGCAATAGAACCACAGAGATGCATTAGTTTTTATCAATGACAGGTTCAGGTCGAGCAAAGCATACGTGCAACAGCAACCTGAAAAACAAACCAGAGATTTGCAGCAACACAATGATGATGTAAACATGCTTTTAAATAAGGCAGGGCACATTATTTAAAGGCAGGTCACCAACATCAATCGTGTTGTGTGTTGACTACAATTAGCAAAGGCAAGAAGGTAAACTGCAGAAGCCAAACGGCATAATACACGGCAAATCACAGGGCAAGTATGGACAGGATATAAATGGCTATTCACGGGGTCTAAGCAATCTGATACACAGTGGACTGCACACCAAACATCGACAGAGTTAACAGGACTATTCTTCTACAAATCACATGAAAAAAATATGCTATCCGTGTCATAGATCAACGACAGGCCCAATTGCATAAATCTCGAACAAATCTAGCGCAAGCATGCTTTAGAGTCAACCAAGCAAACGGGGTCTACCTTGCTAGCCCGTGACGCCGTGGAACGAAGATCACGGTCGTTGTTCACCACATCGACGGAGAAGAGCTCCCTCCGTGCGCCTGATGCCATCGCGCGAGGAAAAGCTTGGTGTGCCTGGATGCACAGATCGACGATACTGCAAGGAAACGAGCGAGACAACCTCAAGCACCAGCAACGGCACGACCCACCAGCCAAGCAACCAGAACCACTGACATATCTCAATCAGGATGGATCGATCAATAAACCCTAAACAGATCCATGAAAAACAACACAGTCCTGGATCAGCACCCGTACAACACACAACAAACGAAAAGGTAAACAAGGAATCAAAGAACTACCTTGGCCGTCTCGGAAGCCTTTCCGGTCAATCAGAAGACAGCTCCTCCGCCGCGCCACCGATCCAGCTGCAAGACAGGCATAGACGTAAGGAACAATCGAAGAGAATAGGCAAAGAGAGAAGGGGAAGATTACCTAAAGAACGGCGTCATGAGGAGGATGAACGGCACGGTCAAGATATAAGTAAATAAGTGAATAGACCAACCAAACATTATATATATTGTAAGTAAAGAACTCTGATCACGTCATGCATCTACTACTCTCGGAATTGTAAGTAGCAATAGCTTGTTTGCGAAAGCATGAGAAGCATAGCCACGAACAGTAAAGATTTTAGAAACACATTTTCTTTGGGCATCATAGAAAAGATATAAACTTTGAAATATTCAGTGCCACTTCGCCAGAATGGTTAAAGAACATGAATACTGGATAAGTACAGGATAGCCTACTTGTAATAGATCAGTGACACTGAAGGTCAAGAATGGTTGCATATTTATCATTTTCAGTTATTGTTTCAATAGAAACCTACATCCACAATTATAGATAAGAGACAATGTCAGAGTGTTATCCCATTGTAGAACTAATAAAATGAGGCATAAACATGAAAAATACATATTAGGTCTGGAATCAGAATATTTTTTTACAACATGGTTGTCTCAGTTTACTATAAAAGGAATCTTGGAGAGGCAAAACAAAAGCTATTACTTTCACTTACCCTCCATCCTATTACCACTTATTCGTGCTGAATTCGCATCTTAAAGAGAGAACTCTTCCAGTAGTGCATGCAGTCTCCTCACATCACAAGACATGACACCGTTGTGGCTGCAATATGAACCTTTGCTAAGATAACAAATAGCCTCACCAGCAGCTGCGTCCTCTGCCTGTTTAGCACCGTCATAGGTAGTACTAAAAAAAGAGCTTGAATTCACAACCACAAACAGGTGCAGTTGCATTTGATTGAGGACGAACAATTGTGACATACTTGTCACAGCCAGTAACCCAATTCTTATACTCTGCTCCAACAGAGCCACATCACCGAAGAATGCGATTCAGAGCAACCTTCTGAGACATCCTTGCACTTCTGTTTCCTTCCTACATCGCATAAATGTTCTGCATACCACATTCAAGTTTTAAAAATAGAACTAATTAGAAATCAGTTATTATACATCTTATTGAACCCAGAAGAAGTGATGGTGATCAACTACTGAATGTTTGAATGAAGACCATGAGTTGTTCTCTCTGACAATTACTTAATGATGGATTTACCTTGAGGAGAGAAGCAAGTGCAGACTTGAATTCGGTCCTGACGGCATGAAGGTCATCCATTGTGGATTCATCCTCCGACGCAACAGCCTCCATTGTGGATTCATCCATTATATATCTGGAGAACAAAAAGTAAAAATAAAGTAAGAGGGAAGACACCTATTAGGTGTAGAGGTCTCTTTAGACACATACAAACTGAAGCATTTTACATATGTTAACATAGAACAAAATCAAGTGTGAGGACAGAATATGTAGAGGCCATCATCAGTATAAATTATTGTTAACTGACCACCTTACAGAAACCACAAAATCAATATCCCAAAATGGTCTGAGTTGCGCTTTGTCAACAAAAGCAAAAGCATGCATTCCCTCATCTAATCAACAAGAAAAACTAAACCCACACATGTAAGCAAGAAATGATTCACATAGTTCAGATCTATATGGCTACCATATACAGATACTTATACTAATTAATGAGAAGAGAAGTAACTTGTAATGACGATTTGAGCCTCCTGGCCGTCGGATCATTTCCTTCATGCAATTCCCGCCGTTGGATCTATATGGCTACCATATACAGATACTTATACTAATTAATGAGAAGAGAAGTAACTTGTAATGACGATTTGAGCCTCCTGGCGGGAATTGCATGAAGGAAATGATCCCAAGGAAATGAAAAAATTACATTCCACCATGTATTCTTATCAGCATCTGATCTTTATATTATCTTCATGCGACAAAGAACCAGAAACCAGAATTTAGTAACAACGGCAAATACACAACTATAATCTATTAGTATCGGGAAAGGGTGTCATCCATCATTATCAGTAGCCACCAATACCAACCACCAAATATATCTATACCTATTACGATCTTCGCTTTGTTACATAGAAAATAATTCTACACTTGGAACATGTCCATATCTCCTCATCTATTTTTTATGCCAGTACATTGGTTCTGAATCCATTTGACAATAAACAATATTTAGATTGCATAAGACCTGAGTAAAGAAAATTAGAGAGGGGAGGAGGTAAAATCAGTTACCTGAACACCCAAGAAACCTGTAGCCAACTGAACCTTTGCCTGCTAGAAAGGCAAGGCAGCAATCCACACCCAGATTTGTACCTGCAAAACAAATCACTAATTAGGTAGCACACAAGCCGATTGTGTCAACAACTCAATCCAGAGTTAATCAAAGGTGTAATAGTCAAATGGTTTTCTAATGAGGCATAATGTATCACTATTCCTGTTTACACAGAAGATGTCCATGAGAAGTACATCAAACTTCGTATGACCCTATTTGAACCAAACAGAGCCTCTTATATGTTCTCAGATCAGATTCTTCATTACCTAAAATCTACCAGTGGCCTAATGTAATTCTGACCGAAGGTGTAATAGTCAAATGGTTCTCTGATTGCCTTGTGATAAGGCTGAAACGTAAATGGACTCTGCAAAAGAACATGAATATTGGTGGAAAAGGTGCATCTTGGAACAAAGGGAAAATGTGAGAGCGAATTGGGAAGGTAACAGGCATAGAAATAGGACCTCTGCATCCAGCAGAACGCGGTCAAATAAATCCATCATGTTGGAAAGCATGATCTGATATGCATTTGGATCCCCATTTTGTAGGACCTGAAGATGCCAAAGCAATCACAGAATATATGTCATGAGTAATAAGTGAATAAGTATCTAACTATACCAGACAGGAAACAGGAAGTATATTTACCTCATTCTTGTAATTGTTTGGTGAATAAGGATAAATTGACCTAACTGAACACCATGCAAAATCTAGGAGTATTACTGAACCTAATTGAAACACATGCCAAATCATTCTCTTGATGCCCATTTACTCCTAGGAGTACTACTGAACCTAACTGAATTTAGGAGCATTTACTAAACCTAGGAATACTACTGAACCTAAGTGCAACACAGCAGAACAGACAAAGCAGCAGAAGAGAGGACGAGCTCACCTACGAGGTTGTACCCGAGGTAGTAGCACAGCTCGTCGCCCCAACTAAGCTCCACGCGCTGCCTCCATGCCCCGGCCTCTTCCCCGCGCTGCCTCTTGGGCCCTAAAAAAACGGCCGAGGAAAGAAAAGAAAAACAGAGCAAACTACAACAGGGATTGTGGGTCTATCCTTATCAAACCAGTCTTGATCAGTCTTGATCCTGTATTTTAGGATTTCTAAATCAGCCAGCAACCCCCTTTTCCACCTAATGATTGTGGGTCTATCCTTATCAAACCAGTGTTTGTTCATTAGTTTCTAGAGATTAGAGTTTGGTTCCATGCTCTACCAGATTGTACAATCATTTTTTGAATGCCCAGGGAAGTGTCCCACTATATATGCAAGACATCCCAACAAGTTGTACTGAATCTACACTAGAAAAATAGGTGGGACTTGATGCTTCATCCCTCAAGAAAAATAGACTGAATGATTTCCATCCGCAGATTCCACCACATACCACACGAGTTCATCGAGGAAAGTAACCTTTCCATCTACAACCCTTTCCATCTACAGCCTAAGGAGATTACTGTATTGAGATGTTATGCACTACTACTTCTACACACAAAATGACTGAGAAAACAGAAGGTGAATAAGTTTGTGACTTTCCTGACACATTTCGCAGGTGCAGGAAGGAGACATGACCTGTGTGGCCGGGGGGCGGCGTCCGTAGCGAGCAGAAGCAGACATCCCTCGATCTGGAATCGGTCGAGCAGGAGCAGGAGCAGACGTCCCTCGATCTCCACGTCCTCTCCCGACGCGCGAGCATCTCTTGACGGAGGGACGTCTTCTCGTAGGGGAACGGCCGCTCCCCGGGGAGCTCTTGGTCGCCGGGAGGCTGCCGCGACCCCCTCCTGTTGACGACGGAGGCGACCCGCCACCCAAAGCAGCGCGGCCACCTCGGCCATCCCTTGATGGAGGGGCGTGTCCTCCTCACCTTCTTCTCCTAGGGGAACGACTTCTCTCCGAGGAGCTCCTGGTCGCCGGGCTGTGCGGCGGCCGCCGCGCCCCCCTCCTGCCGGCGGCGGAGGCGGCGCGCCACCCAGAGCAGCGCGGCCGCGTCGTCCTCCGTGAGCGCGAGAAGGCCGAGAAGGAAGAGGAGGAGGGCGGCGTGAGGTCGCGGATGGGTGCCCGGGCAAGCGGCGGCGGCCGGCGGCGGGGCAAGGAGACGAGCGTGGGCTAGGGTTTGGAGGGGGAGGAGAGGCGGCGCGGGGGCTCGTTGGTGAGCAAAGAGGAGGAGGGGGAAGTGAGGAGAGGAGCAGAGAGGACGACGCACTGGGTGCCCTATCGGCACCCCTCTCCTCGGATGCGAAAAGACGGAAATACCCTGGTGGGGGCAAAGTATTTATGTTTTGTTGCCATTGAAATTTTATCCAACGGCCCAGGTCGATCGGGTTCGAGATCGCACGGCTCACGGCGGTCGGGCCCGAGATCGGACGGTCAGTATCGCGAGGGACTTTCGATCGGACGGCCGAGAAGCTCTAATCGCTGAGAGAGCTCCGGCATCCATCCTTCTCTTATTTCTGAATTCATTCTCTTCTTCCTCTACCTACGCGGACCAATCATATAGGAGTATTGTGCACTGCGTGCATGGCTTCTTCGTTCTTCGTCGCTTGCGTGGCTCTAGCCAGCAGCTGCCTTTTCCTCCTCCATTCGCGCAGCGTCTCAGGTTGGTTGGACAGCGGCGCGACGTGGTATGATCTCCGTGAAGCCGGCACCGACGGTAGGTGTATGGTCGCATGGACGATGCATGCAGACCTCCATGATAATAGGGTGCATGCATGCTAGGACGTGTGTACAGCAGTTGTTTATATATGTGAACTGACGCGTTCATGAGCGTCTTGCAGGTGGTGCGTGCGGGTACCAGGGCGACGTGGAGAAGCCGCCGTTCTCCTCCATGGTCACGGCGGCCGGCCCCTCCATCTTCAAGGTCGGCAAGGGCTGCGGCGCTTGCTATCAGCTTAAATGCACCGGCAATGACGCTTGCTTCGGTCGCCCGGTGACCGTGGTCGTCACGGATCTGTGCCCCGGCGGCGGGCCGTGTCTGGCCGAGGCTGCCCACTTCAACCTCAGCGGGAAGGCGTCCGGCGCCATGGCCAAGCCCGGCCAAGCCGACAACCTCCGCAAGGCCGGCATCATTAGAGTCCAGTACGACCGGTATGCTCTCGCAAGTTAGCTTGGCGCACACACACTCATGCCCATGCTCCTCCTCCGTGCATGTTCGTGTGATCCATCGATCGTTTGTCATGTCTTTGATTTCTTCGGCCACAGGGTTCCGTGCAAGTGGCGCGGGCTGGACATCGCCTTCAGAGTGGAGGCTGGCTCCAACTCGAACTACCTTGCGGTGCTCATCGATCAAGAGTCCGGCGACGGCGACCTGTCGGCCGTCGGCGGTGGAGCTTCAGCAGCGTGGTGGCAGCTGGGCGCCGATGCAGGAGTTCTTGGGCGCGGTGTGGAAGTACAGCTCCGGGTCCACCCTGCAGGCGCCCATATCGATCCGCCTCACCTCCAGCTCCGGCAAGAAACTCATCGCCAGCAACGTCATCCCCTCCGGCTGGCAGGCCAACAAGACCTACCGATCCATCGTAAATTAAAACTACTGATCGAGTGATTGATCGGTCTGCTGGATCGAATACCTATGTTGATTAGCTCCTTGCATCTACATGTAATCCACATCAATTTGGAATAGCTGCTTTCATGCTTGAAAAATTGCAAGTAACATGGAAAATTTGTTTGCCTGAAATCTTTGGTTGTATACTTGTATATCTATCTAAAACCTCAACATAATTAGTGCCAACTGAGTTGTTCTTCAATCCTTTGAATAACAATTTTTTGTTGAAATTCAACAAAGCATACAAAAAAACTCACTTAATTTAGGATTTTAAAGAAGGAAATAACATATTTTTCATCCTTAAACTCTTGCGAAAGTTTAAAAATCGTCGCTCAACTCCAAAACCATCAAAACTTAGTCCCTCGACTAATAAACTGGATATTTTCATCCTTGACAACACTTTGGTCAAAACCAGCAGCTAACTAAACCGGCCGGCTAATCTAGAAATACATGCAGTAACTATTGGCTGAAGGGGGTGCATCAGCTCAAATACAACACGGACGCACACCTAGCCGCCGCCTCCAAAAACCCTAGCTTTATGCCTCCCACCGGCGCCGGTGCCGGTCCATCCCGTCTCCGGTGGCCGTATGGCCATGGAGGCGGAGTGGATCTCGGCCCTTGCCGGTGGGAGGGCTCCGTTTTTAGATCTCTTTTTAAGTTTTGTTAAGGTTTGTGTCCTGCTAAGGAATGCGAGACGGTGGCGGCTCCCTGAAATGGAATAAAGGTCTCTCCGCCTAGCCCCCATTCCGGTGATGCGTCTTGCATCGTCGGTGGGCGTGTAGAGTTGTGTCTTCGGCGGATCTGTCTTTGGTGGATTTGCTCGGATCTGTTCATCGTTCGTCTTCGTTCGTGTATTTTCAGGTTGGATCCTTTTGATCTACACTCTTCATCATGGTATTCTTTGTTACAGTGCGTTGGTTCTACGGGGCCTTAGCACGACGACTTCCCGATTGTCTACTACAACAAGGTTTACCCGGCTCCGGCGAGGAAGGGGCGATGACAACGGCGCGCCTTCGGCTCGCTTCAGTGCTTGTAGTCGTCGCTAGGTGGTCTACGAATCTGGATGTAATTTTTATTATTTCTAGTTTTCGTTGTACTACCATGATTGAAGATGAATAGATTGAAAGTTTTTCCAAAAAAAAAAAACTAAACCGGCCGGCTCAAGGCCGGTCAACAAAGTGGTGGCGCGGACGAGACAGGGCCAAGGTGCGGTGGGTGCTTGCCCAGAGCACGGCCAGGCACAAACCACCAGCTAACTGTCTTTCGTTCCCCTTTCTCCTCTTCTCCAAAAGGCGAAAAGGGAGGCGACTGGTGTTCTTCCGGTGTCGGCCGGTGAGCTCAGGCTCTCTCCTCCTCCGTCCGCCGCCCGGCGACGGAGGATGGGGAGCCACGAGGTGTCGATCCGGTCTGTACATACGGTAGTTTTAGGTGTTCGAGGGCGCGCCGTGTGGTGGGTGTGGCGCCGTCGAGAGTAGGGCGGCCGCAGCTTTCCCCACTTTGGAGATGGCGGCGTTGTCTTCTCACCGGTCGGTCCGGCCCGTGGGATTGCGCTTCTGGGCTTGGTCGTCAGGCGGTGGCGGCGACCACGCCGATGGGATTTGACCTCCGGATCCGCCTCTGCATTGACGATGGCTCCTCATCCATCGTTTGTCGATCCGGAGGATGTACAGGAGTTTGCAGCGCCGTCGCCCTCGGCGCCATGTCGATCCGCTAAGGGTGGAGGTTGCTTTGGCGCAGGTTGGTGGTTGTTTGGTGGCGGATCTGGGGCTCTTCCGCGGACGACGCCGTGGAGACAGTGGATCCGGCTCGAGTCAGACGGGTTGACCCCGTACCGACGTGCTACGAGATATGTGCTCCTCCGCCACGGTGGTTGCTTTCTTCGGCTCTCAAAGCTGCGAAGCGATGGTGCGACGACGGCTCTTTAGCAAGCGGATCTTGTCTTCTCTTCCTCCGGCGTACTCTCCGGCGGCGTTGGTGGTTGGTGGCAGGCGTGGGTTTCGTTCAGCTTTTCCTCCCCGAGGGACTTGGTTGTAATTTTTCTTTGGTGGGGGTGTGATCTGTTGTTGTGTCTGGGCACCTGTGCTCTCCGGTCTGTTCGCGAGTGTTCTGCGTGTGTTGTATCATGGCCCTTTGTTTGAATGACACGTGGAAGCTTCTCAAAAAAAAAAAAAAAAGCACGGCCAGGCACACGGGAGTGAATGGAGTAGGACGCGTGTGGGGCTGCAGGAGCGAGACTGGGACGCTGGAGATTTATGAGGTCGTCGATGGAAGCCAGAGAGCCTCAATCGCTGGCGCCCTTGTCATCTTCTCAGCCTCGTGGTGACCCGCCGCCCTGCTCTCCTCAAATGTGTCCCTGCTTTCTTTCTTTGTTTTTTCTTTGTTTTCATCAGTTTTCTCGCTTTCATTCTTTTGAATTGGTTTCTTCGGTTTTTCATTCTTTTATTTTTGTTTTCTTTGTTTTCTTTACTTTTTGTTGATTTTCATCGATTATTTTTTATTCAATACATCTTTTTTCAGTACAGATTCACCATTTTTTATACATCAGAAACATTTTTATATACATGTTTAACGTTTTTAAATACATGATTAACTTTTTGAAAACTTGCTTTTTGGATGTCTGCTTTTTCTATACACATTGTATGTTTTTGGTATATATCTAATTTATTTTTCAAATTCAAGTTTTACATTTTTTAATACATGTTCAACATTTTTGTATACACACTTAACTTTTTTTCAAATGTTTGATTAACATTTTTAAAAACATGATCAACATTTTTTCATACATATTTAGAAAATTCAAATGCTTTATTAATATTTTTCAAATACATGATTAACATTTTTTAACACATGTTAAATATTTTTTATATACACATTTAACATTTTTCAAATACTTGATTTTTTGAGACAATTTCAAATACTTGATTAACAGGTGAACTTTGGGCTCGGTTAAAAGAGCCGATGGCCCATTCATGAGGTGGCCCATTCACGCGGTGGCCCAGCCAGCCCGAAGTACACTGTCCCGCACCCGCAGACGCAGCAAGCAGTCCCCCCTGTTATCCAAGTACACCTTTCCGGTGCCCCAAGGTCGACGGCCGCCTCCGCCCGCCCGCTCGCCGTCGCGACTCCTTCCTCCCCATGCGGCGTCCTCGGGCGATTCGATGACCATAGCATGTGGTTTCTCTCGCTTCCTCAACACGCGCGTGCATTCCTCCACGAATCGCGTCCTCAGCCTCTGGTTCGCCTCCTGTCCCTGCTCGTCCTCCTCCGCCTCCGCCTCGGAGCCGCCGGAGATAGCCGCGGGCCCAGAGACCGTCAGGGAAGGGCGGGCGGAGATATTCGCGGACAAGTCCAATTCGGTCTTCTTCAACAAGGCTCAGGTCTCGCCTCCTTTGCTTCCTGTCTGCGTGTGCTGTAGATTTGATTTTCTTTTGTCAGGCTGATGCCATTGCTGCTTCACCTGATGGTTGCACCAACAGTTGTGCAGTCGTTCCGTCTGAAAAATAATAGTAGTGGTTATCTGTCTGATGATTTCGGTTCATTTCGTTAGAACTGCAAGAATTACAGACGAAACAAGTTGCTATATACTGCTAGAACCCATGGCTACTGTAGCTTCACTTCAAACAGTATCATCACAACTCACAAAAGAACAGTCTACTGTAGTTACTATCCAATATTCCATTTGGAAATTCGAATTTTCGTCTGATGGTAGCTTTAGAAATATGTTCAAGTTGTTTATACTTATGAATTCGATTTTCACCAGGTTAACAACAGAGACCTTTCCATTGCTGTTTTGAGATGGTTTATTTCGAAAAGACAGGAAGAGCATGATATCCAATTAAAAGGTATTCGTTTGGACACAATTCACACTGCTAGTTTACAAACCTTTTCCGTTTAAAAGGTACACCAATGCTTGAGCGATTTCTGTGATGAAGCAGGCAGGTGTGCTGAAATACCGCCGGAGCAGCATGCTGATGGATTAGACCCTGCTACCACAGGTTCTGAAGACACTGCATTGAGAGAGGAATCGAGCCTTAAAGCACCTAAAGTTCTTGAGGTGCATTGATGAAGTCCTGTTGTTTAATAATGATCAGTGCAAGTTGTGATATGCTATGATATAGTATATTTGTTCTGGAAGTTCTCCCATTTTAAAATTATATAAATAACCTTAGTACGGCAGTAGTATTTGCATAAACAATGCTGATCTTTTCATTTCAGATCCTTCTTATCATGAATTTTGTAGGCTTTGGCTGCATCAGGGTTAAGAGCTATCCGATATGCACTTGAGGTGGATGGAATTGGGGAAGTTATAGCTCTTGACAATAATGAAGGTACATTCTGATATCTCTGTCAGAATGTTGCAGATGACTTTTCAGAAATCTTTGGAGTCCTTGGAAATAACACCCTATTTTATGTCTGATGATGCTAAACATTTGTTTGATTAACTGCAGTTGCTATAGAATCCTGTAAGAGAAATATCTATCACAATGGCATTCTTGCATCTTCGAAGGTGGTGCCACATCTTGCTGACGCTCGCATTTACATGCTCACTCACCCTAAAGAATTTGATGTGGTATGACTTTACTACTTTACTTTAATAGAAACGTAACTCTCCAATCATTTGTTATGTATCAGTTTAAGTGCCAAGGGAAATTAAATGGCAGTTACACATTTTTGGACAAGTAACAACTGTATTTGCTATTACTTCATATTTGTGTTCCTGACTGAGTAGAAAATCAAATCAAGCAGATATAAATTATGTTTCTGTATATAAGCTGGGAAATTCAGAACTCAGTGTCGTAGAATTTAGTACTGCCTAAGATTTTTGCATATCACGCTGCAATGCTACAATCCTACAAAAGTAAGAAACAGAAACCATATAGCCGATACGATTACTCGTGTAAATCTGTTTCTAGACACTTGCAGCGTGTCAATACTGTAATGCCTTATGTCTTGCATAGAAATCAAGCACTTGGTGTACCAAGATTTTTTTATTTACTTTCTTACATATAGGAAATAGTGGCACAGCGCACTCACATCATTGCTGTAATATGGCTATTCCTTTGTTCATAAATATTAAGTATGTGAATTTTGGTATGTATGGTATCCATACACATAAAGTTTAGCTATTATGTTTTGCAATAATGCTGTGGACAATGGGCCCGGCAGTAAGAGTATCATGGTGGCAGCAGTAACTGCATGTGCGGCAAGAACGACCAGTGTGTCCAGCACTCCAGCAGCAAGATGGTCAGGTTATTCGGGAGTCAGAAACCAACACCAGTAGCAGCATTCCGCGAGAGTCCGGTGTCCAGCAAAAATCACGAAGTTGAATCTGTAATCAATTGGGAAGTATATTAGAGATTGTGTTAGTTAGTAGAAGTATAGTATGTATCCCAGTGAGCTTAGTCGGTAATTGGTTCAGGCATCCCTTTATATAGATGTTATTCTTATCCTCATTCTAGTATCTCATCTTTTCACGCTGGGCTGTCCTGGCCATCTTCTCCGTGCATTAGCTTCATGACACTACCAAAGAAGTCTGAAAGGACAGTGTTATGAATGTACTTTCGGTGAACGATGACTGGTCTATTTGTCACCTTTCCATGCAACCAATATAGATATTTCTGTATGTTGTCAAAGTTAGTGAATTTTGATTGCACACATGCCAGGGTGACACATTGACCAACGGAACTACTTCTTTGCAGTAAATTGTTAATATCATAGCATATCCTCTTCTTTTGTTGCCATCTACACGTGGTCACTTTTCCTCGCGTTCGAGGATAATATGCATCCGTATCATGCTGTATTGATGTCCTATATACTTGCTGAATCAGGTTGATCTTGATCCTTATGGATCACCAGCTGCATTCCTTGATTCAGCAGTTCAATGTGTTGCAGATGGTGGTATCTTGATGTGCTCAGCTACAGACATGGCAGTCCTTGCTGGGGGCAACGCAGAAGTTTGCTTTTCCAAGTCAGTTTAATATTCAATTATCAATCATCAACTGCATGACTACATCATTTAATTCTTACCATATCAGTTATCTATACCTGCAGATATGGTTCTTATCCAGTAAGAGGCAAATACCGCCATGAGATGGCCTTGAGAATTCTTCTTGCCTGCATCGAGGTCAGACCTGAGAGTCTCTTCTATTCACATAGTCATTATGACGATCCATCAATTCATTTTCCTTGTTTTGCTTGCAGTCACATGCAATCCGCCACAAGCGCTGTATAGTTCCTGTCATATCAGTGCACATGGATTTCTACATTAGGGTTTTTGTGCGAATCTTCACGTTGTCTCCTGCCTCTGCCTCTCCTTGGTGTTTGTAATATGGTTTCCCACAAATTGATCTTACCAATGTGCCTCTCTTTCACTGTGCAGGTCGGCTAGCACAGTGAAAAGCTCACCTCTCAAATTTTCACATGTATATCAATGTGTTGGTTGCAATTCATTTCACTTACAAAATGTTGGAAGAATAAACTCAAAGGTAGACTCCTCTTTTCTTGTTTCATTGTTTTGCATGGCATGCTTATGGATATGATCCTCTGATCCAGGATAAGAGGAATATTCCTCTACCAAATTTTTGCCCTACTGTGCCTCAAGAGTGTTCTGAGTGTGGTGGTAAATTTGTTATGGGGGGGCCTATATGGAGTGATCCAATACATGACAGGGATTGGGCTGCTTCCATTTTATCAAATATCCGAGCAACGAGTGGTTTATATCAAGCTTATGCAAAAATTTCAGCTATACTAACGTCAGTATCAGAGGTATTATTTTGGTTTGTCTTCTCTTTGGATTATGCTTATGTTGACTGCTGATTATATGCTAGAGAAAATGAAACATGAACAGGACAAAAAGTGCACAGATTAGTGAATTTTAATGCTTTTGATACAGATTTTTTTTAGAAAGAAGCTGATAGGATAGAAGCTATTCGTGGATGTGCATATATTCTGATTCATTACCTGAATGATATATGTACAAGTGTCACGTTGGCAGCATAGACAAATGGGCATGCAAATATATTTGCACTTAAATCACTTTGTATGGTTATTTTTAGTGTCAGTTTCGGGTTTTGTGTAGTAAAATACCTCATATTTCTGTAAGGCGAAGTCACTAACAAAAAAAAAAGAGAACAGTAATACTGAATAAATTCTTGATTTTGTTTATAGCGAAAATGAACTTTCTGTTAGACTAAAAGTCCAGCAGAATGGCTGCCCACTGGTTGAGTATCAGTATTCGTTCCAGTGCACCGACGTGTTAACTGAAGGTGGTCTACGCGTGCTACATGGTTACACACTCCGGAATAGAAGCTTATATGGAAACAGTTAATGGCTGTGTCCAGCATTATCCTTGCTTTTTCGAGTATAACTTTTAACCCTTGGTTTACACACTCCTCCACCGAGCGGGAACACCACTGAAGAACACTGACGACCCAGCACCAACGTCGCAGCCCCAGCCATCACCTCCACCATCCCAAGGCGGCGCCTTCAAGAAGAGCAACGACGTCGGTGCGCCGTCACCGCCCAATCCAAAGATTTTGGGCTTTCACCCGGGGTATGTTGGTGGAGTGCAGGAGCAGGATCTCGATGCCACCTACAAGAGAGGGGACGATGCCCGGAGCGTCGCTGACACCGTGGCCGCGGCCGCCGGCCAAGGGGTTACCCTGAACCAGAGCTCCTAGCACCACCAGCCACCAAATCCAGCAAAAGGAGGTCGCCGGCATCTAGGACTGGAGGGCAAGATGAGAAGCGAGGGGGAGGGAACACCATCTTCAGATCGGCTCCAAGGGGCAAACGGGGATCCCCTGGAACCAGCTCCACGCCCGCCGCCGGCCCGCCGCCCACGCGACCAGGCACGGCACACCGCAGCATCCGAGCCTGCCACCCGCCGAAGGGTAGGAGGCGCGCTTCTCACCGATGGCGCTGCCACCAATCCAGTGCTCCAGCGCAGCCCGCGCCTCACGACGCCGGATCTGGCGCGCGCCGTCGCGCCTTGAGCGGCCGTCGAGCAGCCTCCGCGCCCCGACGCGAGCTGCGTCGCCAGCGCCGCCCTCCGCGCAGATATAGACGCGCTTTGGGACTCACTCTCTCGTCGCGATCGCGCCGCCCATGGCGGCCGATCGCGCTTCTTCCAGCGCCCTCACAGACGTCCCTCCTCCTCCCCGCCGCCGCCGTCGCGCCGCCGCCTCGGCTTTGGCGGCGGCGTTAATGGCGGCGGCCTCACTCTTCCCCATCTAGGGTTTCTCCGCTGGACGGAGCGGCTCGGCGGTGTCTTCAGCGGCGGCGGTCTGCACGGCGGCGAGGTGAGCTCGGCGGCGGCGGCGCCGTTGGCGGCGAGGCTGCTGGCGGCGTGGCGGACGGCGGCGCGCCGCCCAGTCTGGCCGCCGGGCTCCATCTGGTCGGGCTGGCAGGGCGACAGCGTGGCGTTGGCGTGGCCTCCGAGGCGGTGGCGAGCAGCGATGATCGGCGGGCTGGCGGCGTCGACGCCTTGCTTTTGCTGCAGCGTGGCGGCGGGCTTAGCGGGCCCGTTTGGCCTGGCGGGCGAGGTGGCTGGTATGCCCCGCTGCCGTGTCCGGACGGCTACCACGACGGTGCCGGAGGCGCGGGCCTCCCGCACGACGGCGGTGGAGGTGGTTCCTCCCGTTCGGCCTTGATCTTCGCTGCTCCGTCGCCGATCTTCTCTTCGCTCTTCTTGGCCTCGTGGTGGTGTTCGCAGCGAGACGGTGTTGGTGGCGGCGCAACCGTCGTGGCGCATAGTTGGGCGGTGGTTTGGCTGGTCGGCTTCGATTGGCTGGTGGGGTTTGGCGTGCGGGAGAAATCCTTGCCAGTTCGTCCGGCTCCGATGCGGTGACACCGGCGGGTGCCACTATCCCTTCTTGGAGGGCGTCGGGAGTAGCTATCCCCCACCTCCCTCCGCGTACTGGGGGAAACCCTAGGACTTGTCCGGGCAGCAGCGTCGTCGGCGTCGCATCCCTTCTTGGAGGTGCTGCTTAGTTCGCGGTAGTTCGGAGCCTCGGGCTGTGGTGGTTTGTTTCCGGAGGGCGCAGCAGTCGCGGGTCATCCGCGCTTTGTCGAGCTGCCGTTGTTGGCATTTTTTCTTCTTCTTCTTTTTCTTTGGGCTTGTTGTGCTGCTCGCCCCAGCATTGCGATGTGTACTTTGGTGGTTCGCTTTGGAATACAAAGCGGGGGAAACCCTTTTTCGGTACACACTCCTCCAATTGAAGTGATATAGACTTGCTTGCATCTGATTCTAGGAAGGTGTTAAACATTCCCAGACCAAAGGGTAGCGACAAATCTGTATGTAAATGGCCTGCCTGCAATGCATTCTGGAAACCCATTGGATGCCCTGTGTTGTGTGTAGCATCCCAGATATCTGCCCTACCTTGTGAAAGCTACCACACTATCTGATTACCACCAAGTCATATGGATGTTATCTGTTATAATTCTAAATTGTCTGCCGTGGATGTCCCTATAAACACAGGAAGCTTTGCCAAAATTTGAGTATTTCCTAGAGTTGGTGGTAATCAGATAGTGTGTTACATCGCCAGGTAGGGGAGATATCTGGTATGTTTCACTGTGCTCAGAATCTGCAACTTTTTCTCGAGAATGTGAGAATCTGCAACTTGCACCAGAACAATGCCATTCCTGACAACAATCTGTCTACCACGATATGTATCTGGTAGGAAAGAACATCAACCTTCACTCTCAGCAGCTGGCATCCTTCATGGCACACTAACTTTATTTATGGCAATTTGGAATACCATTTGCACCAAGCAGGTCAGCTCTTCTTGGGAGCCATAACCTCTAGTTCTTAGACAAGATGTTATGCTAAAATAAGTAGCCCGATTTGAAATAGCATGCATTAAAATAAAGAATCTCTGAATCGGACATACAGTGAGATGTTAACATTCTGCTGTTTATATTGGATCCATAAATCACAAGGGATTTTCTGGTGCAGGAATTGCCCAATGCACCTTTATTCGTCAGTCTTCACAGTATATGTGCAACATTGAAGTGCACTAATCCAACCATGGTTATGTTTCATTCGGCTATAAGAAATGCTGGGTATCAAATATCAGGTAGCCATGCGGATCCGCTAGCTCTGAAAACAGATGCGCCAATGTCTGTAATTTGGGACATCATGCGATGTTGGGTATGATAGAAATCTCAGATTTTCTTGGTTAATCAGACATAGCAGACTGTTTCCTTAATTGGCTTCCTGTGCCTGCAGGTCAAGCTTCACCCGGTAAAATCTCAACCTGAGAATCTTCCAGGTAGCAGGATACTTTCCCAAGAGCCTCAATTGCAGGTATAGATCATAAAACACAGCTTTGTATCCTTTTATGAACATGAGAAGTAAAATGTTTCTATGCAAAAATGAGTTACATATGCTTGCAATTTATTTGCTTATTTTAAGCTTGAATTTTTACTTTATGGTGTTGTGATCAGACATCAGAAGCTTGTGTTTATTTGTTGTATTAATCTGACAGAACTATGTGAAGCTAACCATGAGTGACTTGGACACAGTATTAGTATTCCACTCTTGTTAAGCTTGAGCTGAGCTAAGGGCTCTTCTTATTAACGGCGCTCTGTTTCCCGAATGTTTTAATCGTTATCTGAATGTTATGTTTAAATGAAAGCAAGCCATTCCTTGTACTGTTGGTGTTTGGTTTTATGTATCTCTGTTCTTCCTAGCACTAGTCAAGCTCTCTGCTGGGATTTCAATTGGTACAAGTAACCAGAAGTGATCAATTTTTGCTGGGTCCTAGCTCTCTCCTGGTAGAACCCTGTCTATTTTGCTGGTTTTAAATGTCTCTGGATACTTTGGTCAAAATTATAGAAACCCGGCTGAAATCTCCGAAACCATCTGTAGAGACACCTCAAATTATTCTGCACAGAGACCTAATACTGACCTGATGTTGCGCTAACTGGAAGCATACAAACTGTTGTATTTTTTATTGGTTTAGAAGGATCAATTATTGCTCTGTTTTGCACACCAGTCACAATTTAGCCACCACTTTGTTCATTCCATATATTAAGTTAGGTGTTTTCCCTTCGCCGACATATATTCCCTGACTTCCCATGTGGCGTGTAGTGATTATTCCAGAAATATGCTTATCTGTGGACAGAAGTTATATAAACTAAGCAATTACACAATTCGACCTTTCATACTTCTGTAGCCTCTGTTATTCCATTCAGTATTCCAGTTGATTTCAGTGATTACTTTTCCTATATCTAATTTGTGTCCCTTTTTTTTTACTGGTTTGACAACTACCAGGCATCATTCTCTCAAGGAACTGGGGGTTTAGTTGCACGGAAGAGCCCAAGATTTCTGCCTAATCCTGAAAAACACTGGGGTCCTAAGATGACGGCCGGTAGACCACTGAAGCTACTTCCCATTGACAAATTGTAATTTCTTTTTGCCATCGACACACTTGAAGCCAGACATTCTTTTTATTCTGAAATTGAACATATAGAAAGTTCTGAAAAATATAATCTACAGCCGTGCCCACGCCTGCTCCCCTGCGCGACAAGTTTCTGCTGATCCTAGAATGTGAACCTTAACCACCTAGCTGAACCAGAGGCCCATGAAGAGGTTGGTCGAATGGGGCATGATCCATCACATGATCACAATAACTAATAATGCCTGCTCTGTAAGTATGACATTGTTCTTGGGTCTCCTTCGAGCTCATCCTGCTGAGTTTTCCTGTCAAGTGAATGAATGGCCAGCCATCTATGCCGCACACACAGTGAGAGCACAGATAGGGTATAATGCAAGGAAACACCGTGGCAAAGAGGAGGAAGTAGCAAATGTAAAATACGAGCGGTGTTGGTTGTTTCTTTTTACTCTGCATATAAGTTTTCTCTCAAGTCAAACTTCAGGAAGTTTGACCAAAATTATAGAAAAAAATATCAACATTCATCATATCAAATAAATGTAATGCATCATGAAATTATCTTTATATTGCATATCTTTAATATTATAGACGTTGATACTTTTAAGCATAACTTCGGTCAAACTTTATGAAGTTTGTATTCCTGCAAATAAGCTTTGCTAGGCGAAGGAAAAGCCCTTCTTTGGTTGAGTGCTCAACAACTATCCATTTGCCCGAGGAATTTGAGCACACAAGGAATAAGGTGATTCCAACAAGTGCCACACTTGCTTAGCAAGCATTGCCAAGTTAAAAGAGTGAAGATCTCGAAACGTTCCCCCACAAAAAAAAAAAGATCTCGAAACCTCATACCAGATTTATTGTTGGAAAAGCATAACTTTCACCACGCCCACCAATGCATTTTTTTTTTGCCGTGCCCGTCGTCCCTCATTATAAGTTGTGCCGTTTAGATATAGCTTTGCAAACCTCTTTCAGCCAGAAGGAAAAAAAAATGAAACATGGGCATAAGGTTTTTCCGCATTTCATTAATTAGGAAAAAGCTTTACAAGTTAGAACACATGCCTGAGGGCGCCAAAATAGCATTAAAAGAACTACTCTCGCACCGGTGATGGCCCAACAAGCAGCCTCTCGGCGGATGGTGGCCAGGATAGCCATCGGCGAAACGTACACATTCTGGAACACCCTTGCCTTCCTCTCAGTTTCAGATTTCCCATGACGTGAGTATCAAGAGGGACGCCAATGCTTTCACTAGAAGCAGAATCAGATTCATCAGTTGTAATTCAATATTGCACAGGAGAAAATCAATAGCGGGATTCGGCTGCAGCTGTATTTGCGGATTGCGCGGATGTGGCTTCACTTATCGGGAAGGTCAAGTTTAAACACTGTATTCGATCTTGTAATCAAGTGGTGCATGTACTAGCTAGCTATAGTTATTGTAATAAGACTTCAAACAGTTGGTCAGAGGCTCCGGCCTATCTGGTATCCATTATCGTGGACGATGTAATTCCTTTCATGGATCAATAAAGCTAGCCATGATGGCTTTCCCTCAAAAATAAAGGGACGTCAATGCTTTCCACGCGTGTCCATGGATGTGAATGACGTCATCCCACCAATCTTTGAGTGTGGAATGGTTTGGGCCGAAGAGGCTAGATACGATTTTAGGCCCATCAGATGGACTGGCCCCATCCACCCACCTTCCTTCATTGTCTCTGAATAGGCCCATCAGAACGCGCAAGAAGCATTTTAACAAGTCTTCTCCTTCCTCCGTCTCGCCCAATTTCCTCACCTGCCCCCGAGAAGAGAGAGAGAAAAGCAGCGAGACGCGAATCAGCGGCGGCGATGGCTCTCCCGGCGTCCAGCTCCACCCTCTCCCGCTTCCTCTCCTCCCGCCGCATCCAGCCCACGGACGTCACCGCCCTCGCCACCTGGGGCATCTTCGCCGGCAGCGCCGCCATCTACCTCGTCCAGGTCCGTGCTAAAACTGTCAATTCACGATTACGCGTTCCATCGTATCCAGCCCCCAGTACCTCCGCCACTTTTGAGCCTTGCTTCCTCTCGCATCCGTCGCTCGATCCGTAGATAGTTTGTCCTATCGGTGTTAGGGTTTCTCTAGATCCGATCTTGCCATGCCTGTGTACCTGCTTGTTGTTGGCCTAGATCTGCGGCGTGCTGGATCGGTCTTCCGGCCCGGCGATCCGGGCGACGATGGTGTGATCTGGGAGGGATTATCAGAAGTTTATTACGTGGTCAAACTTCTTGTTTGGATCTAAATAGTGCTTGTCGCAGAAATGGATGTATCTAGAACTAAAAATACGTCTAAGATACATCCATTTCTGCGACGAGTAATTCCGGACGGAGGGAGCACCGGTTAGAACACTTGACGCAGTGTAACAGAACCTGGATGCAAAATACAATTTCAGTTTTGCAACATTTTGATAGGTAACATATGGTTTTAATTGTTCAATCTTGGTGACATGAATTAACTTTCACTTCCTCCTGATAGTTTCTGCCGAGGCAGCTTGATTTCTTTGCCTTTAGCTTCACATAACTAAAATGTGCATTGTACCTAATAGCTCCTGGAAGGTCTCAAACATGATCAACGTAGATCCTCTCTAAAAAGGTACTTCTGTTGAATATGTTTTCTGGCTTACTCCATTATTTCTGACTGTTATGCATGAAAATTTGGAGCACGTAGGTGTATTTTTTTAATACTGTCATGTATGCTTACGCTGCTATGAACTAAGTATCTAGTTCTGTACATCCTGTTTATTAGGTTTTACGGGCTATGTTGCCAGCTTTAAAGTCAAACTTTAGGAATTTCTTTTGGTTGAAACTGGTACCTACAGCCTTGTGATGGGGATGGACTTTATTTCCTCTACTCTCACCAAAATCTAAGGATCCATTCTGCCATAGTCAACATTCAGTGATTGAGACAATTTCTATGACTTGGCCTAGCTACTTTACATAGCGAGCGAGTCTGCCTGTCTGGTACAAAAATTCTTCCTCGCATCTTTTGTCCCTTGTGATGTCTGGTCTTTGCTGTATTGGTGAAACCTGGAACTAAAATCATGATGAAGAACCATGGTGTGCCTATGTTGTTTGCGTTAGCTCTATTTTACCCATGCCACAAGTTGCTTAATCTGTTCCAAGTAATGTATCTTGCATCTTTATTTGCCCTTCTCAAACTCATAATATTGTTGTTAATGCGTTTTTCTTCTGATTTTTTTGGTCATGATCATCTCAATGTTAGTTTCAGTTGTCAGTCTCTACGATACTGAAGATCTCTCTCTCTCTCTCTTTCTTTTTTTTTTGCAGCCATTCGACTGGATCAAGAAAACCTTCTTCGAGAAGCCCGAGCCAGAGGCATGAGCGCCGTCCTGGGCGTGACGCGGCTTCAACTTTTGATGCGTAAATTTTCAGGATGATTCTCTGAGCTTGGATGACAACCCAGCCAATAATGTATAAGACCCTCGTGCCTCCCTTGTTTGATTTTCCATCCAGATGTAGGTTTCCTCTCGCATTGTGTGTAACCCTCATCAGCGGAGGAGAATGATCAATGCAAACTTATTTTTCATCACAGAGAAAAGAAACTGTGCTCGTGTTTATTTCTCTTGCTATGGTCCCCAAAAGAGTGAGCTTTGGCTCGGTGCCTCACGCTCGGCTGTGGTGTTTTGTGTCGAGCATGGTGTCCCTTCTTGAACTGACTCGTCGCGAACGACCAAGCACATGAGATTACCTCCACCGTAGGTAGCCTTAACAAGAAACTTGAGATCAAAATCACTTGCAGAACTTGACAAAATCATATTGAGAACGATGTGCACTAAATGTTAGTAGCACACTTCTCCAGTCGTAATCCGTACACTCCAGCCAGAAAGCCGCACCTTTTTAGTCTCACTACAACAAAGACGCACACGGGTAATGCACCGACTCGAACCATTTTTTGTGTGTAGAGTCATATTCCTAACAACTCCGCCGCCCCATGACGAAGCATTACCTCCATGCCAAATTAGTTGTTTTATTAGAAGATTTGTCTAGTACCCCTCAAAAAAAAAAAAAGAAGATTTGTCTAGCGTGTCATACGGAGGGAGTATTATGAAAACCTAACTGCCCGGTGTGCCGATCGATGCTGGCCGTCCACGCCCCATTGCTAGCTCCACACACAAAGGCGCCCGGTGCTGGCCGGAAGCCTCTTTCTCACGCGCGCCACACATGCATGCAGACACGGCACGGCATGCTCTCTTTCTCCTCGGATGAGCATGACAGCGTCCGAAAAAAGGTGTGGCTTTCCCCGTCAGCGCGCGAGCACGGACACGGCCACAAACACACGCCAGAAGCAAAAGGCGGGAGGCTTGGAAGCGTTCCAACCCCCACACGAGGAGGCCGCCACGTACCTCGCCCTCCCCCTTCCTCTCTCTCTCACTCCACTGCTTCTCCCTCCTCCTCTCCCTCCCAACCCCCGGTCAAATCCATCCGCCCTTGCCACTCAACCCACGCTCGCCTTTTCCGCTCAGACGCCACCACCTCCTCTCTTCCCGAGATCATCGATCCGTCCACCGTGTTCTTTCCCCGTGTCCGATCATCGTCGTGTTCTTTCCTCGTGTCCGATCGTCTTGCAGTTTGTCGGGGGTTGGATCAGGGATCGGGCTCATCGATCGAGATGGGACGGAGATCGTCGCCGTCGGCGGGGTGGCGGCGACGTGCGCCGCCGCCGCTCCTCGTCGTGCTGGCGCTGGCGCTGGCGACGGTGGCGGTGGAGGGGAGGTTCGTGGTGGAGAAGAACAGCCTGCGGGTGACGTCGCCGGCGGCGCTGCGGGGCGTGTACGAGTGCGCCATCGGCAACTTCGGGATGCCGCAGTACGGGGGCACCATGCACGGCGTCGTCGTCTACCCCAAGGCCAACACCAAGGCCTGCAAGCCCTTCGCCGACTTCGGCCTCTCCTTCAACCCCAAGGCCGGCGGCCTCCCCGTCTTCCTCCTCGTCGACCGCGGAGGTTTCTTTTCTTCTCCTTCTCCATTCCGCTTTGCACTTTGGGAGGTCAGATCGATCCTGTAGTAATTTAACCGGCGGTGCACGTGCGTTTCCTTTGATCTGTCCTACTACTAGCAATTACGGCTGACTGCCTCTACATGCACGAATGGTTTAATACACCTGCTTTCTCATTCTCCCTAGATAGAAGTTTAAAATGCACACGTTTTAAATTGGAAACCGGCGTTATCTATCTCCTGTATATATGTACAGTAGTTTGGTCCTACTTTCCTAATTAAATAGCACATGTTTTGCTCATGTTCTTTGAGTGGAGAGGTTTCTGCCACAGGCACCTGCATAGTTGCATAACTGTGTTCAGTTAGGTACTTAGCACGTATTGCATTATAAAAATCAGGTACTTAGCACATTTTTGTTGTGTGTCGGAATGGGGTTCTTACCACTGTTTGCGCTATAGTCAGTCAAGGGACAGAACTAATTTGGCTGTCCACCTCAAACTGTTCGGTTTCCTGCGATGTTTGGTGTCATATACGAGTACTTACCTCTCTTCAGAAAATACCTTTCCCTATCTTGCAATAAATAAGAAATTCACTTTGAGTTGTGTCGCGAAATACAATTAACAAGGGTAATGTCCAAAAGAAGGAAATCTCTACTACCACAACACCATCATCATAAAACGAGTTTGATTAGGTGTGCCATAATACCAGTCAGCCATAGTTGTTGAACAAAGCAGATAAATGCCATGATATATAGTGATATCATCTTAAATCCATTCTCTTCCTATCTTATTTGGGTATCAACTTAAATCTTCTCTCTTACTCCCTCTGTAAACAAATATAAGAGCGTTTAGATCTAAACAATCTTATATTTGTTTACAGAGGGAGTAGTTAATAACTGCGTTAACCTCACTGGCTAGCACTATTTTCAGCCATTACCAAGAAGAGTACTAAAATTCTTCGCAACGTGCAGACTGCTACTTCACAACCAAGGGATGGAACGCGCAGACGGCGGGAGCGGCGGCGGTCCTCGTCGCCGACGACAGAGCGGAGCCCCTCATCACCATGGACACCCCAGAGTCGAGCGGCAAGGAGCACCTCGAAAACATCACGGTCCCCTCCGCCCTAGTCTCCAAACGCTTCGGCGACGACCTGAAGACCGCGCTCGAGAACGGCGACATGGTGAACGTGCTCCTGGACTGGCGGGAGTCCCTCCCTCACCCGGACGAGCGCGTGGAGTACGAGTTCTGGACCAACAGCAACGACGAGTGCGGCGCCAAGTGCGACATGCAGATGAGCTTCGTCCGGGACTTCCGCGGCGTGGCGCAGGTGCTGGAGCAGCGCGGCTACACCCAGTTCGCGCCGCACTACATCACCTGGTACTGCCCGGAGGCCTTCGTGCTGAGCGCGCAGTGCCGGTCGCAGTGCATCAACCACGGCCGCTACTGCGCCCCCGACCCCGAGCAGGACTTCACCACCGGGTACGACGGCAAGGACGTCGTGGTGCAGAATTTGATTCAGATATGTCTGTTCAAGGTAGCCAACGAGAGCCGCAAGCCGTGGCTGTGGTGGGACTATGTGCACGACTTCGCCATCCGGTGCCCCATGAAGGAGAAGAAGTACACCACCGATTGCGCTCATGGTGTCATCAAGTCGCTTGGTGCGTGTGCTTCACTCTGCTCGTTATGATATATACTCTCTATTGTTTGCACTGATGGGTGATGGTTGGCCGTTTGTTTATGTGTTCGGGTTTTTGTTTTACAGGAATGGACATTGACAAGATTACCCAATGCGTCGGAGACCCGGACGCCGATGAGGACAACCCGGTGCTCAAAGCAGAGCAAGATGCTCAAGTGAGTCTCTTGATGATAAACTCATACTGTAAGCCATAGCAGACTCGTTGGTTGATGGCAGACTGATATCTATGCCTTTGATCCTTCAGATTGGCCATGGTGCACGAGGGGATGTTACCATACTGCCGACTTTCGTCGTCAACAACAGACAGTACAGAGGTGCCTCCACTCTCCCACTCTCCATTTCCTTTCAGCTCAATGCTGTTTATATATGTTTTACTTTTCTTTTTGAACGCGTGTCTATTTTATTTTCTGTTTAGGGAAACTGGATAAAAGGGCGGTGCTACGAGCGATTTGTTCGGGATTCGAGGAGACGACCGAACCCGATATCTGTTTGACTCAAGGTTTGTGGATTTGCACCTTTTTTTGCTGTTGTTGAATAAACCTACCCGGAATTCACTCTTCATGGTTTATAATTTTTGGGCTTCATATCTTCTTGCATAGATATACAAACAAATCAGTGCTTGGAAAACAATGGAGGTTGCTGGCTGGACAAAAATACTAATTTCACCGCGTGCAAGGTAGTGAACTTCACTTGAAAAATGCTGCTGACATTGTTTACCTCACCCTTATTCTAATTAATCTCATGGGTAACATCTCCTAGGACACCTTCCGTGGGCGGGTTTGCGAATGCCCGGTCGTCAATGGCGTCAAGTTCGTTGGCGACGGGTACACCCACTGTGAAGGTAAACTTGTTTCTTCACTGAATCAAAATGATCTTCATACAAGCTAACCTTTTTATGCGTTCATGGGTTTGGCAGCTTCTGGTGTTGGTCGATGCCAAATCAACAACGGAGGCTGCTGGAAGGAGACCAGGAACGGCAAGTCTGTCTCCGCGTGCTCGGTATAAGATCATCTGTTTCAGATTGCAGTTTTCTTTCTCGTGGCTTCTGTGTGCGGTACAAAACTGAATTTAGAAATGAACAGAATGAACAAGCTAAGGGCTGCAAATGTCCGCAAGGCTTCAAGGGTGACGGCATACACGGTTGTGAAGGTATCGCCATTAGAAACAACATTATTCTGCAGCCTTGTGGGCAATATAGGTCCATGTTTTACATATGCTTCTGTATTAATTGGTTCAAGACTGATATTACAGAAATTTACAATATACAACCTCCGTCCGGAATTAACTGTCGCTGAAATGAGTGCACATTTCAGCAACAGTTAATTCCGGACGGAGAGAGTATATAAACCAGTGCCGGCAAATAACATAAGAATTATGGCTCAAGTGCTGAACTGTTTGAGCTTCTCAAGTACTCGATAATTTACAATATATCTGAACTGTTTGAACTTTAAATTGTTTCATAGTTTCTTATGCGCGATGTCTCTCTGGTTGGCGCTTGCAGATGTTGATGAATGCAAAGAGAGGCTCTTCTGCCAGTGCAAGGACTGCAGCTGCGAGAACACATGGGGGAGCTACGAGTGTGGCTGCGGTGGTAGCAACATGCTGTACATGCGAGAGCATGACACTTGCATCAGTGAGTTGCCTAGCCTGAATTTCCTTTTGGGACCTCACTCACTATATTATGGTCCAGGTCTCATCATATTTCTAGTTTCTCATTGGTCACTGCAAGGTGTTAATGTGGAATGTACTAGTAGCACCTTCAAACAATCTCTTCTTTGTCTACAATAACAACGCACTAATTCGATGCTTTTTCCAATATCGGTGCAGGCAAGGTCGCGACTTCGTCGGTGGGATGGGGGTTCATGTGGGTCGTCTTCTTCGGCCTCGGTTTCGCGGGAGTTGGAGCATACGCCGTCTACAAATATCGGCTACGGGTAAAATGCTCAAACATGATCGCTGCTGGTACTCTGTTCTGCGAAAGACTTTGCACTGATTTATGTGAGGCTCATGTACATTTTTGCTGTTACCAAATAATGTGATGGCAGAGCTACATGGATTCAGAGATCCGCGCGATCATGGCGCAGTACATGCCGCTGGAGAACCAGGAGACGTCGAGCCACCAACGGCATGTGGACCACGCCGACATCTGAGACAGCAAAGAGTTCTACATACGGATCATCAAGCATAAGAGCTACCGTAGTTACTCTGGTCGCGTCAGTGGTTCGTGGTATCGTCAGAGCAGTCGGGCTCGGAGCTGCAGTTTTGGGGTTCAGAATATTGGTTGGTTAGCTTATGATTCTGAAAGACAAAATACTCTCTCTTTTTTCTCTTCGTGGTGAAACTTTGAGGACAGGTTTAGGATCGATCTTACCGGAGTTTAGCCATCATTTAGTCATAATTTCGATGCTCGTGGTCTCGTTCAGCTTGATAACATTGTGTAAATACTGTTGTTCGTTCGGACTGAATCGTCTTTGCTGCACTTAATAAAGAGACCAGAGGAGCATTTAGCCTACTCCCCTCCCCCCCCTGAAAATGTGATTTCTCAGGTAAGGCCTCGGCTATCACAGTGGACAGTGGTGAGTTCTTTCACATTTTCCACCCTTGTACTCCCTCTGTTCCAAAATACTTGACTTCCATTTGTCCAAAAATGGATGTACCTATATACTAAAACATGTCTAGATACATCTATATTTTGACAAATAAAAGGCATGTATTGTGAAACGGAGGGAGTAATTACTGTAGATATTACTGCCTTTGTAGCAAAGAAATGAAGTTGTGGAGCTTAGGAGGGTCTCAGACTCAAACATGCACCTTGGGTCGTTACTGATAATCCATAATTTGAAGATGCTATTTGTGACGATCTACCCTTGCAAGACTTAAAAATATTCTGCAACGAGACCAAAGTTACTTTCTGGAACACCCAGATGGTGTGGTGCGACCTCTTATTTCCAAGAGTAAATTGCACAGAAGTACCATAATTGGGGTATTGGAAGCAGATTGGTACCAAGATTGGTAATTTTTACGTGTCAGTACCAAGATTGGGGCGAGCCGTTGCAAAAAAGACTAAAAGTGTGATTTATACGTATTGACAGAAAAGCTGACCGGTTGGGCCCGCCCATACATTGTTGGCGATCTTGGCGTGCTTGTGTATTGACTGGCTATTGACGGGACGAGGCCGGCTCGACTGCTTAGGTCTCATTGGTGCGACCGAGCTGACCCGACCCGCTCGCTTCCTTCTCCTCGACCTCGCCGGCTGTTGCTTCCTCGCCGCGCGCCACACCACGCCACCGTAGCCATGGATCGAATCGCTTGGGGCGTGTCACCTCCCATGGCTGCTTGCGCCTCCTCGCCTCCTCTCCCCATGGCTGCTGCTCCTCGCGCCTCCTCTCCTTCAGGCTGCTTTGTGCCCTAGGCGACGATGGCCTCGGCTACTCCGTGACGATGGCGATGGCGAAGCGTCTGGCGGGCGACCTCCCCGCTTAGGCCTTGATGGCGATGGCGGCTACTCCACTTCGAGTACGATGGCGAGGACGAAGATTTTGCGGAGCCGGCGTTGTCGATGGAGCAGAGGTGAAGATGGCGCAATTTGGGTGGCCAACCCTAGCACCGCCCATCCTTGGACTCATGGCTTCGGTGGTGTTCGTAAGTGTTCCTTGTGCCATCTTTGCAAACTGAAATTGGGGATTAGGGTTATGGTTTACTGCCTGGTTTACTGTCTGCATGTTTAGCACTCTAATTGCTAGTCCTAAGTAGAGCAGAGAAGTATAGTGGATTACATGAGTCCTAACTAGAGCAGAGCAGAGCAGAGCAGCATTAGTCCAAATTGTCATAGCAGCATTAGTGGATCATTAGAGCAGAGCGAAGCAGAAGCTTTCTTTGTCGATTAAGTTTATATGTTAACTAGTTATCTGAAAATACAAACCATCAGTTTGCTGTCAGTTAAATGATTATATGTTAACTGAAACAAAGCTATGTTTAAACCAATAGTGGATTAAATGATTCCTAACTAGAGCAGAGCACCATTAGTGGACAATTCTATTAACTACTTATCTGAAAATACAAACCATCAGTTTGCTGTCAGTTAAGTACCCACTCTGTAATAATTGTTTACTTTGTTTGATTTTTTAGTAATTGTTTAGTTTATATGTTAACTTAAACAAAGTTATGTTTATATGTTAACTTAAACATTTTTGTCTGTTATTTCATTTTGCAGTTTGTATGATGACATTTTGGATGTTAGGTTCTATTTTGATGCTTCAGAAATGTTTGAGCTGAAGCTCTGCAGTTCAGATGTAACATACCTGAATATGATTGCAGTGATGGAAACCCAAGGATTTAGTGAATATGATCTGCTGTTTCACATTAAGAATCCACAATTAGGGGAGAAAGGATTGGAGATGGTAGAGTGTAATGCTGAGTTGCAATTAGTAAAGAAGCAGGTTGAGGAGTCTAAGGTCTTAAATTTGCTAGTGAGGGCATGTCCACCTCCTTGCAGGCAGTTTGAGAGGCAAGAATTATCCACTGTTGTGTATGAAGAGCCTTTGTTATATGATCTCAGTGAGCCACTCATCTATGTTGTTAATGAAGAAGGGGTTGCATTTGAAAGTCAGAGTAGCAGCAGTAGTGTAGCTCATGGTACTGGTGTTTGCACACAAGAGAGCAAGAATGTAAAAGGAAAACTGAAAGCTGTTTTGGAAATATAAGAAGAAGAGGGATATGATGGCAGTGGTGGTTACGATTGTGAAGGTGAAGGGACATTGATGTACCACCTTTTATATGGGTGATCTTGATGACATAGAGATGGTTGAGGGAAAGAAAGCAGAAAGAGTATGATGAAATGGAAGAGGAAGAAACAGATGATGAAGAATCGAGGAGGAAGAAGTGGTGCATTATGAGGGTGACACAGAGGTTGAGGAACCTTTTCAAATGGATGAAGATGACAAAGTTGTTTCACAGGATGAAGAAAGCGTAATTGTACATGAAGAGAAGAAGAAGAAGAAAGCGAAGCTTCCAGTTAGGAGAGGGCCTACAACAAGGTCACATTCAAGTGTAGTACCAAAGGAGGAACCTGATTTCAGACCTTCATCGATGAAGAAGAGAAAGGATTGTTGAAGGAGGCTGATGATGATGGTTTTGAGCCATTGTCATTTGTCTTTGCCAAAGAAAAGGAAGAGCGAGGCAAAGCAGAGGCCTCCTAGAAAATGGTACAATGAGAAAATGGAGGCACCACATGAGCAATTATGTCTACACATGTGTTTCTTGGATCAACATCAATTCAGAGAGGCTTTGTTGAACTTACACATCACTCAAGGCAGAAACTTCAGATATCATAGGAACTCAGATCAAAGAATAATTGTAGAATGCAACCAAAAACATTGCAACTTCTTTATGGTGGCAGCAGTTATAAAAGGTGAAACTACTTTTGTAATTAAGAAGATGAGAATTAAGCACACTTGCCCTATTAGTACAGAGACAACAAGGGTAAGTGCCAAGTGGCTTGCATGTAAGTATGAGTCCTTTGACAGATCTGATCTAACAAGCGGCATTCAGACTTTGATTGATGCTTGCATGGAGAAGTATGGTGTGGATGTGCCCAAGTCAATGGCATATAGAGCAAAGAACATAGCTATTGATGTTGTGCTAGGAGACCACAAGAAGCAATACCCTAGGTTGAAAGACTATGCTCATATAGTGATGGATACAAACCCTGGGAGTAGAGTAGTAGTCACTACTGTAACTCCAACACCCACTGAAAAAATCCCCCATCCAGGTCCAAGATTCCATGCTATGTTCTATTGCATCAATGGAGCAAGGGAGGGGTTTCTCAAGGGGTGCAGACCATTCATTGGTTAGTTTGTTCACCTTGTGCATTAGTTACATATTGTTTCATCTTGAAATGCATTTGAATGTTCTAAATATTGAATTTGCTTGCTCATTCAGGTGTTGATGGGTGCTTCATTAAGTTAAATCTTGGTGCTCAACTACTTGCGCCCTTGGTAGAGATGGCAACAACAATATATACCCACTAGCATTTGGTATTGTTGGGCAAGAGGACAAAGCTAATTGGTGTTGGTTTCTACACCAACTTAAAATCTGCCTAGGAGGAGAAGAGGGACAGTTTGGTCCATATACAATAATGTCAGATAGGCAAAAGGTATGTGTTTGCATCTTATGTCCTTGTTCCTATATGGTTGTTTTGTGCTAGATATTAGCTTAGCTAGTTTAATTGTGTGTCCCAGGGCCTACTATATGCAGTGAATGCTGTCTTTCCTAGGTGCAACCAAAGGTTCTGCCTTAGGCATATCTATGCAAACTTCCAAAATGCTGGGTTTAGGGGAAGATCGAAGAAGTGTATGGATAATGCTGCCTATGCATATAGTGAACACAAATTTAACATTGCAATGAATGACCTTAGAGCTGAATGTCGAGGAAGCTTGGGAGTGGCTTTGTCAAATACCCAAGAAAACATGGGCAAGGCATGCATTTGACACAAAGCGCAAGACTGACCTTGTAGTTAACAATTTGTCTGAGGTGTTCAACAAGTATGTCCTAGATGTTAGGAAGAAACCAATTAGGACAATGTGTGATGGAATAAAGGATAAACAGATGATGAGGTGGCATAGGAATAGGGAGAGTGCAAAGACAGCTAGATGGGACATAACACCCCATTATAGTGAGAAGCTAGAGGTTGAGAAGGAGAGGGCCAAATATTGCAAACCAATTCAAGCTGGTGTGAACTTGTGGCAGGTTACAAGTGGGCAGCAAACCCATGCTGTTAACTTGCAAGTGCACACATGTGGGTGCAGAAAATGGGACCTCAGTGGCATCCCATGTAACCATGCCATCTCAGCAATCAACAAGGGCAAAAGAAAACTAGAGGATTATGTCAGCAAGTTCTTCAAGAAAGAATTTTATGTGGCAGCTTATGAACCAATGATCTATCCAGTTCCTAGTGAGCATGACTGTGTTGGAAATATGCCCTAGAGGCAATAATAAAAGGATTATTATTATATTTCCTTGTTCATGATAATTGTCTTTTATTCATGCTATAATTGTATTATCCGGAAATCGTAATACACGTGTGAATAAATAGACCACATTATGTCCCTAGTGAGCCTCTAGTTGACTAGCTCGTTGATCAACAGATAGTCATGGTTTCCTGACTATGGACATTGGATGTCAATGATAACGGGATCACATCATTAGGAGAATGATGTGATGGACAAGACCCAATCCTAAGCATAGCACAAGATCGTGTAGTTCGTTTTGCTAGAGCTTTTCCAATGTCAAGTATCTCTTCCTTAGACCATGAGATCGTGTAACTCCGGATACCGTAAGAGTGCTTTGGGTGTATCAAGCGTCACAACGAATCGGGTGACTATAAAGGTGCACTACGGTGTCTCGAAAGTGTCATTGGGTTGACACGGATCGAGGCTGGGATTTGTCACTCCGTATGACGGAGAGGTATCACCGGGCCCACTCGGTAGTGCATCATCATAATGAGCTCAAAGTGACCAAGTGTCGGTCACGGGATCATGCATTCTGATGCGAGTAAAGTGACTTGCTAGTAACGAGATTGAGCGAGGTATTGGGATACCGACGATCGAATCTCGGGCAAGTAACATACCGATTGACAAAGGGAATTGTATACGGGATTGTTTGAATCCTCGACATCGTGGTTCATCCGATGAGATCATCGAGGAGCATGTGGGAGCCAACATGGGTATCCAGATCCCGCTGTTGGTTATTGCCCGAGAGCCGTCTCGGTCATGTCTACGTGTCTCCGAACCCGTAGGGTCTACACATAAGGTTTGGTGGCGCTAGGGTTGTATGAATATGAGTATGCAGTATACCGAATGTTGTTGAGTCCGGATGAGATCCGGACATCACGAGGAGTTTCGGAATGGTCCGGAGGTAAAGAATTATATATAGGAAGTGGTATTTCGGCCATCGGGGAAGTTTCGGGGTCACCCGGTATCCGGGACCACCGGAAGGGTCCCGGGGGTCCATCGGGTGGGGCCACCCGTCCCGGAGGACCACATGGGCTGAAGTGGGGAGGGGAACCAGCCCATAGTGGGCTGGTGCGCCCCCCTTGGCCCACCCCCCTGCGCCTAGGGTTGAAACCCTAGGGTGGGGCGCCCACTGCCTTGGGGGCACTCCACCCCCTTGGCCGCCTACCCCTTGGGAGATGGGATCCCCAGGGCGGCGCCCCTGGGGCCTATATAAAGGGAGGGGTAGGGGGGCAGCGCGCACCAAGTTCAGCGCTCCCTCTCCCTGCTACACCTCTCCTCCTCCGTCACGTGCTTGGAGAAGCCTGCCGGAGTCTTGCTTCTCCACCAACACCACGCCGTCGTCTGCTGCTGGAGCCATCTTCCTCAACCTCTCCTTCCCCCTTGCTGGATCAAGAAGGAGGAGACGTCATCCGCTCCGTACGTGTGTTGAACGCGGAGGTGCCGTCCATTCGGCGCTAGGATCTCCGGTGATAGGATCACGGCGAGAACGACTACTTCATCCCCGTTCTTTTGAACGCTTCCGCTCGCGATCTACAAAGTGGTATGTAGATGCAATCTCTCTCCTATGACTCGTTGCTTAGATGAACTCATAGATAGATCTTGGTGAAACCGTAGGAAAAAATTTAATTTTCTGCAACGTTCTCCAACAGTGGCATCATGAGCTAGGTCTATGCGTAGTTCTCTTTTGCACGAGTAGAACACAATTTTGTTGTGGGCGTAGATCTTGTCAACTTGCTTGCCGCTACTAGTCTTATCTTGCTTCAGAGGTATTGTGGGATGAAGCGGCCCGGACCAACCTTACACGTGCGCTTACGTGAGACCGGTTCCACCGATCGACATGCACTAGTTGCATAAGGTGGTGGCGGGTGTCTGTCTCTCCCACTTTAGTTGGAGCGGATTCGATGAAAAGGGTCCTTATGAAGGGTAAATAGAAGTTGACAAAATCACGTTGTGGTTATTCGTAGGTAAGAAAAAGTTCTTGCTAGAACCCAATTGCAGCCACGTAAAAGATGCAACAACAATTAGAGAACGTCTAACTTGTTTTTGCAGCAATTGTCATGTGATGTGATATGGCCAGAAGTTGTGATGAATGATGAATGACATATTGTGATGTATGAGATCATGTTCTTTTAATAGGAATCACGACTTGCATGTCGATGAGTATGACAACCGGCAGGAGCCATAGGAGTTGTCTTTATTTTTGTATGACCTGCGAGTCATTGAAGAACGCCATGTAAATTACTTTACTTTATTGCTAAACGCGTTAGCCATAGAAGTAGAAGTAGTCGTTGGCGTGACAACTTCATGAAGACACGATGATGGAGATCATGATGATGGAGATCATGGTGTCATGCCGGTGACAAGATGATCATGGAGCCCCGAAGATGGAGATTAATGGAGCTATATGATATTGGCCATATCATGTCACTACTATATAATTGCATGTGATGTTTATTATGTTTATGCATCTTGTTTACTTAGAACGACGGTAGTAAATAAGATGATCCCTTACAACAATATCAAGAAGTGTTCTCCCCTAACTGTGCACCGTTGCTAAAGTTCGTCGCTTCAAGCACCACGTGATGATCGGTGTGATAGATCCTTACACTCACATACAACGGGTGTAAGACAGTTTTACACATGCAAAACACTTAGGGTTAACTTGACGAGCCTAGCATGTATGGACATGGCCTCGAACACGGAGACCGAAAGGTCGAACACGAGTCGTATGGAAGATACGATCAACATGAAGATGTTCACCGACGATGACTAGTCCGTCTCACGTGATGATCGGACACGGCCTAGTCGACTCGAATCGTGTAACACTTAGATGACTAGAGGATGTCTAATCCGGTGGGAGTTCATTAAAATAATTTGATTAGATGAACTTAATTATCATGAACTTAGTCTAAAACCTTTGCAAATATGTCTTGTAGATCAAATGGCCAACGCTCATGTCAACATGAACTTCAATGCATTCCTAGAAAACCAAGCTGAAAGATGATGGCAGCAACTATACGGACTGGGTCCGGAACCGAGATCATCCTCATAGCTGCCAGAAACAATATGTCTTAGAAGGACCGCTAGGTGATGCACCCGTCCCTGAGAACCAAGACATTATGAATGCTTGGCAGTCTCGTCTTGATGATTACTCCCTCGTTCGGGCGGCATGCTTTACACTTAGAACCGGGGCTCCAAAAGCGTTTTGAGCAACACGGAGCATATGAGATGTTCGAGGAGCTGAAACTAGTTTTCCAAGCTCATGCCCGGTCGAGATATGAAGTCTCCGACAAGTTCTATAGTTGTAAGATGGAGGAAAACAGTTACATCGGTGAGCACATACTCAAAATGTCGGGTTGCACAACCTTTGTCCCAGTGGACATAAACCTCCCGGACGAGGCGGTCATTGACAGAATCCTTGATCGCTCCCACCAAGCTACAAGAGCTTTTTGATGAACTACAATATGCGGGGATGGTGAAGACCATTCCGAAGTATTCTCAATCTTTGAAGTCGCAGAGGTTGAAATCAAGAAAGAACATCAAGTGTTGATGGTCAATAAAACCACTAAGTTCAAAAGGGCAAGGGTAAGAAGAACTTCAAGAAGGACGGCAAGGATGTTGCGCGCCCGATAAGCAAGTTGCCGGAAGAAGTCAAAGAATTGACCCAAGCACGAGACAGAGTGCTTTTATTGCAAAGGAAGGGCCATCGAAGCGGAACTGCCCCAAATACTTAGCGGACAAGAAGGCGGCAACACTAAAGGTATACTTGATATACATGTAATTGATGTGTACCTTACCGATTACTCGTAGTAACTCCACGGTATTTGATACGGTGCCGTTGCTCATATTTGTAACTCACAGCAGAGCTGCGGAATAAAGGGAGACTAGCGAAGGACGAGGTGACGATGCGCGTCGGGAATGGTTCCAAGGTCGATGTGATCGCCGTCGGCACGCTGCCTCTACGTTTACCTACGGGATTAGTTTTAAACATCAATAATTGTTATTTGGTGCCAAGTTTGAGCATGAACATTGTATCAGGATCTCTTTTAATGCGAGATGGCTACTCATTTAAATCCGAGAATAATGGTTGTTCTATTTATATGAGAGATATGTTTTATGGTCATGCTCCGATGGTCAATGGTTTATTCTTAATGAATCTCGAACGTAATATTACACATATTCATAGTGTGAATACCAAAAGATGTAAAGTTGATAACGATAGTCCCACATACTTGTGTACTCGCCGCCTTTGGTCACATTGGTGTCAAGCGCATGAAGAAGCTCCATTCGATGGACTTTTAGAGTCTCTCGATTATAAATCATTTGACACATGCGAACCATGCCTTATGGGCAAAATGACCAAGACTCCGTTCTCCGGAACAATGGAGCGAGCAACCAACTTATTGGAAATCATACATACCGATTTGTGCGGTCCAATGAGCGTTGAGGCTCGCGCAGGATATCGTTATGTTCTCACTCTCACAGACGACTTAAGTAGATATGGGTATGTCTACTTGATGAAACACAAGTCTGAGACCTTTGAAAAGTTCAAGGAATTTCAGAATGAAGTAGAGAATCAACGTGACCGAAAGATAAAATTCTTACGATCGCATCATGGAGGAGAATATTTAAGTCACGAATTTGGTACACACTTAAGGAAATGTGGAATCGTTTCACAACTCACGCCGCCTGGAACACCTCAGCGTAACGGTGTGTCCGAACGTCGTGTCGCACTCTATTGGATATGGTGCGATCTATGATGTCTCTTACCGATTTACCGCTATCATTTTGGGGATACGCTCTAGAGACAGCTACATTCACTTTAAATAGGGCACCGTCTAAATCCGTTGAGACGACACCGTATGAATTATGGTTTGGAAAGAAACCTAAGCTGTCGTTTCTAAAAGTTTGGGGATGCGATGCTTATGTCAAGAAACTTCAACCTGAAAAGCTCGAACCCAAATCGGAAAATGCGTCTTCATAGGATACCCTAAGGAAACCATTGGGTATACCTTCTACCTTAGATCCAAAGGCAAGATCTTTGTTGCCAAGAACGGATCCTTTACGGAAAAACAGTTTCTCTCGAAAGGAGTAAGTGGGAGGAAAGTAGAACTCGATGAAGTACTACCTCTTGAACCGGAAAGTAGTGCAGCTCGGGAAAATGTTCTGTGGTGCCTACACCAACCGGAGAGGAAATTAATGATGATGATCAAGGTACTTGGATCAAGTTGCTCTTGAACTTCGTAGGTCCACTAAGACACGTTCCGCACTGAGTGATGCGGCAACCCTGTCCCGGAAATCATGTTGTTAGACAACGGTGAACCTTGAACTATGAAGAAGCGATGGCGGGCCCAGATTCCAACAAATGGCTTGAAGCCATGCAATCCGAGATAGGATCCATGTATGAAAACAAAGTATGGACTTTGACAGACTTGCCCGATGATCGGCGAGCGATAGAAAACAAATGGATCTTTAAGAAGAAGACGGACGCGATGGTAATGTCACCATCTATAAAGCTCGACTTGTCGCAAAGGGTTATCGGCAAGTTCAAGGGATTGACTACGATGAGACTTTCTCTCCGTAGCGAAGCTTAAGTCCGTCCGAATCATGTTAGCAATTGCCGCATACTATGATTATGAGATATGGCAGATGGACGTCAAAACAGCGTTCCTTAACGGTTATCTTAAGGAAGAGTTGTATATGATGCAGCCGGAAGGTTTTGTCGACCCTAAGAATGCTAACAAGGTATGCAAGCTCCAGCGATCCATTTATGGGCTGGTGCAAGCATCTCGGAGTTGGAACATTCGCTTTGAAGAGATGATCAAAGCGTTTGGGTTTACTCAGACTTATGGAGAAGCCTGCGTTTACAAGAAAGTGAGTGGGAGCTCTGTAGCATTTCTCATATTATATGTAGATGACATACTTTTGATGGGAAATGATATAGAACTCTTGGACAGCATTAAGGCCTAATTGAATATAAGTTTTTCAATGAAGGACCTTGGATAAGCTGCTTATATATTAGGCATCAAGATCTATAGAGATAGATCGAGACGCCTCATAGGTCTTTCACAAAGCACATACCTTGATAAGATTTTGAAGAAGTTCAAAATGGATCAGTCCAAGAAAGGGTTCTTGCTCACATTTGCAAGGTGTAAGATTGAGCTCGGCTCAATGCCCGACCACGGCAAGAGATAAAGAAGAGATGAGCGTCATCCCTATGCCTCGCCATAGGTTCTATATGTATGCCATCTTGTGTACGGACCTGATGTAAACCTTGCCGTAAGTTTGGTAGGAAGGTACCAAAGTAATCCCGGCAAGGAACACTGGACAGCGGTCAAGAATATCCTGAAGTACCGAAAAGGACAAAGGACATGTTTTCGTTTATGGAGGTGACGAAGAGCTTGTCGTAAAGGGTTACGTCGGCGCTTAGCTTCGATACGATCTGGATGACTCTAAGTCACAAACCGGATCGTGTATATGTTGAATGTGTTGGGGAGCGTAGTAATTTCAAAAATTTTCCTACGATCACGCAAGACCATGGTGATGGCATAGCAACGAGAGGGAGAGTGTCCGTCCACGCCCTCGTGAGACCGAAAGCGAAGCGTTATATTAACGCTGTTGATGTAGTCGACGTCTTCACGATCCGACCGATCCAAGCACCGTTACTCGGCACCTCCGAGTTCTTGGCACACGTTCAGCTCGATGGCGATCCCGAGCTCCGATCCAGCAAAGCGTCGGGAAGGAGTTCCGTCAACCTGACGGCGTGGTGACGATCTTGATGTTCTACCGTCGCAGGCTTCGCCTAAGCACCGCTATAATATGACCGAGGTGGAATATGGTGGAGGGGGCACCGCACACGGCTAAGGAACGATCCGTAGATCAACTTGTGTGTTCTAGGGTGCCCCCTGCCCCGTATATAAAGGAGCAAGGGGAGGGCCGGCCAGCCTTGGGCGCACCAAGGGGGGGGAGTCCTCCTCCTAGTAGGAGTAGGACTCCCTTTCCTAGTCCTACTAGGAAGAGGAAGGGGAAGGAAAGAGAGGAGAGGGAGAGGAAAGGGGGCTGCGCCCCTCCTAGTCCAGTCGGACTCCCCATGGAGGGGGGCGCACCACCTCTTGGTGCAGCCCTCTCTCTCCCTCTTGGCCCAATAAGGCCCATAACTTCCCGGGGTTCCGTAACCCCTCGGCACTCCGGTTTTCTCCGAAACTTCCGGAACCTTTCCGGTGTCCGAATATAACCATCCAATATATCAATCTTTATGTCTCGACCATTTCGAGACTCCTCGTCATGTCCGTGATCACATCCGGGACTCGAACTCCTTGGTACATCAAAATACATAAACTCATAATAACCGTCATTGAAACCTTAAGCGTGCGGACCCTACGGTTCGAGAACTATGTAGACATGACCTAGAACTATTCTCGGTCAATAACCAATAGCGGAACCTGGATGCTCATATTGGTTCCTACATATTCTACGAAGATCTTTATCGGTCAAACCGCATAACAACATACGTTGTTCCCTTTGTCATCGGTATGTTACTTTCCCGAGATTCGATCGTCGGTATCCAATACCTAGTTTAATCTCGTTACGGAAAGTCTCTTTACTCGTTCCGTAATACATCATCTCACAACTAACTCTTTAGTTGCAATGCTTGCAAGGCTTTATGTGATGTGTATTACCGAGAAGGCCTAGAGATACCTCTCCGACAATCGGAGTGACAAAACCTAATCTCAAATACGCCAACCCAACAAGTACCTTTGGAGACACCTGTAGTACTCCTTTATAATCACCCGATTACGTTGTGACGTTTGGTAGTACCAAAGTGTTCCTCCGTAAGCGGAGTTGCATAATCTCATAGTTACAGGAACATGTATGGGTCATGAAGAAAGCATTAACATACTAAGCGATCAAGTGTTAAGCTAACGGAATGGGTCATGTCAATCAGATCATTCAACTAATGATGTGACCTTGTTAATCAAACAACAACTCCTTGTTCATGGTTAGGAAACATAACCATCTTTGATTAACAAGCTAGTCAAGTAGAGGCATACTAGTGACATCTTGTTTGTCTATATATTCACACATGTATTATGTTTCCGGTTAATACAATTCTAGCATGAATAATAAACATTTATCATGATATAAGGAAATAAATAATAACTTTATTATTGCCTCTAGGGCATATTTCCTTGATCTCCCACTTGCACTAGAGTCAATAATCTAGATTACAAAGTAATGATCCTTACACCCATGGAGTCTTGGTGCTGATCATGTTTTGCTCGTGGAAGAGGCTTAGTCAACGGTCTCGCAACATTCAGATCCGTATGTATTTTGCAAATCTCTATGTCTCCCACTTGGACTTGGTCCCGAATGGAATTGAAGCGTCTCTTGATGTGCTTGGTCCTCTTGTGAAATCTGGATTCCTTTGCCAAGGCAATTGCACCAAGATTGTCACAGAAGATCTTCATCGGTCCCGATGCACTAGGTATGACACCTAGATCGAAATGAACTCTTTCATCCAGACTCCTTCATTTGCTGCTTCCGAAGCAGCTATGTACTCCGCTTCACATGTAGATCCCGCCACGACGCTTTGTTTAGAACTGCACCAACCAGCAGTTCCACCGTTTAATAAAACACGTATCCGGTTTGCGATTTAGAATCGTCGGATCAGTGTCAAAGCTTACATCGGCGTAACCATTTACGACTAGCTCTTTGTCACCTCCATATCGAGAAACATATCCTTAGTCCTTTTCGGTATTTCGGGATGTTCTTGACCGCTGTCCGATGATCCACTCTGGATTACTTTGGGACCTTCTGCCAAGCTTACAGCTAAGCATCGTCGGTCTGGTACACAGCATTGCATACATGATAGAGCCTATGGCTGAAGCATAGGAACATCTTTCATTTCTCTCTATCTTCTCTGCGTGGTCGGGCATTGAGTCGACTCAATCTTACACCTTGTAACACAGGTAAAAACCTTTCTTTGCTGATCCATTTTGAACCTTTTCAAAACTTTATCAAGGTATGTGCTTTGTGAAAGTCCAATCAAGCGTCTTGATCTATCTCTATAGATCTTGATGCCTAATATGTAAGCAGCTTCACCGAGGTCTTTCATTGAAAACTTTTATTCAAGTATCCTTTTATGCTATCCAGAAATTCTATATCATTTCCAATCAATAATATATAGTCCACATATAATATTAGAAATGCTCTGAGCTCCCACTCACTTTCTTGTAAATCTGAGCTTCTCCAAAAGTGCAGATAAACCCATATGCTTTGATCACACTATCAAAGCGTTTATTCCAACTCGAGAGGCTTGCACGGACCATAAATTGATCGTTGGAGCTTGCACACTTTGTTAGCACCTTTTGGATCGACAAAACCTTCGGTTGTATCATATACAACTCTTCTTCTAGAAATCCATTCAAGAATGCAGTTTTACATCCATTTGCCAAATTTCATAATCATAAAATGCGGCAATTGCTAACATGATTCGGACGGACTTAAGCATCGCCACTGGTGAGAAAGTCTCATCGTAGTCAACCCCTTGAACTTGTCGAAAACCTTTTGCAACAAGTCGAGCTTTGTAGATAGTTACATTACCATCGCGTCAGTCTTCTTCTTAAAAATCCATTTATTCTCAATAGCTTGCCGATCATCGGGCAAGTCTACCAAAGTCCATACTTTGTTCTCATACATGGATCCCATCTCAGATTTCATGGCTTCAAGCCATTTTGCGAATCTGGGCTCACCATCGCTTCTTCATAGTTCGTAGGTTCATCATGATCTAGTAGCATGACTTCCGAATAGGATTACCGTACCACTCAGTGCGGATTTTGTTCTGGTTGATCTCTGAAGTTCGGTGACAACTTGATCTGAAGTTTCATGATCTTTATCATTATCTTCCTCACTAACTGGTGTAGGTGTTACGAAACTGATTTACGTGACGAACTACTTTCAATAAGGGAGCTGGTACTATTACCTCATCAAGTTCCACTTTCCTCCCACTCACTTCTTTCGAGAGAAACTCCTTCTCTAGAAAGGATCCATTTTAACAACGAATGTTTTGCCTTCGGATCTGTGATAGAAGGTGTACCCAATTGTCTCCTTTGGGTATCCTATGAAGACACATTTTCCGATTTGGGTTCAAGCTTATCAGGTTGAAGTTTCTTCACATAAGCATCGCAACCCCAAACTTTCGAAGCGACAACTTTGGTTTCTTGCTAAACCATAGTTCATAAGGTGTCGTCTCAGCGGATTTTGACGGTGTCCTATTTAACGTGAATGCGGCCGTCTCAAGAGCATAACCCCAAAATGATAGCGGTAAATCTGTAAGAGACATCATAGATCGCACCATATCCGAAGAAAGTGCGATTCGACGTTCGGACACACCATTGCGCTGTGGTGTTCGGGTGGCGTGAGTTGCTGAAACTATTCGCTTTGTTTCAAATGTAGACCAAACTCGTAACTCAAATATTCGCCTCCACGATCAGATCGTAGAAACTTTATTTTCTTATTACGATGATTTTCAACTTCACTCTGAAATTCTTTGAACTTTTCAAATGTTTCAGACTTATGTTTCATTAAGTAGATATACCCATATCTGCTCAAATCATCTGTGAAGGTGAGAAAATAACGATATCCGCCACGAGCTTCAACATTCATTGGACCACATACATCCGTATGTATGATTTCCAATAAATCTGTTGCTCTCTCCATAGTACCGGAGAAGCGGTGTTTTAGTCATCTTGCCCATGAGGCACGGTTCATAAGTGCCAAGTGATTCATAATCAAGTGACTCCAAAAGTCCATCAATATGGAGTTTCTTCATGCGTTTTACACCGATATGACCTAAGCGGCAAGTGCCACAAATAAGTTGCACTATCATTATCAACTCTGCATCTTTTGGTTTCAACATTATGAATATGTGTATCACTACTATCGAGATTCATTAAAATAGACCACTCTTCAAGGGTGCATGACCATAAAAGATATTATTCATATAAATAGAACAACCATTATTCTCGATTTAAATGAATAACCGTCTCGCATCAAACAAGATCCAGATATAATGTTCATGCTCAACGCCGGCACCAAATAACTATTATTCAGGTCTAAAACTAATCCCGAAGGTAGATGTAGAGGTAGCGTGCCGATTGCGATCACATCGACTTTGGAACCGCTTTCCCAGCGCATCGTCACCTCGTCCTTTGCCGTGTTAAGCAATCCGTAGTTCTGTTTGAGTTGCAAATATTAGCAATGAACCGTTATCAAATACCGGTACTCTGCGAGCTCTAGTAAGGTACACATCAATAACAAGTATATCACATATACCTTTGTTCACTTTGCCATCCTTCTTATCCGCCAAATACTTGGGGCAGTTCCGCTTCGGTGACCGATCGCGCTTGCGAAGAGAAGCACTCGATTTCAGGCTTAGGTCCAGACTTGGGTTTCTTCTCTGATCAACAACTTGTTTGCTGTTCTTCTTGAAGTTCCCTTCTTCTTCCCTTTGCCTTTCTTCTTGAAACTAGTGGTCTTATTGACCATCAACACTTGATGCTCCTTTTGATTTCTACCTCCGCAGCTTTTAGCATTGCGAAGAGCTCGAGCATAGTCTTTACTAACCCTTGCATATTATAGTTCATCACGAAGCCTTTGTAGCTTGGTGGCGGTGATTGAAGAATTACATCAATGACACAATCATCCGGAAGATTAACTCCCAGTTGATTCAAGTGATTGTAATACCCGGACATTTTGAGTATGTGCTCCTTGTGAACTATTCTCCTCCATCTTGCAGCTATAGAACTTATTGGAGACTTCATATCTCTCAATCCGGGCATTACTGTTGAAATATCAACTTCAACTCTGGAACATCTCATATGCTCCATAGCGTTCAAAACGTCGTTGAAGACCCGGTTCTAAGCCGTAAAGCATGGCACATTGAACTATAGAGTAGTCATCAGCTCGCTTTGCCGGACGTTCACAACTTCTCGCTCGGCATCTGCAGCGAGCTGTCACCCAGCGGTGCTTCCGGGGCGTAACTTTTACGTGCAGCAATGAGGATTATCCTCAGTTACGGACCCAGTCCGTGTAATTGCTACCATCATCTTTCAACTTTGCTTTCTCAAGGAGCGATTAAAATTCAACGGAACAACAAAGACGAGCCATCTATCTACGATAAACATAGACAAGCAAAATACTATCGGTACTAAGTTCATGATAAATTTAAGTTCAATTAATCATATTATTAAAGAACTCCCACTTAGGCAGACATCTCTCTAGTTATCTAAGTGATCACGTGATCCAAATCAACTAAACCATAACCGATCATCACGTGAGATGGAGTAGTTTTCAATGGTGAACATCTTATGTTGATCATATCGCTATATGATTCACGTTCGACCTTTCGGTCTCCGTGTTCGAGGCCATATCTGTATATGCTAGGCTCGTCAAGTATAACTGAGTATTCTGCGTGTGCAAAAACTGGCTTGCACCCGTTGTAGATGGACGAGAGCTTATCACACCCGATCATCACGTGGTGTCTCGGCACGACGAACTTTGGCAGCGGTGCATACTCGTGGAGAACACTACTTGATAATTTTAGTGAGAGATCATCTTATAATGCTACCGTCAATCAAAGCAAGATAAGATGCATAAAGGATAAACATCACATGCAATCAATATAAGTGATATGATATGGCCATCATCATCTTGTGCTTGTGATCTCCATCTCGAAGCACCGTCATGATCACCATCGTCACCGGCGCGACACCTTGATCTCCATCGTAGCATCGTTGTCGTCTCGCCAACTATTGCTTCTCGACTATCGCTACCGCTTAGTGATAAAGTAAAGCAATTACATGGCGTTGCATTTCATACAATAAGCGACAACCATATGGCTCTCGCCGATTGCCGATAACTTCGGTTACAAAACATGATCATCTCATACAATAAAATATAGCATCACGTCTTGACCATATCACATCACAACATGCCTGCAAAAACAAGTTAGGCGTCCTCTACTTTGTTGTTGCAAGTTTTACGTGGCTGCTACGGGCTGAGCAAGAACCGTTCTTACCTCGCATCAAAACCACAGCGATACTTCGTCAAATAGACTCCGTTTAACCTTCTCAAGGACCGGGCGTATACACTCAGTTCAACTAAAGTGAGAGAGACAGACACCCGCCGGTCACCTTTAAGCAACGAGTGCTCACAGCGGTGAAACCAGTCTCGCGTAAGCGTCACGCGTAATGTCGGTCCGGGCGCTTCATCTCACAATACCGCTGAACCAAAGTATGACATGCTGGTAGGTAGTATGACTTGTATCGCCCACAACTCACTTGTGTTCTACTCGTGCATATGACATCAACGCATAAAACCTGGCTCGGATGCCTTTGTTGGGGAACGTAGTAATTTCAAAAATTTTCCTACGATCACGCAAGACCATGGTGATGGCATAGCAACGAGAGGGAGAGTGTCCGCCCACGTACCCTCGTAGACCGAAAGCGGAAGCGTTATATTAACGCGGTTGATGTAGTCGTACGTCTTCACGATCCGACCGATCCAAGCACCGTTACTCCGGCACCTCCGAGTTCTTGGCACACGTTCAGCTCGATGGCGATCCCGAGCTCCGATCCAGCAAAGCGTCGGGGAAGGAGTTCCGTCGACCTGACGGCGTGGTGGCGATCTTGATGTTCTACCGTCGCAGGCTTCGCCTAAGCACCGCTATAATATGACCGAGGTGGAATATGGTGGAGGGGCACCGACACGGCTAAGGAAGCGATCCGTAGATCAACTTGTGTGTTCTAGGGTGCCCCCTGCCCCGTATATAAAGGAGCAAGGGGAGGGCGGCCAGCCTTGGGGCGCACCAAGGGGGGGAGTCCTCCTCCTAGTAGGAGTAGGACTCCCTTTCCTAGTCCTACTAGGAAGAGGAAGGGGAAGGAAGAGAGGAGAGGAGAGAGGAAGGGGGCTGCGCCCCCTCCTAGTCAGTCGGACTCCCCATGGAGGCGCACCACCTCTTGGTGCAGCCTCTCTCTCCCTCTTGGCCCAATAAGGCCCATAACTTCCCGGGGTTCGGTAACCCCTCGGCACTCCGGTTTTCTCCGAAACTTCCGGAACCTTTCCGTGTCGAATATAACCATCCAATATATCAATCTTTATGTCTCGACCATTTGAGACTCCTCGTCATGTCCGTGATCACATCCGGGACTCGAACTCCTTCGGTACATCAAAATACATAAACTCATAATAACCGTCATTGAAACCTTAAGCGTGCGGACCCTACGGTTCGAGAACTATGTAGACATGACCTAGAACTATTCTCGGTCAATAACCAATAGCGGAACCTGGATGCTCATATTGGTTCCTACATATTCTCTGAAGATCTTTATCGGTCAAACCGCATAACAACATCGTTGTTCCCTTTGTCATCGGTATGTTACTTTCCGAGATTCGATCGTCGGTATCCAATACCTAGTTTAATCTCGTTCGGAAAGTCTCTTTACTCGTTCCGTAATACATCATCTCACAACTAACTCTTTAGTTGCAATGCTTGCAAGGCTTTATGTGATGTGTATTACCGAGAAGGCCTAGAGATACCTCTCCGACAATCGGAGTGACAAAACCTAATCTCGAAATCGCCAACCCAACAAGTACCTTTGGAGACACCTGTAGTACTCCTTTATAATCACCCGATTCGTTGTGACGTTTGGTAGTACCAAAGTGTTCCTCCGTAAGCGGAGTTGCATAATCTCATAGTTACGAGGAACATGTATGGGTCATGAAGAAAGCATTAACATACTAAGCGATCAAGTGTTAAGCTAACGGAATGGGTCATGTCAATCAGATCATTCAACTAATGATGTGACCTTGTTAATCAAACAACAACTCCTTGTTCATGGTTAGGAAACATAACCATCTTTGATTAACAAGCTAGTCAAGTAGAGGCATACTAGTGACATCTTGTTTGTCTATATATTCACACATGTATTATGTTTCCGGTTAATACAATTCTAGCATGAATAATAAACATTTATCATGATATAAGGAAATAAATAATAACTTTATTATTGCCTCTAGGGCATATTTCCTTGAGAATGGTGGAGCGATGGTAGTGCATTTTGCAAGCAAAGCGTCGTGGCGGGATCTACATGTGAAGCGGAGTACATGGCAGCCTCGGAGGCAGCGCATGAAGCAATTTGGGTGAAGGAGTTCATCACCGATCTAGGAGTCATACCCAATGCGTGGGGCTGATCAAACTCTTCTGTGACAACACCTTGGAGCTATTGCACTTGCCAAGGAGCCCAGGTTTCACAAGAAGACCGAGCACATCAAGCGTCGCTTCAATTCCATCCGTGAAAATGTTCAAGATGGAGACATAGAAATTTGCAAAGTGCATACGGATCTGAATGTCGCAGATCCGTTGACTAAACCTCTCTTCATGGGCAAAACATGATCAACACCGAGAACTCTATGGGTGTTCGATTCATCATAATGTAACTAGATTATTGACTCTAGTGCAAGTGGGAGACTGTTGGAAATATGCCCTAGAGGCAATAATAAAAGGATTATTATTATATTTCCTTGTTCATGATAATTGTCTTTTATTCATGCTATAATTGTATTATCCGGAAATCGTAATACACGTGTGAATAAATAGACCACATTATGTCCCTAGTGAGCCTCTAGTTGACTAGCTCGTTGATCAACAGATAGTCATGGTTTCCTGACTATGGACATTGGATGTCAATGATAACGGGATCACATCATTAGGAGAATGATGTGATGGACAAGACCCAATCCTAAGCATAGCACAAGATCGTGTAGTTTGTTTGCTAGAGCTTTTCCAATGTCAAGTATCTCTTCCTTAGACCATGAGATCGTGTAACTCCCGGATACCGTAAGAGTGCTTTGGGTGTATCAAAGCGTCCTGGCGTGAAGCGGGTGACTATAAAGGTGCACTACTGGTGTCTCCGAAAGTGTCATTGGGTTGACACGGATCGAGGCGGGATTTGTCACTCCGTATGACGGAGAGGTATCACTGGGCCCACTCGGTAGTGCATCATCATAATGAGCTCAAAGTGACCAAGTGTATGGTCACGGGATCATGCATTACGATGCGAGTAAAGTGACTTGCCGTAACGAGATTGAGCGAGGTATTGGGATACCGACGATCGAATCTCGGGCAAGTAACATACCGATTGACAAAGGGAATTGTATCGGATTGTTTGAATCCTCGACATCATGGTTCATCCGATGAGATCATCGAGGAGCATGTGGGAGCCAACATGGGTATCCAGATCCCATTGTTGGTTATTGCCCGAGAGCCGTCTCGGTCATGTCTCGTGTCTCCGAACCCGTAGGGTCTACACACTTAAGGTTCGGTGGCGCTAGGGTTGTATGAATATGAGTATGCAGTATACGAATGTTGTTGAGTCCGGATGAGATCCCGGACGTCACGAGGAGTTTCGAGAATGGTCCGGAGGTAAAGAATTATATATAGGAAGTGGTATTTCGCCATCGGGAAAGTTTGGGGTCACCGATATTGTCTGGGACCACCGGAAGGTCCGGGGTCCACCGGTGGGGCCACCCATCCGGAGGAGCCCATGGGCTGAAGTGGGGAGGAACCAGCCCATAGTGGGCTGGTGCGCCCCTTGGCCCACCCTGCGCCTAGGGTTGAAACCCTAGGGTGGGGCGCCTACTTGCCTTGGGGGCACTCCACCCCTTGGCCGCCGCCCCCTTGGGAGATGGGATCCCCAGGGCGGCGCCCCTGGGGCCGATATAAAGGGAGGGGAGGCGCAGCCGCACCTCAAGTTCCGCGCCTCTCTCCCTCGCTACACCTCTCCTCCTCCGTCACGTGCTTGGCGAAGCCCTGCCGAGATCTTGCTTCTCCACCAACACCACGCCGTCGTCTTTGCTGCTGGAGCCATCTTCCTCAACCTCTCCTTCCCCCTTGCTGGATCAAGAAGGAGGAGACGTCATCCGCTCCGTACGTGTGTTGAACGCGGAGGTGCCGTCCGTTCGGCGCTAGGATCTCCGGTGATAGGATCACGGCGAGAACGACTACTTCATCCCCGTTCTTTTGAACGCTTCCGCTCGCGATCTACAAAGTGGTATGTAGATGCAATCTCTCTCCTATGACTCGTTGCTTCGATGAACTCATAGATAGATCTTGGTGAAACCGTAGGAAAAATTTTAATTTTCTGCAACGTTCCCCAACAGACTGGACAAAGACCCATGGTCCAGACATTGACCCACCTGCATTTAAAGTGAAGAGAGGAAGAAAGAAAGAGAAGAGGATCAAGGGGAAATTTGAAGTTCCAAAGCCTAAGGACACATCAAGAATGGGGACTATAACATGTGGCAATTGTGGACTGCAAGGACATAGGTACACAAGCCACCTCAAGCAGTTGAAGCCTGAGCTGGCTTTGAGGAAGAACAAACATGTGGTAATCCTCTTATAAGTGGTTTTCCTTCTTGTACATTCCATTTTTTTTAAGTACTAACTCATTTTCCTTCTTGTTTATGCAAGCCTCTGCAAGGAATTCCAATGGTGGTGGTGTTGCTACACACAGCAGCAACAACCTCTCATGCAGCTCACGGGAGAGGTCTTTGCAGTGTGTCTTGGGAGAGGTCTTTGCACTGCATTCTTTGGGAGAGAGCAGCTCCATTTCTTTGGAAGAGGTCTTGGGAGAGTCTTTGCTTGCATTCTTTGGGAGAGGGAGAGGTGCATTCTCGCCCCAAGACAATCTGGTCCCTCCACATCTCTGCACCCTCCACATCTGCTGCTTGGGAGAGGTCTTTGGTGGTAGACATATCTTGGATGGGGAGGTACTTCTATGCAAGTGGTAACTAGATACTTCATGTGTGTGTTGTTGCATCCTATGATACAATGTCATCTTTGCTTTGGTGGTGTACTTTAAGAATCAATGCCATATATGGCTTTTGTTGATGTGGATGCAACTTATGAGTGAATGGCTGGAATGGACTATCTTCATGTGATATGTTGCTGGAGTTATTGATATGTTGTCTATGCTCAAAATGGTTCTTTTTATGATTGATATGTTATCTATGCTCAAAATTGTCCTTTTTATGATTGATGTGTTGATGAGTACCACCTAAAGCCATCATTTTGGGTCTAGGGTGGTTCGGGGTCGACGGAACCACCTAAAGCAATCAACTAGGGTCTAAGGTGTCTCGGGGTCGACGGAACCACCTAAAGCCATCATTTTGGGTCTAGGGTGGTTCGGGGACGACGGAACCACCTAAAGCCATCAACTAGGGTCTAGGGTGGTTCAGGGTCGACGGAACCACCTAAAGCCATCATTTTGGGTCTAGGGTGGTTCGGGGTCGACGGAACCACCTAAAGCCATCATTTTGGGTTTTGGTGGTTCGGGGTCGACGGAACCACCTAAAGCCATCATTGTGGGTCTAGGGTGGTTCGGGGTCGACGGAACCACCTAAAGCCATCATTTTGGGTTTTGGTGGTTCGGGGTCGACGGAACCACCTAAAGCTACCAACTAGGGTCTAGGGTGTCTCGGGGTCGACGGAACCACCTAAAGCCATCATTTTGGGTCTAAGGTGGTTAGGGTCGTGGAACCACCTAAAGCCATCATTTTGGGTTTTGGTGGTTCGGGGTTGACGGAACCACCTAAAGCTACCAACTAGGGTCTAGGGTGTCTCGGGGTCGACGGAACCACCTAAAGCCATCATTTTGGGTCTAGGGTGGTTCGGGGTCGACGGAACCACCTAAAGCCATCATTTTGGGTTTTGGTGGTTCGGGGTCGACGGAACCACCTAAAGCTACCAACTAGGGTCTAGGGTGTCTCGGGGTCGACGGAACCACCTAAAGCCATCATTTTGGGTTTTGGTGGTTCGGGGTCGACTGAACCACTTAAAGCCATCATTTTGGGTCTAGGGTGGTTCGGGGTCGATGAAACCACCTAAAGCCATCATTTTGGGTTTTGGTGGTTCGGGGTCGACGGAACCACCTAAAGCTACCAACTAGGGTCTAGGGTGTCTCGGGGTCGACGGAACCACCTAAAGCCATCATTTTGGGTTTTGGTGGTTCGGGGTCGACGGAACCACTTAAAGCCATCATTTTGGGTCTAGGGTGGTTCGGGGTCGACGAAACCACCTAAAGCAACTATTCCTTTTGCAAATGCATTTAAGCATTTAAGCATCACTCTAACATATGTAACTATTCCTCAAATGCATTTAACCATCAGTATAACATAAGCATCAGTATGTCAACATTTTCAGTCTAACATAAGCATCACTATGTCATCATTTTCAGTCTAACATTGAAAGCAAATGATACTAGCGGAGTTCAACACATTATAGGAATACACAACCATTGTTCACATTACATAGTGGAGTTCAAATGCACAATCCATCCTTTTCTCACAAAAGGATGAATAGCATATTCTTGGGTACATAAACAGCCGAGTTCACAATTAGTTCTAGAACCATACATTACACAACCATAATTCTAAGTTACTAGGCCATTGCACACCATCCTTCCCAAAAGGTCGCAATGCCCACTAATCTTAATTCATCTTCTTGAGTTCTCCAAGATGGCCTGGATCCCTTGATCTTCTCCTTGAGCTTCTCCTCTCCTTCATGAGCTCACTAATCTTAAACTCTTGCATCTGCTTCTCTTCATTATGGTTTTCCTTGAGCTTCAGCAGATCAAGAACTGGAACTTCAACTCTAGCTTCTCTTGGGTGGGCTTCTCCTCAAACTTTGTGAACTCTGCATTCTTCAACTCCAAATTCATCCTAGCCTCACTCATCAATTCCTTCTCTTTCATATTCTTCAACTTGAGGTTTTGGATGGCAGTTGCTTGAGCACTTGTCGGGTTGCACAGATTTCATACTTCATTGAAGCTTCTCTATAGCTGCATCTTTCTTTGCCATTTCTGCATTCATACCAGCCACCAATTCAGCTCTGCATTGGTGCTGATATGTGACAGCTGACTGCAGATAACTGAAATCCACAACCTTATCCTGTTGAAAGTCCACAAGTTGATGCACATCTTTCACTAACTTTTCATATTCTGCATCCAGCTTCTTGTTTTCTTCTGTCAAATGGTGAATAGTTAAAGCACTTTGAAGATTATCATCCACCCTAGCAGACTTGCTCTCTTCAACCATTGACCAAAGCTTTAGCAATGCATTCTCCATTGTTGGGGGCCACTGCTCATCAACCCACTGAACAAACCCACAATTCTGACCTTCCTGGAAAAATAACAAGGCAAAATTTAGTACTATACTGAGTAGCTAATGTTGGTACTGACCAACACTGAATTTGCACAGCCATGTGCTAAGCAAGAGGGTGATCAGTATATAATTAGTATATAATGAGTAGTAAGCAACAATTAGTTCATGCCAGTAGCTAATGTTGGTACTGACCAACACTGAATTTGCACAGCCATGTGCTAAGCAAGAGGGTGATCAGTATATAATTAGCAGAGTAACACTCCATTCAACTTTGCATAATAACCAACTTACAATTGGCCATTAATATAATGGAATCCTACATTAGCCTAGCTAAATACACTACAAGATTACCCTCTTCGTCGTGATAAGCAACGATTACTTATTAAGAGTCACACATCAGCTAATGGAGGGCTAATGTGAGTACTAAGCAACATTGCATACAAGTTTAAATGAGTACTCAGTTTAAATAAATAGCATTTGCACACAACAGAGCATTCATGTGCACTGTGAGCATGCTTGAGCCTATATTTAGCCTAAATGCACTCCTTGACCATAATATTCACCATTCCTACAATGAGCACTATAGTATGGCATATATGACTAACAAAAATACCAATCACATAACTGAATCACAATTGGCAAACAAGACTCTGTGACTTCCAATGAACATATCCTGTGCATAATCAATAAGGCAAGAAAAATACCAGCTGTGCACATGCTAAGAACCTTCTCCCAGTCATTGTTCCTTCAAATGCAACAAGCCTCTCTGATGGCTTCCCATGTTTCTCACACATCACTATCAGATCTAGCTCAAGACCATTGTAATCCGGGTCCTGAAGAGAGAAAGGCACCTGCCCAAGCAAAATCCAAGTTAGCATCATGTGCAGAGGACGAGGACAAAGCAAATCAAACGAAATCCTCACACCAAAGACCACCTACACAGAAAAATCCCCAAATTTTCCTAAACCTAGCCCTAACCCTAGCTTCAATGGAGTAATCGACCTGGTTGAGCCCATCGGTGGAGGTTTGAGTGCATGTACGGGAGGCTTGAGTTCTCGTCTTCAAAACCATGGTGTGGCGGCGTGTGGTGGCGGAGAAGAGAGAAGGAAGAAGAACGAAGAGCAGAGGCGGGGAATGAGTGGGTGTGGCTCGACCGCACTGGCCAGCGCCCTATAAGCGAGCGGCCTCGTCGGTCGGCGCCAGTCGGTAGCGAGGCACGCGCACTGCAGCAGCCAAGCGATGTCGCTGACGGGCGGGCCCAACGGTCGACTTTTACGTCAATACGCATAAATCACACTTTTAGTCTTTTTTGCAACGGCTCGCTCCAATCTTGGTACTGACACGTAAAAATTACCAATCTTGGTACCAATCTGCTTCCAATGCCCCAATTGTGGTACTTCTGTGCAATTTACTCTATTTCCAACGTGCTAGTCGATCAGAGAACACATGCCTGCATATCACCCTCGTTCAGAGAACACATGCGTGTCACCAGCTGCGTCTTGCTTAAATAGAGTGCTAGGGCTATCACTTATCAGTGACTCACCGAGGGCAGGTAACGCAGCCTTACAGGCTGGGCAGCGCAGTCCAGTGCAGCGCAGCGAGAGCTATGATGATGCGCCACTGGGCACTGGCCACTGCCATGCGTGTATGGAATAATGCGGGCAGAATCATACGTGTAGTAGACTTGATTGGGGCATCCAGTAGTTAGTGGTGCCCTCGCGGTGGACCAGACACCAGAAGATGAGTCCGGGCCGGGGAATCCACCAAAATCCATGCCATGCCATGATGATTAACCGAACTACAGACGAAACCGAACTGCTCACCCGTAAAATTAGCGCTCGTCTAAAAGCTCTCAGCCTCTCAGACACGACCTGCATGCATCGCAACTGTTCGCCAACAACTGTTAGCAGTGGTATCTGTACTCTGTAGCTGCGGCGGCTCGACGTCCGGTGCTGCGCACGTACGCCCCGGGCTCCTGCTACAGTGGCCATGGCAGGCAGGCAATTCCGGCTCCATCTTTCTTCTGCCGTCGCGCCGGCGCCGCGAGAGATGCCCGGTCGTCTTGACCGTACGCTGGGGGGCTGCAACAAACGAACCAGCAACAGGCGGTGCCTTGCCTGCCCGCGTGGGCGATCTTTTCCGCTTTGCCGTGGAGGCGTTCTCGGATTGGACACCACCATCACACCATTTTTTCTACCGATCGACACGCATAGCGGATTCGCCCTACCATACCTAGCCCCTAGCCTTGTCTTTGGCGCTCCGAATCCCGACGTGGATCCGCCAACCACCTTGCCCGCCCGGTTTTCAAACTTGAAAGCATCAACCTCTGTACGTATTTATACACGGGCTGTACGTACTACTTTCCCAGTCACATCACGGGCTGTAGGAAGTACTTCCTCTCTAAACTAATATAAGAGCGTTTAGAATACTAAAATAGTGATCTAGATATTCTTATATTAGTTTACAGAGGGAGTACTTACTAGGAGTAAGTACACAATGGATGGACTCTGTCCGTAGAATCACAGACAAGCAAGGAAGGAACAAAGCAGAGGAGTGTTGGCCGCGGACCAAAGTTAGGGTGGGAACCGACTCTGGCCGCGAACCAAAGTTAAGGGTGGGAAATCGATGAGAATCGGTGGAAAACAAGTGTGTTTCAAAGGGTTCTAAAAACTCTGAGAAGAATTAAAGTATGCTGGACGAACGGACGATTCTCTATGAAATTCAAAAAAATTCGAGGTTAAATTCAGTCTCACTTGGGAGCTAGTATGGAAGAACCAACGTTCAACAAACATGTACTCCCTCCGTTCGAAAATACTTGTCATCAAAATAGACAAAAACAGATGTATCTAGAACTAAAATACATCTAGATACATCCCCTTTTATTTATTTTGATGACAAGTATTTTCGGACGGAGGGAGTACTCTAGTAGCTTACGCAAAAAAAAAAAAAGAGCAGTACCATCTTGAGTTCAATTTTTGTTTCACTTGGGAACTGATAATGGAGAAACTCTTTTTGGCTATTTGCCGCTCTCTAGTCTGCTATTGCTTTTAAATTTGTTGTTATGGATGTTTTAAGACTCTGCGCTGTGGTTTGGAGTTTGTTGCCTGCAGTAAATAGCATAATCAACGTCTCAAACGTTCGTTGCTTCCTAGTATCTTCCTAGGCACCTGCTGATTGTTTTGAAACAACACCTGCTGATTGTGATCTTCAATGGATCATGGTTAGCTTGAGCTGGGTAGGTGCCATAGGTTGTGTAGCTAGTACTAGCGGTGTGTGATGTTTCTTAATTTTTTGTTTCAGTGGCTGTAAAGGACTTGGTGGTTTCTGTTAAACCAAAAGAGTAGATGCTACAGATTATTATATATCTTTTGTTTCAAGGAAACGAGAGCTCAATGTTTAATAAGCGAGAGTGGGGGTACGGCCCCGAGCAACTACTCTGCTCAAGTTGCTCTAGGACACGTAGCTAACATCATCTAATAAGCCACAGACGCAATAACATATCGTGCATGCACGTACGGTAGCACAGTCACTAGTTCACGCGTGCACACAGTGGTTGAGCAGTTGCACATGCCCAGACCTCTCCGGCTTAAGGTTAACCTGCGCGATTCTGCCCGATCCATCTGCAAGGAGCGCAAAATTTAACGATATATTATCCATCATAAAGCCGTCGTCCGTGATTGTGTGATGATCAGCTGCCGGTCGCGTAAGCTAGAATCACCCGTTTTCCAAAGACACCACGATCGATCAGGCCATCCTTATCCGTTGTTTCTTTTTCTTCTACCGTGAGGCGCATCTGCGGTTTTCCCGTCCACGTCGGCTGATTTGTTTAACCGTCGCTTTTCGTGTCGTCGTCGACGTATCGGTGGAGATTCTGCGGCGACGGCGACGGACACCTTCTGTCCGTGCCAAGTAGTTTTTCTTTTCTTTTTTGAGAATTCCGTGCCAGGTAGCTACGCCCCATATTATCACCTCAAAGACGACACTGGAACAACAAGATAAGACTGTTAAAAAAGAAATTTCAGTCCATTTTTCTGCACGGCTGCAGGAGTCTAAAGGGAGGAGGCTGCTCCATCGACGCCCTGAAACAGTTGTCGAGGGAAAAAAAAAAGAGAAGGGAAACGCCGTGAAACTGGAGGCCCCGCTTGCGGGCCGACACGCCCGACCGCTCCGGACGACCGACGTGCCTGCGCCGTTCCTCGCATCTCTGAACCCAGCCAATCGCCCGACTGTTCCAACACTGAACCCGACCGAGCGCGGGGCCCCACCAACTGCCGAATCACCTGCCCTCCCACGCACACCCACCCCACGCCACGAGAGAGTCTGCCACCTGTCGTGTCGTAGCCTCTGCGGGAATATAATAATACGTCACGTATTCACCTTGTCCCGTTTTCGTCCCTTCCCGATGCATGCGCGCTCACCATTCATTCCGCCCCTCCACTCGTGGCAAAATTTCGTGTTTTGGCCTTTTGACATATAATTTCAGGACTTGACCCTTGTTTGAAAGTTTTTTGAGATTTGACCATTTTCCTACTCACGGCCTCCGACGTGATGAGGATTCTGAGCTCACCGCCACGGACCTGGCGGTAGGAAACTTATCCACGTCATTTCGCGGAGCAATATTGCGTCCTCGGTCGCACCCTACCGCTAGGGTAGGTGTGTAAACTCATCACGGAAACCTGGCGGTAGGGTGTGAAGCGATTATTTCTCCCGAGACCCCGCGCCTTCCTTCCCTTCTCCCGCCCTTCCCTCCCCGTCGGCGCTTTTTCTTCCCAAGTCGCCTCTCTCCTCTCTAATCTCCTCCACTCCCTCGGATCTTCACCGTTTGTTGGCGTTTTGCGGATCGAGATGGCCTCAAAAAAGAAAGCGTAAGATCCTCCAATCCTCAATTAGTTTTGCAAACTTGCTTCCGTTTGACGCATTATTTGCTTAAAATCCCTCATGTTTTTGAATTTAGATTGGATTTTTTCACCTAAGATTGTTTTAGCTTGATTGTAGTTGTAGTTCTTAGTTCTTTAGTAAGTAGTGGTATTGAATATGAACTCTAATAAATAGTTCATATGTTAGTGTGAAGATGAACCCTAGTTCATAGTATTTTTGTTAAAAATTATGATGTAATGCATGTGGGAGCACTTGATAGTAGTTTTATAATGCATGTTGATATGATATGAAGATGTTGTTTTATGATGTTGTTTTTTATGATATGATGCATGTTGATATGATGCATATTGTAGTAAACAAAATATATATGATGCAAGTAGTGGATTTGGTTGGTCTGATATGGTATGATTTTGTTGTATTTTATTTATTTGATCCATATGTTCAGGTCTGCAACAGTGGCGCAACCATCGTCCATTCATCTCCAACACGACCCTTCTGCCTTGCCACTTCAGATGCGTACGAGTCCTTCCCGAGCTTCTGCGGCGGTGACCGATTTTTGAGACGAGTTCCTCTGAGGAGCGATGGCGGTGCGGTGGTACGAGAGGGCGAACGGATCGTCGACAATGTAAAGTGTTGGGCGCGAGTGTGAAGGAGTGGAAGAGTGGCTGCAGAGATGGAGGAGATCAACTATCTGCCGTGAGCGCCGGAAGGACCATTGAAGTTGCCAGCAGCACTCAAGCGGGGCTGCGCAATTTGGGCCGGAGGATCTACTTGAGAGCAATGCGGAGGAGAGCCGAGATGCCGCCCAAGTGCATCGGCGTTTGATATCATCAAGCGGGAAGGCGGAGGCGAAAACTCCGGTGGCAAGGCAAGGTGGGAGTGCTTGAGCAGGCGAATGCCGACCAGCGTTCGCCTCCGCTTTGAACCGGTGGATCATTGCAGATGTCTGTCTCACGGCCGGGCCTAGTATCTGAGGGGAGGTATATCCAACCTATAAACATGTCTATTGGATATGCATCTATGTTTTAGTAGGGGTTGTCAATCTGTGTGGACAAGTTTGCTATTTGCTATTTCCTACTTATGAAGCTATGTGTAAACTGTTTGATATTTGCTATGTGAAACCTTTATTAATATGTGAGCTCATATATTGCTATCATATTTGTAAAACTTGTTGTGATATTGCTGTCATATTTAAATTGAAAACAAACAACCAAATGAACATGAAAAAACAAAACAGAAGAACCTACCGCCAGGGAACTTGCATATTTCGTTACAGAAGGCATGTACGGCAAAACCCCCGAACACCCTACCGCCAGAGCCCCTGGCGGTAGTGTTAGAGAGCGTACCGCCAGGGGATCTGGCGGTAAGGTACTTATCCACGTCAGCGCGCGGTGACGGCGCCGTCTCCCTCCGTCATAGCCTAACGCCAGGGAACTTGCATATTTCGTTACAGAAGGCCTGTACGGCAAAACCCCCCAACACCCTACCGCCAGAGCCCTTGGCGGTAGTGTTAGAGAGCGTACCGCTAGGGGGTCTGGCGGTAAGGTACTTATCCACGTCAGCTCACGGTGACGGCGCCGTCTTCCTCCGTCACAGCCTAACGCCAGAGAACTTGCATATTTCGTTCTGAAGGCACATGACGGCAAAACCCTCAACACCCTCTCGCCGGAGGCCCGGCGGTAGTGTTAGAAGCGTCTGCTAGAAGTGCAGCGATGAAGTCTTATCCACGTCGGCACGGTGGCGCCGCCTCTCCTCCGTCACAGACCTACCTCCGGGCCTCCGTGATGGGATGTCTAACCCTACCGCTAGGCTCTCTGGCGGTCGCAGAAGGGTCAAATCCCGAAAATATTTCTAAGTGAGGTTAGATCCCGAAATTGTATGTCAAAAGGGTCAAAACACGAATTTTTGCCTCCACTCGTCCAACCAACGCAACGGTCACCATCCCGGTCGCCGTCGCCGGAAAAAGGAAAACAGTCGCCGGTCGCTTCCACGCGGGCCCCGGCGCGGCGCCCGTGCGCCCGAGCCGTCGCTGTCGGCGATGTGCGCCATGTCGGGCGGGTGCACGTAGCCTCACCTCACCTCGTGGCCACGGAGACGCTGGCTACGTAGTACGTACAGCTACTGCTCCGCTCGTACTATACGTCCACCTCACCAGTAGTACCACCGGACGTCGACCCCTGGGCCCCGGCGGTCAGCCGGAGGAGGCCGACGGCCACCAGTAGTACCACCGGACGTCGACCCCCGGGCCCCGGCGGTCAGCCGGAGGAGGCCGACGGCAGCATGCGTGCATGTGGACGCCAGCATCTCCCTCGTCCAGGGATACGCGCGACGTGAGCAACAGGCGCAACGTGCGCGCGCGGGGGATCGCAGCGCTCACGTGACGTCGTGGGGAACCGCGAGCCCCACTGGTCCACGTCGCGGCGAGCCACGTCCTGTGCTGTGCACCGATCGACGGCGACGGCCACCGCGCGGGCCCCGCCTGCCGGCCAGGCCACCGCGAGCGCCTTCAATTCCTTGTGCTGCGTTTCTCGGAGCTCTCCCTTTGTGATGCGTGCGCGCGTGTGCCGCGCCGGAGCACGCACAGTACGGTCATGAGAGGATGCGCTCGCGGCCGGCTGGAAACGTGCGTGCGGCGTTTACTCGGGCCGCACCGCCTGACGGCGACGTCCCACGCGGCCTGCCGGTGCCGGCGCCGGAGCCGGAGGCATTGAAGGCCGGCGGGCGGGCCGGCGTCTGGACTGGCTGGCATTCTAAAATTCCTCACTCGCATTGAATTCGGTGCAGCGTCCACAGAGGCAGTCGCACAGACACGCATGCAGTTCATCGTCTACTTTTTGTTTTCTTCCGGGAGAACAATCCGCCATAAACTAAACCGGGCCCTGTGCCCTGTCAGGCATGCGCGAAAGCAGGAGCTCTCGCCTCCTCCTCATTTTAACCACGTCGGCAATAGAAAACTGAACAAGTGACCACTGCTGATTGGCATGTGCGCCCATGACTGCGAGCCGCAGCCGAGTCGACGTCGTGGAGGGGAGCAACAGCCAGCCAGCACAACTGCCGGCCGGCCAGCGGGGCGGAAACCATAGAAAAGCACGGCATGTCGTGCATGCACGCACGCATGCACAGGCACGGACAGCCCAGGAACAAAAAGCCACGCTCGCTCGCAGTTGGCTTTACCGTCCCCAACCCCTCCCCCTAAAAAAATCCCGGCCGTTGCTTTCAGTTGGCTTTATTTCACGGAGGAAAATGGAATTCCTCAATCTGCTTTTCGTAGTAGTGTAGTAGTACTGCTTGCAGGCAGCTCCGGCATCCCCCATCTCGTCGTTGTCCTTCCCTCCCTCCCTCACTTGGCTTGCCCGCATCCGCACCGCATGCACCAGTCGCCACCGATCGCCCGCCCGTTCGTGCGTGCGTCGGTTGCTCTCTCCACATCCAGCGGAAAACTACGCCTCCCCCACCCCCTCCCTCTCTCCGTATCTACGGGTCGGGGGTGGGCGATGCGGTGAGGCGAGGTGGACTCTGCTTTCCCTTTTCGGCGGGGGCAGCAGCAGCTTGATCGGAGAGGGAGGGCGGGGGAGTCGTCGGCGCGCGACGGAGCGGGGCGGCCGTCCATGGCGGGGATGGCCGCGGCGGCGGCGAGGTGCATGAACGCGGCGTGCGGAGCGCCGGCCCCGACGGCGGCGGGGGTGGGCGAGTGGAGGAAGGGCTGGCCGCTGCGATCCGGCGGCTTCGCCGTGCTCTGCGACAAGTGCGGGTACGCCCTCCCCCTTCCTGCTACCACCGCCTCCTCCCTCCCTCCCTCCGCGCCTGCTCTCTCTGCGCGTGCGTGCTCTGTTCTGTTCCGAATGGGCTGGCTGGCTCGCTAGCTCGTCGGCTGGGCGAATCGATTCGTCCCGATGCTCTGCCTTTGCCCCCCGCGCCTTTTCCTCTCGGGGAGGGGATGTTTTGTTCCTTGGTGCGGTTGGGCAATCTGAGGATTTCCTTTTTGTCCTGCGCGTGTAGCAGTTTTTTCAGAAAAGCGGAGTTGACTCGGCTGTAGCCTGCGTGGACACCTACCAGCGACATAGAACAGATAGTTAGCAGCAGTTGGTTGTGCAGAGCTCATGTCGAATTCAGATTTTGTGTAACCGTCCAGTTACTCAGGGCCGGCACAAAAATTGCTTGCAAGCAGCTTAATTCTGGAAATTGATCCTGTATGCTATAACTTGTGCTTGTATGGTTGACTCAGAGTTGGTGCTGGCTTGAGGAAACATTGCATGCTGCTTGGTAAAAGTCACCTCTGCGCCCTGTATGGTTGACTCAGGCTTGCTGCTTGCTTGGCAGTAAGTATTAGGTGCTGTGACACTGGAAGTTCTCTTGCGGTTCGTTTTCGATGACGGGAGAAACATGTTTAATCTAGTATTTCAAGATTGTTTTGCCTGCAACATAGGAAATTACTGTTACCCTGTTACTACCATTTTACAGTTTCATTTTCTGGCCCTGTCGATTCTTACCATATCAATTCTGCTGTGCTCAGGTTGGCGTTCGAGCAGCTTGTCTTCTGCGATATATTCCACCAAAAGGAGTCTGGTTGGAGGGACTGTTCGTTTTGTGGGAAGGTGAGTGAGGCTGTGACACATGCTATGAGTTATATGCAACAAAACTGTTTCACAACAATAATTCCAAGGGGCTCCGCCGTTTCAGCGTCTCCATTGCGGTTGTGTTGCTTCGAAGAATTCCTTTGATCTACTTGATAGCGGAGGAGTTCAATGCGTGAATTGCATGAAAAATCCAGGAGCTCAACCTGTAAGTTTCTTTGTCGCGTCATCTTCCATTTCTTTTCTTTCCAAATCTGATTGTTCTTTCTGCAGGTTTCATGCCAAGTGGCTCCAAAGCTTTTTTTACCTCCTCAAAATAACCAGAGACTCTTTGGTAAAAGCGATGAATTGTTGCCAGGTAGACCGTTGGAGTCACCGTCCCTTATGCTCGATTCCAGAAATGATGATATTGCTATTATAGCTAAGAGCAATCATCCATTCATGGTAAAAAACTTGGAAATTGGGCAAAGCAGTAACATTTTGAGGCAAAAGGAAATTGAAAATGGCGCAAGGCAGATTAAGTGGGAGCAACCGACACTTAGTATTGGTGACATGGGAAGGATGCCTTTCTTAATTAGGCCTCAGAGTGCATTAGAGTCTCCCCAATCCCAGTGTACGCGAAGAGATGATAACAGAGACCCGACAGCCGATAGCACAACAAGTGAATCAATTTCAGAGGCAGGCCTCAGTATGAGCTTGGGCATTGCTAATAATGGAAACAAGATGGAGGCTACTTCAACTATGGAAAGACCCATGGTGTCACCAACAACACCGTTTTCTGAAGGAAGAGAACTTGCCACTACATTATCTCCATTCCAGCATGCGCAGAGGGCTCGGCATTTTCTCACCAGACCACCAAGGGTTGCTGAAGGTGCTGCTTTCGACCCAATGAGAGATGGTTTTCCACATCTTCGTGTTGCCAGACCACCTGCTGAAGGAAGGGGTCGCAATCAATTACTTCCACGGTATTGGCCAAGAATAACAGATCAAGAGCTGCAGCAAATTTCTGGAGAGTATCCTTTCATATTTTTTTTCAACTCCTTGGCAACACTGACGCTTAAATTATCTACGTGCAAATTACATGATGCATAGTTGATCTAGTAGGAGAGGGAGGTCTTGAATATGCTGTGTATTTGTTTTTGTTGTGGATATTGTGTTGTGTTCCTTGACTGTATTTTGCTGCAAGTTCGAATTCAACCATCGTTCCACTGTTTGAGAAGGTTCTAAGTGCTAGTGATGCAGGCCGCATAGGACGACTTGTTCTTCCAAAAGCCTGTGCCGAGGTGATATGTCTCTTCTGTATAGCAACCCTTTTGCTTTCTCTTCATAATTTAGTATGCTGTTGCCACGTTTCGATTTCACTTTGTCATATAATCTGTATGAATAAAAACCTTTATGCAAGGAGCACCATGAGCTCCCGGATGTTAGAATTTGGGGAACCACAGTTGCCTATGTTCAAGAGATCGATTGGAAATGAAAATAAGCAACACAGAAAACCTGTTGTAACACAGACAACAAGTCGATCTAATTAGCATTTAGTCCCTTGCTGTTTTGCCTATTTGCATTCTCATGGCGTATTTAGAATAGGAACATCATTATATTGGTGATACTCCTGTCTAAATGATCAAGTGAAACCTGTTTCATGGTTAGAAAGTGCCATTCACATAGCTACTGTGATGTCGGGCAGCAAACTGCTTGATAATATCCCCATAACACATATAAGTTTTCTCCCCTATAATCCTGAGTTGCTGAGGTACTCTATGTAGGCCTATTTTCCACCAATCTCTCAGCCAGAAGGTCGTCCATTGACAATTCAAGATGCAAAAGGCAAAGAATGGCATTTTCAGTTCAGATTCTGGCCAAATAACAACAGCAGAATGTATGTCTTGGAGGGTGTTACACCATGCATACAGTCCTTACAATTACAAGCTGGTGATACAGGTGATTTGCAACTTATTTCTTATATATGGTTTTTTGAGGAATCTTATTGTTCAAATTTGAACTAAAGCCATGACAGTTATCTTGCGACGGAGGGAGTATGATAATAAGCATCGCTTGCTCTATTCCATCACGCACATGTTCATGCTTTAAGCTTGATTTTACTTAGGGCTTTATTCATTCAAAAGAATTCCATAGGAATTTTGCAAGATTCTATCCCTTGGGAATTTTTCAGCTTGTTTGATTTTTAGAACTGAAAACCATGGAACCATAGCAAGTTTTCCTATGGAATAATTCACATGCAATTCCGAAGGAAATTTCCCTTAAGGTCCTTTTGTGTCTACGACAATAGCGAACACCCAATCCTTAAAAATATTTCCTCTCTTTTCCTGTGGTGCAACCAGAAATTTTTGTTATATATTCCAGGGTTCCCAATTCCCGTAGGACTCAACGTATCATGACACCAATTCCTAAATTTTCCATATTCCTGTATTTTTTTATAGTCCTGTGAATAAAAAGATCCTATGTGAATCTTATTCTATCGAACATTTGTGTTTACTTTGGCATTTTTATTGGGAAAGCAACCAATTATGAATCTCCTTAAGCAGTTTCAACTTTCTAAACTAGATGCATTGCCAGTTATCATGGAATGGACAAGTGCAAGTGAGATATATGACATGTTTTCATTGTATTTTTGTTGTATCCATATCACTGTATTTCTGTCTCAAATTTTCATGTCCAGCAACAGCTCTTACATGATTCAATACATGGTTTCCATGCTATATAAAGTGAATGTGCTGCATAGAATTATCGGCTTATACCATGTTCTTTGTGCTGCCCCTGTTTTTATTTACTCTGCATATGAGCTTTGTCCAAAGTCAAACTTTATAAGCTTTCAACAAGTTTGTAGGAAAATATATTAACATATACACCACCAAATAAATACCATTAGTCATTTGATTCATCATTGAATAAATTTTCACATCATATAGATTTGTTATTGTAAATGTTCATATATTTTTCTACCTACTTGGTCAAACTTTATAAAGTTTGACTTCAGTCAAAGCTAATATGCGGAGTAAATAAAAACGGAGGGAGCATTGTGATTTTACTGGGAAGATTTTTATATGTACTGGTGCATGTGATTTTACTGGGAAGATTTTTATATGTACTGGTGTATGTGATTTTACTGGGAAGATTTTTATATGTACTGGTGTTTTTCATTGTCTACAGTGACCTTCAGTCGGATAGAACCTGGAGGGAAACTTGTTATGGGCTTCCGAAAGGCCACAAACACTGTCAGTTTGCCAGTAAGTTTGAATTTCAAAGCAATTATGTTCCCTATTCTGTGCCTCCAGCTTTATTTCAATGTATTTATGTTACTTCTACACAGGACTCACAGATTTCAGCCATAGCAACTGGTTCCCTTCTCGGTGATTCATTCTTTTCTAACACAAATGAGAATCTATCTATAGTAAGTGGTTACTCAGGATTTCTTCAGTCAATGAAGGGAGCTGCAGATCCCCAGCCAAGCTCTCTATTTGATCATCATGCCAACTCAGCTGATGGGGATGTTAGTTGGCTTAAGGCAGATAGATTTGGTGGCAGGCCAGATGAGGGGTCTTTTCAGTTTTTACACAAAAGAAGCCGCAATATTGGTTCCAAAAGCAGGAGGCTTTTAATGGATAACGAGGAGGCCCTGGAACTGAAGCTTTCCTGGGAAGAGGCTCAGGAGTTGTTGCGTCCTGCTCCATCTGCAAAACCAACAGTTGTGATGATTGAGGACTATGAATTTGAAGAATATGATGTAAGCTGGGTTCATTCTTCACGTTTCATCACTTCAAGGCACCCTTCATTGGAAGCCTAGCAAGACAACTCTTCGTTCTCAGCAATGGACTTTGATAACTGAACCTATTCTAACTTTACCACGTACATGCAGGAACCTCCTGTCTTTGCAAAGAGATCAATTTTCACCAGTCGTTCTACAGGGTAAGAAACTCAATGAACAACAGAATACCATGGTAGTCTAGTTTTCAACATGTCAGGAAATCATATGGAAGTTTATGTTCTTAGCTTCAGTTGTACCAAGTTGTGCAAATACCTGATTGTATATATTTAGGGAACAAGATCAATGGATTCAGTGTGATGATTGCTCAAAATGGCGTCGTCTGCCTCTTAATGTCATTATTGCCTCCAAGTGGAGATGTGCTGACAACACATGGGATCCAAAAAGGTAATACTATTTCACATTTATGATGGAACCTATTTTTATTCTGCTAAAAGCTGTCAATTATGATGATCAGTAGGGTGTGTGATGATGGACTGCATACTGAAAAGCTTAAGCTTTTGACTGATTCTGGTTTTGTCTAAACTGGCCCACAGCCATACCTGAGCAAAAGTTTCTTTTAATTAAACAACCTCTGTTTTCTCCTCTGACTGACCACCTTTTTACTTGTGCTAAAAAACTTTTTTACTGTATTGCATAGGATATCTTGATTAGGTCTATGAAAAACTTAGTAGCATCGCGTATCTAATACTGTCTATTCATGAGCTATCTAATAGTCTAAAACTCTAAATACAATCAGAATATTCTGTGATGTTATTTAGAATATTGTTTGCTATTACTTCTTCAGCCTTGAAACAATTCTCTATTGTTATCCCTGCGTTCATCACGATTTCCCTCAATGTGAAATAATTCTATTATAATTACATTGCTTTTACAGACATACCAGTGCAATAATGTTGTAGCCTCTCTTTGTTAGTGTTTCATATTATTTTCATCGTATTTCGTAGTGCTTTCACATTCTGCTTAGCTGCTTGTGCTTAATCAGTTGCTACAATATGCAGCTGTTCCTGCTCTGCACCTGAAGAATTAGCCCACAAGGAGTTACAAAGTATTCTCCAGCAGTACGAAGGTATGCATTATTTGCTGGCCCTGATAACAAGAGTACAAGATATCCATGATAAAGAAAGGACATTTGGGCAGCTTCACCTTGTGAAAAGTAGAAATGAAAATAAAAATGGAAGGAGGAAATTTTTACACAAGACATCACCATTGAACAGAACCTAAAAGGCTAACTATTACTGCAGAGATCAGGAGGCAGAAGAGCAACTATTTCTTGAAGCAGAGCATCCCCGAAATGGATGCGTCGAGCCTCGACGCCTTGGCCACTGCTGCAGTCTTTGGGGAGGTCGGGAACCAAGGCGCTGCATCGGTTGCAACGACCACCAAGCACCCCCGGCACCGGCCCGGCTGCACTTGCATAGTGTGCATCCAGCCACCCAGCGGCAAGGGGCCGAAGCACAACCCGGCGTGCACTTGCAACGTGTGCATGACCGTCAGGCGCCGTTTCAAGACGCTCATGATGAGGAAGAAGCAACGGCAGTCGGAGCGAGAGGAGGCCGAGGCGAGCAAGAGGATCGCTTGGGTGGGCAGGGACGAGCCCGAGGGGAGCAACCTGTCGCGGTCCCCCCAGACGGTGGACACCACGCGAGACTGCGACGTGATCATGTTCGACAAGGCCGAGGCGAACAAGGGTCACATAGACCTCAACTTCCACCCCGCCAGCCGCGAGGAGGAGCAGCAGCATAGCGGCCAGCCCCGGGTGAGCATGGTCAGCCTACTTGAGGTCGCGAACCGCCCCCTGGAGAGCTACATGAAGCAGAACGGTCTCGTGAGCCTGGCGGCGGAGCAGGGGAGCAGCTCCGGCACGGCCACAGTCCCGTCTCAGCCTGCTCCGATGGAGAGCGAAGAGCGGCCCTCCGACGAGGGGCGTGCCGTGCCGGTGGAGCAGGAGCGGGAGCCCGTGGACATCATGGCCGTCGACGAGGCAGCCTGTGAGAACCAGGGCCATGCTGCCAGTGCCAGTGACATCGCTGCTACCTGACCTGAGCTTGTTGACCGTGCGCCTGTGTTAGTGGGTGGGTGTTTGTAACTTGTTTGTGTGTGTGTATGATCGGCTTACCCCTTTTTTTCCCCAAGGAACAGCTGGTGCGTTTTGATGTGAAAATCAAAATGATAGTCGTGTTGGTGTAACATACGTGTACAGGGCTGTGCAACCTCGTTTGTACTAAAGTTGTAAGCTCGGTTGGTATGAAAGGCAGCTTGGTGGCTGGCTGGTTGGTGTTGTACCTCATGCCTAAGAGCAACTCTAACGGGCTGACCCAAACGGACATCGATTTTGTTCGCCTTTTGTCTGTTTGGGTCGCCCGTCTGTCCGTCTGTGTCCGTTTTTTCGATTGGGTCGGCCGGTGCGTCCAATGGGGCCAGACAGTGCATGAGCTCCGTGCCGCCGCCCCGAGCTCCCGTGCGCGATCACCCTGCGGCTCTCCTCGTGCTGCAGCTCGCCATGCCCGCCCCGCGGCTCTCCCTGTGCCGCCGCCTGTCCCATGGCTTGCCGTGCCCACAGCTAGCCGCCCTCTCGCCGCGCCCACAGCTCGCCACCCCGCCGCTCTCCCCGTGCCACAGCTCGCCGCGCCCGCTCCCGCAGCTCTCCCCGTGTCGCAGCTCACCGCGCCCGCCCGTGGCTCCCCCTGCCGCTGCCGCGCCGGTGCCGCCCAGCTCGCGCCTCGCCCCGAGCAGCTCGCCGGGCTGCAGCAGCTCTCGCCTGGCCGCGCCCCGCATGCCCCTCGCGCTGCGCGCCCGCAGCAGCTCGTGCTCCTCTCGTCCCCCGCAGCAGCTCGCTGGGGTTGCAGCAGCTCGCGCCGCCCAGATCACGGACCTATAAAAAGTATGGAGGTTATTTTCTCTAGTCCCCAATATCCTATATATGTGTATTTGTGATGTTTCCTAATTCCAATTGAACATCCGCAGGGCAGCGACTTCATTAATGGGCATCATAGAGACCCTTGTGGTGAAAATTTTAAATCCTCAATCCTTTCTGGTCCTGAACTCTGTGATGAAGCCTCAACTTAGAAAGTCGGCACAAATTGATAGTGCTACTGTTGTGAATTGGAAGCCCAAATTTGACGGCAAGTTTCAATATGATGTGATTCTAAATATTACTAGTACTTATGTCAATGCATGGCATAAAAATGACACATCCAATAATTCAATTAAATATCATTGTCAGTAGCCTGTTGGCTTACATGGTTGAATTGCATGCCTTTCTCCAGTGGGACTAAATACACTGTGAGTTAACCCTAATGGAACATTTTTCAGGTCCAGTAGAGATGACCGTTCTCACTTTGTTTTTGCCTTGAAGTACATTTCAACCAAACAATATATTGGAAAATGAACCAGAAGAATATTCAGGAGCAAAGGTTAGCTTAGTTTCTTATCTCTATGCTTGAAAATTATCTAGAAACATGAGGGCAGGGGGAACTGAAAGACACTCATATGCTAACTAACTTCACTTTCTGAGTGATTAGACTTCAAGCATTGATCCTCATGTCTTGTGCCTGAAAAACCTAATGCTTAGTTTATTTGTGCCGTGACAACGGATTGTTGGACCATATAGATGATCTTTATGATGATGAAATGAGATGCTCTTGAAGCATAAGCACTGAAGTCAATAGTTGGTTGTCTGAGTTTGAGCAGGCCAGTGCCTTCTAAACCGCAGTCTGCAGTTGAAACGTTTTCAAGCTATATCACTTGAAACAATGATGATTCGGCGGCGGGGAGGCCGGGAGGCGGATCTGTTGGCGGGGAGGAGCTTGGTGGACCCATGACTCCATGCCCTCTGCTCGGCCTTTATCTTCTATCGTAGTTGTACTAGCCCATCATTCTAACGGTAAAGCTCTATTTTTTTGAGGAAATGCTTTGCCCACTCTAATAATAAAAAGTGTTTTGTACACTCTACAACACCTATGAAGCCGACTTAAAAATAGATGCCTCAAGAATGCACATGCCGGACGCGCGCACATTACTCATTACCCACCTAAAAAAGGTGTGATATCAATTACCCAACTTAATTGGAGTTTTCAAGTAATCAGTCTAATTTAGCATAAGAAATGCCGCAAAGAAAAGTCTGCAAACATGGGATGAAATAATCTTCAGGTAATGGACATATAACAACATATACGTACATGCCGGTACATATACATACCATGTACTGATATATCCCATTTAGTCTCGTTGTCCTATCAAACACCTTATCTCCTAGAACAAAGAAAAGATCATGTGCTGGGGTTTATATTTGGGTTGGGCCGGGGCTTCATTTGGATATGCACACATGATTTTTGGGAGGAAGAATACATAGTGAGGCATTTTTTTAGGGATACCCAACAAGGCAGCTGGTTGGTGACGGAGGGATTACTCGTAGAGGCAGACACCAGTAACTTTTTTTGTCTATCTAATAAAGTATGTTCTTCATTCCTCAGATAACAGAGGGCACAGCGGTAGTCAGGAATGAGAGAAAAACACATCCGAAGTAATGTGAATAAATTTCTCCAAATGGTCTACAAAGCTTCTCACATGTCCATTTGTTCAGTGTCATTTTTTCGTGGTTATTTTAAAGTACTCTTGAATCCCTGTTTTAATTTGAATCATCCATGTCTTGTAGTCAAAGGGTTCAGGTTTGACATTAAAACTGATAATGAGGTGTTAATTTGGGCATTTAGACTGAAAGGGAATAATATTTTGAAGACCTTAGATATCAAACAATTTCCAAGTGCACTTCTATAATTATACTGTATATGTTTTGTAGAAAATTGAAATGCTTTTCTTCCTTACCATGTGCAAGAAGTTTGTTACTGGACATGCTATTAGCGCATTACAAGAAATTTAATTAATATTTTTTCTAAGAAAGAATACATCAGCAGGATATGCGTATTAACATCCACTTCCTTTATGTAAGCAATTGTGTACACATTTTTAATTTGCTAACCATACTTTAAAGTCCTGATCTATGAATTTTTTTTCTAGAACACGCAAGAGGCTTGTGGGTCTTATATATTAAGAAAGGAGGAAAAATGATTCAGTTGCATGATGGCAAAGCATAGACGCCGCCCAACACCACCAACAGAAAAACATAAGGAACCTATCCTCCACAACCCCACCAGCACCAGACCTAATCCTAGCTCGCTTCCAAAGCAGCAAGCGGGGCATGAATTTTCGCCACCACCCCCGGGGTCATGACGGCAACACGATCGAAAATCCTACTGTTTCGCTCAAGCCAAATGTTACATTTGGGGTATGGTATCACACCAGCTTATTCCTATGGAAGGTCCGCATATTGAAATTACTATAGTGTTAGTTGTAAAATGTTTAAATTAATCCTTCAATTTATGTTGAAGTATATGTGCATTGTCCAACTTTCTCCATCTGTTCTGTGTTTTGATTAAACTAGTTGGCCCATCCAATTCTACATGGTATGGGTCAAGAGGTCTTGACCGACTTGTGCAATTTAAGGTAAAAATGTGTAGCCCATATTTGGGCCATATGTAGATATGAAGGAGCCACATGTGGGGCGGGAAGTTGAAGAATGGGTGCATGCATGTAGAGGCTAACCATGTTTCATAGACTCTCTCACAAAAAATAGAAAGCTCACTAACTCTTGATTGGTATGAAAATACTACTAAAGTAAATTATGCCATAATTTGAGCATTAAAATTCACTATATATTTTCTACTTTGCGCATATACGCTTGCTATATCTGATTATTTGTGTTGTAGGCCATACTTAGATCTCAACAGTCAAGGGTCAGGACTTATACTTCTCGGTAAGTCTTTAGGAAAAATGGTGGGCCTTGTAACTATGTCTGGTGTCCCTTGACCTGCTTATTATTTTATTTGAAAGCTTTGCAATCTTCCTTTTTTGCATCAGTTTAACTTCAATGTGGTCAGAATGGAATTTATGTTTTTTCTTTTTGGCTAAACTCAGCAATGTTGAGGAAGTTATGTTTAATGTACTCCATTTTTAGGTAGATGATTTTATGCTTTTTTTTGCATCAACAAATAAATGTACTTATAGTATCAGCAGTTTGCTTGAAAGCCTCTTTTGATTCATTGATGTCGTTCCTTTATCAACAATTCCAGGCTTCAAGGATGAGATCATGCTAGATCAAGGACCTATTAGAAGTATGGAGGTTATTTTCTCTAGTCCCCAATGTCCTATATATGTGTATTTTTTATGTTTCCTAATTCCAATTGAACATCCGCAGGGCATCTACTTCATTAATAGGTATCATGGAGATGCTTGTGGTGAAAATTTTCAATCCTCAATCCTTTCTAGTCCTGAACTTAGAGTGATGAAACCTCACCTTGGAAAGTTGGAACAAATTGATGGTGCTACTGGTGTGAATTTCAAGCCCAAATTTGACGGCAAGTTTCAAACTAATGTGATTCTAAATGTAGCTAGTACCTATGTCAATGCATGGCATAAAAAAGACACACACCCACTAATTCAATTAAACTGACACATTCAGTAATTCAATAAAATATAATCGTCAGTAGCCTGTTGGCTTACATGGTTGAATTGCATGGCTTTTTCCAATGGGATTAAATACACTGTGAGTTAACCCTGATGGGACATTTTTCAGGTCCAGCAGAGATGGTTGTTCCCTCTCTTTTGCCACAAAGTTCATTTCAACCAAACAATATAATGGAAAATGAAACAGAAGAATATTCAGGAGCAAATGTTAGCTTAGCTTCTTATCTCTATGTTTGAAAATTATCTAGAAACATGAGGGGAGGGGGAACTGGTAGACACTCATCTGCTAACTAACTTCGGTTTTTGACTGATTAGCCTTCAAGCATTGATCCTCATGTCTTGTGCGTGAAAACCTAATGCTCAGTTTATTTGTGCCATGACAACGAAATGTTGGACCATATAGATGATCTTTATGATGATGAGTGAAATGCTCTCGAAGCATAAGCACTGAAGTCAATAGTTGGTTGTCTGAGATTGAACAGGCCAGTGCCTTCTAAATTGCAGTATGCAGTTGAAACCTTTTCAAGCTATATCACTTGAAACAATGACGATTCGATGACGGGGAGGCCGGGAGGTGGATCCGTTGGCAGGGAGGAGCTCGAAGGACCCATGACTCCATGCCCTTTGCTCGGCCTTCGTCTTTTATCGTAGTTACATTAGCCCATCATTCTAACGGTAAAGCTCTATTTTTTGAGGAAATGCTTTTACCACTCTTATAGTAAAAAATGTTTTGTACACTCTACAACGCCTATTAATCCATCTTAAAAATAGATGCCTCAAGAATGCACATGTCGGACGACCGCACATTACTCATTACCGAAGTAAAAAAAGGTGTGATATACATTACCCAGCTTCATTGGAGTTTTCAAGAATTCAGTCTAATTCAGCGTAAGAAATGTTGCAAAGAAAAGTCTGCAAACTTGGGCTGAAACATTCTTTAGGTAATGGACATATAAACACATATGCGTACATACATACCATGTATGTGATATATCCCATTTAGTCTCGTTGTCCTATCAAGCACTTATGTCCATGAACGAAGAAAAGATCAGGTGCTGGGGTTTATAATTGGGTTGGGGGCTTCATTTGGATATGCAAACATGATTTTTTGGAGGAAGAATACATAGTGAGGCATTTTTCTAGGGATACACAACAAGACAGCTGGTTGGTGACGCAGGGATTACACGTAGAGGCAGACACCGGTAACTTTTTTTGTCTTTGTAATAGAGTATGTTCTTCATTCCACAAATAACAGAGGGCATATGACTAGTCAGGAATGAGAAAAAAACACATCCGATGAAATGTGAATAAAATTTTGCGAATGGTGTACTAAGCTTCTCACATGTCCATTTGTTCAGCGTCAATTTTTCATGGTTATTTTAAATTACTCTCGCATCTCTGTTTTAATTTGAATCATCCATGCCTTGTAGTAAAAGGGATCATGTTTGACATTAAACTGATAATGATGTGTTAATTTGGGCATTTAGACTGAAAGGGAATAATATTTTTGAAGACCTTAGATATCGAACAATTCCAAGTGCACTTCTGTAATTATACTGTATATGTTCTCTAGAAAATTGAAATGCTTTTCTTCCTTACCATGCGCAAGAAGTTTTTTGCTGGACATGCTATTAGAGTGTTAAAAGAATAATTAAATAATATAAATTATTCTAAGAAAGAATACATCAACATGATATGCATATTGCTATCCACTCCGTTTATGTAAGCTGTTGTGTACACATTTTTAATTTGCGAACCATACTCTAGAATTTGAAGTCCTGATCTATTTACATTCTTTTGTAGAACACGCAAGATGATTGCGTGTCTTATATATTAAGAAAACATGAGAAATGATTCAGTTACATGATGGCACAACATAGACGTCGACCACAATAGAAAAACACAAGGAAAGTATCCTCCACAAACCCACCAGCACCAGACCTAATCCTAGCTTCCTTCCAAAGCAGCAAGTCGGGCATGAATTTTCGCCACCACCCTCGGGGTCATGATAGCAACACTATCGAAAACCCTACTGTTTCGCTCAAGCCACATGTTATATTTGGAGTATGGTATCACACCAGCTTATGCCTCTCGAAGGTCCGCATATTGAAATTACTGTTGAGTTTAGTTGTAAAATGTTTAAATTAATACTTCAATTTATGTTGAAGTATATGTGCATTGTCCATCTTTCTCCATCAGTTTTGTCTTTTGATTAAACTGGTTGGTGCATCCAGTTCTACGTTGTATGGGTCAAGAGGTCTTGACCGACTTGTGCAATTTAAGGTAAAAATGTGTAGCCCACTTTAGGGTCATATTTAGATATGAGGGAGCCACACGAGGGGCGGGAAGTTGAAGTATGGAAGCATACATGTAGAGGCTAACCCTGTTTAATAGACTCTCTCTCATTAAAAATTGGAAAGCTCGCTAAATCTTGTTTGGTATGAAAATACCAGTAAAGTAAATTATGCCATACTTTTAGCATTCAAATTCACTATATATTTTCTACTTTGGGCATACACGTTGGCTATATCAGATTATTTGTGTGGTAGACCATACTTAGATCTCAACAGTAAAGGGTTAAGATTTATACTTCTAGGTCAGTCTGTAGGAAAAATGGTGGACCTTGTAACTATGTCTGGTGTCCCTTGACCTGCTTATTATTTAACCTTGAAAGCTTTGCCATCTTCCTTTTTTGCATCATTTCAACTTCAGTGTGGTCAGTGTGGAATTTATGTTTTTTCTTTCTGGCTAAACAAAACAACGCTGATGAATTTATGATTAATCTGCTCATGTTTTAGGTTCTTGATTTAAGCTTCTTTTTGCATCGACAAATAAAGGAAATTTTAGGATCCGCAGTTTGCTCGAAAACCACTTTTGATTCATTGATGTTTGTTCCGTTATCAACAGTTCCAGGCTTCAAGGATGAGATCAAGCTAGATAAGGGACCTATAAGAAGTATGGAGGTCATTTTCCCTAGTCCCCAATATCCTATATATGTGTATTTGTGATGTTTCCTAATTCCAATTGAGCATCCGCATGGCAGCTTCTTCATTAATGGGCATCCTTGAGATGCTTGTAGTGAAAAATTTCAAGCCTCAATCCTTTCTGGTCCTGAACTCAGAGCAATGAAGCCTCACCTTGGAAAGTAAGAACAAATTGGTAGCGCTACTAGTGTGAATTGCTAACCCAAATTTGACGGCAAGTTTCAAATTGATTTGATTCTAAATATTACTAGTACTTATATCAATGCATGGCATAAAAATGACACATCCCATAATTCAATTAAATATCATTGTCAGTAGCCTGTTGGCTTACATGGTTGAATTGCATGGCTTTTTCCAATGGGACTAAATACACTGTGAGTTAATCCCGACGGAACATTTTTCAGGTCCAGCAGAGATGGCTATTCCCCCTCCTTTGCCTCGAAGTACATTTCAACAAAACAATATATTGGAAAATGAACCATAAGAATATTCAGGAGCAAAGGTTAGCTTAGTTTCTTATCTCTGTGTTTGAAAATTATCTGGAAACATGAGGGCAGGGGAAACTAAAAGACACTCATCTGCTAACTAACTTTGATTTCTGAGTGATTATATATACTTCAAGCATTGATCCTCATGTCTTGTGCCTGAAAAACATAATGCTTAGTTTATTTGTGCCATGATAACGGATTGTTGGACCATATAAATGATCTTTATGATGATGAAATGAGATGCTCTCGAAGCATAAGCACTGAAGTCAATAGTTGATTGTCTAAGTTTGAACAGGCCAGTTCCTTCTAAACTGCAGTTTGCAGTTGAAACCTTTTCAAGCTATATCACTTGAAACAATGACGATTCGATGGTGGGGAGGCCGGAAGGCGGATCTTCTGGCAGGGATGTGCTCAGTGGACCCATGATTCTGTGCCCTCTGCTCGACCTTTGTCTTGTATCGTAGTTATATTAGCCCATCATTCTAATGGTAAAGCTCTATTTTTTGAGGAAATGCTTTCCCCACTCTTATAATAAAAAAGTGTTTTGTTCACTCTACAATGCCTATGAAGCCGGCTTAAAAATAGATGCCTCATAATGCACATGTCAGACGCGCGCACATAACTGATTACCCACGTGAAAAAGGTGTGATATCAATTACCCAACTTCATTGGAGTTTTCAAGAAATCAGTCTAATTCTGCGTAAGAAATGTTGCAAAGAAAATTCTGCAAACATGGGGTGAAACAATCATCAGGTAATGGACATATAACAACATATACATAGATACATACCATGTACATGATATATCGCATTTAGTCTCGTTGTCCTATCAAGCACTTATCTCCTCCAACAAAGAAAAGATCGTGGGCTGGAGTTTATAATTGGGTTGGGGGCTTCATTTGGATATGCAGACATGATTTTTGGGAGGAAGAATAATAGTGAGGCATTTGTTTTAGGGATACACAGCAAGGCAGCTGGTTGGTGATGCATGGATTACTCGTAGAGGCAGACAGAAGTAACTTTTTTTCGTCTATCTAACAGATTATGTTCTTCATTCCACAGATAACAGAGGGCATAGGGCTAGTCAGGAATGAGAAAGAAAACTACATCCGAGGAAATGTGAATATTTTTTTCCAAATAGTGTACTAAGCTTCTCACATGTCCATTTGTTCAATGTCATTTTCTGGGAGTTATTTTAAAGTACTCTCGCGTCCCTGTTTTAGTTTCAATCATCCATGTCTTGTAGTCAAAGGGATCAGGTTTGCCATTAAAACTGATAATGAGGTGTTAATTTGGGCATTTAGAGTGAAAGGGAATAATATTTTTGAAGACCTTAGCTATCAAACAATTTCCATCTGCACTTTTGTAATTATACTGTATATGTGCACTAGAAAGTTGAAATGTTGTTCTTCCTTACCATGTGCAAGAAGTTTGTTACTGGACATGCTATTAGCGCGTTACAAGAAAATTAAATAATATATTTTTTCTAACAAAGAATACATCAACAGGATATGCGTATTGCCATCCACTTCGTATATGTAAGAAACTATGTACATATTTTTAATTTGCGAACCATACTCTGGAATTTAAAGTCCTGATCTATTTACATTTTTTTCTAGAACTACGCAAGAGGATTGCATGTCTTATATATTAAGAAAGGTGGAAAAATGATTCAGTTACACGATGGCAAAGCATAGACGCCGCCCAACACCACCAACAGTAAAATACAAGGAACTTATCCTCCACAACCCCACCAGCACCATACCTAATCCTAGCCTGCTTCCAAAGCAGCAAGTCGGGCATGAATATTCGCCACCACCCCCGGGGTCATGACGGCAACACGATCGAAAACCCTACTCTTTCACTCAAATCAAATGTTACATTTGGAGTATGGTATCACACCAGCTTATGCCTCCGGAAGGTTCGCATATTGAAATACAATAGAGTTTAGTCGTAAAATGTTTAAATTAATCCTTGATTTTATGTTGAAGTATATGCGCATGGTCCATCTTTCTCCATCTCTTTTGTCTTTTGATTAAACTAGTTGGCACATCCAATTCTATGTGGTATGGGTCAAGAGGTCTTGATCGACTTGTGCGATTTAAGGTAAAAATATGTAGCCCATCTTTGGGCCATATTAAGATACGAGGGAGCCACACGTGGGGCGCGAAGATGAAGAATGGGTGCATACATGTAGAGGCTAACCATGTTTAATAGACTCCCTCTCAAAAAAAAAGTGTAGCGACCTGACCCAAAATCGGTCAAATCTCTGTGTCTGTACCATCTCAAGATCATGCTGGTACTCACAGTACATCTATGAAATAATCAAAGTTCAATCACACCTGAATGTTATTACACGATTCTCATATAGAGTCTTTATTACAAGAGAATAAATTCGGCTCTAGGCCAACTCATGAGAAATAAACTACTAATGCTGCGGAAGCGTAGAAGTATAGCGAGTCCATCCGACTCCAAAGGGCAATCGCCAAGCGAGCGTAGCCTCACTCCTGTTCGAATAAATCTCGCAACATAAGGCGTTGCAGCCGTGTAGGTCAGCTTTTTTGAATAAGCTGGCAAGTCATGAAGAGAATAACAATAATAAAAATTTCTATCACTATATGCATTTTGGCTGTGGGGCTCCAAGTTTCATCATTTTGCGAAAAGCAAATTTTTCCCTACTACAATGGACTTGCTTGCAAATTACTACAAATTGTTGGTAGATATTGAGATGGTTCCGCCAACCAATATCTCATTCCCAAATCATTAAGTCATAAACCCCTCAAATTAATTCATTAGTTTTAGTGTTGAGATTTCCGAATACTTCCAAGTTCCAGAGGCTCAAATGTCCGTAACCGGGGACACGGCTAATCGATTGGATCTTTAACTCTGCAGAGGTTTGCGCACTTTTCCGGCAAGAATCATTCCCTCCTTTTAAGTCTTCGCACTTCATGGTGTTTGAAGACGGGATGAATGAAACAGGGTCTTCCAAAGAGTTCTTCAGCTCTACCGGTACCCATCAATCCTACCGTTCTTCTACATCTCGTAGTACCGCCCAGCCAGCGTCACTACTAGGGTCAACCCAGCCGAGCCCATAATGGCTTGCGGCTGCACAGTAAGCTTCGGTCATGGGGCATCCATCCGTCTCTTCGTGGCTGGGTGAAGCTTTCCGCAAGATGTCATGGCACTTCTCCATGCATCCCGGCCAACCACTGGGTGCTCCAGGGTGCCCGTCAACCGTCCTCCACCCAGTAGTGAATTCTGAAGTCCATCTTGATTCTTGTAGTTCATGGGGTTGTCATCATCATTGACTCTCATATCTTTCTTATGAATTTCACTCAACCAAAACCCGTCTACGAGCATAGCAAAGTAAACTACTTCGTCCCGGGGTCATGGTAACCGGGGGGTTGGTTCATCCTACCACATGATACTACTCAAGATTAATAACTTCAAAATTTCAACTACTACATGCATGGTGGGGTGGTGATAATTCTAATGCACAAAAACATAGGTATAGAAAATAACATGATCAAAACTTGCCTTCTTGATGATCCTCGTAAGCTAAAGATTAAGTAGTAGCAAGCTTCAGACCGAAACTCTACCGAAACAAACAATAATCATAATAAGCATAACATCACTTAACACAATAGCAATAGCAACATAACACACCAAATCAAACAATCAAAACCCAAAGGAAAACTCAAAGAAAACCAATTCAAAGTTTTCCTACTTCAAGCAACAACTAAAATAGTTTTATATAACAAAATTTTTCTCAACATCACCTAATCATGAGTTTATGTTAACTTAACAGAAAAGAATGCATTAAGCAACTAGGAGCAAAAAGAATTAATTTAAAATCTATTATGAAACTCCTATAAGGCCTAATTCAATTTCTATTAAGAAAATAAAATAAAACTTTTATTTATTATAAATAAAAGTTCATCCCTTAAAGTGACAGAAACTATCCTAGAATAATCAATCACATGTGAAAAATAAATTGATTCACTAATTAAAATAATAGGAAAACAGTAGCTAGTTAATTAATTAGGATTAACAAGATTCTGATTAAAACTATTTTTAATTAATCCTAAAATACCCAATTAATTTCTATGGTTTGGCAATGTCAAAATAAAGTTGGGACAAAAAGAATCATATAAAAATAATTTTTCTAGCTCATTTGATGACAGATTTACTATTCTGACTAAAACTAAATTAAAGCAATTTTAATTAATTTTAACATAGCAAAATATATATATTCTACAGAAACTATAGGAAATTTGCAAACCAACAAAAAAAGAATCACCTAAAAATATTAAACAGAATAAAAGATATGAATTTTTTAAAACAGGAACTATTCTGTTAAAACAGAAAACGAAATTAAATGAAAAAGGGCCAAATGGGCCTAAACTACGCACTGAGCGTAATATAAACTAAACGGGCCCTAGGGTTTAAACTAGTCGGGCCGGGCTAAAAAAATAAACCCTAACTAAACTAAACCGTAACGAACCGGCCGGTTTTTATTAAAAAAAAATACCCCTTCGGGGGTTTCTAATCTACACCGTAGGTTTGGGATCCGACGGCGGGGAGGAGTTCCGGTGACTCACCGGAGCTCGACGGCGGCGGCGGCGGCGGTGGCGAGTGCGCTGGCCTCTCCGGTTGTCGGGGAGGTCGGTGGAGTGGCCCGGCGGGTGCGGACGGGCTCGGGGAGGTGTTTGGTGGAGTCGGTGGAGGTCGGGGATGGCTAGGGCGGCGACGGCGACGCAAATGGCGGCGGCGGGAGGCTTGGGCTCCGGCGACGGCGTGAGAGAGGAGGAGGGGCTCCGGCGAGGGGCTAGGGGGGGGGGAATGGGGTGCGGGGGCCCAGTATTTATAGGGGAGGGCCTCGGCGTGGCATCGGGGGGCGATCGGGGGAGATCGGCATCCCGGATCTCACGGGATCCGGCGATCGGCGGCGGCGTGGCGTGGCGTGGGGCGGGGTTGAAGACGGGCGGGTCCACCTGTCGAGAGAGGGAGGGGGGTGGTGCGGTCGGGCGACCGACTCAAAGGGTTTGAGGCGAGGGAGGTGAGGCCGGTCAGGCTGGTGCTGGGCTGGCCTCTGGGGCGGCTCGGTGGGCTGGCTGGTGGGGGCTTGGTCTTGGCTGGGCAGAGGGCTGGCTGGCGCTGAGGGGGTTTCTTTTTTTTTAAATTTTTATTTTTAAATAAAAACAAAACAGGTATAACTTATAAAATATAAATATTTTATATAGGACATATATATATCAAAATGATCAGGGGAATATTCCCTATCATTTGAACATTTTTTCAAAGGCAAAATCCAAACTTTATAAAAATCCATTTTTTTCAAATTCAAATAAAATTCAGATTTGAACTCAAAACTTTTGGCACTGTTTCTTCTGATATTTTTGGAGTGTCATGTTTACTCCTCTCATACTTTTGATCAAGTATTTATCAGGCATAGTTTTTGAAATGTTTCCCACTTGCCAAGTTTGAATTCAAATTTGAAAGCTCAAAACTCTGAAACTCCAAATGGCATTCAAAATTCAAACAGGATGCATAGATGCTTAGCTATAATTGTAAAACATTCCAAATAGGAAATTTGGGATGTTACAAACCTACCCACCTTAAGATGAATCTCGCCCTCGAGATTCGGGTTGGCTAGCAAATAGGTGCGGGTGGTCTCGAAGAAGGTCTTCTTCTCGCTCCCAGGTGGCTTCTTCCTCGGTGTGATGACTCCACAAAGCACCTTGCAAAACTTGATGACCTTCTGCGGGTGACTCTGCTTTCATGATTTCGAGAATTCGGACGGGTTTCTCCTTGTAGGTCGATCACTTTGTCAAGCTGTATGGCCTCTAGGGCACCTTTGTGTCTCTCAACGGAACATCGGCCATGTCGGCATGACACTTCTTGGTGAGAAACATGGAAGACATCATGAACTCCGGACAATCCTTCCGCAATTCCAACTTGTAAGCAACTTCTCCACGACGCTCGAGGATTTTGTACGGGCCAATGAATCGGGTGCTAACTTTCCTTTGACACCAAACCACTTGATTCCACGAAGTGGAGACACACGAAGATATGCTCGGTCTCCCGCTTCGTAAGTCACTTCCTTGCGCTTCTTCGTCGGCATAACTCTTACGTCTCGATTGTGCTATCTTGAGTCTGTCTCGAATCAGCTTGACTTTCTCTTCGAATCCCCGATGAGGTCGGAACCGAAGAATGATCGATCTCCAACACTATCCCACAAAGCAATGGTGTTCTGCACCTCCTTCCGTATAGAGCTTGAAGGGGCCATCTTGATGGATTGATAAGCTGTTGTTGTATGAGAACTCCGCGTATGGCAAATTATCATCCCAGCTAGACCCATAGTCTAGCACACAAGCTCTCAACATGTCCTCCGAATCTGGTTGACTCTCTCGGTCGACCATCATCTGCGGATGAAAAGCTGTCTTGAATTCCAGCCTCGCACCCAAAGTTTCATGCAAGCGCTTCCAAAACTTTGAGGTAAACTGCGTTCCTCTATCGACACGATTTTCCTCGGAACTCCATGCGGACATACGATCCTGGTCATGTATATCTTGGCCAACTTAGCACTGGTATAGGTAGTCTTCACGGAATGAAGTGAGCTACCTTGGTCAAACGATCAACCACTACCCAGATGGAATCATAACTGAACGGGTCTGGGTAATCCTGTGATGAAATTCATTCCAAGTTTCTCCCATTTCCAATCGGAATCGGTAAAGGTTGAAGTAACCCTGCTGGTTTCGATGTTACGCCTTTACTCGTTGACAAACATCGCATCTTTACGTACTCGGCAATATCCTTCTTCATACTGTCCACGAAACTTTGCTTCAAATCCGGTACATCTTGGTGTTACCAGGGTGAATCGAGTACGGTGAATCATGAGCCTCTTGAAGAATTAGCTTCCTGAGTTCGGGATCATTGGGTACATAGATACGATCCTCGAACCATATGGCTCCGTGTTCATCCTTACGGAATCCTTTAGCTTTTCCTTCATTCATATTTTGCTTTATCTCATCAATTTCCTTGTCCGACTTACCGGCTTCACGAATCCTTTCGCCAAAGTGGACTGTACTTCGAGTTGCAACATATCCTCTCGAACTATCTCGATCGGAGATCTCGAGGTCATCGACTAACTCGGGTAATCCTCCTGCCGTAAGAGTATTCACATAACTCTTACGGCTCAAAGCATCTGCTACAACATTAGCCTTGCCTGGGTGGTAATGCAATCTCATGTCATAGTCCTTGATTAATTCTAGCCATCGCCTCTGCCTGAGGTTCAACTCTTTCTGCGTGAAAATATACTTCAAGCTCTTGTGATCTGTGTAAACATCACAACGGTTTCCGATGAGGAAATGTCTCCAGGTCTTGAGTGCATGCACTACGGCTGCTAACTCCAAATCATGAGTGGCATAATTCATCTCATGCGGTCGTAGCTGTCTGGAGGCATAAGCTACAACTTTTCCTTCCTGCATTAATACTCCTCCGAGTCCTTGACGAGAAGCGTCTAATAAACACTGGTATTCCTTGTGTATGTCCGCAAAATCGATCTTTGGGCTGTGACCAACCGTTTCTTCAATTCCTGAAAACTGGCTTGACAATCCTCGGTCCAAACATACTTGGCTTCCTTCTTCAACAGCTCGGTCATGGGCTTGGCAATCTTCGAGAAGTTCTCAATGAACCTCCGATAATATCCTGCGAGTCCGAGAAAACTGCGGATCTCCTTGGTCGAGGTGGGTGATCGCCAATCGGTGGTGACTCAACCTTGGCGGGTCAACTGCTATTCCTTCTCCTGAAATAACATGTCCGAGGAATCCTACTTCTTTCAGCCAAAATTCACATTTACTGAACTTGGCATACAACTGATGTTCTCGAAGTTTCTCCAGAACTAGACGCAAATGTTCCTTATGCTCTTCCTCGCTCTTGGAGAAAATCAGTATATCATCGATGAAAACCACGACAAACTTGTCCAGATATTCCATAAACACCTTGTTCATCAGATTCATGAAGTATGCAGGAGCATTAGTCAATCCAAATGACATGACGGTATACTCATATAAACCATACCTGGTAGTGAATGCTGTTTTGGGTATATCCTTTTCACGGATCTTCAACTGATGATACCCTGATCGAAGATCGATCTTAGAGAATACCTTGGCTCCTACTAGCTGATCAAACAGATCATTTATCATCGGCAGAGGATACTTGTTCTTGATGGTCACTTCGTTCAACGCACGATAATCCACAACCATCCTCAAGCTTCCATCCTTCTTCTCTACCAAAAGAACTGGGGCTCCCCAAGGTGATGAGCTTGGCCGAATATATCCTTTCTCCAATAACTCATTAATTTGATCCTTGATCTCTTTCAACTCATTCGGTGGCATCCGATAAGGTCTCTTGGATATTGGGGCTGTGCCGGGCAATAACTCAATCAGAAATTCAATGTCTCGTCCGTGGCATTCTGGTAATTCCTCCGAAACACATCGGAAAGTCTTGCACCTCGGCACTTCCTCTGAACAACTCCGTGAGGGAATGCACTGATTCTTCATCGGCTATGCTGGCTACATACTTGATCCTCTTACGCTCCGGTGTGGTGAGCAGAATAGACTTCTTGGGCACGATCTATGTTCCTTCAAACTTCGTCAACCAATCCATGCCTAGGATTACATCCAAGGTCCGGGTTTCCAACACTATGAGGTCTGCGGAAATTTATGGTTCTCGATGTTGAGGGTTGCATGACAGCCTAAGCTCGCCATCATTTCTCCTCCGCGGCCCGACGCGAAGGGGCTTCTAAGGGTTTTAGTGGGCAACCGTACTTTTCCACAACTACCCTTGATATGAATGAATGCGTTGCACCGTAATCAAAGAGTACCAATACTGAACATGAATTCAATAAAACTTACCAACCACGATTGTCCGGCTGCTCATAGACGTCCTCCACGTCGATGTGGTTCACCTGAGCACAAGGGAGCGGATTAGGCTTCTTCGCTGAGCCTCCATTGCCGTTTCCATTCCTCCGCTTGGCCTCCGGGCGTCGGTGGCATAGTGCCCCTGTCTTCCGGCACTTGAAGCGGTGATGTGGCTCAGATCCTTGAGCCGGCAGGGGCGATGCTGATTGCCATTACCATTTCCATTGCCATTGCCATGGCCTGACTTGTTGTCCTGGCTGCGGTTGTTCCCATTTCCTCCATGGTTATGGCCTCCATGGTTATGATGGGTGTGCCCTCCTGAGTATGGTGCATATCGGGGCTTCTGCTGAGCTCCCGAGTTGTGCTTCCCCTGGCTGTACTTCCACTTGCGGCTTTCAATCTGCTGCTGCTTGCCTTCAAGTATGGTGGCCTTGTCTACCAGCTCCTGGTAGTTGTTGAAGGTAGCCACAATAAGCTGCATACTCAACTCGTCGTTGAGTCCCTCGACAAATTTCTCCTGCTTTGCGGCATTTGTGGCCACATCATCCGGGGCATAGCGAGCTAGCTTGCTGAACTCATCCACGTACTGCGCCACAGTACGGTTCCCCTGGCGTAAGTTGCGGAACTCATGCTTCTTCAGACTCATGGCTCCAGCTGAAACATGAGCGGTGCGGAAGGCCTGCTGGAACTGATCCCACGTGATGGCACCAATGGGATAAGTGGCGGTGTAGTTCTCCCACCAAGAAGCTGCAGGTCCATCAAGTTGATGCGCGGCAAAGCGCACCTTCTCTGCATCAGTGCATCCAACAGTGACTAGCTCTCTTCTGACCTTGCGGAGCCAATCATCAGCCACAATCGGCTCAGTGCTACTAGAGAACACTGGCGGGTTCAACCTCAGAAATCGAGTCAAGTTGTCCACATGGGGTGGTGGCGGTGGATTGTTGGTGTTGTTCTGATTCTGAATGAGTAGCTGCATGAGGGCATTCTGCTGCTGGAGCAGCTGGGTGAGCTCTGGCGGAAAACCGGTGTCACGTCTCGGAGGCATCTGGTGTTTTGGAGTGGATGAGAAAATTAGAATGGAACAATGGTCTATGAGAAATAACACTACCCATATGAATGCACAATCATAAACACACCAATCATTATTCATTCCACTCAAACATGGTTCAAACTCGATTACAAAAGCTCATGACTAATCGAAAATATCGGCCTAACTGATCGACGAAAAGTAAAATAACATGGTGGTCGACTAAAAAGTCTTCATCAATAATCCTTGCATCCTCTGGTGTGATGTCCTCTGTTGTGGCGCCTCCTCTTGCAGCTTCCTTCAGTGGAACTCCCTTCATAATCCTGATCATTGCTCACGAGGGGTCCATCATCTCCACTCGGAAAAAGGTCCTCTCCCAAGTCCATCTTTTCCTCTATTGCGCAAGCTTCATCTTGTGTCGTCGATTGTCTCCATGAAGTCCGCGACTTCTTCCTCATGGTTAAGGAAGTCTGCGTGTGCCTTCTCCTCTAGTTCCAGCTCACGGAACAATAGCCTCCTGTGTGCCTTCGAGTTACGGCGAGTCTGAATCTCCCGTTTCCTGAGAAGACACTCCAAGTCCTGGACATAAGAGAGAATGGAGTCGTCCTCTACGGTGCGGATGATATCTCCATTCCTTGCCCTGCGAGAAACCATGGCGAGGTCTGAGGGATCGAGCTCGGCCCTGTACTCTTCTCGGAGATGTCCAAGGGCACGATAGATCGCCATGTCCCTTCCGATGATCCAGTTGAAGTCGGTGAACTCAAAGTCAATCGGCTCCGTATGTCCTCCAAGGGTTCTCCCTGGGATATGCACTTCAATCCTGTAGCGGGTGTCCGTCGGAAGTGCATTCGTTGGCTTCCCGGTGATCGAGGGCAGAGCAATCTTCAGCTTCTTCACCATCTGGACCAGCTTCTGCCGAAGGGCATCGTCTCATCAATTTGGCAGAACTCCGTAGCAAAGCGGGGTGAACTCGACGGCCATCTAGAATGTTGAAAATCGGGAGGAGTTAGAAATGAACAGGGAGAATTACGGAATGATAAGGATATAAAGTAAATGGTCTCTTCCTATGGCTTTCCGATCCTAGGGGTTACGATCCTACGGTCAGCGTGTGCTCGATACCATCTCTCAGAGCGACGACTGACCCAAAATCGGTCAAATCTACGTGGTTCGTACCATCCCAAGATCATCTTTGGTACTCACGGTACATCGATGAAATAATCAAAGTTCAATCACACCTGAATGTTATTACACGATTCTCATATAGAGTCTTTATTACAAGAGAATAAATTCGGCTCTAGGCCAACTCATGAGAAATAAACTACTAATGCTGCGGAAGCGTAGGAGTATAGCGAGTCCATCCGACTCCAAAGGGCAATCGCCAAGCGCGGAGCGTAGCCTCACTCCTGATCGGAATAAATCTCTGCAACATAAGACGTTGCAGCCGTGTAGGTCAGCTTTTTTGAATAAGCTGGCAAGTCATGAAGAGAATAACAATAATAAAAATTTCTATCACTATATGCATTTTGGCTGTGGGGCTCTAAGTTTCATCATTTTGCGAAAAGCAAATTTTTCCCTACTACAATGGACTTGCTTGCAAATTACTACAAATAGTTGGTAGATATTGAGATGGTTCCGCCAACCAATATCTCATTCCTAAATCATTAAGTCATAAACCCCTCAAATTAATTCATTAGTTTTAGTGTTGAGATTTCCGAATACTTCCAAGTTCCAGAGGCTCAAATGTCCGTAACCGAGGACACGGCTAATCGATTAGATCTTTAACTCTGCAGAGGTTTGCGCACTTTTCCCACAAGAATCATTCCCTCCTTTTAAGTCTTCGCACTTCATGGTGTTTGAAGACGGGATGAATGAAACAGGGTCTTCCAAAGAGTTCTTCTAGCTACTGCCGGTACCCATCCAATCCTACCGTTCTTCTACATCTCGTAGTACCGTCCAGCCAGCGTCACTACTAGGGTCAACCCAGCCAGAGCCCATAATGGCTTGCGGCTGCACAGGTAAGCTTCCGGTCATGGGGCATCCATCCATCTCTTCGTGGCTGGGTGAAGCTTTCCGCAAGATGTCATGGCACTTCTCCATGCATCCCGCCAACCACTTGGGTGCTCCAGGTGCCCGTCAACAAATCCTCCACCCGATGAGTGAATTCAAGTCCATCTTGATTCTTGTAGTTCATGGGGTTGTCATCATCATTGACTCTCATATCTTTCTTATGAATTTCACTCAACCAAAACCCGTCTACGAGCATAACAAAGTAAACTACTTCGTCCCGGGGTCATGGTAACCGGGGGGTTGGTTCATCCTACCACATGATACTACTCAAGATTAATAACTTCAAAATTTCAACTACTGCATGCATGGTGGGGTGGTGATAATTCTAATGCACAAAAACATAGGTATAGAAAATAACATGATCAAAACTTGCCTTGCTGATGATCCTCGTAAGCTAAAGATTCGTAGTAGCAAGCTTCGCACTCCGGAAACTCTAGCGAAACAAACAATAATCATAATAAGCATAACATCACTTAACACAATAGCAATAGCAACATAACACACCAAATCAAACAATCAAAACCCAAAGGAAAACTCAAAGAAAACCAATTCAAAGTTTTCCTACTTCAAGCAACAACTAAAATAGTTTTATATAACAAAAATTTTCTCAACATCACCTAATCATGAGTTTATGTTAACTTAACAGAAAAGAATGCATTAAGCAACTAGGAGCAAAAAGAATTAATTTAAAATCTATTATGAAACTCCTATTAGGCCTAATTCAATTTCTATTAAGAAAAATAAAATAAAACTTTTATTTATTATAAATAAAAGTTCATCCCTTAAAGTGACAGAAACTATCCTAGAATAATCAATCACATGTGAAAAATAAATTGATTCACTAATTAAAATAATAGGAAAACAGTAGCTAGTTAATTAATTAGGATTAACAAGATTCTGATTAAAACTATTTTTTATTAATCCTAAAATACCCAAATTAGTTTCTATGGTTTGGCAATGTCAAAATAAAGTTGGGACAAAAGAATCATATAAAAATAATTTTTCTAGCTCATTTGATGACAGATTTACTATTCTGACTAAAACTAAATGAAAGCAATTTTAATTAATTTTAACATAGGAAAATATATATTCTACATAAACTATAGGAAATTTGCAAACCAACAAAAAAAGAATCACCTAAAAATATTAAACAGAATAAAAGATATGAATTTTTTAAAACATGAACTATTCTGTTAAAACAGAAAACGAAATTAAATGAAAAAGGGCCTAATGGGCCTAAACTACGCACTGAGCGTAATATAAACTAAACGGGCCCTAGGGTTTAAACTAGTCGGGCCGGGCTAAAAAAATAAACCCTAACTAAACTAAACCGTAACGAACCGGCCGGTTTTTATTAAAAAAAATACCCCTTCGGGGGTTTCTAATCTACACCGTAGGTTTGGGATCCGACGGCGGGGAGGAGTTCCGGTGACTCACCGGAGCTCGACGGCGGCGGCGGCGGCGGTGGCGAGTGCGTTGGCCTCTCCGGTCGTCGGGGAGGTCGGTGGAGTGGCCCGGCCAGGTGTGACGGGCTCGGGAGGTGTTTGGTGGAGTCGGTGGAGGTCGGGATGGCTAGGCGGCGGCGGCGCAAATGGCGGCGGGGAGGCTCGGGCTCCGGCGACGGCGTGAGAGAGGAGGAGGGCTCCGCGAGGGGCTAGGGGAATGGGGTGCGGGGCCGGTATTTATAGGGAGGGCCTCGGCGTGGCATCGGGGCGATCGGGAGATCGGCATCCGGATCTCACGGATCCGCGATCGGCGGCGTGGCGTGGCGCGGGCGGGGTTGAAGGCGGGCGGGGTCCACTGTCGAGAGAGAGAGGAGGGTGGTGCGGTCGGGCGACCGGCTCCAAAGGGTTCAGGCGAGGGAGGTGAGGCGGTCGTCTTTGGTCACTGGCTGGCCTCTGGGCCGGCTCGGTGGGCCTGGCTGGTGGGGGCTTCACACTGGCTGGGCAGAGGGGCTGGTGGCGCTGGGGGTTTCTTTTTTAAAATTTTATTTTAAATAAAAACAAAACAGGTATAACTTATAAAGTATAAATATTTTATATAGGACATATATATATATCAAAATGATCAGGGGAATATTCCCTATCATTTGAACATTTTTCCAAAGGCAAAATCCAAACTTTATAAAAATCCATTTTTTTCAAATTCAAATAAAATTCAGATTTGAACTCAAAACTTTTGGCACTGTTTCTTCTGATATTTTTGGAGTGTCATGTTTACTCCTCTCATACTTTTGATCAAGTATTTATCAGGCATAGTTTTTGAAATGTTTCCCACTTGCCAAGTTTGAATTCAAATTTGAAAGCTCAAAACTCTGAAACTCCAAATGGCATTCAAAATTCAAACAGGATGCATAGATGCTTAGCTATAATTGTAAAACATTCCAAATAGGAAATTTGGGATGTTACAAAATGGAAGCACACTAACTCTTGATTGGTATGAAAATACTAGTAAAGTAAATTATGTCATAATTTGAGCATTCAAATTCACTATATATTTCCTACTTTGCGCATATACGTTAGCTAAATCTGATTATTTGTGTTGTAGACCATACTTAGATCTCAACAGTCAAGGGTCCAGCCTTATACTTCTCGGCAAGTCTTTAGGAAAACGGGTGGACCCTGTAACTATGTCTAGTGTCCCTTGATCTTCTTATTATTTTACTTGAATGCTTTGCCTTTTTTGCATCATTTTAACTTCAATTTGGTCAGTGCGGAATTTTATGTTTTTCCTTTTGGCTAAAGTCAGCAATGCTGTGGAATTTATGATTAATCTACTCATGTTTTAGGTTGATGATTTTATGCTTTTTTGCATCAACAAAACATAAAATTTTAGGATCAATAGTTTGCTTGAAAGCCTCTTTTGATTCATTGATGTTCGTTCCTTTATCAACAATTCCAGGCTTCAAGGATGTGATCAAGCTAGATCAGGGACCGATTAGAAGTATGGAGGTTATTTTCCCTAGTCCCTAATATCCTATGTATGTGTATTTTTTATGTTTGCTAATTCCAATCGAACATCTACAATGTAGCGACTTCGATAATGGGCATCATGGATATGGTTATGGTGAAAGTTTCAATCCTCAACCCTTTCTGGTCTTGAACCCAGAGTGATGAAGCCTCACCTTGGAAAGACAGAACAAATTGATAGTGCTACTGGTGTGAAATTCAAGCCCAAATTTGACGGCCAGTTTCAAACTGATGTGATTCTAAATATTAATTACTAGTACTTATTACAATGCAAGGCATAAAAATGACAGATCCAGTAAGTCAATTAAACGAACACATCATATAATTTAACTAAATATCATCGTCAGTAGCCTGTTGGCTTATATGGTTGAATTGCATGGCTTTTTCCAATGGGACTAAATACACTATGAGTTAACCCTGATGGGACATTTTTCAGGTCCAGCAGATATGGTTGTTCCCCCTCTTTTGCCTCGAAGTAAATTTCAATCAAACAATATATTGTAAAATTAAACAGAAGAATATTGAGGAGAAAAGGTTAGCTTAGTTTGTTATCTCTATGTTTGAAAATTATCTAAAACATGAAAGCAGGAGGAACTCAAAGACACTCATCTGCTAACTAACTTTGCTTTCTGAGTGATTAGCCATGAAGCATAGATCCTCATGTCTTGTGCCTGAAAAACCTAGTGCGTAGTTTATTTGTGCCATGACAACATATTGTTGGACCATATAGATGATCTTTATGATGATGAAATGAGATGCTCTTGATGCTTAAGCATTGAAGTCTATAGTTGGTTGTCTGAGTTTGAACAGGCCAGTGCCTTCTAAACTCAGTCTATAGTTGAAACCTTTTCAAGCTATATCACTTGAAACAATGATGATTCGACTGCAGGGAGATCGGGAGGCGGATCCGTTGACTGGGAGGAGTTCGGTGGACGCATGAATCCATGCCCTCTCATCGGCCTTCGTCTTCTGTCATAGTTGCATTCTCCCATCATTCTAACGGTAAAGCTCTATTTTTTGAGGAAATGCTTTTCCCACTCTTATAATAAAAAGTGTTTTGTACACTCTACAATGCCTATGAAGCTGAATTAGAAATAGATGCCTCAAGAATGCACATGTCAGACGACCGCACATTACTCATTACCCAAGTGAAAAAGGTCTTATATACATTACCTAACTTCGTTGGAGTTCTCAAGCAATCGTCTAATTCTGCGTAAGAAATGTTGCAAAGAAAAGTCTGCAAACTTGGGCTGAAACATTCTTCACGTAATGGACATGTAACAACATATACTTACATACATACCATGTACGCGATACATCCCATTTAGTCTCATTGTCCTATGAAGCACTTATGTACTCGAACGAAGAAAATATCATGTGCTGGGGTTTATAATTCGGTTGGGAGCTTCATTTGGATATTCAAACACGATTTTGGGAGGAAGAATACATAGTGACGCATTTTTTAGGGATACACAGCAAGTCAACTGGTTGGCGACTGAGGGATTACACATAGAGACGACACCGGTAACTTTTTTTTGTCTTTCTAATAAAGTATGTTCTTCATTCCACGGATAACAGAGGGCCATGACTAGTCAAGAATGAGAAAAAAACACATCCGAGGAAATTTGATTTTTTTTTGCAAATGGTATACTAAGCTTCTCACATGTCCATTTGTTCAGTGTCAATTTTTTGTGGTTATTTTAAAGTACTCTTGCATTCCTGTTTTAATTTGAATTGTCCGTGTCTTGTAGTGAAAGGGATCAAGTTTGACATTAAACTGATAATGAGGTGTTAATTTGGGCATTTAGATTGAAAGGGAATAATATTTTTGAAGACATTGGATATCAAATATTTGCAAGTGCACTTATGTAATTATATTGTGCATGTTCTCTAGAAAATTGAAATGCTTTTCTTCCTTACCATGTGCAAGAAGTTTGTCACTAGACATGCTATTAGAGTGTTACAAGAAAATTAAATAATATAAAATTTTCTAAAAAAGAATACATCAACAGGATATGCGTATTTCTATCCACTTTGTTTAGGTAAGCAATTGTGTACACATTTTTAATTTGCGAACAATACTCTGGAATTTAAAGTCCTGATATGTTTACACTTTTTTCTAGAACACGCAAGAGGATTGTGTCTGTGTGTCTTATATATTAAGAAAACATGAGAAATTACTCAGTTACATGATGGCATGGCATAGGCGCCGAGCAACACCAGCAATAGAAAAATACAAGGAACCTATCCTCCAGAACCCCACGAGCACCAGACCTAATCCTAGCTTGTTTCCAAAGCAGCAAGTCAGGCATGAATTTTCGCCACCACCCTCGGGGTTATGACGGCAACACGATCAAAAACCCTACGGTTTCCCTCAAGCCAAATGTTACATTTGGAGTATGGTATCACACCAGCTTATGCCTCTGGAAGGTCTGCATATTGAAATTACTATAGAGTTTAGTTGTAAAATGTTTAAATTAATCCTTCAATTTATGGTGAAGTATATGTGCACTGTCCATATTTCTCCATCAGTTCTGTCTTTTGATTAAACTGGTTGGTGCATCCAATTCTACGTGGTATGGGTCAAGAGGTCTTGACCGACTTGTGCAATTTAAGGTAATAATTTGTAGCCCACTTTTGGGACATATTTAGATATGAGGGAGCCACACGTGGGGCGGGAAGTTGAAGTACAGGTGCATACATGTAGAGGCTTACCATGTTTAATAGACTCTCTCCCAATTTTTTTTGGAAAGCTCGAGAACTCTTGATTGGTATGAACATACCAGTAAAGTAAATTATGCCGTAATTTTAGCATTCAAATTTGTTGTATATTTTCTACTTTGGGCATACACGTTGGCTATATCAGATTATTCGTGTGGTAGACCATACTTAGATCTCAATAGTCAAGGGTCAAGATTTATACTTCTAGGTAAGTCTGTAGGAAAAATGGTGGACCTTGTAACTATGTCTGGTGTCCCTTGACCTGCTTATTATTTTACTTGAAAGGTTTGCATCTTCCTTTTTTGCATCATTTTAACTTTAGTGTGGTCAGTGTGGAATTTATGTTTTCCTTTCTTGCTAAACAAAACAATGCTGAGGAATTTATGATTAATCCACTCATGTTTTAGGTTGATGATTTTAAGCTTGTTTTTGCATCGACAGATGAAGGAACTTTTAGGATCCGCAGTTTGCTCAAAAGCGTCATTTGATTCATTGATGTTCGTTCCTTTATCAACAATTCCAGGATTCACGGATGATATCAAGCTAGATCAGGGACCTATAAGAAGTATGGAGGTTATTTTCCCTAGTCCCCAATATCCTACGTATGTGTATTTATGATGTTTCCTAGTTCCAATTGAACATCCGCAGGGCAACTTCTTCATTAATGGGCATCATGGAGATGCTTGTGGTGAAAATTCTCAAGCCTCAATCCTTTTTCTTCATGAACTCAGAGCGATGAAGCCTCACCTTGGAAAGTTAGAACAAATTGATAGCGCTACTAGTGTGAATTGTAGGTCCAAATTTGGCGGTAAGTTTCAAACAGATTTGATTCTAAATATTACTAGTACTTATGTCAATGCATGGCATAAAAATGAAACATCCAATAAGTCAATTAATCTGACACATCCAATAGTTCAATTAAATATCATCGTGAGTAGCCCGTTGGCTTACATGGTTGAATTGCATGGCTTTCTCCAATGGGACTAAATACACTGTGAGTTAACCCTGATGGGACTTTTTCAGCTCCAACAGAGATGGTTGTTCCCCCTCTATCGCCACCAAACAATATATTGGAAAATTAAATAGTAGAATATTCAGAAGCAAAATTTAGCTAAGTTTCTTATCCCTATGTTTGAAAATTATGTAGAAACATGAGGGCAGGGGGAACTGAAAGACACTCATCTACTAACTAACTTCGTTTTTTGAGTGATTAGCCTTTGCATTGATCCTCATATCTTGCGACTGAAAAACCTAATGCTTAGTTTATTTGTGCCATGACAACATATTGTGGGACCATATAGATGATCTTTATGATGATGAAATGAGATGCCCTCGAAGCATAAGCACTGAAGTCAATAGTTGGTTGTCTGAGTTTGAACAGGGCAGTGCCTTCTAAACTACAGTTTGTAGTTTAAACATTTTTAAGGAATATCAATTGAAACAATGCAATTTGACAGCGGGGAGGCCGGGAGGGAGATCTGTTGGCTGGGAGGAGCTCGGTGGACGCATAACTCTGTGCCCTCTGCTCGGCTTTTGTCTTCTATCATAGTTGTATTAGCCCATCATTCTAACGGCAAAGCTCTATTTTTCGAGGAAATGCATTTCCCACTCTTATAATAAAAAGTGTTTTGTACACTCTACAACGCCTACAATGCTGACTTAAAAATAGACGCCTCAAGAATGCACATGTCAGACGACCACACATTACTCATTACCCTAGTGAAAAAGGTGTGATATACATTACCGAACTTTATTTGAGTTTTCAAGCAATCAGTCTAATTCAGCGTAAGAAATGTTGCAAAGAAAAGTCTGCAAACTTGGGCAGAAACATTCTTCAATTAATGGACATATAACAACATATATGTACATACATACCATGTACGTGATATATCCCATTTAGTCTCGTTGTCCTATCAAGCACTTACGTCCTCGAACAAAGAAAAGATCATGTGCTGGAATTTATAATTCGGTTGGGAGCTTCATTTGGATATTCAAACATGATTTTTGGGAGGAAGAATACACAGTGAGGCATTTTTTAGGGATACACAGCAAGGCAGCTGGTTGGTGACGGAGGGATTACACATAGAGGCAAACACCGGTAACTTTTTTTGTCTTTCTAATAGAGTATGTTCTTCATTCCATAGATAACAGAGGGCACAGGACTAGTCAGGAATAAGAAAAAAAACACATCCGAGGAAATGTGAATAAAATTTTGGAAATGGTGTACTAAGCTTCTCACATGTCCATTTGTTTGATGTCAATTTTTCCTGGTTATTGTAAAGTACCCCCGCATCCCTGTTTTAATTTGAATCATCCGTGTCTTGTAGTAAAAGGGATAAGGTTTGACATTAAACTGATAATGAGGTGTTAATTTCGGCATTTAGACTGAAAGGGAATAATATTTTTGAAGACCTTAGATATCAAATATTTGCAAGTGCACTTCTGTAATTATACCGTACATGTTCTCTAAAAAATTGAAATGCTTTTCTTCTTTACCATGTGCAAGAAGTATGTTACTGGACATGCTATTAGAGTGTTACAAGAAAATTAAATAATATTTTTTTCTAAGAATGAATACATCAACAGGATATGCGTATTGCCATCCACTTTGTTTATGTAAGCAATTGTGTACACATTTTTAATTTGCGAACAATACTCTGGAATTTAAAGTCCTGATCTGTTTACACTTTTTTCTAGAACACACAAGAGGATTGTGTGTCTTATATATTAAGAAAACAGGAGAATCTATTCAGTTATATGATGGCACAACATAGACGCTGACCAACACTACCAACAGAAAAACACAAGGAACCTATACTTCGCAACCCCACGAGCACCAGACCTAATCCTAGCTTGCTTCCAAAGCAGCAAGTCAGGCATGAATTTTCGCCACCACCCTCGGGGTCATGACGGCAACACGATCGAAAACCCTTCTGTTTTGCTCAAGCCAAATGTTACATTTGGAGTATGGTATCACACCAGCTTATGCCTCTGGAAGGTCTTCATATTGAAATTACTATAGAGTTTAGTTGTTAAATGTGTAAATTAATCATTCAATTTATCTTGAAGTATATGTGCATTGTCCATATTTCTCCATCAGTTCACTCTTTTGATTAAACTAGTTAGCGCATCCAATTATACGTGGTATGGGTCAAGAGGTCTTGACCGACTTGTGCAATTTAAGCTAAACATTTGTAGCCCACTTTTGGGAAATATTTAGATATGAGGACCGACATGTGGGGCGGGAAGTTGAAGTATGGGTGCATACTTATAGAGGCTAACCATGTTTAATAGACTCTCTCTAATTTTTTTTGGAAAGCTTGCTAACTCTTGATTGGTATGAAAATAGTAATAAAGTAAATTATGCCATAATTTGAGCATTCAAATTCACTATATGTTTTCTACTTTGTTGGGCATATACGTTGGCTATATCTGTTATTTGTGTGATAGACCATACTTAGATCTCAACAGTCAAGGGTTAATATTTATACTTCTAGGTTAGTCTGTAGGAAAAATGGTGGACCTTGTAACTATGTCTGGTCTCCCTTGACCTGCTTATTATTTTACTTGAAAGCTTTGTCTGGTGTCCCTTGACCTGCAAATTAATCCTTCAATTTATGTTGAAGTATATGTGCATTGTCCATCTTTCTCCATCATTCTGTCTTTTGGTTAAACTGGTTGGCGCATGCAATTCTACATGGTATTGGTCAAGAGGTCTTGACCGACATGTTCGATGTAAGGTAAAAAATTGTGGCGCACTTTTGGGCCATATTTTGATATGAGGGAGCGACACATGGGGCAGGAAGTTGAAGTATGGGTGCATACATGTAGTGGCTAACCATGTTGGCTCTATTCGTTAGGGAAGTTTGATTGAATCTCTCTCTCAAAAAAGGAAAGCTTGGTAACTCTTGATTGGTGTGAAAATACTAGTAGTAAAGTAAATTATGCCATAATTTGAGCATTGGAATTTACTATATACTTTCTACTTTGGGCATATACATTGACTGGCTATATCAGATTATTTGTGTTGTAGACCATACTTAGATCTCAACTGTCAAGGATCAAAATTTATACTTCTAGGTTAGTTTGTAAGTAAAATTGCGACCCTTGTAACTATGCATGGTGTCCCTTGACCTGCTTATTGTTTTACTTGAAAGCTTTGCCATATTCCATTTTTTGCATCATTTTGACCTTAGTGTGGTCAGTGTGGAATTATGTTTTTTTTCTGTTTGGCTAAACTCAGCAATGCTGAGGAATTTATGATTAATCTACTCATGTTTTAGGTTGATGATTTTAAGCATTTTTTGCATCAATAGATAAAAGAACTTTTAGGATCAGCAGTTTGCTTCAAAGCCTCTGTTTATTCATTGATGTTTGTTCCTTTATCAATAGTTCCAGGCTTCGAGGATGAGATCAAGCTAGATCAGAGACCTATAAGAAGTATGGAGGTTACTTTCCCTAGTCCCCAATACCCTATGTATGTGTACTTGTGATGTTTCCTAGTTCGTGTCGAGCATCCGCAGGGCAGCGACTTCATTAATGGGCATTGTTGGGGATATAACTATTGGGTATGACCCGCCCAGGAGGGGCCGGGTCATGCCACTGGCGGCTTAAGAAGAGAAGACCCAAGAGGACGATGAGGATGGAGGTCCATAGAGCAAGCTTATTGAAAGCCCAAGACCCGGAGGTGACTTGAGGACCATGAGTATGAACCGCCATACGTGTAACTTGTATTGTAAGGCAAGCTTAGTTAGTCACCGAGGCGGACACGTTGTGTATGAGCCGGCCGGGACTCTGTAAGCTGCCGGGATCACCCTCTGTATATAAAGGGGTGACCTAGCGGTGGGTTAAGACAAGAAACAAGAGATCGAGAACTAGGTCAAGCATATTCGCTCCCTAGTAATCAAACCCAAGCAATACAACCTCAAACTGGAGTAAGCCTTTACCTCGTTGCGAGGGGCTGAACCAGTATAAACTCTCTGTGTCCTTTGTCCCGATTAACCCCTTCCAGCTAACCTAGTTGCGATGGCGCCACACCTAAGTCCTTTGTAGCGATCCGACCTCAGACGGTCAAATCTCTGTGCATAAGTGTCATCCCTGGATCGGTAATGCTGACACATACAATACTCGAATGGATTTATAACAGAGTAGTAATCACACACTTATTACATCGATAGTCTCAAGAGAGAACTTATTACAATAAATATGGCTTTAGTCCATCTAAATAAGATAACAACGGAAGGCTTGGTAGATAAAGTGAGTCCATCAACTCCAACAGCATAGCTGAGTGCACGACAACGACCTAGCGCACCTTACTCTTTGTCTTGAAATTCTGCAACATGATATGTTGCAGCCCGAAACGGGTCAGCACATGGAATATGCTAGCAATATAACACAGTAGAGCAATGACCAGAATAAATGCTATCACTACATGCATATATGGCTGGTGGAGGCTCTATGGTTATAATGTTTTTGCGAAAACCCAATTTTCCCTACAACAAAGTAATGTATTTTGTTTAACTATCATGGTAGTTGTTAAACATTGAGAAGGTTCCTCCAACTCAATCCCAATTAAGCAGTATTAATAACCCAACAAATTAATTTAGAGTGATGAGATCAACATGATAATCCAAGAACCAGAAACTCAAGATGTCCATAACCGGGGACACGGCTAACCATGATTAGTTTGTACACTCTGCAGAGGTTTGCGCACTTTTCCCCACAAGACTCGATCTCCTCCGTTGGATTTCTCGCACTACATGGTGTTTGAGAAGCGGATGACCGAGACACGATCTTTCGAAACATTAACTCTTTACTCGGGTGGGCAGTTACACCTACTTTCCCTACATCTGCTAGCCCACCACCTTGAAAGAGGTCATGCAACTTACTCAACTATGCTAGAGCCCATAATAGCTTGTGGCTGCACACGGAAGTTTCTAGCATGAATAATCTTATGATCCCTTTGAGCCTGGGTGGCAAACAAGAGGATGATCACACGGGTACTCCGGGATATCCTAGGACAACCTTTGGATTCTCCAGTGCCATAACAAATCCACCCAGATGTGTATTTAAGTAGCCACCTTAAGTTAACCATTAATTAACAATCTCACATCTGTCATGGATACACTCAAACCCAAACCACTTCTACGAGCATAGCATGGCAATATAAGCATAACGTAGAAGTAACTCCCAAGGGTTTGATAATAAAAGGGCAATAGGTTCTACCTCATCTTCTACTTCCCAATACCCACAAGTTAATCACATCCTAATCATGCAGTGTTTGAGGGTTGAAACTAATGCATAAAACTGGGTATGAAAAGAGTATGATCAATGTGTTACTTGCCTTGCTGACTATCCACAAACCCTAGAGACTCGTAGTAGCACGCTTCGCACTCTGGGAATTCTATCGCAAACGAACAATAGCATACATAAGCACTCAAGCAAATATGCACGGGTAAAACTCATATAAGAAGATCAAATCTGAAAGTTCAACTGAAGAGATTCGATATGCAAAAAGAATCAATCGAATCGAAGCTACGGAACTGAAACTAGGGTCAAAAGAACTTCAAAATAAAATCTGCTTGAAACCAAATTTTAAATTTTCAAAAACTTTTTCAAGTAGATTAAACAGAAAGAGGGGCTCAAGACGAAGATTTTGGCGCTGGTTTCACTGGATTTGGACAAACTGTTAAGAAAGGGCGAGGGTTTGAAGATTAGGGGCTAATTTGCAAAAAATAATCGCAGATAGGTCCCTGGCCGAAAAAAAAAAAAAAGAAAAGACTAACGAACAAACATTCGCTGTCTGAACCTAACCGGTGAACAACGTTCGTTAAAATGAATGTATGGACGAACATCCGCTAAATAAAATAAACCGACGAAAACCGATCTAAGAAATTAAACCGAAAAACTAAAAAAACCGGGGTTTAACCGAGAAAAACCGACCGGTCAAACGGGGTCAACCGCGGTGGCGGGTGGCTGCGGGGCGCGACATGGGGCGGCGGTGGAGCGGCGCGGGGCGAAGTGGGGTGGCGGTGGCAGCTATTTAAGAGGGGGAGGGGGCGGCTTGGAGGAGGGGGCAAGGCGGCGGTGATGAGAGGCCGACTCGGCCACGGCGCGGCGGCGTGCGCGAGGCGGACAACACCTCTGGGTCGGGGCGGCGCTGTGTTGGGCCGGCTGGGACTTTGGCCCAGTTCGGTCCGAAACTTTTTTTAAATAAGATTCCACCGAGAAAAATCCTAAATAAATAAAAATAAAAATCTAAAAATGCCAACAATAATTTTCACCATCTAAATAAAATATTTAGAACAAAGTGAACATTTTCTTGGCCTAAAATGCAATTTTGAAAAATGCATATTTTTTTCTAATTCAAATAAAATAGCAACAAAAATCCAAATAAAATTTATTTATTTGATTTTAATATTTTCCTCCTATATTTCATTTATTTTGAAGAAGTCATGTTATCTCCTCTCGTATGTTTTTAATATGAAATATTTTTGGAGAGAGAAATAATTAAAACCAAAATGATCCAATTTTCAATATTTGAGAAAATGTCAAATACGAAAATAATAAAATCCCCAACTCTCTCTGTGGGTCCTTGAGTTGCTTAGGCTTTTTAGGATCACAACCAAAATGCAACAAAAATATGATATGCATACGATGACCTATGTATAACATTCCAAATTAAAAATTTGGGATGTTACATCCTTTCACTAGGGCATTTGCCGTGTTAAGTCCACGACAGTTGGCGCCCACCGTGGGACCCGCGCACGGTGGTTTAGAGTTCTTGAAGGGCAACTTCGCAGGGATCAAGGGATATGCTGTGGGCCGGATGACCAAGAGTCGTCGCGGCAAGCTCCACATCGACGACGCGGGCTGGGGCCCCGAGGCCGGCTCAATTGATTACGGGTACCGGTCCCCCTTTGGCGGAATCCACGTCTTCATCAGCAAGATCGACGAGTCGGGCCCTGAGCCGGACACCTGCACCGCATCATCGAGATGGCTCAGCGTGCACGAACCGCCAAGGTTCAAGCCGCTGTGAAGCACGCCTTTGTGGGTTTCATCCATGGGGCGGAACTTGAGGAAGGATCTGTGTCTGGTGGTGAGACGGCCATCTACTCTGATGGTGAGTGGTTAATCAGTGAGACCAGTTCAATGTATCAACTGCAGGATGGCCGGCTTGGGGGCTGTTCTGATGGTGACAATATGCCGGACCCCTATGAGCCGCCGAACAGGGTTGCAATCTTCATGTCCGGTACACAACCAATGCTCGATTCGACGACCGCCGTACCTCTAGCTCAACGGCCGCGGCGACGGCTGGGGCTAGCGGCTCTGCTCGCCCACCGGCTTAGGTTCTAACCAAACTGCTGGATGCTTTGGCAGCTTTGATGGGGGCGGAGGTGACCCCGAACACTCAAGAACAACATAAAGTGGATGTTGCGAAGCTACGAGATGAGATAGCCCAAGCCAAGGAAGAGCTGGCGGCTGAAAACGCTAGGATGGCCACGGAGCGAGCTGCTTTGGACGCTCAGGCACAATGGATTCATGTCGAGTCTTTCCTTGGATCAAAATGCTTCAAATGCCATCATGATAAGGAGGCACCAGAGTCGCTTACCTCCGGAGTACGATGCGAGAAACCTTTTCAACACACCTGGGGCAGGGGCCAGTGACCCGCCCGTGGTGAACCGGGCGGTTGACGCACCCTGAACGGTGCGCCGGTTCAGCCGCGTGCTGTGTATCCGCCTCGTTTGGATATGACTCCGCCTTAGCATGTTCCGACACCGCCGGGTCATTATTCTAACCCTCTGGATAATATGATTGCTGTGGTGACACAATTGGCGGCTCTCCCAGTTGAAGGCGAGTCTCCGGCTGCGATAGAGACGCAGAGGGCCAGAGAACTTCTTCAGACAGCAGTGGCTCAACAGGCGGCTTATTCGTATAGCCGTGAACGGATTCACTCAACCCCTCGTCCAAGCTGGAGTTATAGTAGGCATATTGACTCGCCAGCAGTTTCGAGCAGTGAACATCGCCGTAATCAGCCTCGTAGGCATGACCCGCTGTGCACTGGCAATGATGTTCAGGCTTTGGTGGATCAGGGGCAGGGAGCGGTGCGAGGCTGAGCTGGCGGCTCAGCTAGCGGCTCAACAACAATCTCCGGTTTATCTGTCAATGTTTGTGGGGGCAGGAGTGACCTCTAGAACCTTGGGTGTGCCATGTTTAGTGACGGCTCTATGCAACGAGTGCTTGCCTAAGGATTTCAAGGCCCCCCATAAGGTGCCTAACTACACAGCGGATCAACCCCCAGAAGCTTGGATTGAGAGCTATGAGATGGCTATGGAGATGTTGGATGTTAGTGATGCGGCATGTGCTAAGTATTTCACCATGATATTGGATGGGCCGACTCGTAACTGGTTGAAAGGATTGCCTCCTAACTCCATTGGTTCATGGGCTGAATTGAAGTCCCGTTTCATTCAGAATTTCAAGGATACATGCAAGCATCCCATGTCGATTCTTGACTTAGACACTTGTCCAGGGCGAAGGCGAGTCAACGACCCATTGGGTGCGCTGGATATCGGCCATTATTCATTCCTCGGACAGTATTAATGTCGGCTTAGCTGTTCTCATGTTGGAAAAGAATTGCCGTTTTCTTCCCCTCAAACAGAAGCTGGGGCGGCTTAAGCGCCATTGTAATGATATGAGGGAGCTCATGGCGTCTCTCGTTAAATACGCCGACTCGGATAGTACCAAAGATCCAGAGTCTGATGAGGAGAAGACTGGGAAGGGGAAGAAGAATAGCAATGGAAAAGGGCAGCAACACCATAAGACGGGATAGGGTAATAATGGCAAGCACAAGGTTGACGGCAGTTCAGACTTTGTGGCTAATACCAATGCTCAGAACAGTAATCAACATCGTAAGGGGAAGACGTTCACACCCCAGCTTGGCGGGCCAAAGTCTAATATTGAGGCGGTGATGAATCAGCCTTGCCCGAAGCATAGCACCCCGGATAAGCCGGCTACCCATATGTGGAAAGATTGCTTCACCATGAAGGAGTACCGGAATTCTAGTTTTTATCAGGACCATCATGGCCCGTATGGTGGGTCAGGATCGGGCTCACACAAGGGCATGACTTCGGCAGCGGTGGTTCAAGCTCTGGGTTCCAGGGCCAAGGTAACCAGGGTGGTTTTAATCAGCAACCTGGTCAAGGGAATCAGCAGCAGCAATCTGGTTATCAGAGTAATCCAAAGCAACTCAATAGTGGTCAGTATCATGTGTTCACCATGAGTTTATGCAAACGAGACCAGAAGATTCATAAAAGGGCAGTAAACGTAGTTGCGCCGGTGATCCCTCGTTACTTGCGATGGTCTGAACATCCTATTCTTTGGAGCCGTGAGGATCACTCGCCCCGGGTTGATAATCCGGGTTAGTTGGCTTTGGTGGTTGCACCTCAGGTTGGGGGGGTACAAGTTTACTAAGGTACTCATGGATGGAGGCAGCAGCATTAATATCCTTTACTATGACACATTCCGTCACATGAATTTAACTGATAAGGATCTTAAGCCGTCTAATACTGTTTTCCATGGTGTGGTGCCTGGTAAGTCGGCGTATCCGCTGGGTAAGATAGCCTTGGAAGTGGCTTTTGGTGATGAGCATGATTACAGAGCGGAGACATTTACTTTTGAGGTGGTCAAGATCAAGAGCCCTTATCACGCTTTGTTTGTGCGGCCAGCTTATGCTAAGTTTATGGCGAGGCCTTGTTATGTTTATCTGCAGCTTAAGATGCCGGGTCATAAGGGTACCATCACAGTGCATGGGAACAGGAAGATAGCCTTGGAGCGTGAAGAGGGCGATGCCGCTTATGCTGAGTCTGTTTGTGCAATAGAAGAGTTGAAATTTTACAAAGATAATTTTGACCCGGCAGATATGACACCTTTGAAGAAGCCAACCACGGAGCATGACCCCTTGTTGAAGTTTTGTCGGCGTTCTGGGAACGGGGGTCCCCAGACTTGCCTGCCTGCGGCCTGCAGCGTGGCTCAAGGGAGGCCCAAGAGGGCCCATCTTCATCAACGCAAGCTCAAGACCCTCGCGAGGGGCCAAGCCTCGCGGGGCGGACGACCAGGAGCTTCCTCAGGCACGACCTCGTCAGGCTGGCTCATGAGGAGGCGGAGAGTTCAAGGCAGGGTACCTCGCGAGGTGCCCATGACGCAAGCCATGAAGACCAAGAGCGCCCGGCCGGGCGCCAGCCGCATGGCGCCCTCCTTTCCTCTTTGGTGCAAAGGGAGCAAGCGCAGCGAGAGCATCAAGCAAAGGCATCCGCTTGGTGCAACAAGACCAAGACCAGCCCCAACGGCTGGAAGGAGTCATCGTGGAGCCCAAGCAAAGGTCATCACCAGAGCCTTTGGCAGGCTAGGACCAACTTTAGTCAGGATAAGTGTACCCGTTGTTCCCCTTCAAAATGGCCAATTGTTGGCGCCCTTCCCGCTCAATATTTGGGCGGAGGCCCAGGGCCTTCGTCTATATAAGTAGAGCTAGCCACCATAGTGGGAGGGAGGATGAGCATCCAGAGAGAGAGAGAGAGAGATAGAGACCCGATCCTCAAGCTAGAGCGACGGGACACCACCTACCAGTTCATCACACCCACCAAGAACAGACCCTCACGAGGCTGTTCTTCCCTGTACTGTTCTTCATCAGCCCAAGAGGCAATCCACCACACCACAAACTAGAGTAGGGTATTACACCACAACGGTGGCCCGAACTAGTATAAATCTCGTGTTTGTTGTGCTGTTCTTTCTAGTAGTTTAGGTTCCTGCGATTCGGCGAGGTACGAGACGGTGGAGGGTTGGATCTCCGCGCGCACCGCAGAGTTCGAACCTTAAGGGTCTGCCGGAACCCGAAATCCGACATTTGGCGCGCTGTAGGGTGCGCCGAATCCACCTTCGCCACCTCGTGTCCCGTCGCATCGTCACCACCATGTCCGCGACTGCTGGCAACCAGATCCTTGGGCGGCGTGGTTCGCCCATCGAAGAGCCGCCTCGGGCGACCCTGCGTCTCAGCAGCTCGCGGTCCGCAGGGCGCTGCGGGCCGCCCGGCGATGCGGACAGGCCGACGGTTCTCACGCCCTGGCAGCGCGGTCGGCAGCAAGGGCCTCCAATCACGCCGCGACCACGCCATCAGACACCCACCGGGAGCAGGAGAACTCAAGGGCGCGCCACGGTGGCCCGAGAGTTGCTGCAGCAGCGAGGCCGGAGAGCGGCGCGACGTCTTCTGGAGCGGGTGGCGGAGCTCTGGCTTCGCCGCCTCGGGATCACCCTTCGCACCCAACTTCCATCTCAGGCCAGGCGGCTCGCCGACGAGGTTCGCGCGTGCCGCGGCTACTCCAACGCCGCGAAGTTGAAGACCGGGCGGCGGTGGGGTTGCCCCCGCCCCCGGCCCGCAGAGAAGAAGGACTCGACGTAACTCATGGCCCTGGTGGGCCGCCGCGCCACCACCCCATGGCGGGCGCATCAAGCAGGGCAGCATGGCACGCTCAGCACTACGGCGTGGCCTTCGGGATGACGGCGCCGGAAGAATACGTGCCCCACATGATGGACCAAGGGCACCCGCATGAGGGAGAACAAGACTCGCTCCTCAGCCCAAGCTGGGGGGATGAGGCGCCAGAAGCCGCACTTTTCCAGGAGCCTCGAGACGGTCTCATTGGTCACGCCGGGGGCGACGATTATCGGGTACCGCTACTTCCTCAAGAGCAAACATACACTAACCATAGGTCGCAGGAGGTACAGGTCGCCACGACGAGCGGCTGCCCCGCTCCCGCAGTCTCCTACCCCTCGGGAGGCGCGAGGGGCTGCCGGAGAGGGCAGAGATCCGACATCACCACCGCGGGCGCTCGGAGCAAGCGTGCCCAGGAGGTAGGCCCTCCGCCGGGAGGCGCCTGAGGCCTGCCTGGCAGAGGACCCGTGGTCGTCGGGGGAACCGCTGGCGACCGCTCTACCCCACCGGCGGCATCCTGGTTTCCGGTCATCGTTGGTGGCACTAGAGTGTGGCGCAAGGCGGGGCCCTCGTCTGGCGATATGAAGCAAGGCCGGTACCTGTGAAGAAGGCCCAGTGCCTGTGAAGCTCGCCGCCCCGTGACAGACTCACGTAATAATGAGTGGGGCTGTACACGCCCCGGAGTCTCAGGGGTGCCGGCCTTAGGCCCTGGGGCTCCCTCCCACGCCCAGTGGCAGCACTTAGCTCCGCGCTGGTGAGAAGACGTCCAAGACTAGACTAGGTGCCGGACGCGGCTTTTCTTCTGCTTTCTTCGCCTTTCCATTTGATTGTCGATTTCCCTCTCTGGATTTAAGTTGGATTCGAAGTTGAGATTTGCTTGTGTTCGGGGAAGGGGTGCTTAGTCTCGTTCGAGCAAATCTCTCGCGTTTCGGTTACAACTCCGCCTCAGCTGCCTCCCCTCGCGAGCCCCTCGCGAGCCAGGCGAGCCTAGCTTGCGCAAGAGCCCACTGTCGCCGCCGCATCCTCTCCGGAGGGTTTTTACTGCAGATCCTACGGATTCGATCAGGAGACACTCAGATCGCTTCAGCCTCCCACAGGCTATCTCAGGGCTCGTATAAACAAAGGTAAACCAGCCAACCAACACGTCGCTTAGCCAACCACTTGGCGCGGGCGTATGGGCGATGTAACACCTGCTAATACGATGAACACAAGTTTTACATGAGGTCTCTCCCTCCCAAAATGCTCTCACAACCATCAGGCCAAAACCTCAGTTCTATTCATGCAGGGTAATGGAACAAGGACAATACATAATCAGTCGGATAAATCCCCCAATGCGTCCTCAGGAGCACCTCCAGAGCCGTTGCTGGCATCGTTGGCCTCACCGTCGCTGACTGCGTGATCGTTGGCGGCGTCTGGGCTGTTCACCACGCCTTCATCGGGCGGCCACGACCCGCCGCCGCCGTCGTCAAGCGAAGTCGGATGAGGGCATCCACGTTGTCTTCCACCCAGTTCTCGTGTCGCCCGGACGGCACGGGAATCTGGGCGATGGCTGCGTCAAAATCGAAGTGGGGTCCATGTCCGGAGATGGCTGAAGACACGAGAGAAGGCACGCCCGAGCAGCGCGCGGCTCCTCTCCTCCACCAACCTGTTGGCCCTGACCGACCGCGCCTCTAGCCGCGCCACCACGTCGGTGAAGAACTGAAGGTTGCCGGCGTAGTTAACCGCGTGCGGCTCGCCTACTGCCGCCTCGCAGATGTTATCCAAGGTTGCGTTGGCTCTCTCCCAGAGCATGGCGAGCATGGGGCCGTGCTCATGCTCCAGGATTCGCCACGACGATCTCGTCCGCGATTCTCGGCGCGGCGACGGCCTCGGCCTCCTCCACCGTTGGCGAAAAAGGCGCCTCGGCACGAGAGGTGGTGGACTCCTCTGCGCCACCTCGAGGGCGGCCAAGAGCATCGCCCACCGCCGCCTCCTCCAACTTGGCCTCAAGGCAGCAGTCCCGCCTCGGCCTCGGCCCGATCAACCCCAGTCTCTCCTCAAACTTGCGCCGAGGTTCGGCGCGCCGTCGCCACTCAGCGTCCGACCTCCTCCAGACGCTGGCCTCCCGTCTGGCGACCTCATCCTCTGCCGCGCCGCCAAGCGCTCCCTCGTCTCAAGCGCCAGTACTCGAAGCTGCTCGAGGCTTCAAGCATCAACGCCTCCTCGTGCTTCTGGAGCTCCGCCGGGTCGCCGGAGGCCACCTTCATCGACGCGAGGGCTGCCTCACGCAGCTCCACTTGCTCCTCCAACGAGTGACACCGGGCCAGGAGTTCCCGTGCTCGCTCCTCCGCTGCCTCTCGTCGCCTGTTGGCTTCCCGGGCCTCCTCGACGGCCCCAGAACAGACCTCCCGAGATGCTGCCAGCGACGCCTTGGCCTCCTCATCATCAAGGTCATGCCGGTGGCGCGCAAGGGCGGCGGCGCCCTCCAGCTCGCGCCTCTCTGCAGCCAGGCGCAGGCCCTCGGCCTCAAGGCGCGCGTCTTCATCAGCGAGCTCTTCACCAAGCAGGCTCACCGCGTCAGCCGCCCTTTGAAGAAATCCTCGGCGAAGGGCGCGACGCTCCCGGGCGCGCTCGCGCACGTCCTCCACACCATCAACCGCCCCAGACGGGCGCTGGGAGCCGCGAATCAACACTCCCCCTCTGGGTAGGGGTCTGGGGGCTGGCACCCTCGCGACGGCCGGGCGCGCCGCGCCAGAAGCCCGACATGGAGCCAGCCCATCCCCAGACGAGGGGCGCAGGAAGCGCCTCAGCCAATCGCCGTCCACGACCAGGCGAGAAGCCCACGACAGGCTAGCTATGCCACGGGAAGGCTCGCGAGGAAGGATCGCGAGGCGCGCAGGGCCACGACGCGCCACAGGACGGTTCACCTCCCCGGCCGCCCTCACCACAAGGGCTCCACTGCTTGGAGCACTCAAGGACGGGAGGCGAAGCCGGGAGGACGGCTCCTCACCCGTCTCCGTGAGCTCGGCAGGAAGGGGCCTGCAGGCAAGGATCGTCTGAGCAGCAGAAGAATCAGGAGGTGGAGAAGGAGAAGGCTTACTCATCGGTGGCGAAATACTTCCTCACGCTCAAAGAAAGCGATAAGGGTAGTCATCGCCTGGGGCCTCCCTTCTCTTCGGAGGGCCTCAAGTTCACGCTGAAACGACCCAAGATTTGAGCGCAGGGATCAGCCTGCGGCGAGGGAGAAGCATCAAGACGACTTGCGTCAGGGGCGTCTGCCTGACGCGCGCTGCTAGTCGCCTCACCAAGAGAAGCAACAGGGGCCTCTGGGGCTCCATCCGCGGGCGCTGCGGGCGGCTGCCTGCCGCCCTCAGCCACGGCGGCATGAGCCTCAGGAGCTGCCCCCTCATGAGCCACGCCCGGTGCTGTCACCCCGGCGGGGGTCCCTTCGGCCTCTGGCGGCTCGTGCCTCCCTGCTCCGCCACTCAAGGAGGAGCCGCCTTGGCCGACTGGAAGGGCTGTCACCACCACTGGATTCTCGCGAGGCCCCTGGAGACCAGCGGGGCGCGGCCCCCATTCATCAAAGATAGGCATCTGGTTCACCAAATCACCCCTGTTCCGGCAGAGGTACAACAAGGCCCCTTCATGCCGGATGCCACCGGGGTTAGGGTCACCAGTCAGGACCAGGAGCACTTTCCTTAGCGCCTCAGGCGTCAAGTCTTCTTCCTGGAGCCTCATACGATCACCAGGCCCGTTGAAGGCCCACATCCGGTGGGAATGGCGTTGGAGAGGAGCAATGCGGCGCATCAGGAACTCCTTCACCACCTTGGGCGCTGTTACAGCAAGCGACCTCAGGAACGCGAAGCGGCGCCAGACAAAGATGAGCCGAGGGCTTGGAAGTGTCTCCTGGCCCCAGCCTGAATTGGGGACAGCAGGCGAGGTTGGCTCCGATAGCAGGGGGATGGGCACCCCCACATCCACGTACAGCCACCTCTCGCGGGACTCAGCCACGGGCGGAGGCAGGCGGAAGTCAATCCCTGAGGCCGCTGTCTCGGGCGCGGCGACGAAGCTCACGCACGCCAAGCATTGGGTGGGGTCAACAAGGCGCAGAGAGAAGAAGTGGCGCAGCAAGGCAACCGAGGGAAGGATGCCCATCATTGCCTCACAAACGAAGGCGAAGACCGAGAGGAGAGTAATGGACTCAGGACCCAGATGCATCATGTGGATCTGATAGTGGGAAAGCAAGGCATTGAAGAAATCAGAGAAGGGGGGAACCAGCCCCGCCCACAGGGCGTCAGCGAAATACCGGACCTCGGTGACTATCCTATCGATGGAGAAGTGGGACGCGGGCCAAGCCGTCGTCCTCCCGCATTCGTTGAAGGAGGTGGCCAGAGCCGAACTAACCTTTCCCAAGCCCTCTAGATTGAGTATGATCGCCGGCGGCGGCGAGCGAGGCGGAGGCACAGGTTTCTTCCCTTTCCCCTTCTTCGTCGGAGCCATGGCGATTGAAAGGGGAGGGGGAGATTTGAGATTGGATTGGAAATGTAAGCTGGAGTTCGAGAGGGGGAAGGACTGGAGTGCACAAGCAGCAGAGAGGGGAACGGATGTGTGCAGCAGCGTGTCCGCCTAGCAAGGCACCAAATAAGGAGGCGTGGGGGAACAGTGCCGCCCATGTCCAATCAACTGCCACGCGTCGCCCAAGGCCGCAGGCTGTTAGGGCCCGTGACGCTTCGCACTTTCCCTTTCGCCTCTCTGCCCGGCCAAGTCCGGGCGCGCCGTGGGCCCGTGGGCTACTGTCGGCGTTCTGGGAACGGGGGTCCCCAGACTTGCCTGCCTGCGGCCTGCAGCGTGGCTCAAGGGAGGCCCAAGACGGCCCATCTTCATCAGCGCAAGCTCAAGACCCTCGCGAGGGGCCAAGCCTCGCGGGGCGGACGACCAGGAGCTTCCTCAGGCACGACCTCGTTAGGCTGGCTCATGAGGAGGCGGAGAGTTCAAGGCAGGGTACCTCGCGAGGTGCCCATGAAGCTAGCCATGACGACCAAGGGCGCCAGTCGGGCGCCAGCCCGCGCAGCGTCCTCCTTTCCTCTTTGGTGCAAAGGGAGCAAGCGCAGGCGAGAGCATCAAGCAAAGGCATCCGTTTTGGTGCAACAAGACCAAGACCAGCCCCAACGGCTGGAAGGGAGTCATCGTGGAGCCCAAGCAGGCGTCATCACTAGAGCCTTTGGCAGGCGAGGACCAACTTTAGTCAGGATAAGTGTACCCGCTGTTCCCCTTCAAAATGGCCAATTGTTGGCGCCCTTCCCGCTCAATATTTGGGAGGAGGCCCAGGGCCTTCGTCTATATAAGTAGAGCTAGCCACCATAGTGGGAGGGAGGATGAGCATCCAGAGAGAGAGAGAGATAGAGACCCGATCCTCAAGCTAGAGCGACGGGACACCACCTAGCAGTTCATCACACCCACCAAGAACAGACCCTCGCGAGGCTATTCTTCCCTGTACTGTTCTTCATCAGCCCAAGAGGCAATCCAGCACACCACAAACTAGAGTAGGGTATTACACCACAACGGTGGCCCGAACTAGTATAAATCTCGTGTCTCTTGTGCTGTTCTTTCTAGTAGTTTAGGTTCCTGCGATTCGGCGAGGTACGAGACGGTGGAGGGTTGGATCTCCGCGCGCACCCCAGAGTTCGAACCTTAAGGGTCTGCCAGAACCCGAAATCCGACAAGTTTAAGTCAGCAGATGACACTAAGCTGGTTGATTTTGTTCCTGGCGACTCAACCAAGCAATTCAGTATCAGTGCGAATATGGATCCAAAATAGGAAAGAGCGCTCATCAAGTTCATCCGTGAGAACCGGGACATCTTTGTATGGAAACCTTCTGACATTGCCAGGTGTACCGAGTGAACTCGCGGAGCACACTCTTAATGTTGATCCAAAGTTTAAACCGGTCAAGCAATTGCTTTGTCGTTTTAATGAAGAGAGGCGCAAGGCCATTAGTGAAGAAGTGGCCCGGCTCTTGGCGGCTGGGTTTATCATTGAAGTTTTTCATCCTGAGTGGTCGGCTAACCCGGTGCTGGTGCTTAAGAAGAACGGCACTTGGCGGATGTGTGTGGATTACACAGACCTTAACAAAGCATGTCTGGCTGATCCTTTTTGTCTCCCTTGTATTGATCAGATCATTGATGCTACAGCGGGTTCTGAGCGTTTAAGTTTTTTGGATGCTTACTCTAGTTATCATCAGATCAAGATGGCAGTTAAGGACCAGGGTTATGTGTCTATGCCTTTTCGGCTCAAGAGTGCCCAAGCGACTTATCAGCGGTGTGTTCAAAATTGCCTCCATGACCAGATTGGACGTAACCTTCATGCTTATGTGGATGATATTGTTGTGAAATCCAGGAAGAAGGAGACCTTGATAGATGATTTGAAAGAGGCCTTTGATAATCTCTGGGTCTACAAGATGATGCTTAACCCGGCCAAATGTGTCTTTGGTGTGCCAGCGGGCAAGCTCTTGGGCTTTTTGGTTTCTTAAAGGGGCATTGAAGCTAACCCGGAGAAAATCAAGGTTGTCACTTCCTTGGCTATGCCGGCGTGTATTAATGATGTCCAGCGTCTGGCGGGTTGTATCGCGGACTTATCCCGGTCCATTAGCCGGTTGGGCGAAAAAGCTATCCCTCTGTACCGGATGATGAAGAAAATAGATCACTTTGTCTGGATTGATGCTGCTGATCAGGCGTTTGAGGCCTTGAAATAACAGTTAGCTGAGCCGCCAATCCTTGCTGCTCCTATTGCTAAGGAGCCCTTGTTGTTATCTGTGGCTGCTAATAGCCGAGCTGTCAGTTTGGCAATCATTGTGGAAAGGAAGGAATCAGGCAAGGAGTATCTAGTTCAGCGGCCGGTTTATTATGTCAGTGAGGTACTCATTGAATCCAAGCAGAGATACCCACATTGGGAAAAGCTGGTTTATGGGGTGTTCATGGCTAGTCGTAAACTAAAGCAGTATTTCTTTGGTCATCCCATCACTATGGTCAGTTCTGCTCCCTTGGGGGATATTATTCAAAACAAAGAAGCCACATGTCGGGTAGCCAAATGGGCCATTGAGCTTGGACCCCATGGTTTGAAGGTTATGCCTCGGACAGCTATCAAGTCTCAAGCACTTGTGGATATTATTAATGACTGGACCGAGTTGCAGATGCCTGAGGAGAAGCCGGATAGCACATATTGGACTATTCACTTTGATGGATCCAGGTAGTTGGAAGGCTCGGGGGCTGGAGTTATTTTGACTTCCCCATGACGTGACATTTTTTTATGTTTTAAGGTTGATGTTCCCTTGTACTAACAATGCAGCTGAGTATGAGGCCTTGCTCCATGGTCTTTGCACTACAAAAAAAAGACACTTCCGTGATGATACGAGTTTGCCACAGTAGGCCACGTTTTCTGTCATGCATGTACATCCATGACAAATTTATGAAAGAATCAAGATAGTCATACCTGTGCTGTCGTAGAAGTGTTCCATGACATTACTAAAATGATCATCACGGAAGTGTCCACTTCCATGATGATAAATCGCGCTTCACAGAAGTGTTTTCGTCAAGGGTGACCGACATGTGGCATCCACCGTAACGGAACACCGTTAAGCTATCGGGTCCGGTTTTGGATCCGATAACCCATTAACAGCCGGGACTAATGGGAAATTTCCACGTGTAAAATTCTGATTGGCCGGAGGGAACACCTGTCAGCTCGTCAGTGGGCCAGATGTCGCCCGTCCATTGGAGGAAACATGCCTACGATACGTCGACACATGGCTGGGCCCAACAGAGGCCCATATAGTATAAAAAGGCCGGCCCAGTCAAAGGCCCATAGTACTTACTCATGTACTAGTGGGCCAGCCCAATAACGGCCTGTTGAATAAAGGCCCATTTACGGCCTGAAGCCAGATCTGGCCCATTAATTGTTCGTCGAATATTTGGGCCCATTTACGGCCCAAAGCCGAATATGGCCCGTTAATTGTTCGCCGAATATTTGGGCCCAATTACAGCCCAGTGACTTTCGGCCTGTTAGAGGCCCGATGTAGACATGGGCCCATTTTAGCCTGGTGTGACTTTCGTCCTAGGAATGGCCCGTGCTGCCCATGGGCCATATATGGTCCGACGGGACACCGAGCCCACTAACGGCCCGTGATAAAGGTGGCAACAGTTAAGCCCAACGTGACTTTGGGCCTGTTAAAGGCCTGTCGCATAATTCGGCCCGTTGATGTCTATACTAATCTTTCGGCCTCTTAAAGGCCCATGATATCAGTGGGCCAACTAAGGCCCGAGATATGTTTCGGCCTGGTAATCGCCGTGATATAATCGGGCCCAAAAGGCCGGCTACATTTCAGCTCGTCAAGGCCCGTCGACGACTAGTGAAAATTGAGGCCCAACATGCATTTCGGCCTTCTAAAGGCCCATGGTTTCATCTGGGCCATAACAGGCCAGTACAATATTTAGCCTGTTAATGGCCCAACGCTACCTGGGACAAACTAAGCGCTGGGTCAACAAAAGGCCCAACTAAAATATAGGCCGGTGTAAGTTGTGGGCCTCGCGCAAAGTGTGAAGGCCCCAATCATTCGGGCCCAATAAAGATGCAGGCCGGCCCAATTGTGGCCCGCTAAACACCAGGCCCGTTAGAGGCGAATGTTTCGGCCCGGTCGACTACATCTGATTTTTTTTTGAGATAGCAAATGATGGCAGTAACTAGTAGGAATTAAGAACAAACCTACTCTATACAATAAAGAAATTACAACATAGTAACTAAGAATAAACCTACACTATACAATAAAGGATTTATGGTATATTACATCCTTTGGCATCGAATTTCGCCACCAAAGGATCATAAAGCGCAACGAAGAAGCAGATTACAAAATTGGGCACCATTGCAGCGTAACAAAATAATCTTGAATCGAGACCACTTCCAAGACAGTTCAAGAAAGGTTAGCCTTTATGCTGACTGCTGCTGTGCAAGCTGCTGAGCAAGGCTGTGAGACTAGCTTAGCATGTCGGTCATAGCTTCCAGGTGTAGCTGTTTAGCGATGAGGTTCTCATTGGTGTTGTCCGCAATCTTTCTTAGAGATAGGACTTCAAGTCGAAGTTGAGTTGCAGAATGCCTTTCTGCTAGAACTTGGGTCTGAAGAAGTCGAACTGATTTAGACAACGAATTCCGTGAGCTTGTCTAACTACTAGTATCAAGTAACTTGAACACTGCATCAAGACAAGACTTTGGGGTTGTCTCGCTATCTTCAAGATGTTTTGCCTTCTTTGCTGCAATATATGTTGGGTTTGTCTCACAGCCTTCCGCATACTTGTGCATGCCATCAGGCATATCACCCTGAAACAAAGCAGAGAGATGAAAGGTTTTGCACGTGTATAAACAAAGATGATAACAGTGCTGTCAATTCCATCCAATTTCAAATTAGAAAATAAAGAGTAAGTTCAAAATATCAATAGCATAATTTGGCATTGTTCATAATGCGGGGAGCTTCACCACACTCTTGGATTACCATGTCAACATAACAAGCATAGATGAAGGGCAAAGAAAATCATTGTATCTATTTTGGTTAATGTGCATGGCATGTTGTTCATATCATCACCACATCAAGAAGATAAAACAGGAGATGATAATGTGCGAACGTGGGCTGCTTCACCACACACTGGATTATAAATACACAAAAACAAGCATACATATAGGGAGTATTGAGTAATGTGCATGGTATGAATAAGGAATTTGGTTTTACAAGTAAAACGTAGAACTTACGGTTCTTGCGAACATGCATTTGGGTAGAAACAACAAACTAAACAGCAGTAAACGATAGGGAGTATGAGCAAATTAAACAGCAGTTGAGTATAAAGGCTTTAGAAGGACTGACTTACATTAACAGTTAACACCGGCTTTATAATGCCCTTCTCCATGTCAAGGGAAGGATAACTCAAGAATTTCAGCACCGAATCTTCTTCATAAGCATTGCCTGTACTCTACATTTTGTAGAGAGTAATTATAGATATGATAATACTGGAAGGGATAGAGGATAATGAAGATAAGATGTAGATTGATGCTACATAATCAACTACGAATCCCTGGAAGTACAAGCATTACAGGACAAAATGTACTGACAAGAGCAATGGGCTACACTTCTTCTCTCGCATTGTCTGTGTATTCTACATTTTGGTAAGATTAAATATAGATCTGATCTTTTTTAGTAAATGGTGGGCGAGGGAGATAAGATGCAGAATGCTACACAATAGACCAATCCTATAGGAGACATGCCCTAGAGGCAATAATAAATGATATTATTTATCTCCAAGTTCATAATTATGTTTATGTTCCATGCTATAACTGCTATGGTTCTCGAGTCTGCAATAACACGAGGCTCGGAGGAAGACTCATATGCGTGTGTGGAATAATAAACGGTAAGAAGTATTCCTAGTCTGGCCTCAAAGACTAGCTCAAGTGTTGCATGATGGTTTTGTTTTCCTGATCATGGGCATGTCTATGCCAGCAACTTTGAGGGCACAATGTTAAGAGAACATTTGTGTTGAACCGACCCGGATTGATGTTATGCTATGAGATTCATTCGTCACAAGTTAATGGTACATAACACAGATATGGTTAACGTTTGCATGATTCCTTAGACCATGAGAGTATCGAGTTTCTTCATGCTTGCTTCATGAACTTTGGGGTTTGTTAAACGTCATCCATAAATGGGTGGCTATTACGGCGGCCTACGGGTTCATGGAAAAGTGTGTCAAGTAACTTGATAGCTCAAGATTGGGATTTGCTCCTCCGACGATGGAGAGATATTCTCGGGCCCTCTCGGTATTATGGTATCCATCATCGTCTGGCCAGACACAGTGTGATTTGATCACTGGGATGCCGGAACACGGAAACGAGAAAAGAGAACAAAACCAGTAACGAGGTAACTTGCATGGTGGACAAATTGTTCATCCACGGGGATGCAACAAATCTCACCTTGGGTGATTGTGACATATCGCGAAGCAACAAGAATAGCTCACTACAACTAGAGGTTCACTCGAATATTTATTCGTGTGGGTATAGGGGTCAATATGGGTGTCCACGACTCCGATGTTGATCATTGATCGAAAGGGGTTCTGGGTCATGTATATACTTCACCGAACCTATAGGGTCACACGCTTAAGGGTCATCTATCTGCTGAATACTAGACAGCGAGTCTGAGAGAAAAACACCAAAAAAGTTTTGGACACCGGAAAGGTTTCGGACAGCGGAAAAGTTCTGCAGAGAGAGGTCATTGAATGAGTTTTGGTGGAACCGAAAAGTTGTTTCGGGATATACTATTAAGTCAAATTGGTTTCGACACATGCCCGATAATTCTAGGAGGGTGCCAGAGTCATTCTGGAAACTTTCTGGAATTTTCCGGGATAAAAGCTGGATATGCTCCGGAGCTGCCGGAACCACTTCAGATGCTTTTCGCAGATGAAAATCAGTAATCTGGAATTGCTTCGGAATGCGTTGAAAATTATTTTAGGGGGTACTAGAAATGTTCTAAGCCCAAATAAATATTTTCAGTTCGAACGGACGCTGAAAAATGTCGTCGTGAATAGTGAAAGTGCTTTTTGGGATATTTATGGAAAGCCACCTTTTGGGGCTTTTCCCAAAAGGCTTCTAGAAGGACTTGGGGATCAAGGAACCCCTTTGGGGGCCCCCATGAAGGTGGGACGTTGGAGGGTGCAGCTCCTCCATGGGGCTCCACTTGTCATCCCTTTATGCCCTTTATGTGTGACATAAAGTGTGGGCATTTTTGGGTTTTTCATGTGTCCCCTACCCCTTGGGTTTTCCTATAAGTAGAGGTGGAGAGGCACTCTCCACACTCACTCTTTCTCACATACAAGTACCATTGCAATGATCTGGCTTCTCTCTCCCTCCCCGCGAAATAGTTTCATAGAGCCGAAAGGCTGTCTGGGTTCCGGTGGGAACTAGTTCTGGACGGCGTAGCCCTGCCGGATAGATGACACCGTATGTGTGCAACTCTGTAGAGAGATCGTAGTTTCGGTGTTAGTTCGAGAGTGCCTCCTGAAGGGCTGTCCGGGTGACCGTCCGAGTTTCAAAGGTCCTCCCAAAGGGATGTCCGAGTGACCGCCCGAGTTTCGAAGGTCCTCCCGAAGGGCTGTCCGCGACACCATCCGGGGGACTGTGCGACCACATCCCGGAGGGCTGTCCGAGGGGAAGATGAGGGTATACATCCTTGCGGTTGGGAGGTTGTAAATCCTAGCTGCGGGGATCTGCACCGCCAATCGTCATCGACTCTACTTCCCGCTGCGCTACGAGTCGGTAACGAAAAAGATCAAACCTTGTATGTAGTCTCCATAGTGGTCCTGGGCTGGTGCGTAGGTCAGATTTTTTTTGTTTTCTGCTGCGTTCTTGTTGCTTCCCTAGAATTTGCATTTGCTCAATCTCGAGACAACATGGTGGAATTTGACAAAGTTCTGGCGATCCGTGATCCCGATTGATCATGGAAGTGCTATCAGTTCTTTGGGTTCTGCCGTAGTCAAAAGAAAGATGAAATTCACAGATGAAAGGGCATTGTAGATATGATCTGCACGGGGGTATGCATATGATGAAGTTTAGTATGGGGCTCAAGATTTAATTATCTCGTGTTTCATACACCCCGAGATGTTAATCTAGCAACTTGAATAATCATACTTGATGACAAAATGTTGGTAGCTGCGGTTTAAGTCGAAACCTTAGAAGCCACGAAAAACAAGTTTTTGCATGAACTGATTAGAAACGTCTAACTTGGTTTTGCAGGAGGGTTTGCATGTGCATGTGATGTGGTATAGCAATGCTCATATTCAACTTGATTATGTATGAGATGACTATATGATGTAATTAACATGACCTGCGTGTCATGATTCGGCATGATGGCTGGAGCCATATGATTGCACTTTAATGACCTGCGTGTCAACCTTAAGTAATGCATTTAGTTTATCCGCTATGGAGATAGCGATATTATCTGGTGCATCGGCAAGGTGGTGGCAATCTTCGCGAAGGTTAACACCGACACGAATGCCGAAGACGAAGAAATACTTGACTTCTCCGTCAGAAGAGGCTATACCATATCATGCTATTATGAATTGCTTGAGATGTTTATCCTTCTTGATTGCGCGGTAGTCGCTTTTATTAGGGTGATCTCTCAAAGAAAAAAATATATCAAGTAGTTAGTGTTCTCCCAACTATAGCACCGTCACGGCACCTAACTTTTTGGGGTATCGCGGGATCTCCTTGGGTACGAACGATTAGGGAAGTGTGAGGCGGGTGAGTTGAGACCTCGCAGCAAGATCACTTGGTTGTCTTGACGTTCTGTAAGGATCTCCCTGAGCTCGGAACACGCCCATCGAAAGATGAACAAGAGTCACATAGAGATGTGATCGGCAAGTTTGCCTACTAATTGAATTTCGCGCCATCTGTGTTCATCTCGTTCAATGGCGTTGAATGGATATGCGGGTCTTGTGTGACTCATAATCAAGTTTGAGAGATATTGATTTGAGTGGGAGCGCACTGTTGAATTAACATGTTTAATTCTCAGTGCAATTAATTATGAACACTGTCTAAGTGTTTCTTGCAAAATAGTTGTAGAATAATGGCTCGCGTTTCCACCTTCCCTGATAAAATTGAATAGCTGTTAAATATCTGGTTAAAACTTTACGATTGGTAACATAATGTGAGGATTGTCCTCAAGAGTGCCGAGAAGGACTTTGTCCTATCGCATGCTTTCGGTATCCTCCCACAAATGCTATGGATGATGTGACTCTTGTCCTTCGATCCAAAATCTAAAATTCCGTTGCGGTCAAGTGCAATATGTTTGCTTCCATGAAACTCGAACTTCGAAAGTTTGGGATAGTTATGTGATATTCATGGAACTGAAAATTAATTTTTAGATACAAACAAAGGCTGAAAGATATGAAATATCCAAAGAAATGTTTGTTTGCAAATTATTAGTAAAGTGTTTACTATGCATTAGACTGATAAGAGAGGGATTCAGAAGAACGTCTGTCATATGATGAAAGGTGAATAAAACAACAACTTAAAGAGAAAGGAAATGTCCAAAGGGTGTTAGTATGACTTACACGCCTAGGAAGTCCAGGGCTAACACCACTCTTAAGTTGGGTGCTTCTTTTGCGAGTAGGAGAAATATTAAAAGTTAAACTGTTAGAAGTATAAAGGCAGAAAGAAAGATGACTGGAATATCCAGCTCATGTATGAATGTCGTACAAGTTTTTGATGTATAGAAGGCTGGTCAAAGAAATAGTTCTTGGGAATTATGGTTAAACATGTTAATCACTAATTCTTGGGTATTGTGAGTTAATCACAAAGATACCCGCTCGATTGCATTCTGTTGCGAATCAATGTAAGAGCTACTATGGCCTAAAAAGAGTAGCCAGGAATGAGGTTTTAATACATGCTGGGAACATAGTAAAAGTTACTATACTTTCCATCGGTGTATTACCTATGTATTTTCTTTCATAATTCATATTAGAGTTTCTCACTCTAGCCCTTTGCATAAGGTATCTTGCAAGAAGGTTGTTCATAAGAGAACTTTTGATGTTCAGTATTATGAATAAACATTAAGGGCCATACTTTCATTATGAATGAGATGTATGTTATGAATAATGATATTAATATATTACCTCTGTGTTTACTTTCATAATTCATTTTAGAGTTTCTTACACTCTTGCCCATTGCACAATGTTTATTGCAAAAGGGTTGTTCATAAAAGAACAATTGTTGTTCAGTATTATGAATAACATGAAGGGCCATGCTTCCATCCAAGATGGGATGTATGTTATGAATATTGATGGTAAAATGATACATCCATAACACTGACGCTAAATGTCGCAAGACTATGAGAATACCACACACATTGGAGAAACCCGCATGTAAAAAATTCCATTATGATGGATTTTGAAGTCATTTGATTTTGAATCATCTGACACTTGTTACTTTTCTCCGAAAAGTGAAGTGACTGAAATACCGTTCACAGGCAATAAGGAACGAGCAACAAACTTATTGGTGATCATACATTTTGATATGTGTAGTTCAATAAATGTTGTTGCAAGTAGTGGATTTATATATCTTCAGAAATGACTCAAGTAGATATATGGATATTTGCTTGATGAGACGTAAGACTGGATCTTTCGAAATTGTTCGAAAGGTTTTCAAAAATGAAGTAGAAGTTATTGTAACAAGGAAATTATGTTTCTGCAATTTTATTGCAGAAAGGAATATTTGAGTTGCAAGTTTAGCGAATGTCTGATGAGTTGTGAAAAGAGTTTCATAACTTACAACTCCCGGAACACCACTATGAGTGGAATGTCTGTGAAGATGTAATCAAACCATTTATGACATGGTAAAATCAAAGATGACATAAATAAATTTGCCATTATCACTTTTAGAGAGTAATGCTTTAGAGACTGCGGCTTTTACACTGAAAAGAGATCCATCAGGTCTGTTGAAATGACGGCATGGTATGGTACGCCCAACCATGTTATATCTTTTCTTAACATTTGGAATATGGGGCTTGTGTAAAAGGTTACAAACCTATTCCAAATCAGACAAGTGCTACTTTGTAAGTTATCCCAAATCATTGGGTATTCCCCCACCACTATACCGAGGCAAAGGATTTTTTCCACAAAACGGTATGCTTTTAAAGAGAATAGTTCTTGCAAAAGGGTAAGTGGGAGGACAGTGCAACTCAACGAGATAACAAGTATCTTTGTCATCAGGTCAAAGGAAAGGAACCTTGGAAGTAATTCCAGAGTTTCCTACTGGGACTGATACGGAAGCCTCTACATTAGATGTATGGACTTCGGTCGAACTTGTAGCTGAACAACGAGGCAAAGCTCGTGCAAACCTCTCAAAGAAGCGAGATATTGTTGTTAGACAACAGTATACCTATGATACACAAGGAAGCGTTGATGGGTCCTGACTCCGGAATTGGCTGAATGCCAATATAATCCGAGATAGTTTCCATAAATGATTGAAGTTTAAATCTTGATAAACCCTCCAAAAGACTTGGAGTCTAACGGATTGTAATGGGACTATAAACTGATATGGATAAAAATGTTTTATTCATTAAGCTCGACTTGTTGCAATAACAAGTTCAAGGAGTTGACTACAATGAGATTGTCTCACCGTAGCAATGCTTAAAGTAGGTTCTGGTTAAACTAGCAATTAATACATATTTCAAACATGAGATATGCAACATGGATGACAAAATAATTTCCATGAAATGGAAATACAACCTAGGACTTGTATGTGATACAATCCAAAGTATTTTGTCAGTCCAGAGTATGCTAGTAAGTACGAAAACTTCAGAGTTCCAGAAATGGACATAAGAGAGCAAAATGGAGTTGGAATATTCGTTTTTGATGGAATGGTCAAAGGGGTTTGACTTCATCAATGAGTAACGAAGATGCTTGTGGTTTCAAGAAAGTAAGTGGGAGTATAATAATATTTCTGAAAACCTTGTGTGCTTGACACATTGTTAATTGGAAATAAATTTCTTGACACGAATTAGGACTTCATTTGAAAATAGTTTTCTGGTGAAGCGCTTGGGCTAAATAGCCTTGATATTAGGCATAATGATCTATGGAGATAAATTTACCTAATGGGGCTGAGCAAAAATACATATTGACAAGATGCTAAAACCGTTTAGTACTAAGAGCGACAAGGAGTGATTCTTGCCGAAGTCACATGGAAAGAGTTTTTTGCAAGAATCAGTGTCCCAAAACACCGATGAGCAAAATACATGATGGAGATTCCACACACTCATGTGTTTGGATTAATCATGTATTCCATGGTATGTAAAACAACCAGATATGTCCAATAATCCCAAGCTGTTGCGAGTATAGATACCAAAGTGATCAAAAGTACTGATCATGGGACAATAGTGAAAAAGGGTCATTGAGTACTAAAGTAGCACTTATGACATGTTTCCTCGCAAGTGGAGATCGTGAAGAGTTCGTTGTGAAAGGTTACGTCGATACAATCTTCATCTTTTCTCCATGCGATTTTCATTTAAATTTAGGGTTTTGTGAAACACACAATATGGTGGCACAGTTAGTTGGAAATTGTTCCAAACAAGTTACTGTGGCGAATTCTATAACAAAGGCGAAGTATGTTGCCGCTTTAGAAGCGACAAAGAGAAAGATGTTGAATCATATAGTTCATTCATGAACTTAGTATGGTTCCAAGAAGGCTTTGGTCAATGGGACACTATTGCAGATAGTTGCTCCATAGCTTAGTCTAAGGAATCAGGTTTCGACCAATGATTCACATATATACAAAGCCAAGTCCGCACAAAATATGAATTTTGTGAAAGCGTGAAAACGCGAGGATATGCAGAGATACACACGGAGCTAAAGTTGCCAGATCCGATGGACATCAGGCTATACCACATGCGAAGCATATTTTACACCAGTATGCCATAGGTGTAAAGTGCATTAGCATTAACTAGATTATTGACTCTAGTGCAAGTGGGAGTCTATAAGAGATATGCCCTAGAGGCGATAATAAATGATATTATTTATCTCCAAGTTCATAATTATGTTTATGTTCCATGCTATAACTGCTATGGTTCTGGAGTCTGCAATAACATGAGTCTCGGAGGAAGACTCATATGCACGTGTGGAATAATAAATGGTAAGTGTTGGGGATATTACCACTGGGTGTAAACCGGCCAGGAGAGGTCGGGTTAAGCCCATCAGTGGTTCGTCATATCTGAAGCCCGTGAAGACAGACGGTGACGCTTTATGAAGGCCCAGGGCCCGGAACCGGTTTAAGGCCTGTAGACATAAACCGACATTGATATGTAGACTTGTGTTGTAAGGTAGAAAGAGCGAGACCGAGCTGCACACGCTTATGAGCCGCCTCGATTTCAGAAACCGACGGGCATCAACCCATGTATATAAGGGGATGACCCGACGGCGGTTCAAGGAGAACAAACAACAACTCGAGACTCAGGAAAAGCGTATTCGCTCCCTGGTCATCGAAACCCCAGCAATTACATCACAACTAGACGTAGGCTTTTACCTTCATCGTAAGGGGCCGAACTAGTATATTGCGTCCCTTGTCCGCTTTAACCCCTTTAAGCTAACCCGTGGCGATGGCTCCATGACTAAGTCCTTCCACGAGGACATCTGCCATGAAAAAACCACGACAGTTGGCGCCCACCGTGGGGCTATCGCACGATGGTTTCAAGTTCTTGGAGGGCAGCTTCGAAGGACTCAAGGGTTATGCTGTGGGCCGGATGACCAAGAGTCGTCGCGGCAAGCTCTACATCGATGATGCAGGCTGGGGCCCCAAGGCCGGCTCAATCGAGTACGGGTACCGAGTCCCCTTTGGAGGCACACACATTTTCATTGGCAAGATCGGCGAACCGGGACGTGAGCCGGATATCTGCACCGACCTCGTCGAAACAGCTCAGCATGCGAGATCTGCCCGGCTCAAGCCTGTCATGAAGCGTGCCTTCGTGGGAGTCATCCATGGAGGGGAATCTGAGGATAGATCGGAATCTGGTGGTGAAACCGTCGTTTATTCCGGTGACGAGTCATCGACCAAAGAGACCGAGTCATTATATCAGCTACAAGATGGCCAGATTGGGGGCTGTTCCAATGGCGACAGTATTCCGGACCCCTTCGATCTGCCAAACTGGGTTGCGATCTTCATGGACGGTACACAATCAACGCTCCACTCTTCGACTGCAGCAGCAATGATTTCCGGATAGGCAGCGGCAACAGCGGCCGGGGCAGGAGGCCCTGTGCGACGACCGGCTCAGGTTCTATCTGACTTGTTTGACACGTTGGCAACGCTGATGGCGGAGGTTAACCCGGCGGATCAGGATCCACACAATGCGGAAATCGTGAAGGTGAAAGATCAGATCACCCAGGCCAAAGCCGACTTGGCAGCTGAGGATACCAGGATGGCAGCAGAGCAGGCCGCTTTGGATGCCCAGGCTTACCGGATTATGCTGGATCAGAGTGCGTCGAACGAAGTCCTGAAGAGGAGAGACAGATCTCGCCGGCCGCCGGTTTATGACGCTAGGAACCTCTTTAACACCCCAGGAGCAGGGACCAGTAATCCGCCGGTGCTAAACCGGGCGGAGGCACCTGGAGCGGGGGCGCCGGTTCAGTTATGTTTGGTGGATCCGCCTCGTCAGAACAACATCGTACCACCGCAGGTCCCAACGCCACCGGGCCATTACTCTAACCCGATGGACAACATTGTCGCTGCCGCTTTACGGCTGGCGGCTATCCCGATCGAAGGTGATTCTCCGGCGGCGGTCGAGACGCGTCGGGTTAAGGAGCTTCTTCAGACAACCTTGGTTCAACAGGAGGCTTATTCCTACAGTCGCGACCAGATTCATTCCACTCCACGTCCAAGCCGGAGTTACAGCAAGCGCATGGATGAACCGGTGGTGTCAAGCAACGAGCGGAACCATGATCCGTCCCGTGGCAATAACCCGGCAGGTGGTGCTGGTGATGCTCAAGAGGTGGTGGACCGGGCTCGGGCACACAGAGAGGCCGAAGAAGCGGCGCAACATGAAGCCTGTCACCACTCCGTTCGTCTAACTACGCCGGTGGAACCAGGAGTTACTTCTAGTTCTTTGGGAGTGCCGTGTCTCGTCCCAGCGTTGTGCAATGTGCACCTGCCCAAGGATTTCAAAGGCCCGCGTAAGGTGCCGAATTACACTGCCGATTTATCCCCTGAGACATGGGTCGAAAGCTATGAGTTGGCCATGGAGATGCTGGATGTGGATGATGCGGCGTGTGCGAAATACTTCACAATGATGCTAGAAGGGACGGCCCGCACTTGGCTAAAGAGTTTACCGGTTAACTCTATCAGGTCATGGGCCGAGTTAAGAGCCCGGTTTATCCAGAATTTCAAGGATACATGCAAGCAGCCCATGTCAATTGTGGACTTAGCTGCCTGTGTCCAGGAGGAAGGAGAGTCAACAACCCATTGGGTGCACCGGGTTTTGGAAATTTTGCTTTCATCGGACCGCATCAACGCTGATACTGCAGTCTTAACATTGGAAGGCAATTGCCGGTTTGAACCCCTGAAGTTAAAGTTGGGACAGCTCAAACGTCATTGTAATGACATGGGAACCCTCATGGCTGCTCTGGTGAAGTATGCCGACTCAGATAGTAACAAGGATCCCGAGTCTGACGATGATAAGACAGGGAAGGGAAAAAGGAGCGGCAACACCAAGGGGCAGCACCACAACCCGGCGGGTCATGGAAACGGCGACAAGCGTAAAGCGGACCATGGCTTAGACTTTGTGGCTAATACCAGCACGCAGGACAAGGGCCAACGATGTAAGGGTAAACCACCCCAGCGCGATGGAGGACCAAGTCCTAACCCGGACCGCCTGTCTTATCTGTTGAACCAGCCTTGCCCAAAACATGGGACGAAGGAGAATCCGTCCACGCACCTCTGGAAAGATTGCTACATCATGCAAGAGTTCAAAAATTCTAATTCTTTCCGGTATGATCATGGACCGGGTGGCGGTTCGGGCCCCGGGTCTCATGGGCTGGGTTATGGTGGAGGCAGTTCCGTTCAGTTTTCACAGAACCAGAGCGAGCATGGCAATCGTGGCAACCAAGGTGGTTATAACAATCGGGAATCAGCAATAAGAAGAAGAAGCAATGGGTTACCAGAGCAACCCGAAGCAGTTGAATAGCGGATAGTATAATGTCTTCACCACTAGCCTGGACAAGCGTGATCAGAAGCTTCATAAAAGGGCAGTGAATGCCGTTGAACCGGCGGTGCCCTTTTATTTACGCTGGTCCGAGCAGTCGATTGTGTGGAGTAGAGAAGATCATCCACCCCGGTTTGACAATCCAGGTCATCTGGCACTGGTGGTGGCACCTCAGGTGGGAGCTTATAAGTTCACTAAGGTACTCATGGATGGAGGGAGTAGTATCAATATCCTTTATTATGAAACTTTCCGTCACATGGGGTAAACAGATAAAAATCTCAAACCGTCCAATACGGTGTTCCATGGTGTGGTACCTGGTAAATCAGCATATCCTGTTGGTAAGATAGTTCTGGAGGTGGCTTTTGGGGATGAGCATGACTCAAGATCAGTAACTTTGACCTTCGAGGTGGTGAAAATCAGAAGCCCGTATCATGCCCTGTTCGGACGGCCGGCTTATGCTAAGTTTATGGCACGACCTTGTTATGTTTATCTACAGCTCAAGATGCCGGGTCACAAGGGAACTATAACCATGCATGGGAGCCGCAAGATCGCTCTGGAATGTGAAGAAGGTGATGCGGTTTATGCTGAGTCGGTTTGTGCGGCAGAAGAGTTGAAGTTTTACAAAGACAATGTTGATCCAGCAGATATGACTTCATTGAAGAAACCAACTACAGAGCATGATCCGGCCCTGAAGTTTAAATCGGTTGATGAGACTAAGCTTGTTGACTTCATGCCTGGCGATTCGTCCAAACAGTTTAGCATCAGTGCTAACTTGGATCCGAAATAGGAAAGCGCGCTCATCGAGTTCATCCGTGAGAATCGGGACATCTTTGCGTGGAAGCCTTCGACATGCCAGTGTACCGAGAGAACTAGCTGAGCACACTCTTAATGTTGATCCCAAGTATAAACCGTCAAGCAGCCCGCCGGTTCAATGAAGAAAGACGCAAGGCTATTGGAGAAGAAGTAGCCAGGCTCTTGGCGGCTGGATTTATCATTGAAGTATTCCATCCTGAGTGGTAGGGTAATCCGGTGCTAGTCCTTAAGAAGAACGACACTTGGCGTATGTGTGTGGACTACACAGATCTCAACAAAGCTTGTCCAGCAGATCCTTTTGCCCTCCCCCGTATTGATCAAATTATTGATGCTACAACGGGTTGCGAGCGTTTAAGCTTTTTGGATGCATATTCTGGTTATCATCAGATCAAAATGGCAGTTAAGGACCAGGAAAAGACAACCTTCATAACTCCCTTTGGAGCCTTCTGCTATGTGTCCATGCCCTTTGGGCTCAAGAGTGCCCAGGCAACTTATCAACGGTGTGTGCAGAATTGTCTTCATAAACAGATCGGCCGCAATGTTCACGCCTATGTGGATGATATTGTGGTGAAATCAAGGAAGAAGGAGACGTTGATTGATGACTTGAAGGAAACCTTCGATAACCCGCGGGTTTAAAAAATGATGCTTAATCCGTCCAAGTGCGTCTTTGGTGTACCTGCGGGCAAGCTCTCGGGCTTTTTGGTTTCTAACAGGGGTATTGAAGCTAATCCGGAAAAGATCAAAGCCATCACCTCCTTGGCCAAACCGAAGTGTATCAATGATGTCCAATGCCTGGCAGACCGGATTGCCGCGTTGAGCCGGTTTATCAGTCGCCTTGGCGAGAAGGCCATCCCTTTATATCAGATGCTGAAGAAACGGATAACTTCGTCTGGAGTAATGCCACTAATGAAGCGTTTGAGGACTTAAAGCGGCAGCTAGCTAATCCGCCGGTTCTTGCTGCTCCAGTTGATAAAGAGCCATTGTTGTTATATGTAGCAGCTAACGCCCGGGCTGTTAGCGTGGCTATTGTGGTGGAGCGCAAAGAGGAAGGAAAGGAATATCCAGTTCAACGGCCGGTTTATTATATCAGTGAGGTACTTATCGAGTCCAAGCAGAGGTACCCACATTGGCAAAAATTGGTGTACGGGGTTTTTATGGCAAGCCGGAAGCTTATGCAGTATTTCCAAGGTCATCCATCACGGTGGTCAGCTCTGCTCCTTTGGGAGATATAATCCAGAACAGGGAAGCAACTGGCTGGATTGCTAAGTGGGCTATCGAGCTCGGGCCTCACGGGTTGAAATACATACCCCGAACGGCGATCAAATCTCAGGCACTTGTGGATTTCATCAATGATTGGATAGAACTACAAGCGCCAGAAGAGAAGCCGGATCATACTGATTGGACTATTCATTTTGATGGGTCCAGGCAATTGGAGGACTCGGGGGCTGGAGTCGCATTAACTTGTTGGGGAACGTTGCAGAAAATTAAAATTTTTCCTACGGTTTCACCAAGATCCATCTATGAGTTCTACTAAGCAACGAGTCAAGAGAGAGAGTTTGCATCTACATACCACTTGTAGATCGAGTACGGAAGCGTTTGAGGGAGTGGTGATGATGGAGACGTTCCCAACGTGATTCCGATCACCGATGACCAAGTGCTGAACGGACAGCACCTCCGCTGCTCAACACACGACGGGATTTACGGCGTCTCCTTCTGCCTTGATCCAGCAAGGAGGAAGGAGAGGTTGAAGAAGACAACTCCAATGGCAGCACGACGGCGTGATGCGATGGAGGACTGTTCTCCGGCAGGCTTTGCCAAGCTTACGCGGAGGAGGAGAGGTGTTGGGAGGGAGGGCTGCGCCTTCAATTGTGTGCAGCCTCCCTCCACCCCTCTATTTATAGGGAAGGGAGGAGGGCGGCCCCCTCTAGATGCATCTAGAGGGGGGGGGGCGGCCAAGGGAGGGGGCTTGCCCCCCAAGCAAGGGGCGCCTTAGGGTTCCCTCAACCCTAGGAGCATGGGCCAAGGGGGGTGCGCCCAGCCCACCAGGGGCTGGCTGCCTCCCACGCAGCCCAAGTGGCCCCGAAGGGGTGGCCCCTCCCGTGGTCCTCCGGAACCTTTCGGTGGACCTCCATAATACCGACATGACCAAACTTTTCCGTGTCCGCTTGACGACTTCCCATATATAAATCTTTACCTCCGACCATTCCGAACTCCTCGTGACGTCCGGGATCTCATCCGGACTCCAACAACATTCGTAATCACATACAAGTCTTCCTATTAACCCTAGCGCCACCGAACCTTATGTGTAGACCCTACGGGTTCGGGAGACATGTAGACATGACCGAGACGCTCTCCGTCAATAACCAACAGCGGATATGGATACCCATGTTGGTTCCTACACGCCTCGATGTTGTCATCGGATGAACCACGATGTCGAGGGTTCAAGCAACCCCGTATGCTATTCCCTTTGTCGACGGTATGTTACTCGCCCGAGACTCGATCGTCGGTATCCCAATACCTCGCTTAGTCTCGTTACCGCAAGTCACTTTACTCGCATCGTAATGCATGATCCCGTGACTGACACTTGATCACTTTGAGATCAATATGATGATGCACTACCGAGTGGGCCCAGCCATACCTCTCCGTCATACGGAGTGACAAATCCCGCCTCGATCCGTGTCAACCCAATGACACTTTCGGAGATACCGTAGTGCACCTTTATAGTCACCCGATTACGTTGTGACGCTTGATACACCCAAAGCACTCCACGGTATCCGGGAGTTACACGATCTCACGGTCTAAGGAAGAGATACTTGACATTGGAAAAGCTCTAGCAAAACGAACTACATGATCTTGTGCTATGCTTAGATTGTCTTGTCCATCACGCCATTCTCCTAATGACGTGATCCCGTTGTCAATGACATCCGATGTCCATAGTCAGGAAACCATGACTATCTGCTGACCAACGAGCTAGTCTACTAGAGGCTTACTAGGACGATTGTAGTCTATGTATTCACACGTGTATTACGATTTCCGGATAATACGCTTATAGCATGAATAAAAGACAATTATCATGAACAAGGAAATATAATAATAATGCTTTTATTATTGCCTCTAGGGCATATTTCCAACAGTCTCCCACTTGCACTAGAGTCAATAATCTAGTTACATTGTGATGAATCGAACACCCATAGAGTTCTCGTGTTGATCATGTTTTGCCCATGGAAGAGGTTTAGTCAACGGATCTGCGACATTCAGATCCGTATGCACTTTACTAAATTTCTATGTCTCCATCCTGAACATTTTCACGGATGGAGTTGAAGCGACGCTGATGTGCTCTGGTCTTCTTGTGAAACCTGGGCTCCTTGGCAAGTGCAATAGCTCCAGTGTTGTCACAGAAGAGTTTGATCGCCCCGACGCATTGGGTATGACTCCTAGGTCGGTGATGAACTCCTTCACCCAAATTGCTTCATGCGCTGCCTCCGAGGCTGCCATGTACTCCACTTCACATGTAGATCCCGCCATGACGCTTCGCTTGCAGCTGCACCAGCCATCGCTCCACCATTCAACATATACACGATCCGGTTTGTGACTTAGAGTCATCAGATCGTGTCGAAGCTTAGCGCCGACGAAACCCTTACTGACGAGCTCTTCGTCACCTCCATAAACGAGAAACATGTCCTTTGTCCTTTCGTGTACTTCAGGATATTCTTGATCATTGTCGAGTGTTCCTTGCCGGGATTACTTTGGTACCTTCCTACCAAACTTACGGCAAGGTTTACATCAGGTCTGGTACACAGCATGGCATACATAATAGATCCTATGGCTGAGGCATAGGGATGACACTCATCTCTTCTTTATCTTTTGTCGTGGTCGGGCATTGAGCTGAGCTCAATCTCACACCTTGCAAACAGTGCAAGAACCCTTCTTGACTGATCCATTTTGAACTTCTTCAAAATCTTATCAAGGTATGTGCTTTGTGAAGACCTATGAGGCGCCTCGATCTATCTCTATAGATCTTGATGCCTAATATATAAGAAGCTTCTCCAAGGTCCTTCATTGAAAAACACTTATTCAAGTAGGCCTTAATGCTGTCCAAGAATTCTATATCATTTCCCATCAAAAGTATGTCATCTACATATAATATGAGAAATGCTACAGAGCTCCCACTCACTTTCTTGTAAACGCAGGCTTCTCCATAAGTCTCAAGATAAACCCAAACGCTTTGATCATCTCATCAAAGTTAATGTTCCAACTCCAAGATGCTTGCACCAGCCCATAAATGGATCGTTGGAGCTTGCATACTTTGTTAGCATTCTTAGGATCGACAAAACCCTCCGCTGCATCATATACAGCTCTTCCTTAAGATATCCGTTAAGGAACGCTGTTTTGACGCCCATCTGCCATATCTCATAATCATAGTATGCACAATTGCTAACATGATTCGGACGGACTTAAGCTTCGCCACGGAGAGAAAGTCTCATCGTAGTCAATCCCTTGAACTTGCCGATAACCCTTAGCGACAAGTCGAGCTTTATAGATTGTGACATTACCATCCGCGTCCGCCTTCCTCTTAAAGATCCATTTGTTTTCTATCGCTCGCCGATCATCGGGCAAGTCACCAAAGTCCACACTTTGTTTTCATACATGGATTCTATCTCGACTTCATGGCTTCTAGCCATTTGTTGGAATCTGGGCCCGCCATCGCTTCTTCATAGTTCAAGGTTCATTGTTGTCTAACAACATGATTTCTAAGACAGGGTTGCCGCACCACTGCTGTGCGGAACGTGTCCTAGTGGACCCACGAAGTTCAAGAGCAACTTGATCCAAGTACCTTGATCATCATCATGAATTTCCTCTTCGTTGGTGTAGGCATCACAGAACATTTTCTGAGCTGCACTACTATCCTGTTCAAGAGGTAGTACTTCATCGAAGTTCTACTTTCCTCCCACTCACTTCTTTCGAGAGAGACTTTTTCCGAAAGGATCCGTTTTGGCAACAAAGATCTTGCCCTCGGATCTTAAGTAGAAGGTATGCCCTATGGTTTCTTTAGGGTATCCTATGAAGACGCATTTTCCGACTTGGGTTCGAGCTTTTCAGTTGAAGTTTCTTGACATAAGCATCGATTCCCAAACTTTTAGAAACGATACTTAGGTTTCTTCCCAAATCATAATTCATACGGTGTCGCCTCAACGGACTTAGACGGTGCCCTATTTAAAGTGAATGTAGCTGTCTCTAGAGCGTATCCCCAAAATGATAGCGGTAAATCAGTAAGAGACATCATAGACCGCACCATATCCAATAGAGTGCGACACGACGCTCGACACACCGCTATTACCGAGGTGTTCCAGCGGCGTTAGTTGTGAAACAATTCCACATTTTCTTAAGTGTGTACCAAATTCGTGACTTAAATATTCTCCTCCACGATCCGATCGTAAGAATTTTATCTTTCGTCACGTTGATTCTCTACTTCATTCTGAAATTCCTTGAACTTTTCAAAGGTCTCAGACTTGTGTTTCATCAAGTAGACATACCCATATCTACTCAAGTCATCTGTGAGAGTGAGAACATAACGATATCCTCCATGAGCCTCAACGCCATTGGACCGCACACATCGGTATGTATGATTTCCAACAAGTTGGTTGCTCGCCCATTGTTCCGGAGAACGGAGTCTTGGTCATTTTGCCCATGAGGCATGGTTCGCATGTGTCAAATGATTCATAATCTAAAGACTCCAAAAGTCCATCAAGATGGAGCTTCTTCATGCGCTTGACACCAATGTGACCAAGGCGGCAAAGTGCCACAAGTATGTGGGACTATCGTTATCAACTTTACATCTTTTGGTATTCACGCTATGAACATGTGTAATACTACGCCGAGATTCATTAAGAATAAACCATTGACCATCGGAGCATGACCATAAAACATATCTCTCATATAAATAGAACAACCATTATTCTCGGTTTAAATGAGTAGCCATCTCGCATTAAACGAGATCCGGATACAATATTCATGCTCAAACTTGGCACCAAATAACAATTATTAAGATTTATAACTAATCCCGGGTAAATGAAGAGGTAGCGTGTCGACGGCGATCACATCGACTGAACCATTCCCGACGCCAAGATCGTCACCTCGCCCTTCGCCATCTCCGCTTATTCCGCAGCTCCTGCTGTGAGTTACAAATATGAGCAACGGCACCGTATCAAATACCAGGAGTTACTACGAGTCATCGGTAAGGTACACATCAATTACATGTATATCAAATATACCTTTGGTGTTGCCGGCCTTCTTGTCCGCTAAGTATTTGGGGCAGTTCCGCTCAAAGGACCCTTCCCTTGCAATAAAAGCACTCAGGCCTCGTGCTTGGGTCCATTCTTTGACTTCTTCCCGCAACTTGCTTACCGGGCGTGGCAACCTCCTTGCCGTCCTTCTTGAAGTTCTTCTTGCCCTTGCCCTTCTTAAACTTAGTGGTCTTATTGACCATCAACACTTGATGTTCTTTCTTGATTTCAACCTCGGCTGACTTCAACATAGAGAATACTTCAGAATGGTCTTTACCATCCCCTGCATATTGTAGTTCATCACAAAGCTCTTGTAGCTTGGTGGAAGCGATCGAGGATTCTGTCAATGACCGCCTCATCGTGGAGGTTAATATTCAGTGGGTCATACGGTTGTGCAACCTGCACATCTTGAGAATGTGCTCACCGATGTAACTATTTTCCTCCATCTTACAACTATAGAACTTGTCGGAGATGTCATATCTCTCGACCCGGCGTGAGCTTGGAAAACAAGTTTCAGCTCCTCGAACATCTCATATGCTCCGTGATGCTCAAAACGCTTTTGGAGCCCGGTTCTAAGCTGTAAAGCATGCCGCATCGAACGAGGGAGTAATCATCAAGACGAGACTGCCAAGCATTCATAATGTCTTGGTTCTCTCGACGGAGCGCCACCTAGCAGTCCTTCTAGGACATATTGTTTCTGGCAGCTATGAGGATGATCTCAAGTTCCGGACCCAGTCCGTATAGTTGCTGCCGCCATCTTTCAGCTTGGTTTTCTAGGAAGCGTTGAAGTTCAAGTTGACATGAGCGTTGGCCATTTGATCTACAAGACATATCATTCAAAAGTTTTAGACTAAGTTCATGATAATTAAGTTCATCTAATCAAATTATTTCAATGAACTCCCACCAGATTAGACATCCTCTAGTCATCTAAGTGATACACGATCCGAGTCGACTAGGCCGTGTCCGATCATCACGTGAGACGGACTAGTCATCGCCGGTGAACATTCTCATGTTGATCGATCTTCTATACGACTCGTGTTCGACCTTTCGGTCTCCGTGTTCCGAGGCCATGTCGTACATGCTAGGCTCGCCAAGTCAACCCTAAGTGTTTTGCGTGTGTAAATCTGTCTTACACCCGCTGTATGTGAACGTAAGAATCCATCACACCCGATCATCACGTGGTTCTTAGAAGCTTATTTAACTTTAGCAACGGTGCACGTTAGGGAGAACACTTCTTGAAATTGTTGTAAGGATCATCTTATTTACTACCGTCGTTCTAAGTAAACAAGATGTATAAACATAATAAACATCACATGCAATTATATAGTAGTGACATGATATGGCCAATATCATAAAGCTCCATTGATCTCCATCTTCGGGCTCCATGATCATCTTGTCACCGCATGACACCATGATCTCCATCATCATGATCTCCATCATTGTGCCTCCATGAAGTTGTCACGCCAACGACTACTTCTACTTCTATGGCTAACGATTTAGCAATAAAGTAAAGTAAATTACATGGCGTTCTTCAATGACACGCAGGTCATACAAAATAAAGACAACTCCTATGGCTCCTGCCGTTGTCATACTCATCGACATGCAAGTCGTGATTCCTATTACAAGAACATGATCTCATACATCACAATATGTCATTCATCATTCATCACAACTTGGCCATATCACATCACATGTCAATTGCTGCAAAAACAAGTTAGACGCCCTCTAATTGTTGTTGCATCTTTACGTGGCTGCAATTGGGTTCTAGCAAGAACGTTTTCTTACCTTTAATAACCACAACGTGATCTTGTCAACTTCTATTTACCCTTCATAAGGACCCTTTTATCGAATCCGCTCCAACTAAAGTAGGAGAGACAGACACCCGCCAGCCACCTTATGCAACTAGTGCATGTTAGTCGGTGGAACCGGTCTCACGAAGCGCACGTAAGGTTGGTCCGGCCGCTTCATCCCACAATACCGCGGAAGCAAGATAAGACTAGTAGCGGCAAGTAAATTGACAAGATCCACGCCCACAACTAAATTGTGTTCTACTCGTGCAAAGAGAACTACGCATAGACCTAGCTCATGATGCCACTGTTGGGGAACGTTGCAGAAAATTAAAATTTTTCCTACGGTTTCACCAAGATCCATCTATGAGTTCTACTAAGCAACGAGTCAAGAGAGAGAGTTTGCATCTACATACCACTTGTAGATCGAGTACGGAAGCGTTTGAGGGAGTGGTGATGATGGAGACGTTCCCAACGTGATTCCGATCACCGATGACCAAGTGCTGAACGGACAGCACCTCCGCGTTCAACACACGTACGAGACGACGGCGTCTCCTTCGTCTTGATCCAGCAAGGTGGAAGGAGAGGTTGAAGAAGACAACTCCAATGGCAGCACGACGGCGTGATGCAGATGGAGTGACTGTTCTCCGGCAGGGCTTCGCCAAGCTTACGCGGAGGAGGAGAGGTGTTGGGGAGGGGAGGGGCTGCGCCTTCAATCGTGTGTGCAGCCCTCCCCTCCACCCCTCTATTTATAGGGGAAGGGAGGAGGGGGCCGGCCCCCTCTAGATGCATCTAGAGGGGGGGCGGCCAAGGGGAGGGGGGCTTGCCCCCCAAGCAAGGGGGGCGCCCCCCTTAGGGTTCCCCCTCAACCCTAGGCGCATGGGCCAAGGGGAGGGGGTGCGCCCAGCCCACTAGGGGCTGGCTGCCTCCCACGCAGCCCAAGTGGCCCCCCGAAAGGGGTGGCCCCTCCTGGTGGTCCTCCGGAACCTTTCCGGTGGACCCTCCATAATACCGACATGACCCAAAACTTTTCCGGTGTCCGTTTGACGACTTCCCATATATAAATATTTACCTCCGGACCATTCCGGAACTCCTCTTGACGTCCGGATCTCATCCGGACTCAACAACATTCGGTAATCACATACAAGTCTTCCTATTAACCCTAGCGCCACCGAACCTTATGTGTAGACCCTACGGGTCGGGAGACATGTAGACATGACCGAGACGCTCTCGGTCAATAACCAACAGCGGATCTGGATACCCATGTTGGTTCCTACACGCTCCTCGATGTTGTCATCGGATGAACCACGATGTCGAGGGTTCAAGCAACCCCGTATGCTATTCCCTTTGTCAGACGGTATGTTACTCACCCGAGACTCGATCGTCGGTATCCCAATACCTCGCTTAGTCTCGTTATCGCAAGTCACTTTACTCGCATCAGAATGCATGATCCCGTGACCAGACACTTGATCACTTTGAGCTCAATATGATGATGCACTACCGAGTGGGCCCATTGATACCTCTTCGTCATACGGAGTGACAAATCCCTGCCTCGATCCGTGTCAACCCAACAGACACTTTCGGAGATACCGTAGTGCACCTTTATAGTCATCCGATTACGCCAGGACGCTTGATACACCCAAAGCACTCCCACGGTATCCGGGAGTTACACGATCTCACGGTCTAAGGAAGAGATACTTGACATTGGAAAAGCTCTAGCAAAACGAACTACACGATCTTTGTGCTATGCTTAGGATTGTCTTGTCCATCACGCCATTCTCCTAATGACGTGATCCCGTTGTCAATGACATCCGATGTCCATAGTCAGAAACCATGACTATCTGCTGACCAACGAGCTAGTCTACTAGAGGCTTACTAGGACGATTGTAGTCTATGTATTCACACGTGTATTACGATTTCCGGATAATACAGTTATAGCATGAATAAAAGACAATTATCATGAACAAGGAAATATAATAATAATGCTTTTATTATTGCCTCTAGGGCATATTTCCAACATAACTTCCCCACGAGGTGGTAAGTTTTGTTATGTTCTCCGTTTAATGTTCCCTTGCACTAACAATGCAGCTGAATATGAGGCTTTACTCCATGGTCTTTGGATGGCTAAGGAGATGAACCTAAGCCGAGTTAAGTGCTTTGGTGATTCAGATCTGGTGGCTCAACAAGTGTCTGGCACTTGGGATTCCAAGGACCCGCTCATGGCAGCATATCATCGTGAGGTAGATATTGTTGCAGGTCACTTTAAAGGTTATCAGGTGGATCATGTGGACCGGTAGAAGAATGAAGCGGTAGATGCTTTAAGCCGCCTGGGTTCCCAACGTAAACCGGTACCACCTAATGTCTTCCTGGATGTGTTGAATAATCCGTCCGTCAAGCTCCCTGGTGAAGAGGATTTGGCTATTCCTGATCCGGAAGCTCAGTTGGTGGCGGCTCTTCATGTTATCCCGGATTGGACGGTTCCATATTGGGCGTATATGAACCGGGTTGAATTACTAGAGGATGAGACTTTGGCCAGGAAGATAATCCGGCGGTCCAAGTCCATGACTCTTATCAATGGAGAGTTACATCATTGCAGTATGACAGGGGCGTTCCAACGCTGTGTATCTCCTGAAGAATGTCGTGAAATTTTGCGTGAGATCCACGAAGGAGATTGTGGTCACCACGCCGGTTCAAAATCTTTGGTGGCCAAGGCGTTTCATCACGGTTTCTATTGGTTGACATCTCATGCTGATGCTGAGGACTTGGTCAAAAGATGTGATGGCTATCAGAAATTCTCAAGGCGCGCTCATGTACCGGCTCAAGAATTGAGAATCATTCCAATCACCTGGCCGTTTGCGACTTGGGGGCTGGATATGATTGGGCCTTTCAAGAGGTCCAAGGACAATAAGACCCACCTTTTGGTGGCGGTTGATAAGTTCACAAAGTGGGTGGAGGCAGAGCCAGTTAGTAAGTGTGATGCAGCCACGGTGGTTCAATTCATCAAAAAGGTGATCTTCCGGTTTGGCTTTCCACATAGCATTATAACAGACAATGGTACCAATCTGTCAAAGGGTGCCATGAAGGAGTTCTGTCAACGTGAGCACATCCGGCTTGACGTGTCATCAGTGGCTCACCCCCAGTCCAATGGTCAAGCGGGGAGGGCCAATCAAGAGATCTTGAGAGGCATCAAACCCCGGCTTATGGTTCCTTTGCAACGGACGCCGGGTTGTTGGGTTGAGGAGCTATCTTCGGTGTTATGGAGCATCAATACCACACCCAACAGATCAACAGAATACACACCGTTCTTCATGGTTTATGGAGCGAAAGCGGCATACGTTGAAGCTGACAATGAGAAGGCACGACAGGAAGCCCTTGACCTGTTGGATGAGGAGCGTGACATGGCGGCAGCCTGTTCGGCGATTTATCAACAAGATATGCGTCGTTATCATAGCCGCCGGGTTAGAATCAGAACCTTTCAAGAAGGAGATTTGGTGCTTCGACTCATCCAGGATCAGACAGATATGCACAAGCTATCCCCCCTTGGGAAGGACCCGTTGTGGTCAGCAAGAATCTACACAACGGGTCGTACTACCTAATCGATGTTCGAGAGCGCAAAGACTCACGTAAATTGGAGGAGGAGACCAACCGGCCGTGGAATGTTGCTCATCTTCGGCCTTACTATACTTGAGCTATAGGCTCTGCTTATGTACATATTATGACAATGTATATATTATGATCAATATAATAAACCGGAATCTCAGCTAAAGCGGGGTATCTATTGTTTTCTTACATCATGTGTGGTTACATGGAGCTTCTATTTATAAAGCGGCGTCCGGTTTACCCCTTGATTTAGCTTCTCGAAGCTTTATATTACCTCACTTGGGGGCTTGGTCGTATCCGAACCATAGCGGCACCTCTTGATCGGCACAATGCCACAACATCACTTGGGGGCTTGGTCGTATCCGAACCATAGCTACACCTCTTGATCGGTGCAATGCCACAGCATCACTTGGGGGCTTGGTCGTATCCGAACCATAGCTACACCTCTTGATCGGCGCAATGCCACAGCATCACTTGGGGGCTTGGTTGTATCCGAACCATAGCTACACCTCTTGATTGGCGTAATGCCACAACGTCACATGGGGGCTTGGTCGTATCCGAACCATAGTCACACCTCTTGATCGGCTCAAAGCCAAATCAATCCGGGGCCAAAGAGAGTGTTGTAAAACAACAACTCAAACATAGGCACCCACTGAGCACAGCTCAAAACGTTACTTGGGGATTCTTTGCTATCGAAATGAACTTAGAATCTACACTTGTAATGGGCTATCAAGCCATGGCTTGGAAGCCTGGTGTATACACCTAAAACCCCGGGTTAACCTGCCTCTTTAAGTAAGTTACTCCGCCCAGGTAAACCTGGTATGACCCTTCGAACTTTGACAAGTTACTCTAAAATAAAGACCCTGAACTTGTCAAGTTAAAATGATGATTGGTTAAGGATTGAGGACCACCTTAAAAGGCTTTGCAAAAATGGTTTAAATCAGTGGCCTGGCAGCCCATGAAAATCCTCGAATTTGGGGCCTGGCAGCCCGTGAAAAGCCTCGACTACTACAGTTTTATTTGCCTTTTGAGGGAGTCCTGGATTAGGGGGTGTCCGGATAGCCGGACTACCATCATCAGCCGAACTATCATTGGCCTGACTATCATCATTGACCGGACTCCAAGACTATGAAGATACAAGATTGAAGACTTCGCCCCGTGTCCGGATGGGACTTTCCTTGGCGTGGAAGGCAAGCTTGGCGATACGGATATGTAGATCTCCTACCATTGTAACCGACTCTATGTAACCCTAGCCCTCTCCGTGTCTATATAAACCGGATGGCTCTAGTCCGTGGGACGTAACAACAACCCTTACAATCATACCATAGGCTAGCTTCTAGGGTTTAGCCTCCTTGATCTCGTGGTAGATCCACTCTTGTAAACATCCACAATATCAATATCAATCAAGCAGGACATAGGGTTTTACCTCCATCAAGAGGGCCCGAACACAGGTAAAACATCGTGTCCCTTGTCTCCCGTTACCATCCGCCTAGACGCACAGTTCGGGACCCCTACCGAGATCCGCCGGTTTTGACACCGACATTGGTGCTTTCATTGAGAGTTCCTCGTGTCGCCACCGATAGGCCTGATGGCCTCTTCAATCGACAACGACGTCGTCCAGTGGTGAGACTTTTCTCCCGGACAGATCTTCAGATTCGGGCGGCCGCCGCTGCGGCCAACTCACTTGGCCATCCGAGCAGACCGAAGCTACGCCTGGCCGTTAGGGTCAGGTTTGGAAGCCCTAAACTTCACAGCCGATATCCGCGGGGACTTGATCTTCGATGGATCTGAGCCACAGCCCGAAGCGTGCCGCGCTGTCACGATGGGCATGACCTAACTCTGCCGCCGGACAGCACCTTGGAGGCCGCACACGAATCCCCTCCGACCCATAGTCCGGAGCCGATCGCTCGGATCAAGGACGGATGGCTGGACGCCGCCTCGGGAGCTGCAACTTCTACGGCGATGGAGCCGAACACTTACCTTGTCCCGCATAAAGCTCATGACTCCGAGGTGCCGGACTCCCTGCCGGACTCCGAACCTCCTGCGCCCCTGCCAATCGAATCCGATTGGGCGCCGATCATGGAATTCACCGCTGCGGACATCTTTCAGCACTCGCCCTTAGGCGATATCATAAATTCACTGAAGCATCTCTCGCTATCCGGAGAGCCCTGAGGCCGAACTACGGCCAGGATGGTTGGGACGCGGACGACGAAGAAATTCAGAGCCCACCCACCACCCACTTCGTAGCCACCGTCGATGATTTAACCGACGTACTCGACTAGGACTCCGAAGACATCGATGGTATGGACGACGATGCCGGAGACTACCAAGAACTAGTGCCTACAGGACACTGGAAGACCACCTCGTCATACGACATATACATGGTGGACACCCCAAAAGATGGGGACGGCGAAGAAGCAACGGAGGCCGATTTCTTAAAGAAACAGCCCTGTTACCGACGTCAGCGCACCGCCTAAATCCCGCCACGACAAGAATGGAAATTCGCACGGAGATAATAACACCCCAAAAGTGCAAAGACAACTCCCTCCAAAGACGATCCAGTAGCAGGAGGAGGCAGAAGCAAGCCCTCACGAGAGGGCGGCATTTAAGAGGTCGAGGATGACAATTACTTACCTCCCTCCGGAGGCGAGGCAAGCCTCGACGACGCATTTAATTCGTCGTGCTCGAGGATCTCGTCGAACAAGAGCGTTTTAGACGCAGGCTAATGGCCACGACAAACAACCTAAAGAAAAAGCAGCAACAGCTTCAAGCTGATCAAGACCTACTGGCCGACAGATGGACCGAGGTCCTCACAGCCGAAGAGTATGAACTCGAACGCCCCTCCAAAAGTTACCCAAAACACAAGTTGCTCCCCGATTAGAGGAGGAAGTATAAACCTGCATCACCAGCGCTGTCTGGCAGACCGACCACCTCGTGGCCGCGATAGAGAGGCGTGCAAGCCCTCCAAGAAAACTGTACCCCGGCATCGCTCAAAAAGCATGAAGCCATGGGGGAACGCGCCGGACTTGCGAGATATATTGGAGGACAAGGCAAGACAATCCAGATCTATCTATGGATCACGTGGGTGCCCCAAGACCCACAGCGAATACCGCCGCCGCGGACACAACTACTCCGGCCGGGCGAACACAGCAGACAACGCTCTCTCGAGCTACGCCGTGATATTGCTCAATCTGAGGCGCCAAGACACCCACTATGCTTCACCGATGAAGTAATGGATCATCAAATCCTGAAGGGTTTAAACCCGTTAATATCGAATCCTACGATGGCACAACAGACCCGCGGTTTGGATTGAGGATTATCTCCTCCATATATATATGGCCCATGGCGCGCCATCTTCACACCATCAAATATCTCCCGCTCAAGCTCAAAGGACCAGCTCGGCATTGGCTTAACAGCCTGCCCACGAGTCAATTGGATGCTCGGAAGACCTGGAAGCTGCATTCCTCGACAACTTCCAGGGCACGTATGTGCAACCACCGGACGCAGATGACCTAAGCCACATAATCCAGCAGCCGCATTTAATCGCGGGCAATTCGACATGGTTCTTAACAAAGAAAAATCAAATCGCCGATTCGTCCGGATGCGAGGCCCTCGCTGCCTTCAAACATAACATCCGCGACGAGTGGCTGGCCCGGCACCTAGGACAGGAGAAGCCGAAATCCATGGCAACCCTCACATCACTCATGACCCGCTTCTGTGCGGGAGAGGATAGCTGGCTAGCTCGCAGCAACAACCTCAGCAAAAACGCTGGCAGTCCGGATACCAAGGACCGCAATGGCAGGTTGCGTCGAAACAAAAACAAACGCCGCATTAACGGCGACAACAATGAGGATACGACAGTCAACGCCGGATTCCGAGGCTCCAAGCCCGGTCAACGGAAGAAGCCATTCAAAAGAACCACTCCGGGCCCGTCCAATTTGGACCGAATACTCGACCGCTCCTGTCAAATACATGGAACCCCCGAAAAGCCAGCTAACCACAGCAACAGAGATTGCTGGGTATTCAAGCAGGCAGGCAAATTAATCGCCGAAAACAGTGACAAGGGGCTACACAGCGATGACGAGGAAGAGACCCGGCCGCCGAACAATAGAGGACAAAAGGGATTCCCCCCTCAAGTTCGGACGGTAAACATGATATCATACGCATATTCCCAAGAGGGAGCGGAAGCATGCACTAAGGGACGATATACGATGGAGCGCCGCCCCAAAATTCAACCCATGGTCCTCTTGCCCAATCACTTTCGATCGAAGAGACCATCCGACCAGTATCCGCCATGGCGGATCGCGCATTGGTTTTAGACCCAATCGTCGATGGATTTCACCTCACGAGTCCCGATGGACGGCGGCGAGCTGAACCTGCTTTATCGGGATACGGTCGCAAGATGGGCATAGACCCTTCAAGGATTAAACCTACAAAGACAACCTTCAAAGGCGTCATACTAGGTGTCGAGGCGGTTGTCTTGGCTCGATTACATCGAAGTGGTCTTGGATCCCGGATAATTTCGGCGAGGAATTAATCTTCGACATAGTCCCGTTCCGCAGCGGCTATCACGCTCGCTTTCGGACGAACGCGTTTGCAAAATTCAGCGCGGTGCCGCATTATGCATACCTTAAGCTCAAGATGCCAGGCCCTCGTGGAGTCATCACGGTCAATGGAAACACGGAACGCTCCTCCGAACGGAGCGGAGGAACATACAATGGCTCATGGCGAATACAGAGCAGCCTTTTAAGGCAATTTTTGAGTCTGGCCGTTAAACGACCGGACACGGCCAAACGCGCCCGGAGCAACATCAACCAAGACCACCTGGCACGTTCCGAGCACGCGTAGCAATGCGGCCTCAACCCCAGCCCTCGCAAAATTGTAAGACAAACTCTCCGCGTACATAATTACGCCCTGGAGATACCATGGGCATAGGGGGAAAGGCACAACCACAACAGACCCAGAGTGCGGTTTGACCACACCAGGGGCTCCCAAGTGTGTCGCTCCTTTTCTTTTATTTCTCTCTTTTTTATACAGAACTCTGTCCGGTGGCGAACCTGCCGAACTCATGATGCAACAGCCAGGGAAGGACAAAGGCCGCGACGAACACTCAGGTGGTCTCCATCACGAGCATTAAATTTGTTAAATACAACATTCGCTGCCTACCCTCGAGGGAGACGCCTTTAATTCGTCCAATCCTTGCTTTCCGTGACTATTTGTATCATTCCGCACTCATAGCATATCTTCTCGAATAAAATGCAGCACTTTTGCCCATAATTGCATTACCTTACATATATATGTTCATTTACGACATGTTGCACCCGTACATTTTGGTACGGCCAAATACATTGGGGCTTATGTTCTCTGCATTATGGTGTGATAAAGTCCGAACACTTTCACAAGTGCGGCACCCGAACTTATAGCATTATATGAATCGGCTCGAATCATGTCTTGGGTCAATAGTTGGGTTTGCCGGCTCCCATGTTTGGCACCTTACGTTCCGTTCTATCGGCTAAGGTAGCATTGGGAGAACTACTGCGATTGCGCCCGGTTGAGCCGGTTAACGCCTCGAGGAGAAAGCTAAAACTGACTGTCATGATAAGGCGAGACTGGTCGCTGTTCGAGAGGTCCTTCGGGTCCTTAAAGACCTACGCTGCTTCGAGCGAAGTTCGGATAATGTCCGACGAAGGCGTGGATAGCGCCCCAATTAGTTCGTCCGAATACTAGGGGCTTCACCAAATTTAAAATTATAGAATTCTATGGCTAAGTGAGAGTGTTCAAGCACTATAAGTCCGGTTGCCTTGTTCGTTGTGTTGAGCGCCTCCTCAGATGGACCCAAAATGGGAACAAGAGTGCTCAAGTTTATCCGAACACCCCAAAGACTCGTGGCATGGGGGCTGAAGCCGACGACTTGCCATCTCTCGATTTAATAAACGGTCATACGAAGGTAATATTTTAAATTAACAAGCGTTGCTTAGCGATATGAACAAAGTTTTCAGCGCGCAGTGATAACACATTGCGAATTTACTCAATAATTACATCCACGGGGCACTCATCCGCAATCTTGCGGGCGCCTTCAGACAGTCTTATAGTACATCTCGGCGTCACGATATTCCTTGCTGCTGGTGGCGCGTCGCTGATTAGCTTCTCCGCATCCAGCTTGCCCCAATGCACCTTTGCGCGGGCAAGGGCCCGATGAGCACCTTCAATACAAAGCGGAGCGCTTGATAACCTCCACCCGAGGCACGATCCACCAGCCGTCGCAGACCGTAGCGACCCAACCCAAAATCGGTCAAGTCTACGTATGCATACCATCCCAAGATCATCTTTGGCACACACAATACATTGATGAAATAATCAAAGTTCAATCACACCTGAATTTATTACACGATTCTCATATCGAGTCTTTATTTCAATAGAATAAATTCGCCAAGGCCAACTCATGAGAAATAAACTAAATAAAGCTGCGAAGCGAGAGCGAATAGCGAGTCCATCCGACTCCATAGGGCAATCGCCAAGCGCGGATCGTAGCCTCTCTCCTGATCGGAATACTCCTCTGCAACATAAGACGTTGCAGCCGTGTAGGTCAGCATTTTGAATATGCCGGCAAGTCATGAAGATAGAACAATAGTAAAATTACTAACACTATATGCAATTTGGCTGTGGGGCTCTAAGTTTCATCATTTTGCAAAAAAGCCAGTTTTTCCCTACAATAAGGACTTGTTTGCAATTACTACGAAATGTTGGTAGTTATTGAGATGGTTCCGCCAACCAATGTCTCATTCCCAATTATTAAATATCCCCCTCAATGAATTTATTAAGTTTGGTGTTGAGATATCCGAAATACTTCCAAGTTCCAGAGGCTCAAATTGTCCGTAACCGGGGACACGGCTAATCGATTAGATCTTTACTCTGCAGAGGTTTGTGCACTTTACCCGCAAGAATCGTTCCCTCCTTTTTAAGTCTTCGCACTTCATGGTGTTTGAAGACGGGATGAACGAAACAGGGTCTTCCGAAGAGTTCCTCCGCCACCGCGGTACCCATCCAATCCTACCGTTCTTCTACATCTCGTAGCACCGTCGGCCAGAGTCACAACTAGGGTTGACCAAGCGAGCCCATAATGGCTGCGGCTGCAGGTAAGCTTCCGGTCAATGGGGTATACATCCATCTCTTCGTGGCTGGGTGAAGCTTTCCATACGATGTCATGGCGCTTCTCCATGCATCCCGGCCAACCACTGGGTTCTCCAGGGTGCCCGTCAACCGTCCTCCACCCAGTAGTGAATTTTGAAGTCCATCTTGAGCTTGAAGTCATGGGGTTGTCATCATCTTGACTCTCACATCTCCCTTATGATTCACTCAACCAACCCCGTCTACGAGCATAGCAAAATAAACTACTTCGTCCCGGGCAATGGTAACAAGGGAAATTGGGTTCATCCTACCTCATGATACTACTCAAGAACATAACTTCAAATTCACCTACTGCATGCATGGTGGGGAGGTATAATTCTAATGCAATAAAATCATAGGCATAGTAAATGAAAATATGATCAATGACTTGCCTTGCTGACGATCTTCGAAAGCTAGGGACTCGTGGTAGCAAGCTTCGCACTCCGGAAATTCTACCGAGGCAAACAACAATCATAATAAGCATACAATATATGATCACTTAACATAACAACATACTAACCTAACACACAAAGCAATTGAACCAAAACCAAAAGAAAACTCGAAGAAATCCAAATCAAAGTTTTTACCACATCAAACAACAATCAAGAAATAGTTTTGCACAACCAAATATTTTCTTAACAGAACCTAAGCATGGGTTTTTGCTAACTAACAGAGAAGAAAACATCATGCAACTAGGAGCAAAAAGAATCACCTTAAAAGCTATTATAGAACTCCTATTATGCCTAAAACAATCCTAGCAAGAAAAAATAAAATAAAAGTTTATTTATTGTAAATAAAAGTTCATGTTCTAAGGTTACAGAAACTAACCTAAAATAAACTATCACATAGGAAAAATAAAATTATTTGCTAAATAAAACAATAGGAAAACAGTAGCTAGTTAAATAAATAGGAACAACATGATTCTGATTAAAACTATTTTTTAGTAAATCTAAAATACCCAAATAAATCCCTACGGTTAGGTAAGGTCAAAACAAAGTAGTGACAAAAAGAATCACTAAAATAAAATAATCCTAACTCATTTTATAGCAGAATTACTAATCTGTCTAAATCTAAAATAAAACAATTTATAATTATTTTAACATGACTAAACATATTTTCTACAGAAACTACAACAAATTTGCAAACTAACAAAAAAAGAATCAATTAAAAATATTAAGTAGATTAAAAGATATGGATTTTACAAATCTGAAACTATTCTGTTAAAAACAGAAACGAAGAAAAATTAACTAAAAAGAAAAACCGGCTAATGGGCCTATCTAACGCATCGGCGTAATATAACTAAAACACACCCATGGTTTAACAGCAAATAACCCGACCAGGCCGGTCTGAACTAACCTAAATAAAACTGGAACTAAAACCGGTCCTATTTAAAAAAAAACCATACCCCTTCGGGGATCTAATCTAGACCCTACGTTTAGATCTAACGGTGGGGGGTGATCTCCGGCTATTACCGACGGCGACGGTCGACGGCGGCTCGGGCGTCGACGGTGCGGGGGCTCCGGTGGTCGGGGACGACGGCGAAGGCCTCCGGTGGGTGCGGCGGAGCAAGGGGAGCTCGGGGGTGGTCTCGGTGGAGCTCGAGGGGGTCGGAGTCGGGCGGGGCGGTGGCAATGGCGTGGCGGTGGCTTCGGACTCCGGCGACGGATGGTGGGCGAGGGGAGAGGTCGGGCGAGGGGGGAAGTGGGGAGCAGGGGGAGGGGGGTATTTATAGGGAGGCACCGACTTGGACGAGGCGATCGGGGGAGGATCGGGAGGCGATCCGGAATCCCGGGATTGGCAAGGCGGCGGTTGGCGTGTCTTGGGAGGAGGAAGAGGGGTGGGGCAGGGTGTCGGTGAGAGAGGGAGGCGTCGGGTCAGGCGACCGATGGGGAGGAGCTTGGGCGCGTGGCTCGGTCGGTCGGTGGGTGGGCAGCTCGGCGCGGCTGGGCCGCCTCGGCCTGGGCTGCGCCTTAGCGCTATGGGTCGCCTCGGCACTGGTGGGCGATTGCATTCTGGTGGCGCTGAGGTTTCTTTTTTCCTTCTTTTTTTTTGAATTTAGAGAGAGAGAGAAAAATATAATAAATATATATATTTTATATAGGACATATATATATCAAAATGATCAGGGGAATATTCCCTATAATTTGTATATTTTTCCAGGGGCAAAACTCAAATTAAAAAAAAACATTTTTCTAAAATCCCAAATAAAATTCAAATTTGAATTCAAACTTTTTGGCAGGGTTTTTCATCTGACATATTTGGAGTGTCATGTTTACTCCTCTCATACTTTTTCTCAAGTATTTGTCAGGCATTGATTTGAAATAAATTTCAACTGCCAAATTTTGAATTCAAATTCCAACATCTCAAAATCTTCTGAAAATTCAAATGCCACTCAATTTCAAACAATATGCATAGATGCTTAGCTATAATTGTAAAACATTCCAAATAGGAAATTTGGGATGTTACACGCACGAGGCCGAAGTAGCTCCCAGGCATGGCCTCTCCAGGCCACAGCCGGACTATGAGGCCCTTCATGGCCTGCTCGGCCACCTTGTGAAGCTCGACCAGCTGCTTCAGCTGGTCGCTAGGGGGCACCGGATGGCCGGCCTCAGCATACTGAGACCAGAAGACCTTCTCCGTTGAGCTCCCCTCCTCGGCTCGGTAGAATGCGGCGGCATCAGACACGCTGCAAGGAAGATCTGCAAGCATACGAGAGCTCGAATTCGGGTAAGTAACACGTAATTTACATTCACATGCTTGCTTTGCATGAAAAATGCCTTACCCGCCGCTATCTTCCTCATCAACTCAATCTCTGAAGGGACTTATGGGCATCGGCCTTGGTAGTTTTAGGCGCTTTCGAGGCGAGGCAAGCTCGGACTCTCGAGTCTTTGAGTCACGCCCAAACTCTCATGCTTTTCCATGAGAGCACGGAGCTCTTGTTGAACCACCTCCACCGCGCCTCTTGCTTTTCTCGCTCTGCCCGTTCGTGTCCGCATTGCGTTCGGCTCGCGGACACGGCCTCCTTGTGGTCGCCACCTCGTTCGTGGCCCTGCAGTACCCATGTTATCCTTGTTATTTCTTGTTGCAACCTAAATCCTTTTACAGAAGGTACAAGTTCAAAGTGGTGCTACTCACCTTCTTTGTCCTGGAGCTGCTTCTGCGCGGCCGAGCTCTTGCTCGGACCGCTCGAGCTCTGCTTCAAAGCACCGACCTCCATGATCGGTCTGGCAGAGGTCAGCAGCGCAACCTGCAACCCATATTGACATAATTTTTAGCAACCCTGCGTATATCTTCCTTTTTTTTCAGATCCTCGGTCCGCTTTTCTTCCCGAACACCGAACCGAGCATCGGGGCTCTGTCTATGCGGTATTACATTGCATATTTTAACTTCTTACCTCGAAGCACGATAGAAGGCTCTGCGAGGCTTCGGTCAGCCCGCTCTTGGCGAGCTGCACCTTACGAATCACCGCACTCATAATAGTGCGGTGTTCCTCGATGGAAGCGCTCTGCAGCGCCTCCAACAAATTGCCGGCGCCTCCGGTTGGGACGGAAGCCGCCGGTGTCCGCAGTCTTGCCCTTCATTTGAAGGGGCCGGCGGACTCGGAACCACTGCGGGTTCGATATGAAGTCCGGCGCAAAGTCCGGAGGACGCCTTGTGGCGCCGAGCCTCCCCGATGGGTCCCTTCTTGGGATCCCACCTCGGCGTCCTCGGTGTCGCGAGGGTGGAGGCGGTCGGGATGGAGTCTACATCCGGCGGAGCCAACGACCCACTCGATGAAGCGGGAGATCATCACTGGCGGACTACAGGCAGCATGCGGCATCGAATGACACTATGTGACGAGAAAAGAAATTATAAATCATTCAGGAATCCGGATACTTACGATCTCGCCGGAGGCTGGCCCTTGAAGGCCATTCTTCCTCGCCAAGCGTTGGCGTTGGCGGAGCTGTCCGGGGGAATAGTCCTTCCCCTCTTGGACCCTTCGGCCTCCCCTGTTGGGGAAGCCTTCCTCTTCCTCTCTCCCTCCTCTAGGAGAGAGTCCTCTTTCTCCTCCTCGTTTTTGGGAGGAGTCCGCCCGGGTCGTCGGACACCTGAAAACGGGAACTCTTTCGAGCACCCGTGGCCTCCTTCTTGGCCTTCTTCTCCGGCACCACGTGCGGTGCCGGAACCAGCAGCCTCGCTAGACGAGCATCTACTAGATTTTCTGGCATAGGAGCCGGGCAGATAATCTGCTCCGCCTTCCTCATCCAGTCCTGTCAAAGGAAAAAGGGAAATTAAAACCCACATAGAGTCAAACTATGAAAAGCAAGTGTCCCGTAAAGGGGTAGAATCACTTACCTCGTTGGCTTGGCGCTGCGAGCGAAATCCGCGATCTTGATCGCGGATCGGGGCCGGCGCCTTGAACAACACCCTCCAGCGCCTTGCGTCGTGTCGAAGAGCCCGTGACAGCGCTGGTGCTGTTCGGATCGAACTCCCCAGATTGAATGCCGCTCTTGGCATGGGAGAATCCGCGACGAACATGACTTGGACCACGTTAACCAGCCTGAGCTTCTTCACCAGCTTCGGATACGGGCTTGGAGTCCGTCGGCTCCTCGAACTACCCCAGCAAGCCCTTCTCTTTCCGGGAGGTGAGCTGCGTGGGGATACCAGATCTAAACTTCGGGGCCGCCAGCATGTAGGGTCACGCGGCTCGGTGATATAGAACCACCCGATTGCCACCTTGACGGATTCCACGAAGGCCCCTTGAACCAAAGGACATTGGGCATCTTGCCCAACATGGCGCCTCCGACTCCGCTTGAGTGCCCTTCACTACCTTCGGCTTGACATTGAAGGTCTTGAGCCAAGCGAAGTGGGGCTGGATGAGGGAAGGCCTCGCACACACGACAATAAGCGCCGAGATGTTGAGGATGAAGTTCGGTGCGGATCATGGAAATCCAGGCCGTAGTAGAACATGAGCCCCGGACAAAGGGGTGAAGTGGAAAGCCCAGTCCAGCGGAGGAAGTGGGGAATGAATACGACCCTCTCATGGGGCCTGGGGTGGGGATGAGCTGCCCTCGTCGGCAGCCGGTCGCTGATGTCGCCGGAGAGGTATCCGGCGCCCGCGCAGTTTGGCGATGTGCTCCTCCTTAGCGGTGGAGGCCAACCATTTACCTCTCGCTCCGGACATGGTCGGAGAAGGTTGAGACGAGATCGCGAACTTGGCGCTGGAGCTCGAGTCTTGTGGAGATGGATAAGCAAAAGAGGAAGAAGGCGTGGGTGAGAAGGTGAATCCTTATCCCTTATATGGGCGGGCAAAGTCTCGCGGCCCCCACCGCCCTGGTAAAACTCGCTTATCTCCCAAGCGTCACCATCAATGGCGCGGTTGGGTTACCCGTCCGTATTGATGAGAATCCGGATTAAGGGAAACACGATCTCGCTTCGACAAGGCGTGCCAAGAAACCGCTTCGCTAAGTCTGCTGAGGTGGTAGAGTAAAAACGATTTAAATAATGGCTTGGTTGTGGCGTGATGTCATGCCGCAGAAAACGCCGCAGATTGAACTTGTGTATATATTATTCTCTCTACGGTGGAATGTGGAATTTATTTTGCGAGCGGACACTATCCTGGTGTTCACAATCTTCTATCATTCGAGGAGGAACCCGCCTTGCAATGCCAAGCAATATCTGCGCGGACTTATCGTCATTGAAGCCTGGTTCAGGGCTCCGAGGAGTCTGGATTAGGGGTGTCCGGATAGCGGACTACCATCATCAGCAGAACTATCATTGGCGGACTATCATCATCGACCGGACTCCAAGACTATGAAGATACAAGATTGAAGACTTCGCCCGTGTCCGGATGGGACTTTCCTTGGCGTGGAAGGCAAGCTTGGCGTACGGATATGTAGATCTCCTACCATTGTAACCGACTCTATGTAACCCTAGCCCTCTCCGGTGTCTATATAAACCGGATGGCTCTAGTCCGTAGGACAGAACAACAACCCTTACAATCATACCATAGGCTAGCTTCTAGGGTTTAGCCTCCTTGATCTCGTGGTAGATCCACTCTTGTAAACATCCACAATATCAATATCAATCAAGCGGGGCGTAGGTTTTACCTCCATCAAGAGGGCCCGAACACAGGTAAAACATCGTGTCCCTTGTCTCCTGTTACCATCCGCCTAGACGCACAGTTCGGGACCCCTACCCGAGATCCGCCGGTTTTGACACCGACACCTTTTGTTAAGTTTTCTTTGTTTTCACAAGATTTGTGATGTTTTTTAAACCGGTGTTTATCCACCCAGTTAGGCTGTCAACTACAAGTTGTCAGTACACGATCAAATCATAATCCGGAGACTATCAGCCTGGTCTGGTTTGGACTCAAAGTCACCAGTATGGAATAAACCGGTGTTTATCATAACCCGGAACGGTTTTATTGTAAACCGGCATCATGTAACAGAAGTTTCTTATCCTCCAGAGTAGGGTTATGACCCTCACTACAACGTTGGTCAGCCAACATTATGCATAAAGATCATAGGTATTATATATATATATATATATATATATATATATATATATATATATATATATATGTGTGTGTGTGTGTGTGTGTGTGTGTGTGTGTGTGTGTGTGTGTGTGTGTGTGTGTGTGTGTCATGATGACCAGGGGTAAACCGCCAGAGCACTTTAAGCTTCTTATCTGCAGGAACAGCTTGAATAAATGGCTATGGATTATGAATATCATATCTTAAGCATGTCAGATTAAGCAAGCATCAGTCACAGATAAAAATGCACGAAGGCATATCAGACCAAGTATTCTTACTAGCCTATTACAAGGCGTTTCAGTGCCCAAAAGGATAATTGTTTTCTCAAATACATGTTGCAGCATGTAGAAGACTAAACAGGCCTCCGGTTCATGATTGGTCACCAGCTTGGCCTAACGGCTGCGGATCATCTCGCGCCGGTTCACCTCCCTCATCTCTACCCAGTGGCCGGAAGTCAACATTCGCCCAGTCGATCCCAGTTAAGGCTTGGAATACAGCTTCATCGCTTATAAGCGTGGACGGTTCAATGTCAGGGGCATAAGTGTGCTTACGGATTGGCGGGATAAGATTTTGAGCTTCTGGAATTGGTGCAGCAACCCATTTGTTCTTGTCATCATAACTTGCCTGATAGTATGAAAGGTCCGCCTCTTCAACCAGTTGACAAGCCAATGGGCGTACTTCCCGGTTTATGATTCGGAGATCATCTTCGCCAAATTCTGTTCCATCTTCCTTCAAACTGGGATAGCCTTGGGCCGCTTCCACTGGATCAAAATCAGGTACCCATGCTTTTGCCCAGGTTAGTGCGGCCAAAGCGCCCGTTCTAGCGGTAGACTTTTTTATCTCATCTACCCGGGCAGGAAGCATAGATAACCTTTCTAAGGTATCCTTGATCAAGGTGGGAGGAGGATTATTGTGTCAAGCAGTATAGATGATCCGCTGCGCACCTGTATACAGCTGCTCTATCAGAGTATAGGCCGCTTTCAACTATACGTACATCGAGCCCGGATGGCTATCTGAGTTCCTACATCATTACAAGCCTTAGTAAACCGGCAATGCATGAAAGGATATGTTGAAAGCAGAACTCAAGGATGTTTACCGAACATAGCAGCAGTCATGGCATGAACCTGCCGCTTTACACCAATCAGCTCATCAACCAACGGTTTACGAGCTGCTTCCGCATCTTCGGCCCTTTTTTGCAAAGCGGCTTTCTTTGTCTCCCAATCAGTCCATTCTTTGTTGAAGCCCTCTTTAAGTTTTTCCATAGCGCCTAGAGCGCTGGTTAACTCTTCCTTGGCTTTGGAGGTTTGACTTCTTGCTGGGATTTGAGGTTCTCCTGCAGATCAGTGGTTTGGCTGTCTTTCTTGCTCAATTCAGCCTATAACGAGACAAGATATATAATCAGTTGACAGTACATATTTGAAGTACCAAGCACATAACAAGTTATGCCCTTGATACTTGGGGGCTAATGCATATTTGTTCTTTTTCAGAAATTTCTACAAGTCCCAAGCACAATACAAGTATTACACTTGGCACTTGGGGGCTAATGTGTATTTGCTCATAATTGCGGATATGGGAAATCTTCTGCAAAGTCCCGGTTCATCTTTATAAAGTTAAACCGGCCCTTGGGGGCTACATTAGTGAAGTTAAAGATGCATTGTCGCAAACATGAAATTATTACTAAGTCCCGGTTTAGATTGGTATCTTAAACCGTCACTTGGGGCTACTGGAAGTTGATAAACTGCAATTGAATATAATATAAGAGAGGACCAATTATGGAGTTACCTCATATCGCTCCTTCATCAAATTTACCAAACCGGCTTCATAGTCACGGCTGGTGTACAGACGGTTCAAGAAGCCGGAGTGAAGGTCTTGAGCATTCAGATGGGCATAATTTGACAAATCGGCGTTCCATTTGCCTTTGCCAATTGCAGAGAATTCATCTTTGACAGTGTGTTTTGACAAAGCGACAGGATTGCCAGGAACGGTATGAGCAGTGCGAGTAATCATAACGTCATCATCTTTGTCATCAGCAGCTGTTACTGGGGTTGGCGGTTTGTCAGTATTTTAAACCGGACTCGCCGGTTTGTCGTCAGTTCGGACAGGGCTGGTTGGCTGGTCAGCATGGCTGGTGGTGTCAACTTCTACCTGCTCAGCAACGAAGTCATGGTCTTGAGGCGGTGGGTCATTCAGTATGGCATCAATGCTGGTCTCTTCAGGATCTGGAGTTTTCTCCGGCTCAACTACCATGTCCTCATCAGCCGGTTTATTCAACCGAGCCTTCTTGCTTGGTCTGGGCTTCGCACTGAGAAAAGTAAAACATGAGGGTCATATAGCGTTTAAAACGCACGTCAAGGATAAAACAAGTCTATAGCTCACCCAAAAACCGTTTTGAGGGGTGGAAGTTTGGTGGCCGACGACTCGTCAGAGGATGAGTGAGAAGTACCCTGATAATTTGAATCAGACGGGTTAAGAGGTTGAAGAAAACAACCCGCTTTGGGGCGTGACGTGTCAAGGGGATAAGAGACCTCTGATCGGCGTTTCCCAACAGGAGTGTTCGGTAAGCCGGCAGAGGTAACTACCTGGCCGCTATGCCGGGTTGTGCGGCGAGCCTCGTGTTGCTGTGTCTTCACAAGAAAGTTTGGATCCAAGTAAGCAAGAGGATGAGAAAATTTATTTTCCGGTTTGCTCGACGGATTTTTAGTATTGGCAAAGGATTTGAATCGGAGGAAAGAACGATTACCTCTACGGCATCGGCTTGGCTGCCTTCAGCGTCGTCCTGACAATAATCATTAATGAGGTGTACGAAAAATGAACCAAGAGAGTCAAGGTCTACCTCTAATTCCGGGTTACCCACATCATCATCAGCTGGTAGCTCGGAGGATGCAGTGGTCCTTTTCTTGGCAGGTTTCTTAACAACCTTGGCCTTTGGGCGTTGCGGCTTGGCCAGTTTTTCTTGAGGTTTCTTATTCCAAAACGGATCGCCACCCTGTCAAGAAAATAATCAGACTTTCAGACAATACTTGGATAAAAGCAAGTTAAGATGAAAAGATCATATGATTCTCACAGCGAGCCGTTTGTTGAAAGTGTAGAAAGGGAGTAGTCCGGTTTGGGCGCAGACAGCCTCCGACTCGTTTAGCATCTTCTTTATAGCCTCGGTGACTTCTGCATCCATAAGCTGAATATCAATGTGTCGCTGAGCATCTTTCAGACTCCCCGTGTATTCACACATCAAACAGGGGCACCGGCTTAAGGGCAGAATACTTCGGCCTATCCAACAGCGAGCGAAGTCAACTCCTGTCAAACCATTCGCCATGAAGGCTCTAAGCTTTGAGAGCTGAGGAGCATATTTGGCCCTTTCTTTGGCAGTCAATCTGGGAGGAAAAGGATGTGTGTTGCTAAGGCGTTCAGGATGGTAACCCGGCAGAGGGTTTTCATCAGTTGAAGATGTATCCTTGCAGTAAAACCAGGTCTGGTTCCACTCCTTGGGGTTACTGTGAAGCTTGGGATGAGGAAAAGTGACTTATTTCCTTTTCTGAACCGCGATTCCGCCCAATTCAGTGTTGGGTCCGTCTGTGAATTCTGTGTGACGATTTAAGTGAAAGAAATCCCTAAACAGTTCTACTGTAGGTTCCTCTTGTAGGTAAACCTCACAAAAAACTTGGAAGTGGCAGATGTTGGTCACAAAATTTGGACCGATGTCTTGAGGGCGCAGTTGACAGTTGGCCAGTACATCCCGGAAATTTTTTGAACCGGGAGGGCTGAAACCCCAGCCTAGGTGATCAGCAAACACAACTACCTCTCCATCCTTGGGTGTAGGAGGATTTTCCGGGCCAGGGACCCTCCAGTGGATGACATCTTTCTTCGCTAAAATGCCCGTTTAAACGCAGTTGTTTAACTGTTCTTCAGTCACTCGAGAAGGAGCCCAATTGCATTCACACACTTTCTTGGCCATGGCAATGAAAATCTGAAACATTATTGTTGCCGATTTAAGATTTACAGTGGACAACCATACAGTGATATAAAGGTGCAAGCATATTATTAAACCAGGCATTGGTTGTTCGTAAACCGGAGTTTACTGATGGAGACAGTATAATGGTGAAGTATAATTGGCGGTTCAATAGGGGACTAATGGTATCTACTGGGTCGTCATTTTTCTAAGGAGTTAAACCGCTTAAACTTGATATTTAGGATACAAGTACAAAGATGCATAAGTGAAGGAAAAATAGGTCTCACAAGTTGGCATTGTAAATTTTGGATCCACCGCATGTCAGAAAATGGAAATATATTCGGACCTAAATATTGGTACCGAAGCAGTTGATGAAGGTTCAGATGGGATCTTCTACTTAAACGGGACACATGGATGGAGAGAAAGGCTATGGCTATCATTATACAGAATAAATATCAAAGTTTGAATCAAAGAGCTATTATACAAATGACAAACACCGACGAACACCGAGGAGCACTGAAACCCTAGAAACAGATCTATGGCGGAAGAACAGAGAGCTTACCGATGCTGATGGAAGAGCGGAGAAGCGCCGCGATTCTCTGGTATGTTCAGGGTGATGCAGCGGCCGGCGTTGAGGCACAAGCGACGGTCGACGGTGGCGGCGGAGCTCCAAAGGTCGGGTAGCGCAAGGAAGAAGATGAGATGAAGAGGTACGGGGGGGGGGGGGTGGAAATACCCCCTGGCCCTATTTATAAAGGCAAAAGATAAGTGTCAGGCATGAAAATCGAGGAGTCCGAAATTTGGATATGAGGCGGAGTTGTCGCCTCGATTGACGGAGGCTCATTAATGAGGATGGGTTATATGCAATTTTAAATAACATATGATGTCATGGCGATTTACCATGGTTTTGGAAAGTGACGTCACGGCGGTTTACAAATTATGTGAAGATATTGAAGAAGAAATTTTCTTAAGTATTCAGGACTGACATGAACCAGTTCAAATCAGTCTGGGCCCTAATGTTGGGGATATTACCACTGGGTGTAAACCGGCCAGGAGAGGCCGGGTTAACCCATCGATGGTTCGTCATATCTGAAGCCCATGAAGGCAGAGCGGTGGCGCTTTATGAAGGCCCGGGGCGGAACGGTTTAAGGCACTGTAGACATAAACCGGCATTGATATATAGAACTTGTGTTGTAAGGTAGAAAGAGCAGAGACCGAGGCGAACCGTTTATGAGCGGTCTCGGGATTACGTAAACCGGCAGGCGTCAACCCATGTATATAAGGGGCGACCGACGGCGGTTCAAGGAGAACAGACAACAACTCGAGACTCAGGAAAAGCGTATTCGCTCCCTGGTCATCGAAACCCCAGCAATTCCATCACAACTAGACGTAGGCTTTTACCTTCATCATAAGGGGCCGAACTAGTATAAAACTCTCTTGCATCCCTTGTCCGCTTTAACCCCTTTAAGCTAACCCGTGGCGATGGCTCCACGACTAAGTCCTTTCACGAGGACATCTGCCGTGACAAAACCACGACAGTAAGAAGTATTCCTAGTCTGGCCTCTAAGACTATCTCAAGTTATGCATGATGGTTTTGTTTTCCTGATCATGGGCATGTCTATGCCAACAACTTTGAGGGCACAATGTTAAGAGAACATTTGTGTTGAATCGACCCGGATTCATGTTATGCTATGAGATTCATTCGTCACAAGTTAATGGTACATAACACAGAGCTGGTTAACGTTTGCATGATTCCTTAGACCATGAGCGTATCGAGTTTCTTCATGCTTGGTTCATGAACTTTGGGGTTTGTTAAAGCTCATCCGTAAATGGGTGGCTATTACGGCGGCTTACAGGTTCATGGAAAAGTGTGTCAAGTAATTTGATAGCTCAAGATTGGGATTTTCTCCTCCGACGATGGAGAGATATTCTCGGGCCCTCTCGGTATTACGGTATCCATCATCGTCTGGCCAGACACAGTGTGATTTGATCACTGGGATGCCGGAACACGGAAACGAGAAAAGAGAACAAAACCGGTAACGAGGTAACTTGTATGGTGGACAAATTGTTCGTCCACGGGGATGCAACAAATCTCACCTCGGGTGTATGTGACATATCGTGAAGCAACAGGAATAGCTCACTGTAACTGGAGGTTCACTCGAATATTTATTCGTGTGGGTATAGGGGTCAATATGGGTGTCCACGGCTCCGATGTTGATCATTGATCGAAAGGGGTTCCGGGTCATGTATATACTTCACCGAACCTATAGGGTCACATGCTTAAGGGTCATCTATCTGCTGAATACTAGACAAGAAGTCAGAGAGAAAAACACCAAAAAAGTTTCGGACACCGGAAAGGTTTCGGACAGCGGAAAGGTTCTGCAGAGAGAGGTCATCGAATGAGTTTCGGTGAAACCGAAAAGTTCTTTTGGGATATACTATTAAGTCAAATTGGTTTCGGCACATGCCTGATAATTCTTGGAGGGTGCCAGAGTCATTCTGGAAACTTTCTAGAATTTTCCGGGATAAAAGCTAGATATGCTCCGGAGCTGCCGGAACCACTTCATATGCTTTTCGCAGATGAAAATAGCTAATCCGGAATTGTTTCAGAATGCGTTGAAAATTATTTTAGTGGGTACTGTAAATGTTCTAAGCCCACATAAATATTTGCAGTTCAAACAGACGCTGAAAAATGTCGTCGTGAATAGTGAAAGTGCTTTTTGGGATATTTATGGAAAGCCACCTTTTGGGGCTTTTCCCAAAAACTTCTAGAAGGACAGGGATCAAGGAACCCCCTTGGGGAGCCCCCATGAAGGTGGGGCGTTGGAGGTGCAGCTCCTCCATGGGGCTCCACTTGTCATCCCTTTATGCCCTTTATGCCCTTTATGTGTGACATAAAGTGTGGGCATTTTTGGGTTTTTCATGTGTCCCCTACCCCTTGGGTTTTCCTATAAATAGAAGTGGAGAGGCACTCTCCACACTCACTCTTTCTCGCATACATGTACCATTGCACTGATCTGGCTTCTCTCTCCCTCCCCGCGAAATAGTTCCGTAGAGCCGAAAGGCTCTCTGGGTTCCAGTGGGAACCAGTTCTGGACGGCGAAGCCCTGCCGGATAGATGACACCGTATGTGTGCAACTCTGTAGAGAAATCGTAGTTTCGGTCTTAGTTCGAGAGTGCCTCCCGAAGGGCTGTCCGGGTGACCGTCCGAGTTTCAAGGGTCCTCCCAAAGGGCTGTCCGAGTGACCGTCTGAGTTTCGAAGGCCCTCCTGAAGGGCTATCCGCGACACCATCCTGGGGACTGTCCGACCACCTCCTGGAGGGCTGTCCGAGGGGCAGATGAGGGTATACATCCTCGCGGTTGGGAGTTTGTAAATCCTAGCTGCGGGGATCTGCACCGCCGATCGTCATCGACTCTACTTCCTGCTGCGCTACGAGTCGGTAATGAAAAAGATCAAACCTTGTATGTAGTCTCCATTGTGGTCCTGGGCTAGTGCGTACGTCAGAATTTTTTTTGTTTTCTGCTGCGTTACCCAACAAATCCCTCTTCCCATAATACAAGAGTGTTTTGAACCTTTGGTGTCTTGTACAAAACGTTCTTATATTATGGGAAGGAGGAAATAGCTGTTAATGTAAAAATACGATGATGGGCTGACGTTCAGTCCTTACAAGAGGACTGCAGAGCTAAACCTCTTCAAAAGCATTGGGTTGATTCTAAATTTATGTAAGAGTCCGTACAGTTCTTATAATGTCCACCAAATGGACGATAACGAGGCTAACATGTGCAGTGATGCTACATAATCAAACAACTATGAAAGTAAGTATGGTCATACAGGGCAAGAGGTACTCACAAGAGCAATGCAGTGTGCAGTATAGTTGCGAGATTTTGTGGTCCCTTGAGAATGAATGTTCTTATGCTAACGGTTTTCGTACAAGTCAATCTGGGGCCTAATGTTGGGATATAACTACTGAGTGTGAACCGCCCTGACGGGGCCGGGTTACCCTCGTCCATGATCAGGGCCCACTAAGGAGGCCCAGAGCCCAGAGGCGAATTAGGGTCCGTTTATGTAAACCGCCTTATTCTTGTAACTTGTCCCGTAAGATAAGAGAGAAGAGACCGAGCCGGACACTTGTATGAGCCGGATCGGGACTCATGAACGGCGAGGCGTCAACCCGTGGATATAAGGGGCGACCGGCGGCGTTTAAGGACGGAACAATTCGAGGATTAAGCGAAGCTATTGCTCCCTAAGTCGCGAAATCACATCAATCCCATCACAACTAGGCGTAGGCTTTACCTTCACCGAAGGGCGAACTAAATATAACTCCGTGTCTTTGTGTCCGCTTTAACCCTCTAAGTTAACCCGTTCGGCGGCCCTGCGACCAAGTCCTTTCACGAGGACATCTGCCGTGACAATTCCCGACAGTTGAGCGCCCACCGTGGGGCTATCGCCGCGATGGTTTGATGATATTAGAGGGCAAGTTCGAAGGACTCGAAGGCTATCTGTGGGCGGATGACTAAGAGTCGTCGCGGCAAGCTCTATATCGGCGATGCGGATTTGGGGCCCGAGGCGGCTCGATCAATCTGGATACGGGTCCCCTTTGGTGGCATACCGTGTTCATCGGCAAGATCGGCGAGCGGGGCTGGGCGGACGTCTGCACCGACCTCGTCGAGGCGGCTCGTGGGCGAAGAAGGGTCCTGCCTCAGCTAAACCGGCTGTCAAGCGTGCCTTCGTGGGAGTCGTCCATGGAGACTATGAGGCGAATCAGCATCTGGCGGAGAGATTATCTACTCTGGCGACGAGTCATCCGCCGGGAAACCGAGTCTTTGTACCAGCTGCAAGATGGCGGATCGGGGCTGTTCCGGCGGTGAGTATTCGGACCTTTGATCTACCCAGCCGGGTTGGAATTTTCATAGCAGGCACACTGGCGGCCTTCACTCTTGACCTTGGCGCCCATCGTCGCCGGTTCAGCAGCGGTGGTGGCAGCCGGGAAGGGAGGCCTGTCGCCCGCCGGCTCGGGTTTTATCGGAGTTATTGACGCATTGGCTGCGCTCATGGCGGAAGCTAACCCGGCGGATCAGGACCGCACTGCGCAGAGATTGGAAGGGTGAAGAACAGATCGCAAAAGCTAAAGCGGATCTGGCAGCAGCGGGCGTGAGGATGGCGGCGGAGCAGGCGCTTTGGATGCACGAACTTATAGGCTCATCTTTGGATCGAGTCGTCACATGAAGTTATGAAAAGGAATACAGATCCCGTTTGCCTTCATTTTCGAGGAAGAGCTCTTCAACACCCGGGGCGAGGACGATAATCCGCCACGGAGGTAAACGGCGGAAGCTTTGGGGCGGCGGCGCTGGTTCAGCCCGTGTGATAGATCTGCCTCGCCATCATACCGCGCGCCCGGTGTCGCGAACACCTCCGGGCACTACTCAACCCAATGGATAACCTTGTTGCGGCTGCGGCGCGATTGGAGGCGATTCGATCGAGGGATTCACCACGGCGGTAGAAAGCGCGCGGGTCAAGGAGCTCCTCGGGGCGGCCACAGGCTCGGCGAAGCGTATTCATCTGATCGGGATCGGATCCTCCACCCCCGCCCAAGCGGAGTTATAGCGGTAGCGTAGATGAACCGGCCGTATCAAACAGCGCTTGCAGCGCAGTCCGCCTCGTGGCAACAACCCGACGGCGGCGAAGGCAGCTCAAGTGGTGGTGGACCGGGCGAGAACGCGTGGGGAGGCGAGTTAGCAGCACAACATGAGGACCATCAGCTCGCGCGGTTCGTCAGACCACCTTGAACCGGGGTCACGCTGGCTCATTGGGGTGCCTTGCCTCGTCCCGCTTTACGCAATGTCGTTTTCCCAAGGACTTCAAAGGGCCCGCAAGGTGCCCAATTATACGCCGATTTGGCTCGAGCGTGGATAGAAAGCTATGAGATGGCCATGGAGATCTTTGGATGTGGGCGAAGCGCGTGTGCAAAGTATTTCACCATGATGTTGGAAGGTGCGGCTCGTGCTTGGTTGAAAAATTTGCCGCCTAACTTCAGTTAGCTCGTGGACCCGATTCGGACCGGTTCATTCAAAATTTCAAAGATACTGTAAACAGCCCATGTGCGTGGTGGATTTGGCGGCTTGTGTCGAGCGGAGGAGAATCTACAACACATTGGAGTGCGCCCGCGTTTGGAGGTTTACATTCGTCGGACGGATCAACCCTGATTACGCTATCTTAACCCTCGAAGCAAGCTGCGGTTTGAACCGTTGAAGTTGAAGCTGGAGTCGCATGAAGCGTTTTGCAATGACATGGAGCACGCTCATGGGCGTTTTGGTAAAATATGCTGATTACGATAGTACCAAGGATCCGAGTGCGAGGATGACGAAGTAGGGAAGGGAAAGCAGAATAGCAACTCCAGAGGCCAGCAGCATCATTCGGCGAGCAATGGGGAAACAAGCGTAAAACAAGCGGTAACATGGGCTTCGTAGCCAACACCAGCGCAGGACAAGGGTCAGCGGCGCAAGGGTAAGTGATCAAACCGGGCGGTGCGCAAGGTCACAATCCGGATCGTCTGAATTACCTATTGAATCAACCTTGTCCGAAACATGGGACGAAGGAGGCACCGGCAAACCACCTCTGGAAGGACTGTTATATCATGCAGGAGTTCAAAAACTCTAATGCTTTCCGGTATGATCAAGGGCCCGGCGGCGGTTCAGGATCCGCCCCGGGTTACGGTGGAGGAAGCTCCGGCCCAGGATTCGGTGGTAATCCGGGCGGGCAAGGTAGTCAAGGCAATCAGAGCAGTCAGAACAATCAGAACCAAGGGGGTTACAATCAACAACAGCAGCGATCGGGTTACCAAAGTAATCCAAAGCAGTTGAGCAGTGGGCAGTACCATGTCTTTACCACCAGCTTGGACAGGCGAGACCGCAAACTTGAAGCGGGCGGTCGGTGTTGTTGAACCGGCCGCTGCATTATACTGCGCTGGTCGAGCAGCCTATTATATGGGAGCGAGAGGATCATCCTCCCGGGTTTACAATCCGGGTCAGCTAGCCCTAGTGGTGGCACCTCGGTGGGAGGATACAAGTTTACCAAAGTGCTTATGGATGGAGGAGCAGCATCAACATCACGTATTACGAGACCTTCCGGCGTATGGGGTTGACGGATAGGCATCTCGGGCCGTCCGGCAGCAGTGTTTCACGGGGTGGTGCACAGCAAGTCGGCATACCGGTCGGTAAGATAGCTCTAGAGGTAGCCTTTGGAGATGAACATGACTCGGATCGGAAACATTGGCGTTTGAGGTGGTGAAAATCCAAAGCCCTTACCGCGCCTGTTTGGTGACGGCTTATCTAAGTTTATGGCACGGCCATGTTATGTTTATTTGCAGCTGAAAATGCGGGTCACAAAGGGCGATAACGGTTCATGGGAGCCGCGGATTGCGTTGGAGTGCGAGGAAGGTGATGCGGCTTATGCGAGTCGGTTTGTGCCACCGAAGAGTTAAAGTACTATAAGGACAATGTTGATCCGGCGGACATGACCCCGTTGAAGAAGCCAACTACTGAGCACGATCCGGATTTGAAGTTTAAGTCGGTGGTGAGACTAAACTTGTTGATTTTGTGCCCGGCGATTCGTCCAAGCAGTTCACCATCGGTGCTAACTTGGATCCTAAATAGGAAGCGGCGCTCATTGAGTTCATCCGTGAGAATCGGGACATTTTCGCATGGAAACCTTCGACATGCCGGGTGTCGAGGGAACTCGCTGAGCACACTCTTAATGTTGATCCCAAGTACAAACCGGTAAAAGCAGTTTCTTCGCGGTTTAACGAGGAAAAGCGCAAAGGCCATTGGAGAGGAGGTTGCGGGCTCTTAGCGGCGGGGTTTATCGTTGAAGTTTTCCATCGAGTGGCTTGCTAATCCGGTGTTGGTCCTCAAGAAGAATGGCACTTGGCGCATGTGCGTGGACTACACAGATCTTAACAAGGCTTGTCGGCAGATCCTTCGCCCTCCCGTGTCGATCAGATTATTGATGCTACGGCGGGTTGTGGCGTTGAGCTTTTAGATGCATATTCGGATATCATCAGATTAAGATGGCGGTTAAGGACCAGGAGAAAGCGGCGTTTATCACCCCTTTGGAGCCTTACGCTATGTATCTATGCCTTTTGGGCTCAAGAGCGCCCAAGCAACTTATCAACGTTGCGTCGAAATTGCTTGCATGAACAGATCGGCCGTAATGTGCATGCTTATGTGGATGATATTGTGGTCAAGTCAAGGAAGAAGAAACAGCGATTGAGTATTTGAGAGAAACCTTTGACAACTTGCGGGTGTACAAGATGATGCTTAACCCGGCCAAGTGTGTTTTTGGTGTTCCGGCAGGCAAGTTATTGGGTTTCCTTGTGTCCAACAGGGGGATTGAAGCTAATCCGGAGAAGATTACGGCTATCACTTCCCTGGCTAAGCCAAAGTGTATCAATGATGTCCAACGTTTGGCAGGTCGGATTGCTGCGCTAAGCGGTTTATCGACCACCTAGGAGAGAAGGCCATTCCTTTGTACGGATCTTTGAAGAAAAGCGGATCAGTTAAATGCGGAGTTCAGCGGTGATGAAGCATTGGAGGACTTAAAGCGGCAGTTAGCCAACCGCTTTGTTCTCGCCGCTCCCATTGACAAGGCGCTCCTATTATATGTTCTGCTAATGCGAGGCGGTCGGCGTAGCCATTGTGGTGGAGCGAAAGGAGGCGGGGAAGGAGTATCCGGTTCAGCGGCGGTTTATTACATCAGCGAGGTCCTCATTGAGTCTAAGCAAAGATATCCGCATTGGCGAGAAGCTGGTATATGGAGTTTTTATGGCAAGCGGAAGCTGAAGCAATATTTTCAAGGCACCCCATCACGATGGTCGATTCAGCTCCTTTGGGCGATATCATCTGAACAAGGAAGCAAGCGGCGGATTGCTAAGTGGGCTATAGAACTTGGGCCACACGGTTTAAGATATGTGCCTCGAGCGGCAATAAAGTCTCGAGCACTTGTGGATTTCATTAACGATTGGGCCGGAGTTGCAGCGCTGAAGAAAAGCGGATCATACCTATTGGACCATCCACTTTGATGGGTCCGAGGCAATTGGAGGGCTCGGGGCTGGAGTCGTGTTAACTTCCCCACGGTGACAAGTTCTATTCGTTCTTAAGCAATGTTCCCTGTACTAACAATGCAGCTGAGTATGAAGCTTTACTCCATGGTCTCCGGATGGCTAAGGAGATGAATCTAAGCGGGTTAAGTGCTTTGGTGACTTCGGACTTGGTGGCCCGGCAAGTATCAGTGCTTGGGATTCAAAGATCCACTCATGGCTGCGTGCCGTCGGGAGGTGGATATTGTTGTAGGACACTTTAAAGGATATCAGGTGGACCATGTGGATCGTCGGAAGAGCGAGCGGCGGATGCTCTAAGCCGGCTGGGCTCTCAACGTAAACCGGTCCCGCCCAATGTCTTCCTTGACGTACTGCACAATCCGTCAGTTAAGCTTCCCGATGAAGTAGATTTGGCTATTCCTGATCCGGAGGCTCAGTTGGTGGCAGCCTTGCATGTCATTCGGTTGGGCGCTCCCTTATTTGGCATATATGAACGGGCGAGTTACGGAAGATGAGACGTTGGCCCGATAGATAGTTCGGCGGTCTAAGTCTATGACCATATATAAGGGCGAGTTGCATCATTGCAGTGTGTCAGGGGCGCTTCAGCGTTGTGTGTCCCTGGAGGAAGGCCATGAGATATTGCATGAGATCCATGAAGGGGACTGTGGTCACCACGCCGGTTCAAAATCCTTGGTAGCCAAAGCGTTCATACGGTTTTATTGGTTGATTGCCCATCTTGATCACGGAAGATCTGGTGAACGATGTGATGGTTGCCAAAAGTTTTCAGACGTGCTCATGTCTTGGCCCAAAATTGAGGATGATTCTAATTACTTGGCCGTTTGCGACTTGGGGGCTGGATATGGTTGGACCTTTCAAAGGTCCAAGGACAAGAAGACCCACTGTTGGTGGCGGTCGATAAATTTACAAAGTGGGTAGGCGAGCACTGTTAGCAAGTGTGATGCGGCCACGCGGTTCAGTTCATCAAAAGGTGATTTTCGGTTTGGGTTTCCACACATCATCACGGACAATGGCACCAATTTTTCCAAAGGAGCCATGAAAGAGTTTTGTGAGCGAGCACATCGGCGATGTTTCTTGATGGCCCACCCGCAGTCCAATGGCCAGCGGAGCGAGCTAATCAGGAGATCTTGAGAGGTATTAAACCCGGCTCATGGTCCCTTTAGAGAGGGCGCCGGGTTGTTGAGTAGAAGGAGCTGCCATCGTGATATGGAGTATCAATACTACACCTAACAGATCCTTTGGATACACACCGTTCTTTATGGTCTATGGGCGAGGCGGTCCTTCCTGTGATATCCGTCATGAATACGCCAGCGTGGCGGCTATGTTGAGGCCGATAGTGAGGCAGCCGGCGGGACGATTTGGTTCGATTGGATGAAGGCGAGATATGGCGGCTGCTCGTTCGGCGATTTACTGCAGGATCTTCGTCGGTATCACGATCGTGAGTTAGAACAAGAACCTTTCAGGAGGAGACTTGGTGCTTGGCTCATTCAAGACCAGACAGATATGCACAAGCTATCCCCACCTTGGGAAGGGCCCTTTGTGGTCAGCAAGAATCTGTACAATGGGTCATACTATCGATTGATGTTCGAGGCGAAAAGACTCACATACGTCGGAAGAGAGACCAACGAGCCGTGGAACATAGCTCATCTTGACCTTATTATACGAGCCATCGGCTCCACTTATGTACATATTAAGACAATGTATATATTATGAATAAAAGCAATAAACGGATCCTCGGCTAAGCGGGGTATCCGTTACGTAAAAGTCGGTTTGGGTACATGGAGATGTTGTCATAAAGCTGCCTCGGTTTCACCGTCGGTCTCTCTTTTGAAGTTTTTGTCACTTGGGGGCTTGGTGGTGTCGAACCAACGCAACACCTTTGATGGTGAAAGCCACCAGATCACTTAGGGACATGGTCACGTCTGAACCGATCCGCCTCTTGGTGGCCCTAAGGCCATAGAATCACTTGGGGCTTGGTGAACCCGAACCATTGCCATGCCACTTGATCGGCATAATGCCACGGTTCGAGTTGGGGGCTGGCTGACTTGAACCATCGCTACACCTTATGGGGAGCTTGGTCTGTCGACCATGGTCACACCATCGATCGAGCTCGATAAAGCCTCTTTTTGCAAGCGGTTTTATCATTGCCTTTGCTTCCATGTGGTCTTCATACCAGTTATTTGATTTTATTTGCCTTCTTAAACCAACAACCTTTTTAAAGCGGTTCAAGTTGTCGATTAGCGAATTGGTAATCCGTGATTTTGTTCGGTTTGATTTTTCTGTTATCATCCCGTTATGGAGTAACGGGGCTTGTCATGCCGACACGGTTTACAGTAAACCGGCATTCTAAACAGAGTTGTTTTCTCCTTTGCGGTAATGGTTTATACAACCTCCGCCTCAAGATTGGCTAGGCCAACTGCATGCCCGATGCTGGCAGGTATTTTTGTATCATCAAGGTTTGAGCATATACATAAATATTTTCTTATAAAAATATATCGGCATCACACGCCGGCTGGCAACACAAGCCGCCATGGCGGTTTACGAATTTGTGATTGCAGGTACAACGCATTGAAGGTTTCAAGCCAAGGTATCAGCACCTCCGCGCAAAGGTTACAGACTGAGAGCATAAAAGCATGTTCAAAAATAAAGTGCTGGCTATTCTATTACAAGGCCTTCCAAGGCCTGGTGTCTTGCATGGCGTTCTGACGAGCACTTTACGATCGTCACCGGCAGCGGTTAAGCTTCTTCGCCGAGTTGGCGTGAGGTAGAGGCGCTGGCGTCGGTTCAACTTCTTCCTCTTCATCACCCAAAGCCGGAAGTCATTGGTAGACCGGTCAATCCGGGTTAAGGCACGAAGACAGCCTCTTCACTTATAAGCTCAGCGGATCAACATCGGGGCATAAGTGTGCTTACGGATTGGAGGAACAAGGCTCGCACGCCGAGGAATGACAAACTCCACCGCTTGTTGTTTGCGTCATAAAAAAGCGGTGAACGCCGGGTTAACCTGCTGCCGATTGACTTCGCCCGGTGAACGCATCTCCTTTGTTATTCGTTTGAGCGTCATTACAAAGGCTTCACCATTCTCTTGGCTAGAAACCCTTGGCTATGTCGGCGGATCAAGATCTGCTATCCATGCCTTGGCGCGAGTCGAGCGATGAAGTGCCGGCCAGGCGCGGATCGCTTCAACTCTTCAAGCTGCCCGGAACCATGGACAGCTGGTCGGTGTGTCTTTGATCGAGGGCGGAGCCGTGTTGTCGTATGAGGTGGCACATATGACTCATTGGCGCCGGTATACAGCTGCTCAATCAGCGTATAAGCGGCCTTGAGCTTCTTCCGCACATGAGCCGGATGAGCAATACGCACTGCACTGCACGGTTTGAGACAGCTCAGGTTAAACCGTGAAAGTATCAAAACAGAGATAATCGAGGCAAGTTTTCTTACCAAAGATGGCAGAGGTCATGGCATGCACTTGGCGCTTTAGTCCGGTAAGCTCTTCAGTCACCGGTTTAAGAGCTGCTTCAGCATCTTCAACCCGTTTTGTCAAACCGGCCTTCTCGGTGTCCCAATTGGCCTGCTCGGATTTATACCACTTCTTCAGCTGTTCCATAGTGGCCAAGGCAGTTTTCAATTCATCCTTGGCCTTGGTGGTTTCCGCTTGTTGAGTTTCCAGATTGGCTCGAAGGTCCTTGAGTTGCGGTTTGCTGGTATATCTAGATTACGATAACAGCGGGAGCATGTTAGTTGTTTCATTATAAAGTCCCAAGCTCAATACAAATATTCAACTTGGCACTTGGGGCTAATGGCTAGTTGATCTCGGTTTGCTATGAGGATCTGAGAAACTAAGGGCGGTTCAACTATGCTAAGTTGAACCGACCCTTGAGAACTCTGATCTTGAAGTTTAAGGCGTATGGTTTCTATGCAAAATTAAGTGCCGGTTTAACTATGCTAAATTAAACCGACCCTTGGGGGCTACTATGCAGGAAAAATACGAGAAAGGCATAACTCCTTTACCTCATAGCGGTCCTTCATACGGTTTACCAGACCAGCTTCAAAGTCACGGCTTGTGTAGAGCCGGTTCAGAAACCCGGAGTGGAGTTCGTGGGCAGAGAAGTTGTCATAAGCTGACAGATCAGTTTTCCCCTTATCTTTACTCATAGTGGCAGACACTTCCTTGGCGCTATGTTTGGCTAAAGCGGCCGGTTGGCTAGGAGTGGTATAGCCAGTGCCCGTCACAATAACATCATCATTCTTGACCGGGCTGGCCGGATTGGCGGTCTTCTTTGGGCTTGGTGCCTTCATGCTTTGGCTCGGCGGTTAAGCGATTCTGACCGCTCGTGGCTGAACTTCGGTGGAGCAGGATCGAGGTTTCCACTTGGGCCTCCGGCTCGGTTTCGGCGGATCAACAATGTCGTCTCGGTACAACTTCGCGAGCTATTCTTAGCGACTTCAGGATTTTCGCCCTGCTGCTTTGGGGTCTTCTCCGGATCAACATCTGCAGTAGGCTCAAGAGTTTTTGCTTTTTTACTCAAGCGAGCCTTAGTGCTGCAGTGTTCAGAATTAGAGTAAGATAAATCGACCAGCGCAAATATAAACCGAATTGGCGGGACAGAAGTATGATACTTACCCTGCAGCAACTTTAAGCGGAGGCAGCTGCGTGGTTGATGAACCGCCAGAGGAGTTGGAAGAGGCCTGATAATTCGGGTCAGACGGATTGAGAGGACATCGGAAGAAACCCTTTAAGGGATAACGTTTTTCGGAGAACAAGTCACCCTCGGGCGGCGCTTCGGGTTAGTGTATCTGGTAACCGGACGAGGTAATCTGTTGGCTCTTTGTGCCGGGTCGTACGGCGCTCTTCAGCCTGCCGTGTCTTCAAGGAAAGGTTTTGATTCGAATAAGCACAGGAATGATATTTTTCACTTTACGGGGGCGCGGCGAATTCTTTTAACGGCATGAGGTCGGATTCGGAAGAAAGAAAGATTACCTCAACGAAATTCGGCATGGTGGCTTCAGCATCATCACAGGAGGTAAAATTATCGATAAAAGGAATACAAAGGGACAAATCACAAGCAGAAGAAACACAAAGAGGAGAGCGGTTTGGCGACTCCCTCGTAAGGATATCAAGTTTTACCTCAGCTTCGATTCTTAGTCCTCTGGCGGATCGGAAGACTCGTGATTTTCTTCTTGCTAGCCTTTTTGGCAGCCTTGGACTTTACGGAGCCGGGCGGTTTGGTCCGCTTCGAAGAGCTGTTAGCCTGCGAGGTAACACGGATTAATGTATATCAACAAAGTATTAAAGGCCAGCGGTGGCGAGCCTTACATGGCGGTTTGTTGGCAACGAGAATGGAGCCAACCGGTTAGGCTGCGAGCGGAGATCGGTTCATCAAGCATCCTCTTTACAGTCTCTGTGACCTCAAGTTCAGTTATTGGTAACTCGTGGCGTCTTTGAGGTCTTTGAGGCTGCCGGTGGTCGTGCATCAATCCGGGCGGCGGCAATGGCAAGATGCCCCAGAAACCCAACATCGCACAAGGTCCACACAGATAATCCATTGGCCATTAGAGCCGGAGTTTAATGATTTGGCGCAAAATTCTTCCGTTCATGGCGGTCAATAGCGGCAGCGGATGATGGTTGCTAAGCCGGTGCGGACGGTAACCCGGCAAAGGATTTTCGTTTTCAGGAGCAGTATTTCGGCAGTAGAACCAGGTTTGGTTCCAATCTTTCGGATGGCTATGGTGTTTGGCGTGAGGGAAATCCACTTCCTTCCTCTTTTGGATTGAAACGCCACCCAGCTCCGTGTTAGGGCCATCCGAAAATTCTGTACGGCGGTTCAGGTGAAAGAAATCCCGGAACAGCTCCACAGATGGTTCTTCTTGAAGGTAGACTTCACAGAACACTTGGAAATTGCATATGTTGGACACGGAGTTTGGACCAATATCCTGTGGATGGAGTTGAAAACTGGCAAGGACATCCCGGAAGAATTTTGATCCGGGTGGGTAGAATCCCCGGTCTAAGTGCTGCACAAACACAATTACTTCTCCTTCTTGCGGATTGGGAGGGCATTGACATCCGGAACCGCCGATGGAGGACATTTTAGCAGCTAAAGCGCCCGGTAGTAGCGTATCCGTTGAGTTGCGTCTCGGTGGCCTTAGGCGGACAATTGCAAGCGAAATTGGCGGCCATTCGGAAGACTAAACTGCGAAAGGGAAAAGGCGGTCCACCGTTAAGCAGTTCAGGCACATTATACAATGTTAAACGGCGATTCGGCAGCCAGTTTCTGATTCGGTTTAGCGAGGACTAATGGAGTCACAGGTTAGCTATCGAGAAAGTTAAACGCCAAGAGAGCAGAACTGAAGAATCTACTAAGTATAGACAGAAGTGAAGAACCGAAGTTTCAGTAAGGAAATTTCTACGAGCCTCATAAAGAGCAGGAAGGTTCGGGCATTCTAAACTAGAGGATCTGAACAAAAAGAAAGATGCACAAAGAGTTAAGCTGACAGCGGAGCAGTCACCCGCACAGGATATATGGTACGGTTGAGCCGTACGGCCATGGCGGAGCAGGTATGAAGAAACTACGATGAAACGCTTATGAACTACGAGATGAACAGGACCTTCAGATGAGATCTAGGGTTTGAAGAAGGACCTTACCTGATGAGCAAAACCGTGGAGGAGCGCCGAAAACTCGATCGATCAGGTTGATCAGCGGCCGGCGTTGTGGCGTTGGAAGGACGGAGGCGTGGCGGGCTTGAGAGGCTGGGCGTCGCGAGGAAGGAGAAAGCGGAAGAAGAAAAGAAAGGGCCTGCGGTCTATTTATAAGGAACGGGGCAATTAACGGAGCGAGAATCGAGGAGTCAAAGCGGCCGGACGGCGCAGCGATCATCTCGATTCTGGGATAGTATTAAATGAAGGGAATCTTCTTGTTTGGATTTCTTTATTAAAGATGGCGTCAAAGCCGCCCGTCGCGGATCGGAGGATAGCGTCCCGGCGGTTCAAGCAGATGGCGGTTTACGAAATATGAAGGGAGATCAAGAGTTTCTGAGGATGTCGAAGATTAACATGAACGGTTCAAGTCAATCTGGGGCCTAATGTTGGGGATATAACTCTTGAGTGTGAACATACCGGCGGGCCGGGTTACCCTAAATCCATGATCGGGGCCCACTAAGGAGGCCCGAGCCAGGCGAATTAGGTTCCGTTTATGTAAACCGCCTTATTCTTGTAACTTGTCTTTGTAAGATAAGAGAGAAGAGACCGAGGCGGACACTTGTATGAGCGGATCGGGACTCATGAACCGGCCGAGGCGTCAACCCGTGGATATAAGGGGCGACCGGCGGTTTAAGAGACGGAACAATTCGAGGATTAGCGAAGCTATTGCTCCCTAGTCGCCGAAATCACATCAATCCCATCACAACTAGACGTAGGCTTTACCTTCACCGAAGGGGCCGAACTAGTATAACTCCCGTGTCTTTGTGTCCGCTTTAACCCCTCTAAGTTAACCCGTTCGATGGCCCTGCGACCAAGTCCTTTCACGAGGACATCTGCCGTGACAATTCCACGACAAGTGTAGTAGGGCTAAAGTCTACTAGAGTTGGGGTGTTTTGTGGGTCAGGTGATATTGCAACTACACCTAATGGGCTATTTGATTTATCAGGTGCCACTACCTTTTCCAAATACTTTGCTTGTGCTCCTCCACGATCAGCAATCGCCCTCTTCCTTTTGAACGTCTGATACACAAGAACAACATTTGAATGGATAAATATGGTATGATGACAGATGGAATATGTACTGAAAATGGATAGGCAGGGCACATTCACATACACGATGTCTAAACTAAGCTAATGGTAGTTCAACAAAGTAGAAGCAATGCAAAGCATCAGTTGCAAGATATGTGTGACCAATATAACCTTGGAAAGTTAGAGCAAGCACCTTGATGGGTGAATAAGATAGGGCATCTTCCTCTGACTCCTCCACTAGGGAGCTACATTGACTTAGGTCTCCCTCTAGCTCAGAATCACTGTTAGGATCATATTCTGAGCATGAATCTGTAGGTGGAGAGCGTTTGAATTGCATTGCATCCAGACTTGATTTCAGTCCCTTAATGTCAAGTTTGACAGCCATGGCATTGTTCCGCTTTACTCTTTTCATGCGCGCAAGCTCGTAATCATTATGATGCTGTTCAGGATCTAAGATTCATGAAAACATAAAAGTAGTCAGATTATCTATGGAATGCATTGCGGATTCAACTCGAAGAGTGTCTCCCTATAAACCCCTGCATATGCAAAGTTCACCCCCCAACCATGCTGACCAGACCACACAAGGAAATACAAACCCCTTATTTCTCTATAACAGGCAGACACACATTTCAAAACTGAAGTAGGAACATTAGAATCATATCAAATTCGTATTTGAACAAATAAACTAAGGATCTATGAGTGGCATAAAGTTTAGCTTCAAGGGTGGAGTGTTGGTAGTGTGGCACAAAGCAAGTAGGCATATTGTATTCCATGTAAAAGATCGAAGCCTATGTAAAAGCTGGAAATGACACTTTCTTTCTATACAATGCAGTGTTCGTTGCCCACACATGTTGGAAGAGATCACATCGAGAAATACTATTCACTCATGTCTACGGTTGCAGTAACTAGAAAAAGGGTGGTCCACCCTAAAAGAATATTGACAACAAATATGACAAGGCAAGCATAGATGTAGTGAATCAATCATTTACTTGCGAGCTTACTAGGACAAGTATGCATAATTGTAACTGCAGTAAGAGACCGTCCAAAATCTGAATCAAGAAGTTTGTCTAGCACTTATTGTTTGCAACTAATCGACGTGACTAATTGGATATTATATCGAATGAGTAAGAAAGACAAGTAAAATTGTCAACAAACCTGGCTTGTAGTAGTAATCTGGGTCAATGGCACTACGACCAACAATCCAAAATGACTAGTGCCTATTCCTAGGGCCAGAATTTTGAAAACCCTGTGAACTTTACAGGTACTAAAGATTACCGAAATACATCTGAACCATTAAGTGTAAGTAGCACTGAGCACACAACAAACCCTAATGACAGTCCTACCTAATGAGTAATGAATCAATTAGAAAATGGGTGATGAGGAGTGGCTGCTGAGTGTTGAGGACGTATCTCAGGATAAATCGGGTTGGTTTAGTGGGTGCTGCACGCCTCAGCCCTGAACGGAGTGGGAAGGAAGGCACGGCGGCGCGCCGGGCAGCGGTGTGTTGTTAGGCGGCGGCTCGACCTCCTATTAGTCCGTCTCCTCGTGAGAGTCATGCTGTCCGGGAATGACAAGTGGCAGCGAGGCAGCGGCCCAGGCAGTAGAGATCAAGAAGTGCTTGTGAACAGAGGAATCGGGGCTGGGGCGACCCAAAATCCTAGGGTGGGCGGCCCATCATGGGCACACCATGAGATACACACCGGCGAACATGCATTTTGAAACTAATTTAGGAACATTTAGCTAACCAATTAAACGACTCTATTTTAATAATATCAGATTCATATTTGAACAACTAAGCTTGTTTAGCTTGATGGGTGGAGCAGTGCTATTATGACACGAAGCACGTATTCTGATCGTATAGTGATCATAAAAGGGGGAAACCAGAGTAATGATATTTAGCAGCCATTGTTTGCTTCGAACTAAGAACTAAATTCTAAGAGCTGAAAAGAAAGTAGAGTAACCAAGTTAAGATCTATTTTCTAGTTGAGATCAAAAAGTTGAGGAGATATGAAGTACCACCTCTATTGCGGCGCCGTGTAGGCATCGAAGTGCGATGGCTGTCGATGGCGTTAAGCGGATCTCTGACGGTAGATGGGTGCATCGAGGATAAGTCCCGTTGCGGTGGAAAAAAAGGTCATGTGGCGGCCCGGCAAAGAGGGCAGCGGCGCCGATGAAGCGAGGGCGTGATGCAAGGCTCTTGGTCCATCGCCGTGGATGAAAGCGTCCATCTCTAGGAGTGGGCAGCGCAGTCTTAGTAGGCGCTACGGCATGGTGGAGGGCGGTGGCGATGGATGTGGTGGAGGGCGGCGGCGATGGATGGGGTGTGGGGCGGCAGCGATGGATGGGGTGGCGGACGGAGGCTAGTGTGGTGATGGTGTTCTGCGGACGGTGTATGAATGGGAAAATGGAGGAGAGATGCAGGGAACCATGTTTACGGGGCGTGCTGTCTGAAATATGGGGAAGTTACGAACTTAGCCCCCGTTTAAAATTTGGACGTGTTGTCGGTTGGGGATACGACGGTAATCTCGCATCTCGCCAATATCTACCCAGAGCGATTTCAGGCGAGGAGAGGGTGGTTGGTGCCCACAGTGTATGAACGGGGCTGACAGGTAGGTCGGTTGTGTCACGTCTGAGTGAAGTTACAAACCTGCCCCAATTGAAAATATTTGCGTAAATCAATTTCAGACGAGTCGAGTTTTTTTGCCGCCCACCATGTATGAATGGGGAAATGGAGGGATAAATAGAGGTCTTTCGGACGAGCTTGAATCAAATGTGTTTTGCCGCCCATGTTTGGCGCCCACCGTGTCGGAATGGGCTCAGAGGCGGTCGTGTCATGTCTAATTGAAGTTACTATCCTACCCCTATTTAGAGAAGTGGAAATCGGGCCGATGGATTGTCCGTGTAATGGGTAGACAGTAATTTCCATCTCCCAAACACTTGGCTTCGGGCAGCCGACGTGGGAGTGGACATTTTGCCGCTTCTTTCGAATTTTGGGACAATAAGCATCCACGTTTACCCTCGCAACTAAATTCGAATCCATTTTGTATTCCTATACGAATCTTTATAGATCATTCTATGTGTTTTTATATATCTTCAAAAGGACGGCAAAGATGTATTCCACTGTCATATATGAATATGGTTTACAAATGCCGATACTCAAATTCAGAAGCTAGAATCCAGTTTAAGGTGAATTCGAATATTTGGAACACTTCATGTCCAACTCAAATGTCACACGAGCATAATGTGTACTCCCATTTAGATATGTCCACAAGCGATGTATCCAGATTCAAATACCGAGTCAATCAACCAAGAATGTACAGAACTAACAGACATATAAACACTTATAGAGTATATGGATCAATAATATCAACTAACATACATAAGCCAGACCGTTGTACTTTTTTTTGCTACAACAACATCCTTTTTTTAGCCAAGCTACTACAGCATCTTGGCCCTTTCTGATGCATGCCACTTATGGTCCATCTATACTACTATTATTGCTGAATACACATTCAGCCCGATTGGCATATTTGTAGGTCTAGCACAGCAATGAAAATGAAATGTCTCTGAGTCTTATCAATTAATACATACTTGTGCTCAAATAAAATTACAAACCAAAAAACAAGAAACAATTATTACATGATCTCTAAAACAAATGGTTTGATTGATTACATGAATAAACAACACAAAGGTTATTCAACGATGGAAAGAATATTTCACCTATATTTACCAAGTGGGAATTTAATTTAGTTTTTTCCTTTAGGACCTTAACAATATGGTCAGTCTCAGTTTGCTTCGTTTTGAAATCCACCAAATATTTAATGGTTGTCTTGAGTACTGCAACTGATTGTGCTGTTTGCTTCCTCAACATGTCAACTTCATCTCTAAGTGCAGAAGCAGAATCTCTTTCTACCAATAGTTTAGCCTCTAGAGCATCAGCAGTTGGCAATTCATAATGCACGATTGGGACGGTGCCACTGCTGTGGGATGATACAACGTCCATGGGGACCTCGCTCTTTGATCTTGGGCTAACCTGTTTTGCCATTAAAGTTCCGATTGGATTCAGAAAAGTTGAAGTTAGCAAAACATCTCAACTGGGAGTTATAACAACAAACCAGTTAAACAAACAAGGAATTAAGGAGTTTCAATTCAATGCTGAAAAGTAGTTATTAACATCATTGTAACCCATTGTTGCAGCAGCAAAGCAGTTAAACAAACAAGTAGCTATTTAAGTTTAGGCAAACAGGTAATTCTTAACAGTAAGTATCAAACACATAGATAGGCACAGTCTATAATAGGATTAACAGGCTGTGGCATTATGTAATCAGTAGCAAACAAATTAAGCCAAGCAACATAATTGAACAATTTTGCAATAAGTGGCTAACTAAAATTCGAGAAGCGGATGGCTGAACTTACGCTAGTTCTTTGTACAGAGCTGCTGCAACTTCTTTTTAAACACAATGGTGTTGAAGGAGTCCATGGCATCATTTGCTTGGATCGCAGTCCCAATACTTCTTTCTTCCCACCTTTGCATTGGTAAGTCGAATGGTTAATCTGGTAAGATGGTGCGTCCTTGATATGTTATATGAGGGCGTGTAGTCGAGACTAGTTGTAGCCACACACATCACAGCGGCTTTTCTTGTATATTTCATGCGATTACTTTTGGCATGTCGATATCTAAGAAATCTACAATAGGATGAAAAGACTAGCATCCTTCACATTATTGGCGAACTCAGTTCATAGAAACAAGCAATTCAACCATTCGTGGGTAAATCAAAAGCGCCTTTGGAATATTATTCACTACCCCAATCATACTGCATAAAAGGCGGCGCCACCATAGGGGCTGGTATGGTGGCCGCCTCGGGTGGCTCGAAAGTGTGCACCTAGTTTGAGTCGTCCGGGTTGGCCCAGGCTAGTTTTGTTAGTCCCAGCACGAGCGAGGCAATGTAAAAATGAAGAAAAATGTTTCAATTTGGACAAGCCAATAACATAAGTGCAAGGCATGCCCTATAGCAGGCTCGAGGCCCAAACGAGCGCCTCCCATATCGATCGACAGCAGGAAAAATCCCAATTCATCCGCTCCAACCTCCAGTCTGGTTTGCTCCTAACCTAGCCGCCGCTGGACAGACCGACACAGCACTTCCTCGCGCCCTCGTTGGAGGGCGGTCGACGGGCTTCAAGCGAACGGAAGGACAAGAAGATGAAGATCCAACCCTGGGTGTAGCCTCCGTGGGAGGCAGCGGCGGCAACACGGGCATGGCATCGAGCTTGCGCAAATGGATAGTCGCAGCTTGCAAGAGTAGCATGCGCAACGAGTAGGTACATCACATCCATGATTATATCTAATTCATCTCTTCAATTTCTGGCCAATAGTTAAACCTTACGGTGTTGTAAAACTGCTTGTATGTAGGGAATCTATGAGAAAATGAAACCAATTTCTACTTATTTTATAACTCCCCCAATCAATACTGAACTGACTAAATCTGATGTATCTAATCAAGTTCCCGGTGCAAACATCCAAGCTCATGTAGTTCTTGAGCCTGAAGTCACTACAAAAAAAAGTCACATCCGTGACATTTTGGGCCGAACGAATTTTTTTCCTGTTATACATATGACACTTCTATGACGATAATTGTGAAAAAACCCGGTATCATCATAGATGTGGTGGGCTCCTACTTCTATGACAAAAAATCATGACAGAAAATGGGCTTTTCATCACAGGCGGGCGGAGGCGCAGCTGCATGACATTCTTTGGGCCGTCCATGACGGAAAAACCGTGGTAGAAGCAAGGGGAGGAAAATTTCAGGAAGTTGCGGTTACGGTGGGAGGTCGGGGCGGCGATGCGCGTTCTCTCGTGCGTGCGTGCGTGTGTGTGGCGTTGGCTCTAGCGAACCAGTGAGGCGTTGGGCTCTAGCGAACCCGGCGATTGCCGCTGCAGGCTGGCGTTCTTGAACCCGGCGATCGATCGATGGCTGTTAAGCGAACCCGATGGGCGATTCCTTCCTGCTGCTGCTAAGCTGAAGCCGACCGATTGGATGAGCGAGTGGCGTTGCGGTGGGGGTTTGGATGAGCAGTGGCGGTGGCGTTGCCTCGGATTAACGAGGATCCGTGGTGCGGAAGGCTGGATGAGCGATGAGCGGTGGAGGGTGGCCGTGGAGGGTGGTTGAGCAGGACCCGTGGTGTGGAGGCTGGATGAGCGGTGAAGCGGTGGAGGGTGCCCGTGGAGGGGTAGTTGAGCGTAGCTGATGGAGTAGCGGCGGTGGAGGCTGGATGAGCGAGAGTCCGTGGAGGTGGAGGAGGTTGCGGTAGCCCGTGGAGGCTGGAGGAGGTCGACGGTGGAGATGAACAGTATCCGTGGAGTCCGTTTTGCGATCGCCACACCCCTCCCGTGAACAGGACCCCGTTTGACCGTGGCGCTCCAACACAAGTCTGTTTCGTCCGTTTTGCGATCGCTACACCCCTCCCGATCAACGGGACCCCATTTCGACCGTGGGAGGTCCGTTTCCTCCGTTTTGCGATGCGCCACACCCTCCCGATCAACAGGACCCCGTTTCGACGCGGCGGTCGAACACAAAACCGTTCCTCCGTTGTGCGATACGCGAGCCTCGTTTCCATCGCTGTCCCGTCCAAGCCCTCCCGATGAACACGACCACGCATTCCGTTCCGACCCAGCGGTTGGCTCCCATGCGTTCCGTTGCCTCCCGGTGAACACGGCGCATTCCGTTGCCTCCCCATGAACACGATGCATTCCATTGCCTCCCCATGAACACGGCGGCAGCAGCTGTTTCTCCGTTCCGACCCAGCCATGTGCGTATGCGCGAGTAGGCGTTCGAGACCTGCCGGTGGGTCCCGGCGGTCGGGGGATCGTTTTTCACGAAATATGGTGGCCCGTCCGGTGGGTCCCCGCTGTCAGGTGGAGGAATAATTATTTTTGCGTAATAAGGAGGCACTTCCTTGCTGCGGCCGTGGACCCAGCTATTAGTCTCTCCACGTCAGTCCGCGTCACGATGGAAGCCGTTCCTTGACCACGTTGACCACGCGCGCCGAGAGCACTAGGGTGGTGGGCGACGAAGAGCCTAGGAAGGGGCGACGGGCCGGGGAAGGCGGCGGTGGATGCCCAGCGTGAAAGTACGAGGTTCACTGGTTCGCTGCGGTGTGAGGCTGCCGTCGCCATGAGAATAACGAGGGTGTGGGTGAGTAGAGGATGGCTTGGCCAGCGATGGGAGTAGTAGGGGCGGTGAGACCTCCGCCGCGCATCGCACCCGACCACGGGAGACAGGAGCATGAGGCACGACCGGCGCTGGTTTGGGCGGCTGGAGCAAGAAGACCAGAGGTTGAAGAAGCACTACGGCCGTTGGATGGACATTGTACGATTACTGGATCTAGAATCATGCATATTGACTAAGTTGACAAAGCCCTCTATCCCCGTCAACTTAGTAGACCCACAAGTCAGCCTGCCACTATACTGGGTCCCAGCTAACAGGGGGAGTATTCATTTTTTTGCGTAATAAGAAGGCGCTTCCTTGCATGTGAAGATATAGCTAATGGGTCCGAGCTGTCAGCGGTGGTAACGTTTTTTTTGCGAAATATAGAGGCCCTTTCGGTGGGTCCCTGATGTCAGCTGGAGGAATCATTATTTTGCGCGTAATAAGGAGGCATTTCTGGCGTGCGGCCGTGGACCTAGCTATGTCGGCCTCTCCACGTCTGATCCGCCAGATGCATGTCGATTCGTTGACCACGTTGACCAGGCAGCGCCGAAGCACCGAGGCGGTGGGCGGCGGCAAGGCCTAGGAAGGAGCGACACGTAGGGAGGAAGACTTCGGCAGTTGTTTCCCGCGGAGAATCTGTTGTCTGAGGTTTCTGGTTAAATCTGCCGTCGCGGAGAATAACAACAGGTGTGAGTGAGTAGAGGATGGCTAGGCCAGCGATGGGAATGCTGGTGGGGCGGTGAGGCTGCTGTGGCACAACCCGGCCCTTGAGGAGGAGGAAGCGAGCAGTCCCTTGGCGCTTGTTTGAGCGGCTGGAGCAGGAAGAGCAGAGATTGAAGAAGCACGACAACCGTTGGATGGACATCCAACAGTCACTGCTTGTGCGTCAACCTTTTTTTTAGGAAAGCCTCAAATCTGTGGAAAACAACATACAACCCATCTGCCATTATTTCTAATAATTTACAGCCCATTTGCTAATTCTTAAGGTTTTTTGGAGCCCATATTCTTTTTGTTAGCATTACAGCCCATCTTTGTGCCACGGTTAAAAATTATCTGAAATTTTGCATATTTCGGTGCGGTCGAACTGTTTTTAATCCGAAATTTGACTCACATTCAAACTGATTTTAAAAATAAATGTATATCAATATAAAATCCAACAAATTCTCACGCATAAAAATTAATGTAATTTAAAATCTCGAAATGAAAAAAGATATTTGAAACTAATTGCGGTTTGATGTGTTTTAAAATGTACATCCCATTTCTCATTCTTGATGGGCCATTTTCTCGGTCAGCCGAGATAAGCTCTCCTCGTCTTGAAAGATTTGCAGCCCAACAGGCTGACAAAGCGACTTACTTGGCAAATCACAAAAAACTGGGCTGTGGCGTGGACCCGCTGTCGGCCTCTCCACGTCTGATACTCTTCCGATGGAATGTCGTTGACCACATTGACCACGCTTGGCGCGAGAGCACCTAGGCGGTGGGCGACGGCGAGGCCTAGGAAGGGGACGGCGCGAGCGGGGAAGACAGCGGCGGTGGATGCCCAGCGTGAAGAGTACGAGGTTCACTGGTTCGATTGCGGTGTGAGGCTGCCGTCGCCGCAGAACTGGCTAGCGGTGGGAGTAGTAAGGCGATGAGGCCTCAACGGCAGCATAACCCGACCCTTTGGAGACAGGACACAGCGGTTTCCCGGCGCTGGTTTGGCGGCTGGTGCAAGAAAGAGCATCGATTGAAGAAGCAGCAGGACCGTTCGATTCAAATCCAATGGTTCTGCTGCTAGAATCGTTTGTTGACTAAGTTGACAAGCCTGCGTGCAGCGTCAGCGTAGTAGGCCCCTGGTCATCATCCCAACGGTGCGCCCGGATGTCGATGGGAGGAATCATTTTTTCGGCGTAATAAGGGGCAGTTGATTGTGTGCGGCCAGGCCAGCGGAGGGAGTAGGGTGGGCGGGGAAGCTGCTGCGGTATCTGGCCAGAGCCACAAGAGGAGGAAGCGAGCAGTCCCTTGGCGCTAGTTTAAGTAATTTGGAGCGGGAAGATTAGAGATTGAAGAAGCACGTCGGCCGTTGGATGGACATCCAACGATCCTTCTGCTAGAATCGTGTGTTCTTGACAAAGCCTTGCGTAAACAAGTCAGCCTCGAAATCTGTGGCGTGTACAACCCATTTGCTATTATTTTTATAATTTTTACTCATTTTCTAATTCATATGGAATTTATTGCAGCCCGTTTTCCATTTTAGAATTGCGGCCATTTTAAGTCGATACCGAGGTCAAAAATTAACTAAATATGTGGTAAATTTTGAAAATTCGCAAATTTTTCTTTGAGGAACGAAACATTCTTAATCCAAAATTAATAGCCATACTAAAACAAATTTAAAAATAAATTAGTACTATGTCATATTAAATCCAATGAAATCGTATAAGATATCGGTGAAGAACAAAATTCAAAAAAAAATCCCATATGCTATAAATTTTTGGAATTTTCAACCCTTTGATATTACTTTTAAGAGACATTGACCATACTCTTTGGCCAGGACGGAATGCATCCTCCTTGTCTTGAAAGATTTGCAACTTGATGGTGGAGAAAACAAATAGGCCTAGCTTGGGTATTCTTCAAAAAGAAATCTTGGGCTACCTATTTTCCCAAAGAACTGGTGCATGAGCATTTAGCTTTATTTATTTATTTACTTATTTATGTTTAGGGGACCATGAGCATGTACCTGGTCTGGATTCATGTGAGAGCCTCCCTTCCAATTAATTATGGGCTTCTCTATTGGGCCTTCATCAGTGGGCTGCATGTTATCAACAAGTGGAAAATGTGTTCGTCGAAAAATAGTATGAGCTACGTGCGATGCAGGGCACTAAAGGATCGAACCGTTGCAGCGACTTCCAAAACAACACATTTATTCAACCAACAGACGAAATATACTACTGATTGTACATTGAAAACAGCAGCAGCAACCAGGGCTTGGGGTGCAGCGAAGCGATAAGCAGGCGGAAAGAGTGAAGCGCAACTCTCTCTTCCAAACCAAACATCAGCCATCATTAGAAAAGGGCAACCAAAAAGAACAAGTGTATGCATCAAACTAAATAAAGATCCTACTACACCAAGTATGCGCATCTAACTAAGCGGCTCGGTTAGGCGTTACTATTTATTAAGTTGTGGAGATTGGTAGCGGCTTGAACAGATGGGTGCTGACGGAAACTCGGCGGCAGGTCAAAGTATGATACTTGCGACCCTCTCTCCTACTTTGGGCTACAGGCGTGGTGGCACATATCGGGTATGGTGCATGCAGAGGCGCATGGTATGCTGTGTACACAGTTTTGCACGATGAACGAAACCGCGCTGCCATCATGATCCTTGCCGTCGGTTATCTCACTGGTTAATCGGATAATTCAGTCCGACAAGCGAGAGCGTGTAACAAGGCTACTTACCAGCCTCGGTCAAAAATTCCTGAAGGCCCGAGAAGCTGGGATCCTGCTCAAAGACACAGTAGTGGCTGTGATTGTATTCCGCGAAACAACACGTCCGGTACGTGCGAACGATTATCAATCTTTCGCCGTCGTCTGATCGAGCCAGGAACCACCTGCAACTGCCATGCTTCTTTTCTTTGAAAGGTTCTGGGATTAGGAAGGGTAGGGACACCAGGCCGCCTACAACATCATATCAAGTTGGAGTCAAATAAAAAAGGGCTCTTGATTTAGTCAATCTTAAGAACAGCATGTTATGAGCATGAAGATTTTTTCAGTAATATAAGAAAGCCATCATGATATCATAGGAAAGTAACATACTGCTGTAACAACCATTTGTAGCGATGACTGGAGTAGGCCAGCAATACGTCCAGCCATAGAAGGAGTGGACAATGTAAATGAAGCCCTTGTGTTCAATGGCATCAGAGAACCTTGGAGGATGTATGATCCTGCGATCCCTGTTCAAGAATTCATCCGATTAACCAGTTAACTTGCCGATTAATCCCTACTCCTAGGGTCACCGAGTAGCCTATAAACCGGTAAATCGTTCGATTAATTGAATAAATGGCCGATTAACTTGCCGATTAGCCGATTAATCCCCTACTCACCAGCTAACCGAGCAGCTACCAGTTAACGATTTCCTCAACAATGCCTGCGATGGACGTGCAGATTTATCCACTTACCGCAGTGACCTGTGAGATAGGCGAGACCACGGTTGAAGAACGCAATTAGCCTGAAATCTTTATAATTCGCAGATCTTGTGGGCACTTGGCAGATTACAACCTTGAGCAAATCAAACTTGGTATCATGTTGGCTACTATAAGATTCCGAGTATTCTGGGCCGCGGTGCCAAAGCAGTGCAGTGTTAATCGAAGGAAGGGGATCAATCGCGGTGTAGACCTCCACGAGCATCCAGCTGCGCGACCGTTGACGAGCACCATCAAGGCGTGTTCATGCCGACCAGTACATACCGTTAATGTAGTTGAGGCTGGCGGGGATCGGATCGCGATGAAGGGGTTGATGCTCGCCACCCTCGATCATTATGCTGCGTGACATGCGCGTTTACGAAGATCGGCGGCATCGGCAAGCAAGGAGCTGGCTTAAAAGCTCGGCTGAGGGCTTTGAGTAAGCAGTACAGCCCGGCGAGCCGCGGCGGCGGCATGGTCTTGAGATTGTCCACACGTGAAATAATGAGCTTGATTACCTCTGTGGGGGCGAATTCCAGCCACTCTTCGCGGACGCTGCTCGGTTCTGCCATTGTTAGTGCTTGGGTTTGGACGAGGGGGGGCGCCTTAGCGAGGATGGAAGCTTGGGCGAGATTATGTGCGGACAAAGATGGAGAAGCGAATATGTGCTGCGGGAAGTGGACAGGTGATGATGACTACAGCACACGCTTGACTTCTGAAACACATACCAGCAGCGTGAGGTCATATCGATGCGGACAACTTGCTTGAGTGATCACGATCTGGTACTCCCTATAGTACCTACTACAGTACTATGCCCTAGCTTGCTAGAGTAGAGTAGTAGAGTAGGACTCTTCTCTACTACTAGCACCGGAGGAGTAGTATATTCTAATCTAAAATAGTTACAAACTTCAATGCCTGGGCGTGGAACGACTACGAACCATGCTCAAAGACCGTGTCTATGTGGTGTTTGGACTTATATGCAAAAAAATAGCAAGATGCCCGTGCATTGCAGCACACCATCATCACCAACTCGGTTTTTCTCTACTCCTACTCCTATAAAAGACTTCGAGTTGGTGATGATGGAAGCGAGGCGTGTTCAGCCGGGCGTGCGGCGGACGGCGCAGCACTATTCGATTTGTTATTAAAAAAGTAGTAGAGATTGAGACATAGGGAGGAGCACGAGGTTGTGGGAGATAAGGATGAACGAGGCAAGGCCTTATCTGTAAATGTGGAGAGAGGTGCGGGTATCTTTTGTAAAATTGTGATAGTTGGCTTTCTATCCGTCAGATATAGATCGGACGGTCTATATTACAAGATGGCAGGCATACCATCATCACCAACTCGGTTTTCTATAAGAGTAGATATATATAGATATAGATAGATAGAGACTAGGGAGTACTAGTAAGGACACCAACTACTGCTTTGTGTGCTACTCCTGCGCTCCATTCGGTGGCCATAGCGCCCCTCTGACCACTCCCTCCTGCGCTCCATTCGTGGTATTTGTTGAAATCTAGGGCGCACTCTCGCGATTCTTGGCAGACACGACTTCACCGACGACGACTTCTTCCCCGACCTGGGCAACCTCCTCCTCAATGACATGGGCGACAACCTCAACACCAACGGTGCTGCTCCCGTTGCACCGTATGTGTTTCTGTCCTTCCTGTTCGAAATCATGGTAGAATTCACGTTTCTACTCGTTATCCTACTACTATGCTAGTCCACATGATTAGTTTCATCTCTGTTATAGCCGTCATGATTTATTTTGTGCTTATTCAGATTAAATCTCGTAGTAACTTTCTCACATATTCAACTGGCGCAACGTCCCCTACAGCCACTCCCGTTTCATAGACGTCCTGGTCGATGCCTCCAAGGAGCCCTTCGACCACTGCTATGAGTGCCCGATGCCGTTTTGTGGCTCGCCGGCGGACATGGTGCATCACCTCACGGATGCGTGCAGCGGTCACTGCTGGCCCTTGGTGGAGAACATCAAGTATCACACGTGCTACCGGTTCACCATGCCGGAGTCGCTGGAGGATCACCGCCGCCTGCTAGTCTCGGAGGAGGACGGCAGCGTCTTCCTCTTGATCGTTGGCACCGGCAAAGCCCACGCAGGCCGCCGCCCCGTCTTTGTAGCGTGCATCAGGGGCGTCGCCGCTAACGCTGACACTGACACGAGGCAGATGTACGAGTGCGAGGTCAATGTTACTACCCCTCCGGGTCACGTGGGCGGCGAAACCGGCCTCATCAGACAGACTTGGAATCTGAGGAGCTGGGACTATCCCGCCAATGTGGACTTGGAAAACCCATGGCATCCGTTCTATCCTTTACCCGCCGACTCGGTGCAGGGGACTCAAGGAGGTTCGCTGGACATACGCATTATCAAGTGCACTTAGAAAACATGTAGTGTGTGTGTGGCGCTTATGGCCCGTGTCTTTGCCGCTTTTGATTACGTAAGCTTGTCGTTAAACTTGGCGGCTTTCGCGCAGATCCTTCCTTTGAACTGCTCCTCTCGGTGAGCTAATGTAAGACACTTTGGGTTTCGTTTGATAATGGAACCGGGAGGAGCCTCCTGTTCTTCTAAAAAATCGCATTATCAAGTTAAATGTTGATCATTAGTCTTTGCTCAATGTAATCCGCTGTCTAAGCATGTGGTGACTTCCATGCAGGATCTTGCTCTATTGGAGTATCGCGCATGAATAATAGTGTATCCGTTTATGGTTTAGTCTAGAATCTTCCATGTATGATTTTTACTACGATCTTGGTGAAAGACTTACGATGAACCATTTCTTACATCTCCTCTGCCCCTTGCAAGTCATCTGATTTAATCCCTCCATCTAGGTGTATAAGGGCATGGTTAATATTACTTAATAGTATAGCCAACTGTTGACTATAAGAAAGTGCCATGTCATCTGTAGCCAACACGTATAACAATCGATACTCAAAACTAATTCTTAAAGATCATTTCTTGCAAAGCACAATAAGTGTTATTTCTTCACAAGTTTTGGATGCAGGTTGAGCAGTTGAACGCTTTTGTTTGCAAAAGATACCTTTTATCTATTTCACCGGATGTTTGTGAGCTCTAGAGATGAGATAATATCCGAAGAAACCTATCAATACCCGTTACACATGAGATGACCCCACATCCTTTGTCAAAATAAACAACTCCCGATCAATGCATTTCACTCTTGATTGCAGCATACGGGCACCTTACTACTATAGATTAATACGACCAAAAATTGAACTAACATTATATATAGTACGATAAATCTGATGCATGTCACCTAAAATTATATCATTCAAACTATGTTCAAATACGAATCCAACGATATAGTTCTTGTTGACATGCACTAACATTTTGTCAGTTAACTCTTCAGACAAATTCAATGGGGGACTAATAAACCACGAACGATGTAGTACAAGTGTAGAGGGCGGCTGTCGGTGTCAAAACCGGCGGATCTCGGGTAGGGGGTCCAGAACTGTGCGTCTAGGCGGATGGTAACATGAGACAAGGGACACGATGTTTTTACCCAGGTTCGGGCCCTCTCGATGGAGGTAATACCCTACTCCTGCTTGATTAATACTGATGATATGGCTAGTACAAGAGTAGATCTACCATGAGATCAGAGAGGCTAAACCCTAGAAGCTAGCCTATGGTATGATTGTTGTTCGTCCTACGGACTAAAACCCTCCGGTTTATATAGACACCGGATAGGGTTAGGGTAACACAGAGTCGGTTACAATGGTAGGAGATCTACATATCCGTATCGCCAAGCTTGCCTTCCACGCCAAGGAAAGTCCCATCCAGACACGGGACGAAGTCTTCAATCTTGCATCTTCATAGTCTAGGAGTCCGGCCAAAGATGATAGTTCGGCTATCCGGACAGCCCCTAGTCCAGGACTCCCTCAGTAGCCCCTGAACCAGGCTTCAATGACGACGAGTCTGGTGAGCATATTGTCTTCGGCATTGCAAGGCGGGTTCCTCCTCCGAATACTTCATAGAAGGTTTTGAACACAAGGATAGTATCCGGCTCTGCAAAACAAGTTCCACATACCACCGTAGAGAGAATAATTTTTGCACAGATCGGCTGACGTATTCCGCAGCGTGACATCACACCACGGCCAAGCTTTTATACGAATCGTTTTTTTACTGTTCCACCTTAGCGCGTTTAGCGAGGCGGTTTCCTTGGCACGTCTTACCAAAGCGGAGATCGTGCCCCCTTATTCCGGGTTTCTCATCAATACGGACGTGGGTAACCCATCCGCGCCATTGATTATGGCGCTTGGGAGATAAGTGAGTTTTACCAGGCTGGCGGGGGACGCATAGCTTCGTCCGTCCATATAGGGGGATAAGGATCCACCTTTTCACCTACCCCTTCTTCCTCCTTTGCTCATCCATTTCCGCGCACTCGAGCTCCAGCGCCCATGTGCGCACATCCCACCTCAACCTTCTCCAACTATGTCTGGAGCGGGAGGCAGGTGGATGGCCTCCTCCGTCACGGAGGGGCACATCAGCTGCGGGAGGCGGATAGTTGTCCAGCAACATCATGCACGGCTACCCGGCGAGGGGCAGCTCATTCCAACCCCCAGGCCCCATGAGAGGTGGTGTTTCTCCCCACTTCCTCCAGCGGACTAGGTTTTCCACTTCACCCATTTGTGCAGGGGCTCATGTTCTACTACGGCACTGGACTTCCACGATCTGGCCCCAATTTCATCCTCAATATCTCGGAGTTCATCGTGGTGTGCGAGGCCTTCCTCTGCATCCAGCCCCACTTGACTTATGGCTGAAGATCTTCAATGTCAAGCCGAAGGTAGTGGGCGGCCGCCAAGCAGTCTTGAGGCACCATGGTTGGCAAGATGGCCAAAGTCCTATGGCTCGAGGGCTCCTTTGTGGAGACCATAAAGGGGTGGAAAGTGGGGTGGTTCTACATCACCGAGCAGCGCGACTCTCAATGGAGCTCGGCGCTTGAGGCTGTCGGACTCATCGCCAAACAACCACGAGGCGGAATCCTCCTCGAGGAAGAGGAGGAGGAAAAAAGCCTCTCTCGGCGGCGGGAGAGAAGAAAGGAAGGCCGCCTAACTGGGAGGCCGGAGAATCAGAAGGAAGGACCCTTCATCCGGACTTCTCCACCAACGCCGACAACGAAGAGGAGGAGTGGCCAACAAGGGCCAAGCCCCTGGCGAGATCGTAAGTGTCCGGATGCCCATGGTTTTTTTTCATTGCATAGTGTTCTCTAATGCTGAACAATCATGCAGCCCGCCCAAGGGCGAGCTCGCCGCTTTGTCGAGCGGGTCCCTGAATTCGTCGGAAGTGGAGAGTACTTCACTTCCGGCCGCCTCCTCACCTCACGCTGCGGACGACGCCGAGGTGGGGCCCCGAGGGGGGCCTGGTCAAGAGGAGGTGGCACAGGAGGCGCCGCAAGGCAGCCTCCTGGACTCAAAGCGAGGAGTGAGACCCCGGGGCTCTAAGCCCGACCCTTGTCCGGACTCCATACGGAACCTTCAGCGGTTCGAAGTCCGGCTAGCGGTCCCTTCGTAGGAAGGGTAGAGGCGCGGTGTCCTCCGTCCAACCAGAGGCACGGATAGCTTCTTGGGCGCTTAACAGCGCCTCCATCGAGGAGGAGCACCGCCTTTGTTATGAGTGTGGTGATCCGGAGAGTTCGATCCGCCAAGGCGGGCTGGTCAAGCCTGTGCCAGGCTTCTAACAGGCTTTGAGGTAAGTTTAGAATATGTAAAAATATTACCGCATAGGCAGTAGCCCGATGCTTAGTTCGGTGTCCGGAAAGAAAAGCCGGGCTAAGGATCTAAAAAGATATATGCAGGAGTCTAACATAAGTATGTCAATATCGAATGCGAGCTCGCTCTTGACCTCTGCAGACTTGATCTGCGGAGGTCAATGCATTGAAGAAGAGCCTTGGCGGTCCGAGAACGAGCTCGGCCTTGCCAAGAAGCAGCTCGAGGACAGGGAAGGTAAGCAATATCTTATTAAAGAAATACCTTATAGAAAGGATTCAGTTGCAAAAAATGACAGGAATAACATGGGTATTGTAGGGGCCATGAACGAGGTGGCGACCCTGAAGGAAGCGGTGTCCGCGGCCGAAAGCAAAGCGGCTGCGGAGCTCACCGAGCGAGAGAAGCAGGAGGAGCGGGTGGCAGAGGTGCGGCAAGAGCTCCAGGCTCTTGTGGAAAAACACGAGAGTTTGGAGCGTGACTCGAAGGCTCGAGAGTCCGAGCTCGCCTCGGCTCTTGAGAGTGCCAAAGCCGCTAAGGCCGAAGCCCAAAAAGCCCTCCAAGAAATTGAATCATTAAAAAAGATAGTGGCGGGTAAGGCATTCTTTATGCAAAGCAAGCATGTGAAAGTGAATTACCTATTACTTACCCGGATTCGGAGCTCTCCGGGAGCATTCGCAGATCTGCCCCATAGTGTATACGATGCTGCGCGTTCTACCCGCCAAGGAGGGAGCTCGGCGGAGAAGGTGTTCGGTCTCGATATCTTTGAGGCGAGCGTCCAGTGCCCCTGGCGACCAGCTGAAGTAGCTGGTCGAGCTCCACAAGGTCGCCGAACAGGCCATGAAGGGCCTCATAGTTGGCTGTGTCCATTGGAAGCCATGCACAGGAGCTACTTCGGGCTAGTGCAGCGGCTGGTGGGCCTTTGTCCATGGATTGAGGTCATCAGCGCTCCGTCTGCATTGAAGGTGCCCGTCGGGCTCTTGCCCGTGCCAAAGTGCTTTGGGGCAAGCTGGATGCGAGAAGCTTGTGACGGACGGGCCACCGAAGGGCAAGGATCATCGCAAGCCGAAATGTACTATGAGGCGTCTGAAGGGTGCCCGCCGTATAGCGGATGAGTGCTCTAAAGATGTAATTTTGAATAGACTCGCATTTGTTATCTGTGACGCTGAAAACTTGTTCATATCGCTAAGCAACGCTTGTTAATTTAAAATATTACCTTACATGCGGCCGTTTATCAGATTTTGAGAGATGGCAAGTCGTTGGCTTCAGCCCCATGCCACAGTCTGGGGTGTTGGGATAAACTTGGCGCTCTTGTCCCCATTCTTGGGTCCATCGAGGGAGGCTCAGCGCAATGAACAAGGCAACCGGACTTATAGTGCTTGAACACTCTCACTTAGCCATAGAATTCTATAATTTTAAATTTGGTGAAGCCCCTAGTATTCGGAAGACCGAGTTGAGGCGCTATCACGCCTTGGCGGACAATGCGGTTCCTCGCTCTAAGCGGCATAAGTCTTTAGGGACGAAAAAACCTCTCGAATAGCGACCGGCTCTAGCCTTATCATGACGGTCAGTTTTAGCTTTTCCTCGAGGTGCTCAACCCAGCTCAGCGGGCACAATCGCAGTGGTTCTCCCGGTGCTACCTTAGCGATATAACGGGCGTAAGGTACCAAAACATGGGAGCGGGCAAACTCAGCTATTGACCCAAGACATGATTGAACCGATGCATATAATGCTATAAGTTCGGGTGCCGCACTTGTGAAAGTGTTCGGACTTATCACACCATACTTTTGGGGTACTTAAGCCCCTGGTGTATTGGCCGTACCAAATTGTACGGTTGCGCAATGTCATAAATGAACATATATATAGATAAAGAAAGGATCGCAATAATAGGCAAAAGCTATGTATTGTTTATTCAAGAAAGGTACTGCAATGAACGCAGAACGATACAAATAGTCACGATAAGCAAGGGATGGGACTATTTAACATGTCCCCTCCGAGGGTAAGCTGCGGGATGGTATGTAAAACAGGTATAATGATCGTAGTAGAGACCACCTGGACACTCGACATAGCTTTCTGCTTCCCTGGCTGTTGCATCGTGAGTTCGGCAATTCTAGTGCCGGACAGGACTTCTGGAAAACGGAGTCCTGAAAATAAGAAAAAAGAAAAAAAAGAAAAAGAATGACACAATCGGGAGCCCCTGGTGTGGTTGAGCCGCATTCTGGGCGTGCCGTGGTCGTGCCCTCCCTTATGCCCATGGTATCTCGGGCGTAGTTATGTACCGTAATCTGGCCGCAATTCGCGAGGGCTGGGGTTGGGGCGGATTACTCTGGCGATGCTTGGATCGTGCGGGTGGTCTTTTGTAGGTTACTCGAGCGCTCTTGGCGGTGTCCGGACGTTTAATGGCGGACTCGAGAATTGCTGTGAGAGGCTACTTTGCACCTCCGCGCGAGGGCCGCCGTGTGCTCCTCCGTTCGGAGAGGCGTTCGGTGTTTCCATTGACTGTGATTACTCCTCGAGGGCCTGGCATCTTGAGCTTGAGGTGCAGCGTAGTGCGGCACCGCATTGAATTTTGCGAATGCGGTTCGTCCGGCGGTCGCGTGATAGCCGCCATGAGCGGGACTATTTGAAGATTAACTCTTCGCCGGAAGTTATCCGGGATCGAAGACCACCTCGAGTGTGGCGAGCCTGTACAATTGGCCTCTACACTGGTATGGCGCCTTTAAAGGTCGTCTTTGTGGGTTTAATCCTTGAGGGTCTATGCCCATTTTGCGACTTGTATCGATAGAGCAGGTTGAGGCTGCTACCGCCGTCCATCAGGACTCTAGTGAGGTGAAATCCGTCGATGATTGGGTCAAGAACCAATGCGGCGAATCCGCCGTGCCGGATGCTAGTGGGGTGGTCCCTTCGATCAAAGGTGATCGGGCAGGAAGACCATGGGTTGATCTTCGGGTCGACTGGCTCCATCGCATATACGTCCCTTAGTGCACGCTTCCGCTCCCTTTTGGGTATGTGGGTTGTGTATATCATGTTCACCGTCCGCACTTGTGTGGGAAAGCCCTTCTGTCCTCTATTGTTAGGCGGCCGGGGCTCTTCCTCGTCATCGCTATGCAGCCCCTTGTCATTGAGTTCGGCACTTAACTTGCCTGCTTGCTTGAACACCCAACAATCCCTGTTGGTGTGGTTGGCTGGTTTTCGGGGTGCCATGTATCGCACAAGCGATCGAGTATTCGGTCCAAGTTGGACGGGCCCTGGGTATTTCTTTTGAATGGCTTCTTCCGTTGACCGAGTTTAGAGCCTCTGAATTCGGCATTGACTGCCGTATCTTCATAATTATCGCCGTTAACGCGGCGCTTGTTCTTGTTGCGACGCGACCTGCCATTGCTGTCCTTGGTATCCGAACTACCAGGGTTTTTGGTCAAGTTGTTACTACAAGCTAACCAGCTGTCCTCTCCCGCGCAAAAGCGGGTAATGAGTGTGGTGAGGGCTGCCATGGATTTCGGCTTTTCCTGTCCTAGGTGCAGGGCTAGCCACTCGTCGCGGATGTTATGTTTGAAGGCTGCAAGGGCCTCTGCATCCGGACAGTCAACGATTTGATTTTTCTTGGTTAGGAACCGTGTCGAATTGTCCGGCCGATTCTTTGGCTGCTGAATTATGTGGCTGAGGTCATCGGCGTCGGTGGTCGCACATATGTGCCCTGGAAGTTATCAAGGAATGCGGCTTCCAGGTCCTCCCAACAACCTATTGATTCTGCTGGCAAGCTGTTGAGCCAATGCCGAGCTGGTCCTTTAAGCTTGAGTGGGAGGTATTTGATGGCATGTAGATCATCACCACGGGCCATGTGGATATGGAGGAGATAGTCCTCGATCCAGACCGCAGGATCTGTGGTACCATCGTATGATTCGATGTTTACGGGTTTGAAGCCCTCAGGGATTTGATGATCCATTACTTCATTTGTGAAGCATAGTGGGTGTGTGGCGCCTCTCTATTGGGCTATATCACGACGTAGCTCATATGAGCTTTGTCTACTGTGTTCGGCCCGGCCGGAGTTGCTGTATCCAGCGTGACGGTTATCATCACGTGTCGTGGGGCGCCTACGCGATCCGTAGATCGATCTTGTTTGCCTTGCCTTGTCCTCCAATATGTCTCGCAGGTCAGCGCGTTTCCCGTGCCTTGGTACTTTTCGGCGGCGCCAGGTGCGGCTTGAATGGAGGGTCTAGAGGCCTCTCTGTCGCGACCACGGGGTGGCCGGTCGGCCGCTTCATGCGCTGGTGATGTAGGTATGGGTGCTGCTTCCTCTAATTGGGGTAGCAGCCTGGGTTTGGGGTATCTCTTGGAGGGGCGTTCGAGTTCATACTCTTAAATGCGCAAGGACTTGATCCATCTGTCACTAGCAAGTCTTGGTCAGCTCTAAGCTGCTCCTGCTTTTTCTTGAGGCTGCTTGCCGTGGCCATAAGCCTGCGTTTGAAACGCTCCTGTTCGGCGGGTTCCTCAGGCACGACAAATTCGTCGTCGTCGAGGCTTGCCTCGTCTTCGGAGGGGGGCGCATAATTATCGTCCTCTAACTCTCTTTATGCCGCACTGTCGTGCGGTCTTGCTTCTCCCTCCTCCTGCGCTGAGTCCTGCTGGAGGGGGTCGTCTTCAGCACTGTCCGGGGTATTATTGTCTCCCGTGCCGGAATTGCTGTTTTTACTGTGGCGGGATTTAGAACGGCGCCGCTGACGTCGGCGCTTGGGTTGTTTTTTGGAGGGGTCATCCTCCGCCGTTCTATCGCCATTCCCATCTTTCGGGATGTCCACCATGTATATGTCATATGACGAGGTGGCCTTCCGATTGCCACTGTAACCTTTGGGTCTTGGTAAATCTCCGGCATCGTCGTCCATACCGTCGATGTCTTGGTCGAAGTCGAGCATGTCGGTTAAATCATCGACAGTGGCTACAAAGTGGGTGGTGGGTGGGTGTTGCATTTCTTCGTCGTCCGCATCCCAACCTTCCTGACCGTTGTCCGGCCAGGGCTCTCCTGATAAAGAGAGAGACTTTAGTGAATTCAAGATGTCGCCAAAGGGCGAGTGCCAAAAGATGTCCGCGGCAGTGAACTCCATGACCGGCGCCCAATCGGATTCGATTGGAAAGGGCGCGGAGGGTTCGGAGTCCGGAGAGGAGTCCGGCACCCTGGAGTCAAGGTCTTCGCAAAGGACAGGGATGGAGTTCGGCTCAATCGCCGTTGAGATCATAGCCCCCGAGGCGGTGTCCAACCAACCGTCCTCGATCGGCGAAACCGGCTCCGGATTAAGGGTCGGGCGGGCACCTGGTGCGACCTCGAGGCCTTGTCGGGCGGCAGAGCTAGATCATACCCATCGAGACAGTCGGCGGCGCTTTGGCTGTGGCTCGAATCCGTCGAAGATCAAGTCTCCGCGGACATCGGCCATATAGTTCAAGCTTCCAAATCTGACCTGATGGCCAGGGGCGTAGCTTCGATCTGCTCCGGATGGCCAAGTGAATTGGCCCATGATGCAAAGCCGCCGAATCTGAAGATCTGTCCGGGAGAAAAGTCTCACCCTGGACCGCGTCGTTGTTGATGATCGAAGGAGCTATCGGGCCTATAGGTGACAACATAGAGGAACTCTCAATGAAAGCACCAATGTCGGTGTCAAAACCGGCGGATCTCGGGTAGGGGGTCCCGAACTGTGCGTCTAGGCGGATGGTAACAGGAGACAAGGGACACGATGTTTTTACCCAGGTTCGGGCCCTCTCGATGGAGGTAATACCCTACTCCTGCTTGATTAATACTGATGATATGGCTAGTACAAGAGTAGATCTACCACGAGATCAGAGAGGCTAAACCCTAGAAGCTAGCCTATGGTATGATTGTTGTTAGATCCTCACGGACTAAAACCCTTCGGTTTATATAGACACCGGATAGGGTTAGGGTAACACAGAGTCGGTTACAATGGTAGGAGATCTACATATCCGTATCGCCAAGCTTGCCTTCCACGCCAAGGAAAGTCCCATCCAGACACGGGACGAAGTCTTCAATCTTGCATCTTCATAGTCTAGGAGTCCGGCCAAAGATGATAGTTTAGCTATCCGGACAGCCCCTAGTCCAGGACTCCCTCAGTAGCCCCTGAACCAGGCTTCAATGACGACGAGTCCGGTGCGCATATTGTCTTCGGCATTGCAAGGCGAGTTCCTCCTCCGAATACTTCATAGAAGGTTTTGAACACAAGGATAGTATCCGGCTCTGCAAAACAAGTTCCACATACCACCGTAGAGAGAATAATTTTTGCACAGATCGGCTGACGTATTTCGCGGCGTGACATCACACCACGGCCAAGCTTTTATACGAATCATTTTTTACTGTTCCACCTTAGCGCGTTTAGCGAGTCGGTTTCCTTGGGATTACTAATCTAGAAGCCTAAAAGAACTGGCCCCTGGTACTCCTACTAGTAGTAGTACTCACGTTGGAATCGTTTCACAAGCTTGGCTAGTGCTGTTTTTCTACTTTTATAAAAACCGCATCGTAATGTTTAAACGTGCATTTGCACGTACATAAGTAATAGTAGTACTCCCTCCGTCTAGGTGTACAAATCTTCCCTCCTTCTTTGTCACCATGCACAACCAAAGATGACTTATTGACCTGGACGGAAGGAGTAGAAAAGTCTGCAAGCATATATCGAGAGAGACGTGTAGTCCGATAGTCTATAGTAAAGTTTATGCTATATGCACGTACTTGCAAAATGCGTAATAATACACAACGTTTCCAAACTTTCCCTTTTACATACTTAATTAAGGACGCTAAAAATTCCTGAACGTTTGGGATTTATCATTTGCGTCCCAAAACTAATGAGATCGCCTTACGAAACAAAAATTATACTCCTCCTAAAAGCCACGACGCTCGCAGGAGCGCTTGCAGCGCGCCACGAGTGACCTGGTGCGCGGTCGTTTCCCAGCACACCGACAGAGCGCCTCTTCCTCAGCCTCGCAACTCGCAAGGTGCTGATTGGCGGCTTGCCGACGGGCGAGCGCGATCTCACCGGTTTGGTGATCCAGCGCCAACAGGTACTCCTCCTGGCTGGAAGCGTGCACCCGGTCAACAAACCGCCAAGCGTAGATGAGGCGCTTGGGCCCGACTGCACTCAGGGCATCGGCACGGGCGTCCTCCGCCATCCTCACGGCCCTCGCACGAGCCTTCTGCCAAAGAACCAATTGCCTGACTCTCTCGGACGCGACATAGATCTCCAAGAAAGCATGTTGCATGGTGCGCTTCTCTTCCTCGGCCTTCTTCTCCGCTTCTATTTTGGCACACTCTGCTGGAGGCAAAGCCTCCCACAAGGCGACATCCATTTCTTGCCAAAGCTCCTCAAGGCCGGGGGGCTCGCCGGGCGGCGCGGCGTTCTCCTCGTAGCGGGGAGCCGACGCGTCTTCCGACGCGTGTGCTGGGGAGATTGGGAACGCCAACGCGTACACCTCGACACGTCGCGGCGAGGAGCGGAACGCTGACGCGTCCTCCTCGACTAGTGGCAGCAAGGAACGGAACGGCGACGCGTCACGTCGCGGCGAGGAGCGGAACGACGACGCGTCGCGTCGCGGCGAGGAGCGGAACGCCGACGCGTCCTCCTCGACTAGTGCGGCGAGGAACGGAACGGCGACGCGTCGCGTAGCGGCGAGGCGGAATGCCGACAGCGTCCTCCTCGACTAATGGCGGCGAGGAGCGGGCGGCGACAGCGTGACCGTCCATGCGGTGCAGCGAGGGCTCCTAGGGCTTGGGAGGCGATGCCATGGTGGTCGGCGTGAGAGGGAGGGGAGGAGATAGCGATGAGCGTGAACGTGAGGGGAAGGAGATAGCGATTTCGTGGGAGGCGCAGTATTTATAGCGAGCAATGGCACACCTACGTAAGATATGGACTGAGCTGCACTGACTTAACTGCAGGTCCAGTTGCGTCACTGACATGTGGGCCAGTACACTGCTAGGCCCGTATGTCAGTGAGCCAATGCAACTGAAGTTAAGTAAAAGCTACATGGGCATATTTGTTGGAGTAAATTACGGGGGAGCGAAGGGGTGGAAATATTGCTGGTCACAACGGATTGGACGAGCGTGGGGGGAGGAGGGTCATGCATGCAGATTTTTTCACACGGGGTGGAGTGGTGGGACCGCCGGAGGGAGAAGGAGAGTTTGGTAGGCATATTGTTTCCACACATGGAGAGGAAAAGATTTTGAGACGAACGGGCTTCCTGCAGGTATGGGGAACGGTACATAAGAAGTCATCTTGCATGCCGGGCTAGGTATAGTCTCAAGTCATTGAAAATATACACGCCCACACATTTTCATATTTCACTGTGCACTAAATTATTGCATGTGATGATTAAGGCTGACCATAATGGTGGTATCTTAGCTGGTATCATGCACACGGGAATAGCAAACATGCTGATGTGGCAAAGAATTAAAGAAGAGAGGGGGGTTAGGCTACCCATAGTGGGGTAACTTAGGTAGTAACTTAACACATCCCGAGACTTATGTGACAAGTATTTAATGAGAAAAGAGGTGCTTGTGGTAACATAATATGTTACTATAACATAGCGCTTCTCGAGACAAAATGAGTCTATGAGCTAATAAATGAAGCAATCTATGACACTACTACTATGTTATTTTGCACTATGAAGGTAGTAACTTAGACTAGTTTCATATGCATGACACTAGTGTAAGTTACTCCCCACTATGACCAGTCTTAGAGTAACTAGTGTTCATGCATGCATTGGTAAACACATTTTTTTGTGAAGAACGACAGCATTAGTTGAGTACTTTTGCAGACTTCAAAAACTATTCCACCGCCTCTACTATCTTGCTAAGAGTAGGTGAAATTTTTGAGTCGAGCCCTTTAAACTAGAAGGGAGGTAGTGGTACTCTAATAGCTAGGTGTGTAAGTCATCTTACGAAAACCAAATAATCCCAAAACACGTAGGCGTGGTGCATTAACTTCTACCTCGTTTCTTGTTTCTTGACATATCAACCAATAAGAGATGAGGGTGTGCATGCTTTTAATGACACGAGACTATCAAACATGACATGCGATGGTTAGTTCATTGCATGCAATACTATTTAATTAGCAAATAAACATCAATGTCTCTCGTTTTCCCCTCCTCCTTGGTCACGGTGCACAGCCTAAGATGACTTACTCACCTAGACGGAGGGATCAACATTCACAATGTCAAATCAATATTTTTACACTCATTATAAAACATAGTTCTTATACTCATTATAATCAGTATTGTAGATATTGATATTTTTAGTATAAATTTGGTCGTGGGATTTCATTGATGCTGTCAAAGCATGGAGGAACGGAGCTTAGGGCTTGCATTGCGGTCTCTACATAGGTATTTCTCTTCATAATCCTGTAATTTTAGAGACTGATTGCGCTTTTGTGGTAGCGTCTCTTGCATCGGGGGACTATGACAGGTCTGCTATGCGTGACCCGAAGATGAAAGCGTTGAGCATCTCGAAGTTGATCAACAATCTTCAATTGTCAAAGATTAGCCATTCGGCCAATAAGGTGGCACACTTAATCGCTAAGTATAGCTTTGACAATAGATTAGATGGTATTCTTGTAAATAACGTATCATACTGTGTGGTGAATATTGTGTCGAATGAGTGTCTTGGTGTGGCTGGTTAATTAATATAAGGTGGTGTTAAAAAAGTATATATTTGGTCAAACACTTTACAAACGGTTGATGGGAGTAAAAAGGACCAGAGGGAGTATCATGCATGTGGAGTAGGCAAAAAATTGCTCATTTATAGCCGGTCGAAGTGTCAAAGTGGACCGCGCGAGGGAGGCGAAGGTCGTGGGAGGCGCCACGGTTGACAGAATTAAGTGAAGTTACATCCACGCGCCGGCATGGCGTGCGAACAGGCAGAAGCTACACCATCAGGCCTACGATATGGGTCTAGTAGACATGACATCTAGTGGGTCCCGCATAGTTCTCGAGAACTCTTTGGGGGCTTGCAACCGTTTATCCACCGGGCAAGCCAGCAACCCCACACCATTCGCACGCCCTACTCGTCCCCGTCTTCTACCTCACAACAGTTTGCTCCCAGTCGTCCGTCCTTTCACATTAGTTCGCTCCCTGTTTTTGTGGGGTACAACAGTTCAACTTCTCCTAACCCTCCTCCAAAATCCATGGCCTCCCAAATCTCCATGGTCGCTGCTGAGTACCAGGTTAGAGCTATCACCGGCGATCAGTTCATCATCATCTACACGTGGATCATGACGGTGAAAGCATGGCTTGCTCGCTTCCTACGCATGTTCAACAGTTCAACGGATGAGTGGGTGTTGGGCTAGATGTTGAGTACACCACAGTCTGGGGCGAGAGAAGGATCTAAAGGGCGAAGAGAGGAAGAAGCCGCCGTGATCCAGGTTTGCGTACATAACGTTTGCTTGGTCTACCACATATGCCATGCCGATGTTGAGTGCCAGGATTTTAAGAACTTCCTCAAGGACAAAAGAGTGAAATTCGTTACTGTAGGCTTTAAGAACGACAGAGATGTCCTGTGTCGGATAGGTATCGTTGTAGGCCAGCCCTTCGATCTCCAGAAGGAAAGCTTGGCGTCCTCCTCTCAACCTTCAATGCTGACCCTGGCAGCATCCATGATTGATCCTTCGTATGCTAAACTAAAGAAACCTCATCATGAGTTTCATCATGCATGGGAGTCGAAGACATTAGATGAAGATCACATCCATGCGCAGCAATGGATGCCTACCTTTGTTTAAATATCTACATGGGTTGGATGAAGAAGCGAGCCCGGTGTCGGTTCAAGCAAAGAAGCGTCGGCGAAGAGGAAGAGGAAGAGGGGCGAGGGCGAAGTCGAGGGCGTGGACTCGGACTCGAGTAGGTGGCGATGCCGTCGCTCATGCTGGTTCTACTGCAGTGTCAAGCGGACTAGTTGCTTAGTTTATTTTCAAGGGTGTGTTGTCTTTGAGGCCCCAGCAGAACTATGTTTATGTTCTTTCTCGTTATTTGAACTCTTTAGTACGTAGAGTAGTACTAGTACTATGTCTTACTACTGTTCTTCTTGCAGTTGGTACTCTCTTTCGTATCTTCGTGTTCCTCTGTACTTAATACGTTCGTACTAGTAGTATAATTTGGGTCAGTCGATTTGTGAAAGAAGTTCGACGGAGCGAAGGAAGAAGACGGCAGAAGAGGTGGAAGAAGCCCTTCTAGCCATCCATGTTGCATCAAATGGCTCACATGAGTCGGTCGACCCAAATTGCTCCTTGATTGCAGGATCCACGTGGCATTCAAGGTCTCGAAGGTAGATTCCGCGTCCACACCCGGTTTGCGGGCTCGACGTGCGCGCGGCCGGCTTCCGCCGCGACAACCACCATGCGCGCCTCCTCCATGCGGGCGGAGACGACACTGACATGCTAGTTCCTCCTCGCCGGTGTGCTGGAGCACGCGCTCGTCCTCCTCTTCGTACGCTGCGTGCATAGACGCGGCTCCACCAGCTGCTCGCGTGCTTGGCAGCGCGGCGGCATGGCGAGGAGGGACCGCAGACGACGTGAGCGGGCGAGCCTTCGGCTTCATGGTACAGGGATGGCGGCGACACGGCGGTGATGGGCGAGAAATTGTTGGCCAGAGCAGGCGGGCACCGGCATGCGCAACGGCGGCGGCGGCATATTGATGAGTGCGCGTATGGGAGCTTACTTTAGTTTTATATAAGGTTGGTCAAACTTAAAAGAAAACCGTACCAGTACACGTAAACATTAGACTTAGGCAGCGCTTTTATTAATTTTTTTAAGTTAGTACCACAGCCACGATACGGAATCCTGTGCAAGCGCGTGAACGCGACGCCATGGTCGATCGATCGAGCAGTGCGTCACCGTGTCGCGCTCGAAGGACATCCACGAACCTTTTGTGTGTGTGAAAACAATCCTCGAATATTACTCAAGTTTTTTTCTGGGAAAGTTCTTGACGCTGCAATATTTCCATATATTTGAATTTAGCTCCAGTTTGTGTTTATTTGGATTTGGACGTTTTAGGTGCGCCCTAGTTTTTTAATACTTATTTTGTGTGTGTGACTGAGAGAAGCGTGTGTATGTGTCCATATGTGTGTTGTGGCGGAAGGGCAATGTGGAGGCGGTGTGCGTGTGATCTGAGACATAGAGAGGTGTGAATGTGCAAATGATCATGCATGAGTGAGACATAGGCAGATGCCGATACATTGTGTATACATGAGAGAACAGTCTTCTAGTTTACTTGTGTGTGTGTGTGTGTGTGTGTGTGTGTGTGTGTGTGTGTGTGTGTGAGAGAGAGAGAGAGAGAGAGAGAGAGAGCATCCGTAACACAACAACCATCTCTCTCGATTCGTCCTGTCCCTCATGCGATCGCATGCAACACATGCATCAACGCGCACATTTTGACACCCTCACTCGGCCCCTGCCCACCTCAAGGCCCGCACAATCTCTTCGTGAATACCCATTTCTCTCCTTAGGTTTGTTTTCGCTCAATATCTGACACACACACACACACAGCACACACACACACACACACACACAGCACAACACACGCACACTCCCCCGAGCACACAATTCATCCCCATCCAAGGTTATATGGCGACCACTCTCGCTTGTGCTTCTTTGCACCCCAACATGCACAACACCTCAATCTTCAAAGAGGGCATCGAGCAGATCGAAGGCGGCGACCACACCGCTAGAGAATCTGGGGTCATTTGGAAGCAGGGTGATGTGACGATGGCTGGTGACTCCTCCCCACCCTCTCTCTCTCTTGCACAAAATTACCAATCCCTCTCTCCCCACACAAAATTGTCAATCCCTCAACCCATGAGATCCTTCCCTCTCGTCCATGTTTTCCAGCTCTCTCATCAAACATGTTGTCTCTTCTCCTTCCACGATACAGAATCCGGATGCACACGCATCTCACGTATATTACATGTCTCCATCTTTCTCACAGACCTAACTTCTTCCTCTCTCTTTCTCTCTCTCTCTCTCTCTCTCTCTCTCTCTCTCTCTCTGTCTCGTTAGGTTTGTCTCCTACTCTCTCGTCCACATACATACAATATTTCCCGCCCTATCTGCTCCATCTTCAAAAGCTCTCTCTTTACGTTTCATTCACACAATGGGATATGTCAAAATGTTGCTTCTATAATGGCTGATTTAGAGTTTTGGTTGTTTTTGTTGCATCCTACAAAGTAATATCTATGAAATGCATTTAGATTCTCATTTGACTGGGATTATGTGAGTTTGAGCATGTTGTGAAGTACTATAGACCTTGTATACATCTTGGGATTCGACAATGATTGTAACTATTGAATTGTATAGACCATTACATTCGAAGTCAATAGCCTAATATATTTATTTCACTATTTCAACAAATGATTAGTTCACTACAAACTAAGAAAACAAATGTGTACTCCCTCCATTTTTATTTAAGTCTGCGTATTAGCATTGGCCAAAGTCAAGTTTAAACTCTCAGAAAGCTTATAACAAAAAGGAAAAACTTTGTTTTTGCCACTCTAGTTTTTGCCCACTTTGCTTATGCCACTCTAGAATTTGACATTTCACTTTTGCCACTCTTAGCTTTTGACAATATATCACTTTTGCCCTTCCGTGGCAAAAACAAAATTTTCCAAGTGGCAATTGTGATACATGTCAAATGCTAAGAGTGGCAAAAGTGAAATGAAAAATTATCGTTTTTTCCACGGAATGGCATTTGTGATGTATTATCAAAAGCTAACAGTGGCAAAAGTGAGATTTCAAATTCTAGAGTGGCATAAGTAATGTTGGCAAAAACTAGAGTGGCAAAAACAAAGTTTTCCCTATCAAAAAATATTAACATATACAATAACAAATAAATACCATTAGATTAATTATTGAATGTACTTCCACATCATACATATTTGTTATGGTAAATGTTCATATTTTTATATAAACTTGGTCAAACTTTAGGAAGTTTGACTTCGGTCAAACCTAATATGCAGAGTTTACGACTACTACTCGCTAGTTGCTTAGCCGAATCACTCAACACGCCACACGGGGAGTCCAATATCACAAAATTTGGAGGTCGGCGGGAAAATCTCCCGCGACCCTGATTCGAGTAGTGGGAAGTTACCATCATAGCCTTCGGAACAGGCCTACGGACGACGCTTGGTAGGGGACTTCAAGTTCACCCTACCCAGCCAACCCCACCCCGGCACCCAGAGTAGTACACCCGAATACTCCCCATTTTATATCCCCACTGCAAAATAGACTTCTCCACGGCACCTAAGCCTTCGTCCTCCTCCCCTTTACATCGGCGCACTTGTCCACCGCAGCACATCTCCCTCATCGACGACCTCGTACGCCGCACTGGAGCCGGTCCACCGTCGTCGTCGTAGATGGAGCCTCTTCCCCGGCATCGTCTTCCACGGTCTCGGATCTGCTTCCCGGAAGCCGACGCCAAGCGCAGAAGTACCACCGTCGTGGACAATGAACTGACTCCCGTTGCCGACCATGACTCACAGAGGCCACCGCGACCATCGTTCTCCTCCTCGATTGGTAATGTGTGTATTGAATCACTTAGTAGTACATGTGCAGTTACAATTTTGTTCATACCTACCCTTCAATTTTCGTGGGTGCTATTGTTCCCGTAAAAGTAATTGGTTATAGCCTCCATTGTCCAACAGAATATCAGCTGGTAATTGTGCGTCGCTCATGTATTGCGCTGTGCTTGGGTAGGTTTTTCATCTGCAACCTGTAGTGTGGCAAATGATGGAAAGGTTTTTAGAAGTAGCAAGATGCCCATGCGTTGCACGCATCAAGATGCATTTTTATGAGTAGTGTGGGAGAAAATGATGAACGAGGGAAGGCCTTATTTGCAAATATGGAGAGGGGTATGGGTATCTTTCTGCAAAATTCCCATTTTTTCCTTCCTATCTATCGGATATAAATCGGACGACCTATATTGCAAGAAAAAAAAGTAGACAGTAAAGGTAGTAGAGATAAATATTAAATATTAAATATAAAATAAATATAACCGTAGAGAAGAGAGTAGAGATAGCAGAGACATCGGGAAAGGATCGCGCGCACGCGGGAAAAAACGGCCGGGCGTGCGCTAGTTTTGGCGCGCGGCGTCCGGCGCGCTTTATAAAATCCAACACCCTCCCACCGCTCTGTGCCTTGCCACCGCTCTGTGCCTTGTCACCGCTCTCTCCCCGCTCTTTTTCGCCTCACCGCCGCCGCGCCACCATGCCGCCGCGTAGCCGAGAAACTTTGGGATACCGCGGCGTCCTCGCGCGCCCCTCCAGCGGCTTCTCCGCCAAGATCCAGTTCCGCGGGATGCGCCTCGGCCTCGTCAATTTCGACACCACCAACGAGGCCACCCACGCATACGACGCGGCAGCGTGGAGCCTCCGGTGGCCTCATAGAACATTGAACTTCCCTAACGTGCCGACACGGGAGCGGGCGGAGGAGCTCGCGCCTCTGCCGCGCCTTAGCACCGACGAGGATCGTCGCGACAACCGGAGGCGAGAGCACCGTCTCTGCATCGCCGAGATGGACGAGGAAGCCATGGCGCTGTGGCGCCAACACTTCCCGCAGGACATCATCAACGAGCGCGAGTTCTACGCGCAAAGGAGGCGGAGAGGGATAAGAGGAGGCGGGCGAGCCGCCTATCGCGAGGACAAGCGAGGCTAAAAGAGGACGCTCAATTCAACATGAGGCTAGGAGCAGCGTCATACAGGAATCCGGCGACGATCGGTATCTTCACGCCTCTGATCGGGCGTGGGAGGAGGACATCACCGAGGAGGAGTCGGACGACGAGGAGTAGTTGAATTATCTTTTTATCTATCTATGCTGAGAACTATCCTCTACTCTCTAGTATCTACTTCTCGATCTCAGCACTCTAAGCGCTTTTTAAAGCGCCCTGCGTTATGATTCTGTTGGAGATGCTCTAACATGGCGGGCGAGTGCTTTAATGTTGCCCACAAGATCGCGAGTATTACTAGTAGTATTTTTCTTGCCATGTTGAGATTTTAAAACCACGAGTGTGAACATGCAGAGGAGCAATGAAGACCAAACACGGATATTGGGACATCTTCAAGGGCGTGGCAAGTTAAAGAGGAGCTGCACGAACCCAAAAGCGAGCTTTGGTAAGTAACACCCTTTCAATTACTTTCGTTTAGCCTCGTGTTCTTTGATGTGTATATGTTGTAGTTTCTGTTTCTCTTAAGCGTGGTGTTCTTGATGTGTAATAAGAAGAGTCTTAATCGTCCTAATGCTTTCGTTTTAACTTGATGTAGGAAGTGGGTGTTCTCACCTTGTAGTCTGTTTTATATTTCTTTTCCTTTTGAATTCACTTCTCCGAGTTACATTTATCGGCTTCTACTAAATGGATCTAGGTTTCCTTGAGTATTGATCTAAAAAAGTAACTTCATGTCGGGATGCAGTTCTGCGAGGAGGAAGTATGGTCAACCTCGAGATCATGTTTCCAAATGAGGCTGGATTACACACAAGGTGCAGTTCCTAATGATCTTGGATTAGACACAAGGTGCAAATTCCCAGATGATGCTGGATTACACACAAGCCAGGTGGAGTCGTCACTGTTCGTGTCCTCGTGGCATTAGTAAAGGCTGAAAGAAAGCGTGCAGCAGCCCTTGAGAATGTAGCTGAGTTCTGAAGAAGCGAAAAGAGCAATCAGATGCTCTCTTCACCCAAGCCAAAGAAGAGATGGAAGAAGCAGAAATAAGCTAGCAGAGGCAGAGCAGGCTAGGCGTCTCCTGCTATCTAAAACTGTTGTCAATACAAAATTTCCTTCATAATAGCTAGGTTCAAATGTTTATCCATCAAGCATGCTGTTGTGATGTCTGTGCATCTCTTGATGTGGCACAAAATGTTTTTTTGGTCATGTAATAACAACAATTACTTTCCAAACAATAATGAGGCGAAGCATTGGACATGGTATAGTTCACGCGCAAGCCCGACATTCCAAGTTCAACTTCCACATCAAACTCATGTTCACAGATATCGCACATTCATACATAATGTCCACAACCATGATTCACTTCAAAGCCAAAAAAATGTGAGGAGAGTTATAAATAAAGAAAAACCTCTACTAGTTCCTGCTACCAGTGCGAGCACAACAAGTCAAGACCATGAGTATATTTTAGTCATGTTTTCTGTTCTAAAATGCATGTCGGCTCGCGGAAGGACGTGTTGCCGGCACACGCGCGGATTCAATGAAGGCAGGCAGGGCAGTCTTAAGCTGGTTGCACGCGGCGAGGAGGCGTGCTCAGCCGGGCCTGCAGCGAGTGCGGCCCTCTTGGCCGGCGCGCCGGTTCAATGCCTGCGCTATGAGAGGTCGCGTCCGTGTCAGAGCAATCACTCCCTCCAGTCCTTTTTTGTATGGGTATAACAAAATCTCGTTTTCCATTCACATTTTACAAGTAAAATTCATGGACAAACTTTGACCCAAAGTACGATGGGGACTAGTAAACCAGAATGGAGGTAGTAGTTTTTTTAATCAAAGAAGGGTTTCCCTTCCGATTCATTGAAAACCAGCATCTAAATCTAAACCATAGTATTTGCCCTAGAACTACTAGGTTCAACATCTTGCAACATAAACCCATACAACCATACGCCAAGGAGGTGCGTAGTACTATGAATTCCATTTTCGCTCCATACCAATCATTCTAAAACTACTTACTACTTATAACGTGCCATTGAAAATCGGAACTCTTAACCCGCTAAAAGCGATATTTTAAGCGTGGCTACTCGATCTGTGGCAAGCTGGCGAGCCACCGCGCTCAAGTCGTTCACTGTGGTCCCGACCATCAACTCCTACAAAGGTGCTCCACCACGTACCCGGTACCCGCAAATGCAGCAATCGTGCGCCTAGGGTTTTACGGTTTATTTGTTAACGTTGCCTTTACGTAACACTCATGTGTGCGAGACAGCGAGAGGCCGACTGCGTGCGTGCGCCTCTTCTCTTCGTATATGTACTCCACCGTTTGTCTGGTGTCCAAAAAATTATAATAACTACTAGCAATGTGCCAATGCGTTGCCACACGATCAAAGTAGATTAATACATATTCACCGATTTGATAGAAAAAAAGTCTAGTTTTGAAATACGTATATCACTAAAAATATGTTATGTTTCACTCAAAATATATTCCTTTGGCGGTTTTGATGAGATAAGGGAGGAATGTTGTTGGTTTCAAGATTCGAGAAGTGGTATATGTCTAATTTCTACTCTTACTAGCAAGATGCCCATGCGTTGCACGGAACATCAAGATCTTGTGGGAGAAAAGGATGAACGAGGGAAGGCCTTATCTGCAAATGTGGTGAAGAGTGCGGGTAAATTGCCATATTTTCCTTCCTATCCGTCAGATATAAATCGGACGACCTACATTGCAGGATGGCAGGCCCACCATCATCACCAACTCTATTTTTTATCCCTACTCTTATAAAAAGCATTGTCGGTGATGATCGTGTGCCTGCCATCCTGCAATATAGGCCTTCCGATCTATATCTGTCGGATAGGAAGGAAACTATGGCAATTTTGCAAAAAGATACCCACACCCCTCGTTCATCCTTTTCCCCCACAAGATAAACTACTCATACAAATGCATCTTGATGTTCCGTGCAACGCATGGGCATCTTGCTAGTTGTTGCAAAAGGCCCATGTGTGTGTGAGAGAGAGGGAGAGTGGAGGAGGGCGGAGTGCATGTGTGACAAAGACACAAGTAGTGTGTGTGCGATAGGTATCAGCTTAAAATGAGGCGATAGTGTGTGTGTGCACGATCGAGAGGGCGTGTCTCAAGAAGGGAAGAAAAAGCTACATAGATACAAGGAGCGGGAGAGAGACATGTATGCGATGGTGGAAGCACGAGTGTGCGGGTGTATAAACCTATCTAGAGGCTAGCTAGTCGATAAATGTTTGTGAGAGAAATACGAGTCGGGGTGCGAAAGCGAGAGTTTTGTGTGTGTGTGTGTGAGAGAGAGACGGTAGTCGGGAAGGGGAGTGGAAGCAGGAGTTGTGTGTGTGTGTGTGTGTGTGTGTGAGAGAGAGAGAGAGACGGTAGTCGGGGTTGTCGATCGGTAAACAAATGAATAATGTCGATCAGGGATGGAGATTTAAAAGGAGACCGCAACAAATGTTGTGTCTAGAGAGAGAGAGAGAGAGAGAGTAATTTTAGTGGTATGAGTCATATGTAGAGACATATAGGGTGTGTGAGAGAATCCCATAGAGAGAAAGACAAAGTGAAAGGCAGTGGAGACTGTGTGTGCGGTGAAAAGAAAGCTTAGGTGCAGGTGATACGGAGAACAGTAGAGGCGTGAGAGATAATGAAAACCGTGTAATGTATAATGATAGGGAGAGTGTGACACTTCTCAAGGGAGACGTCGAGAGACCATGTTTGCGAGGATAGGAGAAACATGAAGTGGCGTCTTGGTGAGCTGGAGAAAGAGAGTGATAGCTACGAAGGAGCATGCATGCGAGAGAGATGGGCGTGAAAGGAGTGAACAAAAAGGATTCAAATATTTGAATTCGAGATGATGATACATGTAATCCATACTCGAACCAAAATTGATCTATCAAACATGCATACTCATATGAATTCACGCACATCTATGTTATTTAATATGTAGATATTACTGATCCATACATTTTAGTAGAACATAATTTGGTTAAATTTTTTGAATTCAACCTTAAGATTTGAGATCGTTGTATTTGTAAATCATATTATACATATAAAGGAGCAGAATTCTTTGTTGTGCTTTTGAAAGTATATATAAAAAATGATGTATATAGAATGTAATTCCAATTGAAAATGGATCCCTTGAAAAAAATAGTAGAATACAAGCGAGATTGAATTGAGTTGGCACGGTAAATGTGCCTTGTGCAAAATTTGAGCAAGCGGGGAAAGTCGTAGTAACCCTTGAAACCAAAATCTGCGAGATGGAAATCACTCTGCCTATCCTGCCACGCAAAGCCTATCTGCTGGATTTCTATAGGTTTCGATAGGGGTAGGTTTGTAATTTCACCCAAGCGTGGCGTAACCGCCTCTCACCCGGATTCATACGGTGGGCGCCAAAACACAGTGTGCCCTCGGCGAAATCGACTCCTCCCGATTCATATTCATACGGTGGGCGCCAAAAACAAACTCTTGTCGGCAAATATTCGCTGTATGCGAGATTACCTTCCTATCCCCAACCGATTAATGTTGCTGTGATGTAGTAGAAATTTGAAACGGGGGCTAAGTTTGTAAATTTCCTCGCATTTGAGACAAGCGCGCCCTGAATACATGGTTCCCCCCTTCCTCTCTACCTCCCTTTTCCCCGTTCGTACTCCGTGGGCGCCAAAACACCCTCTCCACCCACCCTCCTCCGTCTGCCGCCGCCCGCCACCCCATCCACCGCCGTCCTCCTCCACCATGCCGGAGCTAATACCCCGATGCCGCCGTCCATTACAAGAGACCGACTTCTCTCATCCACGCCTTCGGACCGTGATCCTTGCATCCCATCCTCTCGCTTCATCCCCGCCGTCGTCCACCTTGCCGGCGCCACTCCTACGACCGTCTCGTCCACCGCGCCCCACCACCACCGTCTACCCTCCTAGATCTGCTTCCACGCCGCCGAAAGCCATCGCTACCGCAACACCGTCAAATTCTCAGCAGATGCGTACACGGCGCCGCACCAGCGGCGGTACTCTTTCGTATCTGCTGAACTTATTTATCACAGCAAGAAAATAGATCACCACTGCTTTACTCTGATTTCTTGTCTTGGTTGCGAAGTTTCCTTTGTCCGGTTTGCACCTTCAGATCCGCCATGGCACGCTCAACACTATACTCCCAATGCTTATGGTTTTCCCTTTTTATATTCCACGCTAGTTAAATCACAATAGACTAAATTTCAAAATTGGGTCAGTCGATTTTTGAGCTCTCGGAGTTCGCGGTGCGATCAAGGGCTCGGGTGGTTGTGGGGCCTCGCCGAACGAAGAAAACTTCGGCGGGTGGGGGGTGGGGGTGGCGGAGGAACACATGCGGTGGGGGCCGGTGGTCCGGCCGGCAGCCCGTGCGGTGTTTTGTATGGGAATAATTAAGAGACGAGGAAGAAGAAGGGTTAGGAGATGTAGGATCTTCATCCAACCACTTTGAAATGGTCGAGAGACAGTGGGAGTTGCATTCTTAATGCGCTCTGGTTCATCTTGTGTGGGCACTGCTTGCAACCAACATTTTATTATCAAAATCTGATTGCTCTTCTTTACCATGTTCCTCTTCTGTTCTTCTTTAATATGTACTCTCTTCGTTCCTAAATACAAGTCTTTGTATAGATTCCACCATGGACTACATATGGAGCAAAATGAGTGAATCTACACTCTAAAATGTATCTGGATACATATGTATGTGATCCATAGTGGAAATCTCTACCAAGACTTATATTTTGGAACGGAGGGAATATGCTAATAGTCTGATATGTTCCTTGTCTTGAAGATGAGCGGGGACATTTGCGATGTAGAGGTCTATACGATTCGGTTGTGATGGACACTTTGAGCCTCTTTGATTCAGAGGATCTTGTAAACATAGGAATAGGATTTGTAGTGGCCTGCCCACTTGAATCCTATAAGAATAACAAGGAAATGCGTGGAGCTGTGTAAGCCTTTGAGAGTTACACTGATATTAACGAGTACCGCACCTTCACTTGAAGAGAGCTGGTATCCGAAGCCTTTCTAGCCGCATCGCAATACTAGCACATATATTCCAGCAAGTTCCACTTTGCTGATTTTATTTGATGCTTAAGGTTTTCCCGTGATATCTACACTATGATCTGTGTAGCTGCTTTGTGTCGCACTAGCAGCAGTCCACTCTTGAAGCTAAACACTGCAATGACTTACAAAATTGGCACCAAGGCATTGAGTGCCATTCGGATGCAATGAAACTCATCGCTCCCCACCTGTTGACTCTTGTTCAGAATATGATCCTAATGACTATTCTAACCTCGAGGAGTTAAAGGCAGATGGCCTGTCCTATTGACCCATCAAGGTGCATGTTCTAATTTGGCAATGTTTTATTGATTGCGGGTATCTTGCATATATTGTCTTGCATTTCTTCTACTTTGTTGCACCGCCATCTCCTTAGTTTACTCATCATATATGTCGAGATGCCATGCCCATCCATTATCAATACATATTCCATCTGTCATCATACCATATTTTTTCACTCAAATGTTGTTCGTGTGCATCAGACATCAAAAAGGAAGAGGGTGATTGCGAACTGAAGGAGCACCAGCAAAGTCCTTGAAAACATGGTGGTCTTGGAGAAATCAGACAGACACCCACTTATATTGGCTGTACAACCGGTGACACAAAACATAGGACCAACTCCAGCAGACTGTACCCATACTTCACTTGGCCACACCACTAGCCCCACCACACAGGACCTGCACTCCAGCAAAAGGTATACCGATTTCATTTGCCATAGCACCAGCTGTACCACAGAAAAATCCCACTCCGACCAAAAAGTACAGCAAGTCCACCGGCGAAGACCTATCCCAAGCTGCAGAGGCGGCCATTTCCTGCAGATTGGAACCCCATTCCATTTATTCCCAGTTTAAAGACAATGCTTTCAATGTTGTTAGGGACTACGTGCATATATTCCCATCATGGGAAGATTATTGTGAAGACAAACACCATTTTCACATCTTCTGTCCAACTTACATGTAAGTGCTATTATTCATGGTTATTATTTTCCTGTTTTACGCTGATTGAACACATCAATGATTTACATTACATTGTTGTAACTAGGAGAGGTCAATCTGGATAGTCATGATGAGCAAAGCTTGCTTGTGCTTTTCAAGGAAGCATTGCAGCGAGATCGGTGTTACACGAGGAAAATTCGGTGAAGTCTCTGTGCTAAATTTAGAAGACATTGAATGGAAAAACCTTGTTATGCAATTGGTCTCGTTCGGGATGAGGTCTTGTCTATGAAATCACATGACAATTTGAATTTCTACTTTTCCGCATGTGCCTTACGGATCTTTTTTGCAGGAAATCCGCTCGAAGAAGAATTCCGGTTTGAAAAGAACGACAGGATATCGCAAAGATGCTGCCCGCTGCTTTGCTCTTGTTAGTACGTGTTGTCCTGTATCACAGTACTTGCATACATACTTGGTTCATTATGTGATAGCAGTATGCATGATAGCTTGCTTATCAATTGTTCGCTCCAAATTATCTGATCTGTATGAATGGTTACATTAGTGTAGAATATATCCAATGCCAATGTTTTTTTTGCTCTGCATTGTTCTTGTAAGTACATGTTGTCCTTTATCAGTGTACGTATAATGAAAGGTAGTTGTTCATGTACCATCACTCTGCAACTTATTTTCCTTTACCCTCCATTTTCTACACATCAGATCTATATTTACTCTTACCATAAGGTTGGTACTGAAGAAGTTTAGCTGTGCATTGCTCTTGGCTGTACCTTTTGCCTGTATCGCTGCACTTACATTTATAGCTACTTGGTTATGTAGCATCACTCTTCATCTTATCTTAAATATTCTCCATTTTTCGTATATTATCACATCTATATTTACTCTTAACAAAATGTAGAATAAAGGCAATGCTTTTGAAGAAGATTCTGTGGTAAACTTCTTGAATTGCCCCCCCCCCATCAGCATGGACAAGGCCTTTATAGAGCCTGTCTTCACCAATAATGTAAGTTTGTCCATCTCAAGCCTTCAAACTTTGTTGTATATATTTGGTTAGGCATGACTGCAACAACTGTTTATTTTGGTGTTTGCATCAAATTGCTTATTTAAAGTTTATTATGTAGTTCATAAACAAAAGTTTGTCCTTCCTCAATTTAAGTTTTTAGTTGTACAACCAAGTTCCTTCTTCATACCATGTAAATTAAACTATCTGAGCAAGTGATCTTCTTTTGCACTTTGCATGTATATATACATTCTTCATCCGTAATCCAGTGGTGTGGTGAACCTACCCACTAAAACACAATGTCATATTCTGCAATGTCTTAACTATGAACAATGTCATATCATTCTACTATTATTTAAACCGTCTCTTTATTTGCCAATTTGAAATGGTATAAATTGACAGCACACTAACCATTGATACTTATGAGTTCTTGATATGTAATCCAGTGTTGTCGTGAAGCTGCCAACTCCTTCATAATGTCATTTCCTGCCATGTCTTGACCTGAACAATACCATATTGTGTTAATGCAATTTTAAACTGTGTCACTATTAAATCAAGAAGAAATGTTATGAATTATCAACCTTGATACTTTTATGTGCAAAACATGTCATCATTCGCTTGTTTATCTTTCAAAGTGAGGAAGATATAAGTGTTGAACAAGCGCAGATCTCATCATCTTGCTCATTTGCTTGCTGCAGCTCCCAAGCAGGGCTAACCTTTCTTGAACTCTATTGAAGTGTTGTCGGTTTTGTATATTATTTTTTCGGCGTGTTTATTTGCCTTTGGTGGCGATCTTTGATGCCAGTGTATGTAATCTATTTATCGCTTATGCTTTATTATCATAGTGGCGAACTTTGATGCCCAGTGGATGTAATATGCCGTAATTTCTTTACTGTATAGTCTAGGTTTTTTCTTATTCACGATGCTGCAGTTATTTTACTGCATATATATCATGTCTTCGCAATAAACCGGCCAAACCGTAAAATTACGGTACATAATGAGGCCGTCATGCAATCACGATGTAGGTTGGGCCTGAAACGTGCCGAACAGCTCACGGGCCGGCAGCAGCCCGAAATGAACCCCGGCCCATGATTGTGCGAATCAAATCACGGGCTTTTAACAGGCCAAAATTGTCTCGGTCCTTGTTTGGCCCAATTAGATATCGGCTGCGAGCAGGCCGGATGTAAATCGGGCCGTAGTTAGGCCCAACTATATGACGGGCTTTTAACGGCGAAATTAATATAGGGCGAAATGTTAAGCGGGCCCTTAACAGACAAAACTAATATTAGGCCGAATTACTAAGTGGGCCTTTAGCAAGTGGGCCCAAAAGCATAGTGTCCAGTTGTCGGGCCGAATTTGATATGGGCCATAATTGAGCGCAAAGCCTCTTAAAGGGTCGGACCTGATCTGGGCCGTAATTTGGCCCAGAACGTGGTAGGCTTATAACAGGCCGGATCTCATATGGGCCACTTTTGGGCCCGGAACGTGGCAGGCCATTAATGGACCGGATCAGATATGGGTCGGCATTTGGCACAAAACATGGCAGCCAGTTAATGGGCCGGCCTACTAGGGTCCTCAAAATCTTGTGGACCTAGAGCTGGGCCGGCCCATTAATGTCGGTGAAATATCGTGGGCCTTTAGCTGGGCCGGCCCATTATGATCCACAAGAATCTTGTGGGCCTTTACCTAGGCCGGCCCATTATAGCACACAAAAATCTTGTGGGCCATTAGCTGGGTCGGCCCATTATGGCCCGCAAAATCTTGTGGGCCTTTACCTGGGCCGTCCCATTATGGCCCACAAAATCTCGTGGGCCTTTAGCTGGGCCGGCCCATTATGGTCTGCAAAATCTTGTGGGCCTTTAGCTGGGCCGGCCCATTATGGTCCGCAAAACTTGTGGGCCTTTAATTGGGCCGGCCCAATTAAACTTGTTGGGCCGTGCCACATGTCGACGTATCATATGCGCCTTCTGTCCAATGAGTGGATGGCATCTGTCCCTGCGGTGAGCGGACACGTGTTTCCTCCAGCCAATGATGATTTTACACATGGAAAATCCCCATTGGTCGGGGCTGTTAACGGGTTATCGGATCCAAAACCCGACTCGATAGCTTAACGACGTTCCGTTACGGTGGATGCCACGTGTCAGTCACCCTTGACGAAAGCACTTCTGTGACGCGCGATTTATTGTCATGGAAGTGGACACTTCCGTCATGATAATTTTCGTAATGTCATGGAACATTTCTACGACAGCACATGTATGACTATCTTGATTCTATCATAAATTTGTCATGGATGTACATGCATGACAAAAAACGCGACCTACTGTGACAAACATGTATCATCACGGAAGTGTATTTTTTTTGTAGTGAGTGTCTAATGAACAGACTGCTAATGAAGGATTTGATGCAAACATTTTACATGCTCCTGGTGATGAACATATAGTGTCTAATGAGGCATCTAATGCAAGCATTTTGCAAGCTCCCATTGAAGGATTTAGTGTCTAATGATGATCTGCTATGTTGAGAGAGACATAGATATTTGCAGGCATTGATGACAAGCAAATTATAGTGCATTTTCATGGCTTGAGGAAATGTCGAGGCCATCTACTAGAAAGTCCCCGTATCATGACAACGTAGCATAAATACTTTTCTAATATGTTGTTTGAAACTATTGGCATACTTGTGCATGATAGATATATTGATATGCAGTTTGCGCATTGGTTATAGGTGCAATTACACTTCGATATTTTCAGCCAGAGAACGAATAATTCAAGCAGGTACAGACCATGTTTGTAGTCCTTGTACACCATGTTGCATTTTGTGTTTTTTGGTGCTTGCATCATTTAGTGTTTATAATCTGAACTACTTTGGATCATTAGCTGGTTTTCAAAGTGCATGTAGCTTCACATTTCTCAAGTTTTGTTGATTTCCGGAGTGCACGTGCCTTCGTATTTTTTAAGTTAAATGTTCGCCCCTCGTAACTTGAATTCGTGGATCCGCCACTGGACACAAATCATACACGAATGCTAGTACGAATTAAATGAAATGCAGGGACTTACGCTAGCTCGTTGTATAGGCTCACTGCAACTCTACTTGCGCTTGGGATGTTCCATGTACAAGTCCATGTTACCACTTGCTTGGATGTGCAGGCCTTGTGCTCCTTGCATCCCCCTCTGCATTTTTGACACGGCGAATGATTGATCAAATAAGAGGAATCGACCTTGCTGTTGTACCGGAGGACAGATACTTACAAGGTTATACGGGTGTGCAGGATGTGTACCAGATCCCGTAGCGCCGTCATGCTTCACTAAAAAATGGATTTACTTGTTTCAGATGATATCTCCATAAGAAATAAGAGTTAAAGTCAGAGTTGGATAGGCGTGTAAGCTAAGAGAGCAGTGAAAGGATATCCAAACATTGTCGGAACAGTGCACAAGGGAGTGATGTGTGGATACCTAGTTCGGGATGGCGTTTGGGCATGCTCGCCTAGCTAGAGTCTTGGTCACTTGAGTTGTTGAGGTGATGCCTTTGGCGTTGGCTGGCGCGCACGGATGCAGATCTTGAGTGGCGCAGAGCACTATGATGCGGTGGGCGAGACCGTTGGTGAAGCCCAATGACCTCGGAGGCGCGACGATGTGCTTGGTGAAGTAGCCCCGGTGAGATGGGAGGCGGCGTCGATGAAGCGCACTGATGCGGTGGAAGTCGATGTCTGTGGGGCACGTCGGTTAGGCGGCCGGCGTTGTCGGTGGACCACCGGTGCGGTGGACGAGGCGTAGATGAGGTAGCTCCGGTGCGGTGGTGAAGCGCGACCGTCGTCTTCTTCGTCGTCGTCGTCCGACACAGAGGTGGGGAAAAGAGCGAGACGAGGGCGATTCAAACTTTGCTTGGGTTGGCGGCGAATTAGGGATTTGAGCAACTTTGGCGCGGAAGGGACGGTGGAGTAGGGAGATTTTGCGGGGCTGGAATTGGGGCATGAGATATTTCAATCTGAAACATGGAGCCGCGAACTTATTTTGTCGTCGTCCTTTTTGGGGGGGGGAGGGAGGAGGGAGGGAGGGTGGGTGGCTGGGTGCTAAGCGTCCGTCCGACACACGCGACCACCACGACACGACCCTGGTCTGCCTGGTGCGCCTACATTTGAGAATGCAAACGAATCTTTATGTATTACCATGCCCGTGTTTTCCTTGCAATAATTTGTCATTCGAAATAAGATACTATAAATTAATTAATGAGGAGTTATTTGAAAAAAAATCAAAACGGTATCCACGGTATCCACGCTAACGTGGATTAGAATGTGTGTCGCATAATTAGTTATTTGAATTAGTGTGTGTGTGTCACATAGCGATCTCCAATTCTAACGTGGATTTCACATTTCACTGTATCTGTCGTGGTTTTGTCACGGCAGATGTCCTCATGAAAGGACTTAGTCGTGGAGCCATCACTACGGGTTAACCTGAAGGGGTTAAAGCGGACGCAAAGACACAAGAGTTATACTAGTTCGGCCCCTTCGATGAAGGTAAAAGCCTACGTCTAGTTGTGATGGGATTGATGTGGTCTCGGTGACTAGGGAGCAAATAAGCTTCGCCTAGGCCTCGAGTTGTTGTTCTCTCTCCTTGAACTGTCCCGGGTCGTCCCCTTATATACACGGGTGACGCCCGTCGGTTCAGAGATTCCCAATCTCCGGTTCATACTCGTGTCCGGGTTGGTCTCTCTCTATTCCTAACTTATAATACAAGTTTACATATCATGCCGGTTTACGGCTACAGGTTCTAAACCGACTACAGGCCTTGGACCCTTACTTTCATGCCTCTTGGGCTTTTACACCGTTGAACTACTGATGAAGTTAACCCGGCCCAGATAGGCCGGTTTACGCCCAGTAGTAATATCCCCAACATTAGTGTAACGCCCCGGATTCGATGCGGCAGGTGTCCTTCAGTTATTCGCCGTTGTTGCCATGTCATGTGCTTGCGTGTTGCACTTTGCCATGTCATCATGTGCATTTCATTTTGCATACGTGTTCGTCTCATGCATCCGAGCATTTTCCCCGTTGTCCGTTTTGCAATCCGGCACTCCTATGTCTCCCGGCGCCCCCTTTTGCCTCTTTAGGTGCGGGTGTTAAATGGTCTCGGAATGGACCAAGGTTTGCCAAGCGGCCTTGGTATAGCACCGGTAGACCGCCTGTCAAGTTTCGGGTCATTTGGAGGTCGTTTGGTACTCCAACGGTTAACCGGGTAACCGCAAACCCTCCTTTCTCTTTGCAGCCCAACACCCCTTCCAAAGTGGCCCAAAACCCAGCAAACTCCCCTCCATGCTCTCGGTCGTTCGATCACGATCGCGTGGCCGAAAATCGCACCTCATTTGGACTCTCCTAGCTCCCTCTACCTATTTATAAGCCCCTCCCCCCGAAATTCGCGGATGAATCCGTAGACGAAACCCTAAAAATCTCCCTCGCCGCCTCCGGACATGTCCGCGCCCGCCGGACACCTCGCGTCGCCGCCTCACTTTCCTCCGGGCATACGTGGCACGCCGCCCCGCCGCCGCGCTTGCCGCCCGCCCCAGCAGGCCCTCCCGCCCTGGTCGCCGCCGCCCGTCGCCCCATGCCCGTGCCCCAGCGCCGCCCGCGCCTTCCCGCCGCCGCCGCCCGCACCGCCTCGCCCGCGCCGCCCGCGCCTCCTCCCGGCCGCCGCCGCCCCTCGCCCGCCGGCCCCGAGCTCCGCCGCCCAGCAGTCGGCCCCTGGCGCCCCTCCGTCGCCGCCCGTCGCCGGCTCCCCCTCCGCCGTCCTCCCTCCTCTCCGGCAAGAACCCCGGCGATCCTCGGGAATCGTGCCTCAGATCTGGATCTGGAAATGAGGTTGACTTTTCCCCCCTCTGTTTTCTCTAAGTCCCCAGATCACAGTATTTTTTATGCATTTTCATCGCATCATAACTTGCTGCATACTGCTCCGTTTCGTGCGTGTAATATGTCAAATTGTTCGTCTCAACGAGTACATCATTTCATTCCATTGTATCATATTCATTTGAGCTCATCTTGATGCCTGAATCTTCGTTGCAAGAGGGCTATGTGATGTTAGTTTCAGATTCTTATCAGAACATGCACTTTTGTCATTTTTGCCATGATTGATGTGTGCACCCTATGAACTTGAGTCCTACATGTGTTTTGTAATATGCCATGCCATATTTACAGGGGTGTATGCCATGTATTTTTGTGATCTCTGTGGTGACTAGCACAAGCATGCAAACTAGGCTTCATGATGTTGCTGATTTCAGCCCTGCTCTGCGATATTTTTATGCCATGTAAACTTGATGCTACCGAGAGATCCATGCTTATTTTGAGATACTTCAGTAAGGATGTTTTTAACATATGGTTATTCTCTATCCATCCATGCCCTTGTTTGTAATTATGGAGTGCCATAGCTTGAGTCAATCGAGCTCTACTTTTGCTATAAAATGTTTCCTGGCAGGTTGTTTACATGTTATTCAATTTTGCCAAGGTTGTTGTAGTTGATCCGTGTATGCTATGATGTTTTTCTTTCCATGTATAGCATCTATGCCATGTCTTCTTACTGTGAGTTGCCTTGCCATGCCATGTATTGCTCTGTGGTGAGTGGTTCAAGCTCACCAACATGCCTACTTATTGTTGTTCCTGCCATGTATGAATCTGTAATATAACTTGCCATGTTTACATGGGTGCCATCATATCTTCTGATCCTTTTTGGCTCATGGTCAGTAAGGGACTTCTGTTCTATGAAATTAGTAGATTCATGCCATGTCTTTGTTTGCCTTGATAAGTTCCTGTAGCATGTTGTTTCATAGCTCTAAACATTGCAACCTGATGTTATTTCTGCTAAAGTCCGAAACTGTTATTATTTGCGATCTTGCCATGTGTGTTTGAGCATGTTCTAGTGATTTCTGGAGATAGCTTAGTGTTCATGTCTTGTCATGCTTTACCTGTACTTCATGACCATGCCTTTTTTTTCACGTTGAGATGTTGTAGCATGTTGTTTTGGTGCTTGCAATATGCCTAGTTGCTGTTTTGGACAAATTGTTGTCATGACTTGTTTCATGTGTATGTGTTGAACCGTTGCTCCGTTTTGAGTGTGCTCTATATGAAACTTGCTTAGAATTGCATGTAGTTTCATATTATCATGTTGCGTCCATGTTTTGAGGTGTTTGCTTGATGTTTGTATGTATTTTGCATCAATGCCATGTTTAACTTGTTGTGCTCATATCTTCTAGGCCGTAGCTCCGAATTAAATGAACTTTATATGTAACTTGACTAGAATTTCGTGTAGATCATCGTGGTGCATCTTAACTTGCTGTTTAACAACTTGAACATAAGGTTTATTCAGATCTGGAACAATTTCGAAATTTGCATATGAGGACTTACCGGAATTGTTGTATGTTGTTCCCGGCCTCATTTAAACTTGCCTTGATGTGTTGCTTTTGTTTGCATCATCTCTTGCCATGAGTAGCTTCATGTAGCTTTGTCATGCATCGTGCTTGTTGTGCATCAAGCCTTGTTCATGTGTGGTGTGTTTACTATGTTGTGTGCTTCTTCTTGTTAGTTCCTGTTTCGTTGCGATCGTGAGGATTCGTTCGTCTACGCTTGGTTCGGCTTCATCCGTTCGTCTTCTTCATGGACTCATTCTTCTTCCTTGCGGGATTTCAGGCAAGATGACCGCTACCCTGGATCTCACTACTATCATTGCTATGCTAGTTGCTTCGTTCTATCGCTATGCTGCGCTACCTATTACCTGTTTATCAAGCCATACCAAATTGCCATGTCAGCCTCTAACCTTTTGCACCCTTCCTAGCAAACCGTTGTTTGGCTATGTTACCGCTTTGCTCAGCCCCTCTTATAGCGTTGTTAGTTGCAGGTGAAGATGAAGTTTGTTCCTTGTTGGAACATGGAGATGTTGTTCCTTGTTGGAACATGTTTACTTGTTGGGATATCACAATATATCTTATTTAATTAATGCATCTATATACTTGGTAAAGGGTGGAAGGCTCGGCCTTATGCCTGGTGTTTTGTTCCACTCTTGCCGCCCTAGTTTCCGTCATATCGGTATTATGTTCCCGGATCTTGCGTCCCTAACGCGGTCGGGTGATTTATGGGACCCCTTGACAGTTCGCTTTGAATAAGACTCCTCCAAAGCAAGGCCCAACATTGGTTTTACCATTTGCCTCACCACCACCTACATTTCCCTTGGGAGTAATTAACCCAAGGGTCATCTTTATTCAGCCCCGGGCCAATGCTTGTCTAAGTGTTGGTCCAAACTAGAGCACCGTCGGGACCATCCCTTAGCAACTTGGGTTACGTCGGTACACATGACGCTTAGCTCATCCGGTCGTGGCACGAGATGAGATCTGTGCAGCTACTATCGGGGTGTCGGCACGCCGGGCGGCTTTGCTGGTCTTGTTTTATTCTTGTCGAAATGTCTTGTAGCCGGATTCGAGACTGATCGGGTCTTCCGGGAGAAGGTATATCCTTCGTTGATCGCGAGAGCTTATCATGGGCTAAGTTGGGACACCCTTGAGGTATAAACTTTCGAGAGCCGTTCAGCGGTTATGTGGCAGATGGGAATTTGTTAATATCCGGTTGTAGTAAACTTGAAGCAAACTCTTCTAAAATACACCAACCGTGTGCGTAACCGTGAGTGTCTCTTTTCGGGGTTGATCGAGAGGAGAACACGGTTTCTGGGTTATGCTTGACGTAAGTAGGAGTTCAGGATCACTTCTTGATCATTACTAGTTGACGACCGTTCCTTTGTTTCTCTTCTCGCTCTCATTTGCGTTGGTTAGCCACCATATATGCTTAGTTGCCGCTGCAACCTCACCACTTTGCCCCTTCCTTTCCCTTTAAGCTTTGCTAGTCTTGATACCCATGGTAATGGGATTGCTGAGTCCTCGTGGCTCTGATTACTACACCACCGATTGCGGTACAGGTTTGCGATGATCATGACGTGAGAGCGATGTTTGCTTGTATTGGAGTTCTTCTTCTGCTTCTTCTTCGATCAGGGGATAGGTTCCAGGTCGGCAGCCTGGGCTAGCTGGGTGGATGTCGTTTGAGCTTCTGTTTAGGCTTCATCCATAGTCGGATGTTGGTCTTGTATATGATGTTGATGTATTCTTGGGGCATTCGTGCCTTATGTATGTATCCCTATGTATTATGTAATGTTGATGTAATGATATCCACCTTGCAAAAGCGTTTCAATATGCGGGTCTATCCTTGGTGGGACCTTCGAGTTCCTTTTGGATAGGGTCGCATATTGGGCGTGACAATTAGGCCCCAGATTGATTTGAACAGGTTCATGTCAATCCTTGATAAAAAACCTTCATCTTCAATACCTTCTTGAAATTGTTGAACCGCCGTGATGTAACCTTCTCCGGTTGCTGTAAACCGGCATGACGTCCCCATAAAGATAGCATTCATGATATCTTCTTTGTTTAACAGATCCGCAATAATCGAGGCGACAGCTCTGCTTCCTAGATTTGTGGCTCCTTGATTCACGCGCCTGACACAGGTATCTTGCCTTATAAATAGGACCGAAGGGTCATTCCTTTTCTCACCTCCGTCCCCTTTCTCGTCGTCTTCCTCGCGTCGCTAGCCTCAGAGCTCCGCCGCCGCCATCGACCTCTGCATCGTCTTGAGCCGCTGCATCAACCTGAACGCACCAGAGAAACGCAGCACTCTTCCGCATCTTCTCAACTCAGGTAGGTCCTCGGTTCCCCTCGACCTAGATCCGTTCTAGGGTTTATTGTTCTTGCAGTGCTCCATTAAATGTTCATGCTCATACCAGACTCCTGGATAGATCTGTGACACCTTGCTCTGATTAGTAGTAGCTTTTAGCATCCGCCTGTAGTCTCGTGCTCACGTTCATAAATCTCGCACATTATGTCCTGCTCATTGCATCAATACTGCTCTGCTTTATTCTTCATATTTTTCTTCTTTTCTGATCTGGCTTCAGATCCTTCGTTGTAGAGAAATCTTGTGAAACCTGTTTCTGCACACTTAGCCGTTCGCAACCTCAATTGTTTTCAATATTTAGACCAGGCGGTTTAACTTAACATAGAAAAAATTAAATAAACCGGTATACACCATTAGTCCCCTTGTTGAACCGCCAGAACTCCTTAACCAGACACTGTCGCTTCATAGAACTCCGGTTTAGATGTATTTGTCTCCGATTTAGCATTGTACACCGGTTCTCTCTTTGTCCCAACACATTTCTTGAACCGGATTTATATTTTTTGTAGATGGCCAAACAAGTATATGAGTGCAACTGGGCTCCTTCCCGTGTCACCGAAACTCAACTAAACAATCTGGTCCTGAGTGGCGCTTTAAGCAGTAAAAATACTATCCATTGGAGGGTTCCTGGCAAAGAATGTCCACCCACACCTCAAAAAGGAGAAATTGTAGTTTTCGCGAGATCACTTAGCCGGGGTTTTAACCCGCCCGGTTCAAAATTTTCTTGGGATGTGTTAGCCAATTTTCAACTCCGTCCATGAATCACGGGCCCCAATTCATTACCAACATTTGTCACTTCCAAGTGCTCTGTGAGGCATACTTTCAAGAAGAACCCACAGTTGAACTGTTTAGAGACTGTTTCCATCTAAACCGCCGCACAGAATTCACCGACGGGCCCAACACAGAATTGGGTGGTGTGGCGATTCAAAAAAGAAAGGAGGCCACTTATCCTCATGTCAAACTGCACAGCCACCCCAAGGAATGGAATCAAACATGGTTTTATTGCAGAGACACTTCACCTGCCAATGAGAATCCTTTGCCCGGTTTTCGTCCGAAGCAACTCAGTAATACACATCCCTTTCCGCAAAGATTGACCGCCAATGAGAGAAGTAAATACGCTCCTCAACTCTCCAAGCTCAGAGCCTTCATGGCCAAAGGTTTAACCGGAATTGATCTCGCACGCTGTTGGATATCATGGAGCATACTGCCCCTCTCCTAGCGCTCCGGTTTAATGTGTGAATACACTGGTAGTGTCGATGACCCCCTCCGACACGTTAATATCCAGCTCACCGATGATGAGGTCACCGAGGCTGTGAAGAAAATGTTGAATGAACCGGAACACCTCGTGCCCGAACGGTCTGCTCCATACGTGCTACCAACAAACCACCATCGTAAGACTTGACTATTTTTTACTGAATAGATTACTGCTATTTCTGGCATCATTTCTAACATCAACTGCTGCTTAATCAGGGTGATGATCCATTCTGGAGCAAGAAACGTCCACAAGAGAAACCAGAGAAGCCAGACAAACCGGAAAAACCAATCCGGCAAAAGACCAAAGCTGTCAAGAAGACTGCTCATAAGAAAACCACTGCATCTTCTGATCCGGCTGTGGATGATGATGTGGGTAATCCGGACCTTGAGGTAGAACTTGATTCACTTCGCTTACTTTTCACACGCCTAATTAATGATGATATTTGTCAGGATGATGCTGAAACCAGTAATGCTGATGTTGTAGAGGTAACTATTCTCTCCTCTGACTCAAATCCTTTGCCTTCACTAAAAATCCGTCGGGCAAACCGGAAAATTAAATTTTCTCATCCCCTTGCTTACTTGGATCCCAAATTTCTTATGAAGACTCAACAACATGAAGCTCGCCGCACAACTCGGCACAGCGGCCAGGTAGTTACCTCCACCGGTTTACGAACAGATCCAGTTGGAAGCGTCGTTCAGAGGTCTCTAATTTGCTTGTCAGTGCTTATCCTAAAGCAGGCTGTTTTCGTCAACCCCTTAATCCGTCTGACTCCGATTATCAGGTCACTTCCCATTCCTCATCTGGCGAGTCATCAGCCACTCAGCTGCCACCACTTAAAACGGTGCTTGGGTAAGTTACACCTTTCATATTGTTTCTACTGCATCATTGTGTAGTATATGCCGTATTTGACTGTTATTGTGCCTTTTCAGGGCCAAGCCTAGGCCGAGCAAAAAGGCTCGTCTGGATAAAGCGGCCGATGAAGAGACTACCCCTGAACCGGACAGCGCCCCAAGTCTTGAAGCGGCTATCTGTGAAGATATGCCAAATGATCCGCCACTGCAGGTTGACGATTTTGTTGCTGAAGAAAGGCCTGTTGACACCTCCCGTCCTGCTGACCAGCCCAGAAACCCAACCTGGATTGAAAAATCCACCAGTCCAATCCGGCCTGCTGACAAACCGACTGTCCCTGGTCAAACCGGCGATACCAAGGATGATGACGTGGTGATTACTGGCTTTGGCCACAGCGAACCGGGTAATCCGGTCGCTTTATCCAAACATTCTGCCAAAGAAGAATTTGCCACTATGAGCAAGGGCAAGTGGGATGTTGATCTGGCAACTTACGCTGCTCTGAACCCCCAAGACCTTCATTCTGGCTACTTGAACCGGTTGTATACCAGCCGTGATTATGAAGCTGGCCTGGTGAAGATGATGAAAAAATTCGAGGTAACCTCCATGTTCTTTTCCCGCTTGGATACTTCAATTTTTGTTAACTCTCCTAGCCCCCAAGGGCCGGTTCAACTTTGTGTAGTTAAATCGGGACTTAACATAAACTCAATGCTTCAGAATCCACTGATGTAGCCCCCAAGGTTCGGTTCAACTTAGTATAGTTAAACCGGGACTGTAATTTATATCGCCGCATCAGAACATGTTCGAGCAAATAGCCATTAGCCCCCAAGTGCCAAGTTGAATACCTGTATTGAGCTTGGGACTTTGTGATTTTATTAGCAGATGAAGATCAAATATGCATTAGCCCCCAAGTGCCAAGTGTATGACTGGTTATGCACTTGGGACTTGTAATGAAGATATTAACATACCCCCTTTTTGTTGCAGAGCGAGATACGGCAACAAGCCTCACAAATCAATGATCTTCAAGAAAATTTGAAATCTCAACAAGCAGAAACCTCCAAGGCCAAGGACGAGCTGAAAACCGCCTTGACTACTATGGAGCAGCTCAAGGAGTGGTTCAAGTCTGAGCGAGCCGGCTGGGATACTGAAAAGGCCGCTTTAACCAAAAAGGTTGAAAACGCTGAAGCTGCCCTTAAACCGGTGGTAGATGAGCTGACCCACGTGAAGCGGCAAGTGCATGCCATGACTACTGCCATCTTTGGTAAGCTTCCTTTGGCTTCTGTGATAATTTGGCCTTCTTATGATAAATCTGGTTTGTAATTTCTCTTGTAATCTTTGTAGGCTGCGCATTGGTCACTTGGGGTCAGATGTTCGGATGAAATTGAAAGCTGCCTATACTTTAATCGAACAGCTATACACTGGAGCGCAGCGGATCATCTCCACTGCATCACATAACAATCCAGCACCCTCTTTAATTCAAGATACTCTGAGGAGGTTGTCAATGCTTCCCGCACGGGTTGAAGAGCTGAAGAAATCTGCTGCTCGAACCGGCACCATTAACGCCTTAATCCGGGCCAAAGCATGGGTGCCAGATTTCGATCCTGTTGAAGCAGCTCAGGGCTATCCTAGTCTGAAGGAAGACGGCTCAGAGTTCAACGAAGATGACCTGAGAGCGATAAACCCCAGTGCGCCCTCTGGCTTGCCAATTGGCTGAAGAGGCAAACTTGTCGCATTATCAAGCTCAATATGACGATCAGAACAAGCGAGTAGCTGCACCTATTCTTGAAGCGGAGAACCTGATCCCTCCGATCCGTAAGCATACTTACACTCCTGATATTGAACCATCTTCCCTGATCCATGAGGAGGCTGTCTTTCAAGCTTTAACGGAATCATTGGACCTTTGTTGACTTCCGACCCTTTGGGTAGAGATGAAGAAGCTGAAGCGGCGCAGGATGACCCACAACCCTCAGACCGGGGCGGCGAGAAAGCATGAACCGGAAGCCGGTTTGAATAGCTGCTTCATTATATTCCGCTAAGAAACAATGATCTTATTTGGGCACCATGTTGCCTTGTAATAGGATAGCCAACACTCTTGCTTTTAATATGCCTTTGTGCATAGGTGCTGATACTTTTGCTTGAATGATCGAAACTTTCAATCTATATTGCTTGCAGTCACAAAATCTTAAACCGCCACGGCGGTTTGTGCAGCCAGCCGGCTTGTGACGTTCATATGAAATGAAATATTGAGGTATATAATCAAAATTTGTGATACAAAATACCTGCCATCGCTGGGCATAAAGTTGGCTTAGCCAATCTTGAAGTGGAGGTTGTATAAACCCTTACCGTCAAAGGAGAAAACAGCTCTTGTATTTATGATGCCGGTTTACCATGTAAACCGTGCCGGGTTATGACAAGCCCCCTGTTACTCCATAATGGGATGTTAATGAAGAAGTTAAACGGAAAAATTATCTCGGATTAAAAATGGACGAATTCTATCAATTGACAGTTTGAACTGGTTTAAAAATGTTACCGGTTTAAGAAAGCATAACAAAGACCAAATAATGATTCTGAAAAAATATGGAAGCAAAGGTAATGGTAAAACCGTTTGCAAAAAGAGGCTATCTTGAGCGATCGGATGGTGTTACCATGGTCGGACATGACCAAGCTCCCAATAAAGGTGTAGCCCTGGTTCAAGTCAGCCAGGTCCCCAAGCTGAAACCGTGGAATTATGCCGATCAAGTGGCGTGGCAATGGTTGGGTTCGACCAAGCCCCAAGTGACTCTATGGCCTTAGGCGATCAAGAGGCGTGACTGGTTCAGACTTGACCATGTCCCCAAGTGATCTGGTGGCTTTTGCCTATCAAAAGGTGTTGCATTGGTTCGGACACGACCAAGCCCCCAAGTGATATCATAAAGCTTTTGGAAAGCAAACTCAGGGGGTAAGCGGAGGCTGCTTTAAGGCAGAACAAGCGCATGTAACCACGCATGATGTAATGAGCAGATACCCGCTTTAGGCGAGGCTCCGGTTTATTACTTTATTTATAATATATGCACTGTCATAATATGTACATAAGTAGAGCCGATGGCTCGGGTATAATAAGGCCGAAGATGAGCTATGTTCAGCGGCCTGTTGGTCTCCTCCTCTGACGTGCGTGAGTCTTTATGCTCTCGAATATCGATCAGATAGTACGACCCGTTGTGCAAATTCTTGCTGACTACGAAAGGTCCCTCCCAAGGTGGGATAACTTGTGCATATCAGTCTGGTCTTGGATGAGCCGAAGCACCATATCTCCTTCTTGAAAAGTTCTGGTTCTGACCCGGCGACTATGGTAACGACGAAGATCCTGTTGGTAAATCGCCGAGCGGGCAGCTGGTATGTCATGCTCCTCATCCAATCGGTCCATAGCGTCTTGCCGTCCCGTCTCGTCGTCCGCTTCAACATAAGCTGCCACACGAGGTGAGTCATGAGGGATGTCACTGGGGAGAACCGCCTCCGCTCCATAGACCATAAAGAACGGTGTGTATCCCGTGGATCTGTTAGGCGTAGTGTTTATACTCCATAACACAGACGGTAGCTCTTCCACCCAACAACCTGGTGTCCTCTGCAAAGGGACCATAAGTCGGGGCTTGATGCCTCTCAAGATATCTTGATTAGCCCTTTCCGCTTGACCATTGGACTGTGGGTGAGCTCTTTGAAGAAAGCGTCAAGCGGATGTGCTCCGTTCGCGAGAACTCCTTCATGGCACCTTTGGACAAATTGGTACCATTATCGTGATGATTGTGTAGAAAGACAAACCAGAAAATCACCTTTTGATGAACTGAAACGCCGTGGCGCATCACACTTGCTAACGAGGTTCGCCTCTACCCATTTTGTAAACTTGTCGACCGCCCGGTGGGTGGGTCTTCTTTTCCTTGGACCTTTTGAAAGGCCCAACCATATCCAACCTCCAGTGCAAAGCGGCCAAGTAATTGGAATCATCCTCAATTCTTGGGCGGTACATGAGCACGCCTGAAAACTTTTGGCAACCATCACATCGTCGACCAGATCTTCCGCATCAGCATGAGCAGTCAACCAATAGAAACCGTGGCGGAATGCTTTAGCCATCAAGGACTTTGAACCGGCGTGGTGACCACAATCTCCTTCGTTGATCTCACGCAATATTTCACAGCCTTCCTCAGGGGACACACAGCGTTGAAACGCCCCTGACACGCTGCAATGATGCAATTCGCCATTAACAATGGTCATAGACTTAGATCGCCGGACTATCTGCCGGGCCAACGTCTCATCTTCTGGTAACTCACTCCGGTTCATGTACGCAAGATAAGGAAGCGTCCAATCCGGAGTGACGTGAAGAGCTGTCACCAATTGAGCCTCCGGATCAGGAATAGCCAAATCCGCTTTACCAGGGAGCTTGACCGACGGGTTGTGCAGCACGTCCAGAAAAACATTGGGCGGGACCGGTTTGCGTTGAGAGCCCAACCGGCTTAAAGCGTCCGCCGCTTCATTCTTCCGACGGTCCACGTGGTCCACCTGATAGCCCTTGAAATGACCTGCGACAATATCCACCTCACGACGATATGCAGCCATGAGTGGGTCCTTTGAATCCCAAGTGCGGACACTGTTGAGCCACTAGGTCCGAGTCACCGAAGCACTTAACCCGGCTTAGATTCATCTCCTTAGCCATCCGGAGACCACGGAGCAAGGCTTCATACTCGGCTGCATTGTTAGTACAAGGGAACATTAAGCGGAGAACGTAACAAAACTTGTCACCTCACGGGGAAGTTAATACGACTCCAGCCCCCGAGCCCTCCAATTGCTTGGATCCGTCAAAATGGATGGTCCAATATGTGTGATCCTGCTTTTCTTCAGGTGCTTGCAACTCCGTCCAATCATTAATGAAATCCACAAGTGCTTGAGACTTCACCGCCGTCCAAGGCACGTACTGCAAACCGTGCGGCCCAAGCTCTATAGCCCACTTAGCAATCCGCGATCGCTTCCGGTTACGTATGATATCGCCTAAGGGAGCAGAACTGACCACCGTGATGGGGTGCCCTTGGAAATACTGCTTCAGTTTCCGGCTTGCCATGAAAACTCCATATACCAGCTTCTGCCAATGCGGATACCTTTTCTTAGATTCGATAAGTACCAATGCTCCTTCCCTGCCTCCTTCCGCTCCACCACAATGGCCACGCTGACCGCCCTGGCATTAGCAGCAACATATAACAGAAGCGGCTCCTTGTCAATGGGAGCGGCGAGCACAGGCGGGTTTGCCAATTGCCGCTTTAAGTCCTCCAACGCTTCATCGGCGGCCGGACTTCAGACAAACTGATCTGTCTTTTTTCATCATCTGGTACAAAGGGATGGCCTTCTCTCCGAGGCGGCTGATAAACAGGCTCAGCGCGGCAATCCGGCCTGCCAAACGCTGGACATCGTTAATACACTTCGGTTTAGCCAGGGAGGTAATAGCCGTAATCTTCTCTGGATTAGCTTCAATTCCCCTGTTGGACACGAGAAAACCCAATAACTTGCCTGCCGGAACACCAAAGACACATTTGGTCGGGTTGAGCATCATCTTGTAAACCCGCAGGTTGTCAAAGGTTTCCTTCAAATCGTCAATCAGTGTCTCCTTCTCCCTTGACTTGACCACAATATCATCCACATAGGCGTGCACATTACGGCCGATCTGTTTATGCAGGCAATTCTGTACACAGCGTTGATAAGTTGCTTGGGCGCTCTTGAGCCCAAAAGGCATAGACACATAGCAGAAGGCTCCAAAGGGAGTGATAAACGCCGTCTTCTCCTGGTCCTTAACTGCCATTTTGATCTGATGATACCCAGAATACGCATCCAAAAGGCTCAAATGCTCACAACCCGCAGTGGCATCAATAATCTGGTCAATGCGGGGGAGGGCAAAAGGATCTGCTGGACAAGCCTTGTTAAGATCTGTGTAATCCACACACATGCGCCAAGTGCCGTTTTTCTTAAGAACCAGCACCGGATTAGCAAGCCACTCTGGATGGAAAACTTCAACGATAAAGCCAGCTGCTAAGATCCTGGCCACCTCCTCTCCAATGGCCTTACGCCTTTCTTCGTTAAACCGGCGGAGAAACTGCTTCACCGGTTTGTACTTGGGATCAACATTAAGAGTGTGCTCAGCGAGTTGCCTCGGTACACCTGGCATGTCAGAAGGCTTCCATGCAAAATGTCCCGATTCTCACGGATGAACTTCGATGAGCGCTTTCCTATTTCGGATCAAGTTGGCGCGATGTTGAACTGCTTGGACGAATCGCGAGCACGAAGTCAACAAGCTTAGTCTCAGCCGCCGATTTGAATTTCAGGGCGGATCATGCTCTGTAGTTGGCTTCTTCAATGGAGTCATGTCCGGATCAACATTGTCCTTATAATACTTCAGCTCCTCGGTGGCACAAACCGACTCTGCCTAAGCCGCATCACCTTCCTCACATTCCAAAGCGATCTTGCGGCTCCCATGAACCGTTATTGTCCCTTGTGACCCGGCATCTTGAGCTGCAAATAGATATAACAAGGCGTGACATGAACTTGGCATAAGCGGCCGCCCAAATAGAGGCGTGATATGGACTTTGGTTTTACCACTTCAAGCGTCAATGTTTACGATCTGGAGTCATATTCATTGGGGAGCGTAGTAATTTCAAAAATTTCCTACGAACACGCAAGACCATGGTGATGGCATAGCAGCGAGAGGGGAGAGTGTCCGTCCACGTACCCTCGTGAACGAAAGCGAAGCGTTATAACAACGCGGTTGATGTAGTCGTGACGTCTTCACGATCCGACCGATCCAAGCACCGAGCGTCACGGCACCTCCGAGTTACGCACACGTTCAGCTCGATGGCGATCCCGGACTCCGATCCAGCAAAGTGTCGGGGATGAGTTCCGTCGGCCACGACGGCGTGGTGGCGATGTTGATGCTCCACCGACGCGGGGCTTCGCCTAAGCTCATGACGATATGATTTCTCCGGCGCAGGCTTCGCCTAAGCTCTCTGACGATATGACGAAGTGGAATATGGTGGAAGGGGCACCGACACGGCTAAGGAGCGATCCGTAGATCAACTTGTGTGTTCTAGGGTGCCCCTGCCCCGTATATAAAGGAGCCAAGGGGAGGGGCTGGCGGCCAAGAGGCGGCGCCAGGAGTCCTACTCCTCGGGAGTAGGATTCCCCTCAATCCTAGTTGGATTAGGATTCCGGAGGAGGAAAGAGAGAGGGGGCGGCCCACCTTTCCTAGTCCTAATAGGACTAGGGAAGAAGCGCCACCTAGGGCTAACCCTTTCTCCTTTCCACCAAGGCCCACTATGGCCCATGTAGTTCCGGGGGTTCGGTAACCTCCGGTACTCGATAAATTCGATTTCACTCGGAACACTTCCGATGTCCAAATGTAGGCTTCAATATATCAATCTTTATGTCTCGACCATTTGAGACTCCTCGTCATGTCCGTGATCACATCCGGGACTCGAACAACCTTCGTGCATCAATACTTATAAACTCATAATGAAGCGTCATCGAAGCGTTAAGCGTGCGGACCCTACGGGTTCGAGAACTATGTAGACATGACCTAGAACCATTCTCGGTCAATAACCAATAAGCGGAACCTGGATGCCCATATTGGTTCCTACATATTCTCTGAAGATCTTTATCGGTCAAACCGCATAACGACATCGTTGTTCCTTTGTCATCGGTATGTTACTTACGAGATTCGATCGTCGGTATCAATACCTAGTTCAATCTCGTTACGGTAAATCTCTTTACTCGTTCCGTAATACATCATCTCACAACTAACTCATTAGTTGTAATGCTTGCAAGGCTTAAGTGATGTGTATCACCGAGAAGGCCTAGAGATACCTCTCCGACAATCGGAGTGACAAAACCTAATCTCGAAATCGCCAACCCAACAAGTACCTTTGGAGACACTGTAGTACTCCTTTATAATCACCCGATTACGTTGTGACGTTTGGTAGTACCCAAAGTGTTCCTCCGTAGCAGGAGTTGCATAATCTCATAGTTACGAGGAACATGTATGGGTCATGAAGAAAGCATTAGCAACATACTAAGCGATCAAGTGCTAAGCTAACGGAATGGGTCATGTAAATCACATCATTCTCCTAATGATGTGATCCCATTAATCAAATGACAACACATGTCTATGAGGAAACATAACCATCTTGATTAATGAGCTAGTCTTGTAGAGGCATACTAGTGACTATCTGTTTGTCTATGTATTCACACATGTATTATGTTTCCGGTTAATACAATTCTAGCATGAATAATAAACATTTATCATGGTATAAGGAAATAAATAATAACTTTATTATTGCCTCTAGGGCATATTTCCTTGATCTCCCACTTGCACTAAAGTCAATAATCTAGATTACATAGTAATGATTCTAACACCCATGGAGTCTTGGTGCTGATCATGTTTTGCTCGTGGAAGAGGCTTAGTCAGCGGATCTGCAACATTCAGATCCGTATGTATTTTGCAAATCTCTATGTCTCCCACTTGGACTTGGTCCCGAATGGAATTGAAGCGTCTCTTGATATGCTTGGTCCTCTTGTGAAATCTGGATTCCTTTGCCAAGGCAATTGCACCGATATTGTCACAGAAGATCTTCATCGGTCCCGATGCACTAGGTATGACACCTAGATCGGAAATGAACTCTTTCATCCAGACTCCTTCATTTGCTGCTTCGAAGCAGCTATGTACTCCGCTTCACATGTAGATCCCGCCACGGCGCTTTGTTTAGAACTGCACCAACCGACAGCTCCACCGTTTAATAAAAACACGTATCCGGTTTGCGATTTAGAATCGTCGGATCAGTGTCAAAACTTACATCGGCGTAACCATTTACGACTAGCTCTTTGTCACCTCCATATCGAGAAACATATCCTTAGTCCTTTTCAGGTATTTCAGGATGTTCTTGACCGCTGTCGATGATCCACTCTGGATTACTTTGGTACCTTCCTGCCAAGCTTACAGCTAAGCATCGTCAGTCTGGTACCCAGCATTGCATACATGATAGAGCCTATGGCTGAAGCATAGGAACATCTTTCATTTTCTCTCTATCTTCTGCTGTGGTCGGGCATTGAGTCGACTCAATCTTACACCTTATGTCTGGTAAAAACCTTTCTTTGCTTGATCCATTTTGAACTTTTTCAAAACTTTATCAAGGTATGTGCTTTGTGAAAGTCAATTAAGCGTCTTGATCTATCTCTATAGATCTTGATGCCCAATATGTAAGCAGCTTCACGAGGTCTTTCATTGAAAACTTTTATTCAAGTATCCTTTTATGCTATCCAGAAATTCTATATCATTTCCAATCAATAATATATCGTCCACATATAATATTAGAAATGCTCTGAGCTCCCACTCACTTTCTTGTAAATCTGAGGCTTCTCCAAAAGTCTGTATAAACCCATATCTTTGATCACACTATCAAAGCGTTTATTCCAACTCGAGAGGCTTGCACCGGACCATAAATTGATCGCTGGAGCTTGCACACTTTGTTAGTACCTTTTGGATCGACAAAACCTTCTGGTTGCATCATATACAACTCTTCTTCTAGAAATCCATTCAAGAATGCAGTTTTACATCCATTTGCCAAATTTCATAATCATAAAATCGGCAATTGCTAACATGATTCGGACAGACTTAAGCATCACTCTGGTGAGAAAGTCTCATCGTAGTCAACCCTTGAACTTGTCGAAAACCTTTCGCAACAAGTCGAGCTTTGTAGACAGTTATATTACCATCGGCGTCGGTCTTCTTCTTAAAGATCCATTTATTTTCAATGGCTTGCCGATCATCGGAACAAGTCAACCAAAGTCCATACTTTGTTCTCATACATGGATCCCATCTCAGATTTCATGGCTTCCAGCCATTTTGCGAATCTGGGCTCACCATCGCTTCTTCATAGTTTGTAGGTTTGCCATGGTCAAGTAACATGACTTCGAATAAGATTACCGTACCACTCAGTGCGTATTTTACTCTGGTTGACCTCTGAGGTTCAGTAGTAACTTGATCTGAATCTTCATGATCATCATCATTAGTTTCCTCACTAATTGGTGTAGTTGTCACAGGAACCATTTCTTGTGATGAACTACTTTCAATAAGGGAGCAGAATCTGATTATCTCATCAAGTTCTACTTTCCTCCCACTCACTTCTTTGAGAGAAACTCCTTCTCTAGAAAGGATCCGAATTTAGCAAGCGAAAATCTTGCCTTCAGATCTGTGATAGAAGGTGTACCCAACATCTCCTTTGGGTATCCTATGAAGACACATTTTTCGATTTGGGTTCGAGCTTATCTGGTTGAAGTTTCTTTACATAAGCATCGCAGCCCCAAACTTTAAGAAGCGACAACTTTGGTTTCTTGCCAAACCACAGTTCATAAGTCGTCGTCTCAGCAGTTTTGACGGTGTCCTATTTAGCGTGAATGCGGCCGTCTCTAAAGCATAACCCCAAAGCGATAGCGGTAAATCGAAATAGACATCATAGATCGCACCATATCTAGTAAATACGATTCTGACGTTCGGACACACCATTTCTCTGTGGTGTTCGGGTGGCGTGAGTTGAAACTATTCCACATTGTTTCAAATGTAAACCAAACTCGTAACTCAAATATTCTCCTCCACGATCAGATCGTAGAAACTTTATTTTCTTGTTACGATGATTTTCCACTTCACTCTGAAATTCTTTGAACTTTTCAAATGTTTCAGATTTGTGTTTCATTAAGTAGATATACCCATATCTACTCAAATCATCTGTGAAGGTGAGAAAATAACGATATCCGCCACGAGCTTCAACATTCATCGGACCACATACATCAGTATGTATGATTTCCAACAAATCTGTTGCTCTCTCCATACAACGGAGAGCGGTGTTTTAGTCATCTTGCCCATGAGGCACGGTTCATAAGTACCAAGTGATTCATAATCAAGTGATTCCAAAAGTCCATCGTATGGAGTTTCTTCATGCGTTTTACACCGATATGACCTAAGCGGCGAGTGCCACAAATAAGTTGCACTATCATTATCAACTCTGCATCTTTTGGCCGACATTATGAATATGTGTATCACTCTTGTCGAGATTCAACAAGAATAGACCATTCTTCAAGGGTGCATGACCATAAAGATATTACTCATATAAATAGAACAACCATTATTCTCTGATTTAAATGAATAACCGTCTCGCATCAAACAAGATCCAGATATAATGTTCATGCTCAACGCGGCACCAAATAACAATTATTTAGGTCTAAAACTAATCCGAAGGTAGATGTAGAGGTAGCGTGCCGACCGCGATCACATTGACTTTGGAACCATTTCCCACGCGCGATCGTCACCTCGTCCTTTGCGTTGCTCGTCTATTCGTAGTCCTGTTTGAGTTGCAAATATTAGCAAGCAGAACCAGTATCAAATACCCAGTGCTACTACGAGCTCTAGTAAGGTACACATCAATAACATGTATATCACATATACCTTTGTTCACCTTGCCATCCTTTTTATCCGCCAAATACTTGGGGCAGTTCCGCTTCCGGTGTCGATGCGCTTGCGGTAAAACACTCGATTTCAGGTTTAGGTCCAGACTTGGGTTTCTTCTCTTGATCAGCAACTTTCTTGCTGTTCTTTTGAAGTTTCCTTCTTCTTTCCTTTGCCCTTTTCTTGAAACTAGTGGTCTTGTTGACCATCAACACTTGATGCTCTTTCTTGATTTCTACCTCCATGACTTTTAGCATTGCGAAGAGCTCAGGAATTGTTTTGGTCATCCCTTGCATATTATAGTTCATCACGAAGCTCTTGTAGCTTGGTGGCGTGATTGGAGAATTCATCAATGACACTATCATCCGGAAGATTAACTCCCAGCTGAATTAAGTGATTATTATACCGGACATTTTGAGTATGTGCTCCTTGTGAACTATTCTCCTCCATCTTGCAGCTATAGAACTTATTGGAGACTTCATATCTCTCAATCCGGCATTTGCTTGAAATATTAACTTCAACTCTGGAACATCTCATATGCTCCATAGCGTTCAAAACGTCGTTGAAGACCGGTTCTAAGCCGTAAAGCATGGCACCTCGAACTATTGAGTAGTCATCAGCTTTGCTTTGCCAGGCGTTCACAACTTCTCGCTCAGCTCTGCACGAGCTGTCACCCAGCGGTGCTTCGGGGCGTAATTTTTACGTGCAGCAATGAGGATAATCCTCAAATTCGGACCCAGTCCGTGTAATTGCTACCATCATCTTTCAACTTTGCTTTCTCAAGGAACGCATTAAAATTCAACGGAACAACAGCACGAGCCATCTATCTACAATAAACATAGACAAGCAAAATACTATCGGTACTAAGCTCATGATAAATTTAAGTTTAATTAATCATATTAAAAACTCCCACTTAGGCAGACATCTCTCTAGTTATCTAAGTGATTCGTGATCCAAATCAACTAAACCATGTCCGATCATCACGTGAGATGGAGTAGTTTCAATGGTGAACATCACTATGTTGATCATATCTACTATATGATTCACGTTCGACCTTCGGTCTCCGTGTTCGAGGCCATATCTGTTATATGCAAGGCTCGTCAAGTTTAACTTGAGTATTCGCGCGTGCAACTGTTTTGCACCATTGTAGATGGACGTAGAACTTATCACACCCGATCATCACGTGGTGTGCGGGTACTCTGAACTTTGGCAACGGTGCATACTCGGGAGAACACTTCTTGATAATTTTAGTGAGAGATCATCTTATAATGCTACCGTCAATCAAAGCAAGATAAGATGCATAAAGGATAAACATCACATGCAATCAATATAAGTGATATGATATGGTCATCATCATCTTGTGCTTGTGATCTCCATCGCGAAGCATCGTCATGATCACCATCGTCACCGTAGCGACACCTTGATCTCCATCGTAGCATCGTTGTCGTCTCGCCAACTATTGCTTCTCGACTATCGCTACTGCTTAGTGATAAAGTAAAGCAATTACATGGCGTTGCATTTCATACAATAAGCGACAACCATATGGCTCCGCCATTGCCGATAACTCGGTTACAAAACATGATCATCTCATACAATAAAATATAGCATCACGTCTTGACCACATCACATCACATCATGCCCTGCAAAAACAAGTTAGGCGTCCTCTACTTTGTTGTTGCAAGTTTTACGTGGCTGCTACGGGCTGAGCAAGAACCGTTCTTACCTCGCATCAAAACCACAGCGATAGTTTGTCAAGTTGGTGCTGTTTTAACCTTCGCAAGGACGGGCGTAGCCACACTCAGTTCAACTAAAGTGAGAGAGCAGACACCGCCGGTCACCTTTAAGCAACGAGTGCTCGGGCGGTGAAACCAGTCTCGCGTAAGCGTCTGGCGTAATGTCGGTCCGGGCGCTTCATCTCACAATACCGCTGAACCAAAGTATGACATCTTTGGTAAGCAGTATGACTTATATCGCCCACAACTCACTTGTGTTCTACTCGTGCATATGACATCAACGCATAAAACCAGGCTCGGATGCCCTGTTGGGGAGCGTAGTAATTTCAAAAAATTCCTACGAACACGCAAGACCATGGTGATGGCATAGCAACGAGAGGGGAGAATGTCCGCCCGTACCCTCGTGAGACCGAAAGCGAAGCGTTATAACAACGCGGTTGATGTAGTCGTGCGTCTTCACGATCCGACCGATCCAAGCACCGAGCGTCACGGCACCTCCGAGTTACGCACACGTTCAGCTCGATGGCGATCCCGGACTCCGATCCAGCAAAGTGTCGGGATGAGTTCCGTCAAGACGACGGCGTGGTGGCGATGTTGATGCTCCACCGGCGCAGGGCTTCGCCTAAGCTCCGCGACGATATGATTTCTCCGCGCAGGCTTCGCCTAAGCTCTCTGACGATATGACGAAGTGGAATATGGTGGAAGGGGCACCGACTGCGGCTAAGGAACGATCCGTAGATCAACTTGTGTGTTCTAGGGTGCCCCTGCCCTCGTATATAAAGGAGCCAAGGGGAGGGCTGGCCGGCCAGAGAGGCGCGCCGGGAGTCCTACTCCTCGGGAGTAGGATTCCCCTCAATCCTAGTTGGATTAGGATTCCCGGAGGAAAGAGAGAGAGGGGCGGCCCACCTTTCCTAGTCCTAATAGGACTAGGGAAGAAGCGCGGCCACCTAGGGCTGGCCCTTTCTCCTTTCCACCAAGGCCCACTATGGCCCATGTAGTTCCCGGGGGGTTTCGGTAACCTCCCGGTACTCCGGTAAATTCCCGATTTCACTCGGAACACTTCCAATGTCCAAATGTAGGCTTCCAATATATCAATCTTTATGTCTCGACCATTTGAGACTCCTCGTCATGTCCGTGATCACATCCGGGACTCGAACAACCTTCGTGCATCAATACTTATAAACTCATAATGAACTGTCATCGAAACGTTAAGCGTGCGGACCCTACGGGTTCGAGAACTATGTAGACATGACCTAGAACCATTCTCGGTCAATAACCAATAGCGGAACCTGGATGCCCATATTGGTTCCTACATATTCTACGAAGATCTTTATCGGTCAAACCGCATAACGACATCGTTGTTCCCTTTGTCATCGGTATGTTACTTACCCGAGATTCGATCGTCGGTATCCAATACCTAGTTCAATCTCGTTACCGTAAGTCTCTTTACTCGTTCCGTAATACATCATCTCGCAACTAACTCATTAGTTGTAATGCTTGCAAGGCTTAAGTGATGTGTATCACCGAGAAGGCCTAGAGATACCTCTCAGACAATCGGAGTGACAAAACCTAATCTCAAATACGCCAACCCAACAAGTACCTTTGGAGACACCTGTAGTACTCCTTTATAATCACCCGATACGTTGACGCGTTTGGTAGTACCCAAAGTGTTCCTCCGTAAACGGAGTTGCATAATCTCATAGTTACGTGAACATGTATGGGTCATGAAGAAAGCATTAGCAACATACTAAACGATCAAGTGCTAAGCTAACGGAATGGGTCATGTCAATCACATCATTCTCCTAATGATGTGATCCCATTAATCAAATGACAACACATGTCTATGGTTAGGAAACATAACCATCTTCGATTAATGAGCTAGTCTTGTAGAGGCATACTAGTGACTATCTGTTTGTCTATGTATTCACACATGTATTATGTTTCCGGTTAATACAATTCTAGCATGAATAATAAACATTTATCATGGTATAAGGAAATAAATAATAACTTTATTATTGCCTCTAGGGCATATTTCCTTCATATTCATCTCCAAAGGCCACTTCCAGAGCTATTTTACCAACCGAATATGCTGACTTGCCAGGTACCACACCATGGAACACTGTATTGGACGGTTTGAGATATTTATCTGTTAACCCCATACGACGGAATGTCTCATAGTACATGATGTTAATGCTGCTCCCTCCGTCCATGAGTACCTTGGTGAACTTATAACCTCCCACCTGAGGTGCCACCACCAAGGCTAGCTGACCCGGATTGTCAACCCGGGGAGGATGATCCTCTCTACTCCATACAATGGGCTGCTCTGACCAGCGTAGGTAATGAGGCCCGGCCGGTTCAACAGCGTTGACTGCCCGCTTCTGAAGCTTCCGGTCTCGCTTGTCTAAGCTGGTGGTGAAGACATGGTACTGCCCACTATTCAACTGCTTTGGATTGCTCTGATAACCCGACTGTTGCTACTGCTGGTTGTAACCACCTTGGTTATTCTGATTGTTCTGATTGTTATGTCCGCTCGGATTACCATTAAATCCTGAACCGGAATTTCCTCCACCGTAACCCGGCCCGGATCCTGAACCGCCGCCGGAACCTTGATCATACCGGAAAGCATTAGAACTCTTGAACTCCTGCATAATGTAGCAATCCTTCCAGAGGTGGTTTGCTGGCGTCTCCTTCGTCCCATGCTTCAACAGGGTTGATTCAACAGATAATTCAAGCGGTCCGGATTGGGATTAGGCGCTCCACTTCGATTCGGCTGTTTACCCTTGCGCCGCTGGCCCTTGTCCTGCGCGTTGGTGTTGGCTACGAAGTCCATGTTGCCATTCGCTTTACGCTTGCCTCCACCATTACCTGCCGAGTGATGTTGCTGGCCCTTGGAGTTGCTGTTCTTCCTTCCCTTCCCTGTCTCATCATCGTCAGACTCGGGATCCTTGGTACTATCAGAATCAGCATACTTCACTAAAGCGCCCATGAGAGTGCCCATGTCATTACAAAACCGCTTCATGCGCCCCAACTTCAACTTTAAAGGCTTAAACCGGCAGTTTCCCTTCAGGGTTAAGATCGCAGAGTCAACGTTGATCCGGTCTGACGAGTGCAAGATTTCCGAAACACGGCGTACCCAATGGGTTGTTGACTCCCCTTCCCCCTGGACACAAGCCGCCAAGTCCACTACGGATATGGGCTGCTTACAGGTATCTTTGAAATTCTGGATAAACCGGGTCCGCAACTGGGCCCATGAATTGATAGAATTGGGTGGCAAGCTCTTCAACCAAGTACGGGCCGTACCTTCGAGCATCATGGTGAAGTACTTTGCACACGCGGCCTCATCCACATCCAGCATCTACATGGCCATCTCATAACTTTCTATCCATGCTTCTGGAGCTAAATCGGCAGTGTAATTTGGCACCTTGCGCGGACCCTTGAAGTCTTTGGGCAAGCGCACATTGAGTAAAGCGGGACGAGGCAAGGCACCCCAAAGAGCTAGAGGTAACCCAGTGCTCGACCGAGATGGTCGGACGAACCGGCGTAAGCTGATAAGCCTGATGTTGTGCTGCTAACTCGGCCTCCCTGCGCGCTCGGGCCCGGTCCACCACCTCCTGAGTGTTATCGACGCCACCTGCCGGGTTGTTGCCACGGGGCGCACCACGCCGTGCATTACTTGATACGGCCGGTTCATCCACGTGCCTGCTATAGCTCCTGCTTGGGCGGGGGGTAGAGTGGATCCGTCGCGGCTATGCGAATATGCTTCTGTTGGACCAAAGCTGTCCTAAGGAGCTCCTTGACCGCGCGTCTCTCACCGCCTCGTGGTGAATCGCCTTCAATTGGAATAGCCTCCAGCCGTGCCGTAGCTGCAACAAGGTTATCCATCGGGTTGGAGTAGTGACCCGGAGGTGTTTGCACAGCCTGAGGCGCACTGGCATTATGGCGAGGTAGATCTATTAAGCGGGGCTGAACCGGCGCGCCCCTCCCAGGGGCTTCCGCCCGATTTACCACCGGCGGATTACTGGTTCCCGCTCCGGGGGTGTTGAAGAGGTCTCTTCCCTCGAAAACTGAAGGCAAACGGGATCTGTATTTCCTCTTCATAACTTCATTTGACGTGCTCTGATCCAGCATGAGCCTATAAGCCTGCGCATCTAAAGCGGCCCGCTCTGCTGTCATCCTGGCGTCTGCAGCTGCTAGATCCGCTTTAGCCTGAGTGATTTGCTCCTTCACCTTCGCAATCTCCTCGTTATGAGCGTCCTGGTCCGCCGGGTTAACCTCTGCCATGAGCGTAGCCAACGCATCGAACAGATCTGATAAAACTTGAGCCGGCGGGCGCACAGAGCCTCCTGCCCCGGCAGCCGTCGCCGCTGTTGAACCGGCAATTGTTGCCGCAGCGGTCGAAGAGTGAAGTACTGCTTGTGTGCCGGCCATGAATATTCCAACCCGGTTGGGCAGATCGGAGGGGTCCGGAATACTGTCACCATCGGAACAGCCCCCAATCCAGCCATCTTGTAGCTGATATAGAGATTCAGTTTCTCCGGTTGACGACTCGTCGTCGGAGTAGACGACGGTCTCGCCACCAGACTCTGATCCGTCCTCATAACTTCCTCTGTGGATGACTCCCACAAAGGCACGCTTCACGGCCGGTTTGACCTCGGCAGATCTCGTACGCTGAGCCGTCTCGACGAGGTCGGTGCAGATGTCCGGCTCAGGCCCTGGTTCACCAATCTTGCAGATGAAAACGTGTATGCCACCAAAGGGGACCCGGTACCCGTACTCAATCGAGCCGGCCTCGGGGCCCCAGCCTGCATCGTCGATGTAGAGCTTGTCGCGATGACTCTTGGTCATCCGGCCCACAACATAGCCTTCGAGTCCTTCGAACTTGCCCTCCAAGATCATCAAACCATCGTGCGATAGCCCCACGGTGGGCGCCAACTGTCGTGGTTTTGTCACGGCAGATGTCCTCATGAAAGGACTTAGTCGTGGAGCCATCGCTACGGCTTAACCTGAAGGGGTTAAAGCGGATGCAAAGACACAAGAGTTATACTAGTTCGGCCCCTTCGATGAAGGTAAAAGCCTACGTCTAGTTGTGATGGGATTGATGTGGTCTCGGTGATTAGGGAGCAAATAAGCTTCGCCTAGGCCTCGAGTTGTTGTTCTCTCTCCTTGAACCGTCCCGGGTCGTCCCCTTATATACACGGGTGACGCCTGTCGGTTCAGAGATTCCCAATCTCCGGTTCATACTCGTATCCGGGTTGGTCTCTCTCTATTCCTAACTTACAATACAAGTTTATATATCATGCCGGTTTACGGCCATGTGTTCTAAACCGACTACGAGGCCTTGGGCCCTTACTTTCATGCCTCTTGGGCTTTTACACCGTTGAACTACTGATGAAGTTAACCCGGCCCAGATAGGCCGGTTTACGCCCAGTAGTAATATCCCCAACAGTATCCATGCTACTTTTTAATACAAATTCATATGTATATGATGAACACCATGGTAGTGATAAAACTTTTGGATGGATTCAAATATATGACCTACAAAATAGCACAACAAATCGAGTCAATGTCAACTTTTCGAAACCTAGTATGGCACGAATTCGAAATAATTACCAATGTGCATGGTCCTCAGTTCAAATCTTACAATGTACACCGAATTGAAACATCGATATTAAGTCTCGTACTATCTACATTCAAATGTTGTTTTAGCCCCCCCGCACACACGCTACATAATTCTTGTATCGGTCAATCTTCCTCTCCTAACCACCTTAGGAAGCCATCGGTTTCCAACACACATCCATTCTTTCTCTCCATGTTTCAATCTCTAACTCTCTCAACTACACAACCCCCTTTTTCCACTCTGTTACCAAATGTATTTACCTCACACACCTGCCATTGCACCCCATGCCGAGCTCTCTCTCTCTCTCTCTCTCTCTCTCTCTCTCTCTCTCCCTCTCCCTCTCACCATCTCGCGCTAAATACATGCATTGCCTATCTAGCCCCCAACCTCTCATGCGCATGCATGCACGTTGTCTATCTAGGTCACTCCCTTGAGACTGTCTCACTCTTTCTTCCGCACGACGGGCCACACTCGCTCAATCTTGCTCTCTTTATCTGAGTCTCGTTTAAACTTGTTTTCTTTCACACACAAATGATATATCTCCCTGTTCGGGCCTCGATCGACACACTCTATACTCTCTCATGCAGATTGTCTATCTAGGTCAGTCCGTCGAAGCCGCCCCCAGTCTTTCAACCTCATGGCGGGCCATGCTTGCTCTCTCCCCCCCCCCCCCCTCTCTCCCCTCTCTCTCTTTGTATGTCTCGATTGACCTCGCTCTTTCTCGGACAAAAACGATATATCACCATGTTTGAGCCCAATTCGACTTATTCACATTGTATACTCTCTCACGCATATTGTTTATCTAGGTCACTCTCTCCAACCCGTCTCACTCTTTTGATCGCACAACGACCCTATGTGATCGATTGACCTTGCTTCCTCCCATGCAAAAAATATATCTACACGTATGTGACTGGATCATCTCTCAAGCTCTATCTTACAGCCCTCACCCTTGCCAAAAGCTCAATCAAACAATATCTCTCCAGAGCATATATATCCGTTCAATGAATGTTGGACCACACTCACTTTGTCTCTCTATATATATGTCTCTCGATTGACCTCGCTTTCTCACGCCGTATCTTCCACACATTGAAGCTACCTCTCCATCCCTCGCAAAGCCGGAGCTATTTACATTGCGAGGGGCACTCCAACCTTGGATTAATTTGTGTAGGCATTTATTCCGGCAGTTTAGATTATATTTTCATAGCATTCGGCCCACAACTACTCCAAACACCGTTGCAACCCCCACAACTCCCTAGTTGATTTCCCTCCAGCTCGGTCATCGCTCTCTCGCACGCCCTTTCTCGCCTTCAACGCCGCACCATGGTATTATTGCAAAAACTCTGTTGTTCTCTTTAATTATTATAAATAAGCTACAAAACTACACACCGATAGTCCACTTGGAATGGAACAAATTTCACCCACAAATTAAAGTGCTACAAACTATACAATCGAGGGCCCACATGTCATGAAACAAATTTGGACCCATATACAAATTAAAAAATAAAGGACGAGGATCGAACATGCGACCAGGGCCTTCAAGCTGTATGTCAATAGGCAACATACGTAGAACAACAATGTTTGTTATACCTCCCTTTGTTCACATAATGTTTTTAGATTACCACAGCCTATTTAATGGATAACATGTAATAGTATTATTTTTAGTACTATTCTCCTTCACTTACTTGTGGGTTCCATGTGTGCTCTCTCTCTCTCTCTCGCCTCCCCTTCTGCGTTTAGACGCACGGGCAAACATGACAAACTCGCGGGTGATGTTGCCGTTGACCATATATGGACGCGTTCACAAGTTACGGCACCAGTTTCACGTGCTAGCAGCACTAGTCGGTGTGTACATGCAATGCACGTTAATTTGGAAGTATATTAAGTGCATGTGGATATTAAGTAGGATATTATTTGCGTGTTATTATGTGATTAGCACTATTTTTGGCATGAAATTAACTACACGCTAAACGTGTTGAGTGCTCGACATTGAAGCAGTCTAGGTCGTTGGATGACAAGGAATACATGTGGCTTCATGACGTTTTATATTTAATTTGATATGGCTCTAGCAGAACATTCAATCAATCAAACCATAGATTTCGTTCAGTCTGACTCCGACTTTAAATTATACGATGATCGATCTAAAATAAACGGAAATGATAAACGTTCGGATTTTAAGCATGGCAATTCGAACGTTTTTCATTGCAAATTTAGATTACGCGGCGGTGGCGGGGCCATCTTGCGGTGGGAAGCGGCTCCTCTGTCGTGCTCTGCGTGTCGTCGGGCCACTGACTGACGACAACGGCGGCGCCTTGCGCCGTTGTTGGCGTACTCCTAGACGTTGGCCTAGCTTCAAGGAAGGCCAAAATGTTCTGGACTTCGGAGCGAGTCAACTGGCGGGAGGAGGCGACTGGCGTTGGTGTAAGGAAGCGGTCGACGACGGCCATCCATGCCGCTGAGGGGGGCACTGGCACCGCGCAGGGACAGGCGATGTCAACGGCGCGGCGGAGACATTCGTGTGCATGGGCACCGACATGGCGCGCAGACGCGTCAGTATCGCAGCAGCGCATATGCGTTGGCAGGTGCACGGCACCAGCACGCGGCGCAGCGCTGCTGCATGCGTTGGCAGGTGTGCAGGCGCACGAAATTCGGCGGGGACCTCGTGGAACCCCGTGGCATCAAGCTCGGCGACAATGTGTGGCTCCCAGCCCATCAATGCCACGGGGATGGGCGCTGGCACAGTCGGGGCGACGGGAGCCGGAACGGGAGCGGGGACAAGCGCGGCGTCTTCCCGCAAGGCCAGTTCAAGCTCGTCCCAAAGCGCCTTATGTTCTTGAGATTCCGGTTGGGTGTCTTCCTCGGGAAACTGGAAGACTAAGGGCAGACCATCGTGATGCGGCATGGCATACATTTAGGTCAGGCTGGTTGGAGGTAGACGACAAGAGAATCGGAGAGGAAGAGAGAAGATTGTAGCGATGCCGGGCAGTGCGGGGTTGATTTTAAACTGCGGTGCCGGTGACAGTTGGGACGAAGGTGGACGGTGGAGCCTGGTCAAAGGGCTCGCTTCCCAGTGAGACTGCACAGCGGTCTGCTCGCACCCCTCCTCGTCACCGGCGCGAGCGGTTCGTTTCGACGCGCCCCGCCGACTCACACGCTTGCTCGGACGGCACCTGCCGATGAGAAGCGGGACTCGTGGCGGCACGTAAACGCCCACGGTTTCAATAGTGAAAGTGTTCGCCTTAACGTGACAGGTCTTTGTTCCAAAATACCTTGGCTCTTCATTTGTGCAACTTGTCATAAGCAGCTTATCTCAAATTGAAGAAAAAAATTATGAAGTAATATTTGTGTCATATCACGTGACCATGCTCAGTTTCAAGAATTTATGGTCACTTTTGGATTTTCTGAAATTTAAGATCCAAGATTCGAAACAATATCATACCCTGCATCATGCAATAAATTTTCAAGCCATACATCTATCCTGTTGTATTTCTTAAGAAAGGATTTGGTCAAACATTTTGCTTAGTTAGACTTCAGACAAGTTATATATGTAGAGCAAAAGGATAATCCCTTCGTACCACTGCATTGCCTGATATATTAACTCAAGTACTAGGCACGAACAAACGGGCTAAATTCTGTGCTCATCCTGGTGTAGTAGTAGTAGTACTACTAGGCAATGCAGTTGACGGGTGACCTTGGCGAGCGGCGACAGAGGGAATTGAACCGTGCTCGGCACGGTAGGTAACATTGTCTAGTTACTAAAGCATCCCTCCGTTGTTCATCGGTAGTCAGTATGGACCGGGGACATGAGGGGAATTTCGTAGGGCTGGAATTCTGGCCGCCAGATATTTTGACTTGAAACACGGAGGCTCGACTGGTTGGGGTTGCCTAATGTGCATACCAAGCACGCCACCATAAGGACACGAGCCTGGTTTTTTTATTTTTTTTTAGGATCAACACGAGCCAAGGTCTGGCTGGTATGCCGTTGGGTCCTACCATTCGAGAATACGAAAGGAACCTTTTCAATTGCCGAACGAATATATGTGTATTACAATGCCCGTATTTTCCTTACAAATACTAATCTCAACGTGGTAATTGATTTATGACGAGTTGTTGAATTAGAGTGAGTTTGTGATATAGTGATCTCAACGTGGATTTCACATTTCATGGTATCCCTAGTAAGTTTTTCAATGCAAATTCAAATTTAAAAGATGAACAATATGGAGGTGAGAAAACTTTGTACGTATCAAGCATATGACCACACACACACACACACACAGAGAGAGAGAGAGAGAGAGACACACACACACACGAAGAGAACAACAATCCAATAAGTATAGTGCATATATTTTTCCAAACCATGCATGTATGACACGAATTCAAAAATACTCCTCTGTTCCTAAATATTAGCCTTTTAGAGATTTCAACAAGCGACTACATACAGAGCGAAATGAGTGAATCTACACTCTAAAATATGTCTATATACATCCGTATGTGCCAGTCCATTTGAAATCTCTAAAAAGACTAATATTTAGGAACGAAGGGAGTTGAATGTAAGACATGCATGGTCCTCAATTCAATATTTAAAACGAACATGAAACTGAAACATGAATATTAAGTCTAGTTCTACAGTACATGCAAATGTTGTGTTTAATTAGGCGGAGCTATTATTATCAAGGGTCAACCCCTCGATCTTAGATAAAATTGTGAAGATCTGTTTAGGATTGTTTAGATTATATTTGTCCCCACCCTCCCAACCACCGATTGGTTTTGCAGCCCCCACCCCTCCTCCCTGGGAGAATATCATGTTCCCCCATACCTTAGATGCTATATGCCGATACGAGTTGCTTGGAGCTTGTAGACCTGAGATATAGCAGCTCAACATGATGTCTTAATATTTTTACAGGAAACCTTGATGAGTTTGAGAATTGCACACAATTTGTACAATAACTACTCAGATGCCCTTGGATCCCATATCCAACGACCTCGAAGCTCGTAACACCGATGAAGGAGGACATTGTATTCTCCTGTATGTAAGAATATCATGTGCTACCACACCTTAGATGCTTTGGTGATACAAGCTCTTCAGAGCCGTTGGATTTGTGATCCAACACCTCCTCGTGGTTCGAATGGTTTTTTGCAGAAAATCCCCCAAAGAGTTCCGCCACTGCTTACAAGCACAAAGACTGCTCAGATGCCATTGGATCTCAGATCAAACGACCTCGAAGCTCGTATCACCGTAGCATCCAAGCTGCGAGAGCACCTTATGTTTTCTCGCACGGGAGAATATGAGGTGCTCCCGCACCGTAGATTCTATGGTGATACGAGTTCACGGAGATCTAACGGCCCACAGTAGGAGGTTTGAATGTTTTTGCAATATACGGCTGAGAGAGTTTGGGAATTGCACAAAAAGTGCAAGTACTATGCATGTGTCATCTGATCACTGATCATACGACCTAGATGCTCATATCACCGTAGCGGGTAATTAAGATACGGGGAGCACCTAATATGAGCAACAGGGAGCCGTTGGATCCAACATGCAGCGGCACGCACGAGGCCTGAATGTTTTATTAGCAAAAAAACCTTTGGAGAGTTTGGAAATTGCGCATAATTACAAAGACTACTCCCAAGCCATTGGATCTCACTTCCAACTGTGTAAAAACTTGTATCACCATAGCATCTAAGCTGCGGGGTGGATGTGATATTCTATGCCGCTGTCATTTTTGTTCGTAAACTTGCAAAATACGTGTAACCCGTGCCATTACTTGTCTAACCGTGCAAAGTGTTTGTTCAAAAAACCATGCTACACTGAAATATCGGAACAACACACGGGGGTCCCACTTGTCATTAATCAAATTTGGACCTAAAACTAACAAATCTGAAAGACGAGATTCAAACTGGCAACCTGGACTACAAAACATAAGTCGATAGCCTGAAACAACAACGGTTGTTGGCTTTGTCCCATAACTTGATTTTATAAAGTATTACATTGAGTAGAGTAGAGGGAGTGCCTCGTCAACACGTGCATGACCATTGACTCACTTATTGGTGGGTCCTAGGTCTGCGATCTCTCTCTTCTCTCCATCATCCAACCTTTGCACGGGCACACACGAAGAGCAGTGCTAGCTTGCCGTGGTGTTATTACAACTAAAAAAGCTTGGAAAATAGAAGAATCGCCTAGAACAAGAGACGTTGTGGCTGGTCGAGATGGAGCTAACCACACCTATCCTCTGTGCCATGTTAGCATCATGAAGTTGTGTGGCTAGTGGGGTGTTTTCGACCGACTGGCTGGGTCCCGAGGTTGAACCATAGGTACTACGTCTGATACAGTAAATTTTCACACGCACATTTTTCCTCCATGCCGAGACATGGCAAACCCTACCGCGCGCTTTCGGGGTCCTCCCGGGTGGTGCACGCATATATTCTTCCTGACTTGGGATGCCCTACCACGCGTTTTCGCCGAAGCAAGTAAATGAGTCGTCAAATCATGAAAGACCACCTTTCCCGCCGAGTACATAAGTGAAGCACGGTGGCTAGCTAGTTGGGCTAGTTCGACCGATTAGCTAGGCCGCCGCCACATTTGTTTTTTCACCTTTTTATCTACTTGCCGGCAGGTAAATTTAAATACCCACCGCGGCGTTGCTCTGGTGTTTGAGGGCGGCAGGATTTTTAATTTTGTGATTGATGGGAGCAGGCGAGGCAGGAATTTTAATTTTTTGATTGACGGGAGCAGGCGCGGCAGCAATTAGTCACGATGACTCCGCCTGTAAAACCTACTGCTCCCTGAAGTGAGAAGTCGTCGACTACTGTTTTACCATGGTGAAAACCAAAGGATTCCCCGCTCCTCGGCTGGCTCCCTCCGCCTTCCCATAGTTTGCATTGCCTTTCAGTCGTTTCGCCCCCTGCATCGCCAACGTCATGTGCCTCGAGAAGCAGAGGGACTTTGGTGGTGTTTAGGCGCCCTCTGCAGGGGCATGTCCATGTCTCGGTGCAACATGACCGTTGGATCAAACTCAGACGATGCAGATCAGTCACTGTAGCACAAAGCGTGTGGGTGTGTTTGGTTGCATTCTCATCTCAATATAGTTGTTTCCTCTTCGTGTATTTGTGTTAACCTACTAGTGTGGACTCATGCACCCTTCATACACCCTGCCTAACACTATTCGTGCTTCATATGGTTCATGTTTCGTGGAGTCTTTGTAGCACCGCACTCTCCGTCTTATTTGTAGACCTAGTTCTGTTAACATTGATCTCACCGTTCATTCTCGACCGGACAGTCGAAAAAGCGGTACTATGTTACTACATTACTGTTCATATAGTTGACATGCCCACAACATCATTTGTTGTCGTCATATCTTACTACACCAGCAACAAGATTATGTAGTACTGACGTATGAACCACTGCACATGCCTAGTAGTAGGAGCACTATGTATGTTCAAGTGGCTGCCGTGTTTCGCACTCCTCCGTCATAAGAGTGGAAACGCTTGCTGTAATCATTTTTTTCTTTAGAAAAATAGTGGACACACTCTACCATGCGGATCCTCCTCGAGCTATGCACTAAATTACTCACTTTCGCTGACGTGTGGGACAGCCAGCATCGGGGTCCACCAGCCATGCACTAAATTACTCCATAGTAGAGTGACGGTAGACTACACCGATCGAAGCGCCACAGTAATGCCCAATGAGCCATCAAATCACAAAACCCCCTCCTTTCCAGCAGTAAGTTGGACGGACGAAGCAACCATCATTTCACTCTTGTCTCTCAGCTTCCTCTCTACCCAACTCACTTCTCCCTCATCGTGTTCCTCATTTCTTCAAGAAAACCCCGACCTACTTCTGCCATTGTTCTTCTCTCCCAAAGAAGGAAAGGTGAGCGCATCAATGATGTTGATTCTGGCCAAGGCCCGGTCTTGCAACCCCGAGACTGATCCTATAACTCCCTCTCTTTTCTTCTTTTGGGTTTGTGATTATGGTTTCTTTTCTTTTATTTCTATTTGACTGTTTCTTGATGGATGCTGGAGCACCGGCCGAAGTGATGTCTATGGCTCTGGCCAAAACCGTCAAGGCTCATGGTACGAAGAAGTGCAAGAACCCCGCCGAGACTACCGCAGACAAGCTCAAAGCCATCGCCCTGTCCAAGCCCACCTCTTCGGGATCCCTCATTAAGCAAGTCCAGGAAATATCTCTTCTTGACGATCTTTTTCTCGATCTTGATCGTGTTTTTTCATCTAACACGCAGTACTAGTACTAGTAGTACAACTTTCTAGGTGATCTTGCATGTGATTTTTGAGTGCCAAATGACGGTTCTAAATTCCTCTTTTGACCAAAACATGCGAGAGGTTGACACTGATTTCTTATAGACTACTTTCAACTACTCCCTCTGTCCCAAAATTCTTGTCTTAGATTTGTCTAGATACTGATGTATCTAATACTAAAATGTGACTTGATACATCCGTATCTAGACAAATCTAAGACAAGACTTTTGGGATGGAGTGAGTACTTTATGAACATCAATGCTACCTTTGAAGAGGGTATATTTTCCTCAGTAACTTGTGTTATGGATATTGCAAGTAATCCCTCTGCTCTCATGCCTTTGAAGACATGTTCTAGTGTCTTTGTTCACTCATTTCTGTGCGTATATGTAGTCATATATGGAGTATAATATCAAAAATCATCTTATATTTCTGAACGAAGGTACTAATAAAATATGGTTTCTGTTTGAATTAGAACCAGGTCCGCGGTGGAGATGAAGTTCTCAAAGTCATGTCGTGTGAACTGGAAGACCTGAGGATGAGTTCTACTGCTAAACTATCCCGCTGCCGTGTCCTTATCACCACGTGTCCTGAACTAGTGTTTTTTTGTAGCATTGTTGTCAGGCGTGTTCTTGAGGCTGTACTTGACCACAACAATTTCCTGGTTGTGCCTTCGATTACGAAGGGTGTGGTTTTTGTAAAGCTTCCCAACAAATCTGATGCGGCCTATCTTCATCATCATGTTTATGAATGGAAAGTCCACTCTTTTAGGTTCTCCAAGGTTGACGAGATGGTGATGGTGCATGTGGACATCTCTCACGAAGTCCATGGCCTAGTCAGTTATGCGGGGTTCATCCCGTAGGTCGGTGGCAAGAAATACTGTGCAGAGTTTAATTAGTGCAACTTTGCTTGTCTGTAGTAAGTATTATTGTTCAGTACTTGATTTGTGTTTGTGAACCCTGTATTGTTTATTAGTACTGCCGCTTTTGGTGTGTGGTCAGTCCTGAAAACGGTCTATGTTAATGTCTGTCCACTCAATTCAGTATGTATATTTTGAAGTATCCAGATCATCTTTTTTGTGAGGACGGTTTATCAATTATGGTTAATTACACTCCAATATATGTATGCATTGTAGGATTTATCGCACCCACGAGGATTTCCAGTCCCATGGATGATCGGTCCATACGATTTGTCACGACCTTTGGACTGTCCTGCTTGTGGGAGTAGGCGGGGCCCCTACATGCCACCCGTAGTTGGACGATCAATCTTCTGTTTAGTACTTCAACATAGTGATTTCCTGGTAAGGATTCACTCGTGTCACGTCAAGTAAATCTTATTGATTTACTGTCTAAATCTTATTGATTTAATGTCATGTTTTCTTTCTTTTCCTGCAATTTTACGATGCAGGTTTTGCCATGTGACATTCATCACAGAATAAACTGTTTGGTTTGCTCTACGATGGCTATTTTTGCAGGTTTCACTTCTTATGTCGTGTCAGTAACGAAGGCATTGTCCATCACTTATATTACTGGAAAAAATTGGATCAGTCTGTTGTCTGAGTACAAGCTGAATCCCTATGATGAACTGCAGTTTGGTTTAACAAAAACGCCACAATTAATCCTTCTCGCGTTTAAAAGAAATGAAGAAAAAAACTGGATCACGGTTATGAAGCCTAGTCAAGTTAGAAAGCTGATCATAGCAGACCAGACACGATCGCCGATGTCTCACACATCGGTACCACCTTCAGCAACGGATCGAGCACCGGCAGTTGCTCTAGCACTAACAGCGGCAGCAGCTCAGTCTGATCCAGCAGAGGATTGGGCACCGACCGCGTCAGCGGATCAGTTGATCTACCGGACGATCGGGCATCGACACCGGCACCTGCTTCGACACCGGCACCAGCTCTACAAGGAGCACCATCTCCGGCAGCAGCAGCGGCTTCGGCACCTGCACCAACACTTGCACTTGCATCTGCTCCGGCCCGTGCAGCGGCAACCGAATGAGCAGTTGCACCGGCAACAGACTGGGCTGCAGTTCACACTTCATATACCAAAGTCCTTACAAAAACCGACATGTCCACCTTCTTGGTAAGCATTGGCCGCCCAATGGTTTGTTCTTTTTTCTTTCCATGTTGTTTCGCATGATTCAATATGTTGATCTAACTGTTTGGGTATGTCTTCTTGTTTGCAAACAGAGAATTCCTAGAGCAACGAGGGAGTCGTTCAACAATCTGGGCAACAGCGGCCAAGTTTCTCTTACCATGCACAGCCTTGGTGTGAATGAACCTGCTCAATATATCGTAAGTACAAAGGATGGTCGCATGATGATTGATGCTAAAGGATGGTCAAGGTTCAAATCTAAATCATATCTTGCGGTAGGGGATGATCTCAAAATCAAACTTTCTCGGCAAGGAGAGCTGGTCCAAATCAACTTTGAAATTCTTCAGTAGCAGCACGCAACTGCCTAACTGATCTATCCTCCGAGAGATTTTGATGTAATAATCTGGCATGGTGAAACAAGTGTCCTGTGTGTATAAGTAATACGACAGTATTATTTATCATATGGTATATCGTTGATAGAATTGCAACTCTCATTGCTGGTTAGGAACTGTCGTTTGATTTCATCCCAACAGCTGTCGTGCTTTATTCATTTTGTGTATTCACCTTGCAACAGCATCTAAAACCAGCACCGTAATGATCACTTGCAATATGAAAAGCACTGAGGTAGAACACATGGGCCCCCAAACATGCAGGGTGGGCCTGCGGCCCAATGTCCAGAACCGTGAGCCTGTTTGAGTATTATATTCTCAGCTGAACCCCCATAATGCCCGTGCGTTGCACGTAACATCATGATGCATGTGTATGAGTATTTTATCTTGTGAGAGAAAAGGATGAACGAGGGAAGGCCTTATTGGCAAATATGGAGAGGTGTGTGGGTACCTTTTTGCAAAATTGCCATAGTTTCCTTCCTATCCGTCAGATATAAATTGGACGGCCTATATTGCAGGATGGCAGGCACACCATCATCACCAACTCATCTATACTGTCTAAAAAACAACTCTGTTTTTTATAATTATATATGTTATATATATTCCCCTTGATTTTTCTTATGTATAAAGTTGTGATATAAAATATTTGTATATTTCTTTACAGAGGGAGTATCTCTCTGTCAAAAATATACTTTTGTGTAACAGTTACTCCTATCTTTCTACTTCCTTTCGCTGATATGTGGGGCATCCGGCAACGGGTCCACGTGCCATATGCACAAATTAGAGTGCAGAACTGCACGGTAGACACACCCCTGTCGTAGCGCCGCAGTAATGCCCAGTGAGTCGTCAAATCACAAACCCCACCTTTCCAGCTTTAGTAGTAAGCTGGACGGACGAAGCAACAATATTTCACTGGGCCTGAATCCCCTTCTCCCTCGTCTGCTTGTTCAGAGAAAACCCCCTCTCGGTGATTGCATAGGGTTTTCTCATGGAGAACCAGGTACGAATTCTTCATCCATCCCCGATAAATCCAAGTCCCTTGGTCGCGGGTAATCCTAGGATGGCAGCCGCCGCCATTGATGCATTTTTCTTCCTACCGAATCTAATGTGTTTCATTTGCGGTGCCCAAAGTGCGAGGACCCTACAGGTTTCTGTGCCCTCGGCGAGACGCCACACTTGTTCCTTCTCATCCTAACACAGGATTTTAAAACGCGCACAGTATGTTCCTAGAATCCTCTTTTCTATCCGGGAGGGTGGGGCTTTTTTGAACATGCTGTCGACTAATTTGGAAATTTGGATTGCTATATTTGGATAAAAGGTACTACCAGTACGATGGTAACACTGACATGAAGGAGGAAGTTATTTCTAGATTTGGATAGGGAATACATTGTGTTCTCATATTATTTTTCCTGCAGTGCATTATTTGCTCTGCCAGAACACATGTACTCAAGATGCTCGGCCTTTCCATAACTGAATACACCAGTTTAATGGTCACAGTGAAGACAAACCATGGATATAAGTTTCGAGTTGGGTTCATGAACCAAGAAGATCGCTGCTTTTTTTATGGCCGAACTTGGATAAATTTTATCAAGTGTTACAGACTGAAAGTTCGCGCACGAATGTTGATGGAAATAGAAGAACCTGGTCTCATTTTCACTGCGATCTTCCACCGCGACGTCGTTCCAATTGTTCATCCATGTTAGTTTTGTATCTGGTTCTTGCTTGTTGTCTCGATTACTTCTTAATCCACCTATTATGTCTAACTAATCACAATTTAACTTTAGAAGTAGCAACGAATCTCTCACGAAGATGCTACTTCTAACTAATATTTTCTTATAATTGGTGGCACGTCTAGGTTTTTTTCAGAGTTAAGCAGGCTGCTCGTTTGTTATTCTGTAACAACTCGGTTGCTACTGATGGCACTGAAGTTGACTGGGACGACATCCACAAGTTCCTACACTTTATTGATCGTATTGAGGTCCTTGTGGGGCGTTTCAATGGTGGAAGGCCACGTGGGATATGTGTGCCACTGCTGCACTCGTTGAACAGGTCCAACTGTGTCGAGAAACTTATGGTACAAGCTGTTTTCTGTTATATATGTTATTCATAACTATTGCTTATACACAGTTTTACAGTTGTGATCTTCTTGAAACAGAAACTGCCCAGTTCTATTGTTCCTATACAGATGCCTGACCATGGTCGGGTCAGACTTGCGCTTGGTCACAACATGATGTTTATGTCGACCTACTCCATTCCCCTTGGAGGTGAAAAGATACTTATTCATGGGTGGTCTCAAATAATGAAGGCCCGTCCATCTTGGAGAATAGGACAGAAGATTATGTTCCTGCTTTTCCATGGCTCTAAAGCGAATATCCTGTTTATTGACCACATTGCGAGATGAAGCCACTTTCAGAAGGTTGTGGATGCTGGTGGTGGCGCTGGGCCTTGTCCAGGGCTTGGCGGCCTCACCCTTGGTTAATCAGAGGCAAAGTAGCACTGTTCGAGGCATGCTTTGTACAGTTGAACCTGTATAAGTACTCATACTGCTTTCATCTATAGTTGTTAAGTGCCCCTGCTGGTTTCAGTTAAGGTTGTTAAGTAATCCTGCTGCTTTTACAGTTTGTCGTGTTTCTTCAGTCCTGTCTTCCTCCAGCCGCCAAAACCAAACTAGCGCCGGCGGGGCCGCCTGCTTCCGCCTCCCACGACTGGCTGCGCCTCAGCGCACGCATCACCGCCCCACCGTCTCCTAAATCGTCAACACCGACGTCTGAGGCCTTGCCGTTGTCCTCCGCGCGCTTTGGTGCGCTCGCCGCGGCACCACCCTCTCGCCTTGTCAACATGGACAACAAACAACATGAATCAGCAAAAGTACGTGGAGAGGATGACAGTAGGGGCCCACCATGTCAGCGTATGGAAAAATAAAATGCTTCCTCCTAGTGTTTTCCTGATATATGGGAGCCACGACATTGTGAGCGTATATAGTCAATAGACAAGAGAATAACACAAGATCGGCTGACACCTCGGACGTAGCTGCTCGAGCAGTATTTTTTGTTATTGTTGAGACGGAGCAGGGTTTGAACTAGGCTGTGGCCCATCTAGCCCAGGCTTATATTTTATGTTCACCATGTGACCAGCCCAGCTATTTTTTGTTTGTGAAAATGAGCCCAGTTTATGTTTTCTAAAGAATACCCAATCCAGGCCTACTTATTTTTCTACGCCCTGATGTGCTGCAACTCGTTCAAGATGCCTGCAAATCTTGAAAGTAATATGAAATGGGTTGTAAATGTAAAAATAGATGACAAATTGGCAATACTTTATAATTTCTGAATTTTTTCACATTTTCAGATTCCTATTTCATGGGCATTAACCTAATTTAAATATATCTTCAAAGTACTTTAAATCTCGCTCGACATTTCGGTATTAAAAATAGTTTCGAACCCACAGAAATATGCGAAATTGGCCCTGGCCAACCAAAAAAATGGACTGCAATAAATTGCATAAGAAGTCGCAATGAGCTATATATAAATTATTAAAAAAAGAGGGAATGGTCTGACTTGTGGGCCTATTAAGTTGATGCGTATGCAAGATTTTTTTAGTTATTATATACGTCAACAAATGATTCTATCAGACGTAATCGTTGGATGTCAATCCAACGGCCGTCGTGTTGCTTCAATCTCTTATCTTCTTGCTCCAGCCGCCAAATCTAGCGCCGATGGGACTGCCTGCTCCCGCCTCCTGTGTAGGCCTCACCGCCCCCTACTACTCCCACCACTGGCCAGGGCATCCCTCTACTCACCCACATCCCCTGTTATTTTGCGACGACGGCAGCCTCACACCGCAGCCGAACCAGTGAACCCTCGTACTCCTCTCCGCGTGGGCATCCACTGCCTCGTCTTCCCCGGCTCCGTGACGTCCCCTTCCTAGGCCTCACCTCGTCCACTGCCCCGGTTCTCTCAGAGCGGTGTGGTCAACGTGGTCAAGGAACGACTTTGATAACCCACAAATGTAGGGGATCGCAACAGCTTTCGAGGGTAGAGTATTCAACCCAAATTTATTGATTCGACACAAGGGGAGCCAAAGAATATTCTCAAGTATTAGCAGTTGAGTTGTCAATTCAACCACACCTTGATAACTTAATATCTACAGCAAAGTATTTAGTAGCACAGTAATATGATAGTATTGGTAACGGTAACAAAAGTAACGAAAGCAAAAGTAATATTTTTGGTGTTTTGTAGTGATTGTAACAGTAGCAACGAAAATGTAAATAAGCGAAGACCAGTATATGGAAAGCTCGTAGGCATTGGATCGGTGATGGATAATTATGCCGGATGCGGTTCATCATGTAACAGTCATAACATAGGGTGACATAGAACTAGCTCCAATTCATCAATGTAATGTAGGCATGTATTCCGAATATAGTCATACCTGCTTATGGAAAAGAACTTGCATGACATATTTTGTCCTACCCTCCCGTGGCAGCGGGGTCCTAATGGAAACTAAGGGATATTAAGGCCTCCTTTTAATAGAGAACCGGAACAAATCATTAGCACTTAGTGAATACATGAACTCCTCAAACTATGGTCATCACCGGGAGTGGTCCCGATTATTGTCACTTCGGGGTTGCCGGATCATAACACATAGTAGGTGACTATAGACTTGCAAGATAGGATCAAGATCTCACATATATTCATGAAAACATAATAGGTTCAGATCTGAAATCATGGCACATCAATCTCAGAACATAGTGGATACTAGGGATGACACCCTAACAAAACTAACTCGATTACATGATAGATCTCATCCAACCCATCACCGTCCAGCAAGCCTACGATGGAATTACTCACGCACGGCGGTGAGCATCATGAAATTGGTGATGGAGGATGGTTGATGATGACGACGGCGACGAATCCCCCTCTCTGGAGCCCCGAACAGACTCCAGATCAGCCCTCCCGAGAGGTTTTAGGGCTTGGCGGCGGCTCCGTATCGTAAAACGCGATGATTTCTTCTCCTTGATTTTTTTCTCCCCGAAAGCAAATATATAGAGTTGGAGTTGGCGTCGGAGGAGCTCTAGGGGGCCCACGAAGTAGGGGGCGCGCCCCCCACCCTCGTGGACAGGTGGTGGGCCCCCTGGCCTTCATCTTTTGCAAGGATTTTTTATTATTTCTGAAAAGTTGTTCCGTGAAGTTTCAGGTCATTCCGAGAACTTTTTTTTCTGCACATAAATAACATCATGGCAATTCTGCTGAAAACAGCATCAGTCCAGGTTAGTTCCATTCAAATCATGCAAGTTAGAGTCCAAAACAAGGGCAGAAGTGTTTGTAGAAGTAGATACGACGCAGACGTATCAACTCCCCCAAGCTTAAACCTTTGCTTGTCCTCAAGCAATTTAGTTGACAAACTGAAAGTGATAAAGAAAAACTTTTACAAAATCTGTTTGCTCTTGTTGTTGTAAATATGTAAAGCCAGCATTCAAGTTTTCAGCAAAGATTATATCTAACCATATTTGCAATAATTCTCAGGTCTCATGTTTACTCATATCAATGGCATAATCAACTAGCGAGCGATAATAATAAATCTCGGATGACAACACTTTCTCAAAACAATCATGATATAATATAACAAGATGGTATCTCGCTAGCCCTTTCTGAGACCGCAAAACATAAATGCAGAGCTCCTTTAAAGATCAAGGACTGACTAGATATTGTAATTCATGGTAAAAGAGATCCAATCATAGTCATACCCAATATAAACTAATAGTAATGAATGCAAATGACAGTTGTGCTCTCCAGCTAGTGCTTTTTAATAAGAGGGTGATGACTCAACATAAAAGTAAATAGATAGGCCCTTCGCAGAGGGAAGCAGGGATTTGTAGAGGTTCCAGAGCTCGGTTTTGAAATAGAGATAAATAATATTTTGAGCGACATACTTTCATTGTCAACATAACAACTAAGAGACGGCGATATCTTCCATGCTATACACATTATAGGCGGTTCCCAAACAGAATGGTAAAGTTTATACTCCCCCTCCACCAACAAGCATCAATCCATGACTTGCTCGAAACAACGAGTGTCTCCAACTAGCAACAGTCCCAGGGGGAGTTTTGTTTGCAATTATTTTGATTTAGTTTGCATAAATCATGGGACTGGGCATCCCGGAGACCAGCCATTTTCTCGTGAATGAGGAGCGGAGTCCACTCCTCTTGAGAATAACCCGCCTAACATGGAAGATAAGGGCAGCCCTAGTTGATACATGAGCTATTCGAGCATACAAAACAGAATGTTTATTTGAAGGTTTAGAGTTTGGCACATACAAATTTACTTGGAACGGCAGGTAGATACCGCATATAGGACGGTATAGTGGACTCATATGGAATAACTTTGGGGTTTAAGGGATTGGATGCACAAGCAGTATTCCCGCTTAGTACAAGTGAAGGCTAGCAAAAGACTGGGAAGCGACCAACTAGAGAGCGACAATAGTCATGAACATGCTTTAAAATTAATAAACATTGGATTCAAGCATGAGTAGGATATAATCCATCATGAACATAAATGTCGTGAAGGCTATCTTGATTTGTTTCAACTACATGCGTGAACATGTGCCAAGTCAAGTCACTTAAATCATTCAAAGGAGGATACCACCTCATCATACCACATCACAACCATTTTAATAGCATGTTGGCACGCAAGGTAAACCATTATAACTCATAGCTAATTAAGCATGGCACAAGCAACTATGATCTCTAATTGTCATTGCAAACATGTTTATCCATAATAAGCTGAATCCGGAACGATGAACTCATCATATTTACAAAAGCAATAGAGGTCGAGTTCATACCAGCTTTTCTCATCTCAGTCAGTCCATCATACATCATCATAATTGCCTTTCACTTGCACGTCCGAACGAAGTGAATAATAATAAGAGTGCATGTGCATTGGACTAAGCTGGAATCTGCGAGCATTCAATAGGCAGGAGAAATAAGGCAATATGGGCTCTTGGTTAAATCAACAATAATGCATATAAGAGCCACTTCAGCAATTTAATCATGGTCTTCTCCTATCGAACTCCAAAGAAAAGAAAAGAAATAAAATTATTTACAGAGGAAAGCTCCCAACAAGCAAAAGAAGAACGGGAAATCTTTTGGGTTTTCTTTTTAATTATTACTACTCAGCAGGAAAAGTAAACTAACTAGAAGCTATTACTATTTTTTTGGTTTTTCTTAAAGTTTAACAAACACACAAGAAGAAAGCAAGAAAAAGAAAATAAACTAGCATGGATATTACAGTTAAAAAGTATGAGCACCGACATATAGCAATGAGTGTGTGAACATAAATGTAATGTCGGTGGGAAATACATACTTCCCCAAGCTTAGGCTTTTGGCCTAAGTTGGTTCATTGCCAAGGATGGCCTGGCGGATATTCGTAGGTATAGATGGGGTCGTACTGCGATGCAGCGGCTATCGCCTCCCGAGCTGCAGCGTGGCGTCGAGCTGCCTCCACCCTTCTCTCGTACTCGTCTGCCTCCTCTCTAGTAATAATATATCTTCCTTTTTCCTGATAATCAGAGAAGGCAGGAGCAGGGAGAGTAATACGGACAGCATGCCGTCTGTCAAAGATTAGTAGGTACTGGAGAGGTGATTCACTCCTCTCAATAAACTGGTGGTGGATCATAGCATTATAGTCTAAATAAGTAGGAGGTAACTCCATATCATCCTCACGAACGTCCACATCAAGAAAATCAGCTAAGCGGGTTGCATAAATTCCTCCAAAGAAATCTCCATCATATCTATTATGATGCAACCTACGTGCAACAATGGCTCCCATATTATAAGATTGGTCTCGTAACACAGCACTCCTAAGAATACTGAGATCAGGGACACACATGTGACATGCTTCATCTTTACCATTTATGCATCTACCTATGAAGAGAGCAGAATAATGTATAGCAGGAAAGTGAATGCTCCCTATGGTAGCTTGTGCTATATCTCTAGATTCTCCTACAGTTATACCAGCAAGAAAGTCTCTAAATTCAGATTTACGGAGATCACTAACACTACCCCATTGTGGAAGTTTGCAAGCAGAAGTAAAATCCTCTAAGTCCATGGTATAAGATTTCTCATAAAGATCAAACAGGACAGTTGGAGAATTACGTGAACATGAAAATTCGAACCTCCTCACAAATGAACTAGTGAGATGATGGTACTGGGGGCATTTGTTTGCCTCAAAGCTCACAACATCCCCGTTACGCAAATATGCATTGAATTCTTCCTTGGTTCCCGCTCGATCCATAAAATTTTCTGAAGGCCATTCACAAGGCCGCACTGGAGCGTCCCTTGGTGGCTCCTCATCCGCATCACGTATGACAAGCCTGGGTCCTTGCTTCCTTGAAGAACCACCTTGGAACATTTTCCTAAGCATATTTCTTCCTCTGAAAAATTTCCGAAATTTTTACTAACTTCAAACAAAAGTGAACCAACTTCAATAAAATTGATAGCAACTACTCCTACAAGTGCCTAGAGCCTATATCCAGCATTAGAACTACTTGGAACCATATAAATTTGACATGCAAGCTCAAGAACATGGTCACCTATGCAACAAAAATTTGCAATGAATAAAACACTAGAGCAAAAACTAATTGGACCAATGGAGGAGTCACATACTAAGGAACAATCTCCCCAAGCAGTTTTGTGAGAGGTGCATTGAGCAAGGAGATCGAAAATCACAGAAAGTGAGCTAGAACTCGTGCTTGAGCTGGATATTGGTGTTTGCGGGAGGAAGAAGGACTGTATGAGTGCAGGAATAAGTGGAGGAGGGCCACCATGGGCCCACGAGGCAGGGGGGTGCGCTCTGGGGGGTAGGGCGTGCCCTCCACCCTCGTGCCCAGGTGGTTGACCCCCCTGCTGCGTTCTAAGTGCCAGATATTCTCAAATATTCCAGAAAAATCATATTAAATTGGCAGGGCATTTGGAGAACTTTTATTTTCGGGGTATTTTTATATTGCACGGATAATTCAGGAAACAGACAGAAAAATACTATTTTTGCTTTATTTCAACTAAATAACAGAAAGTAAAAGTAGGGTACAGAAGGTTGTGCCTTCTAACTTCATCCATCTCATGATCATCAAAAGGAATCCACTAACAAGGTTGATCAAGTCTTGTTAACAAACTCATTCCGAATAACATGGAACCAGAGAAATTTCGAATAACACTATGTTACCTCAACGGGGATATGCACATCCCCAATAATAAGAATATCATATTTCTTCTTGACAGTAGGTAGAGGAAATTCAAAACCTCCAAAAATAATCGATGGAATTTTTTCAATAGAGTTGATACTGTGAACTTGAGGTTGTTTCGTTGGAAAGTGTATCGTATGCTCATTACCATTAACATGAAAAGTGACATTTCCTTTGTTGCAATCAATAACAGCCCCTGTAGTATTCAAAAAAGGTCTTCCAAGAATAATAGACATACTATCGTCCTCGGGAATATCAAGAATAACAAAGTCCGTTAAAATAGTAACGTTTGCAACCACAACAGGCACATCCTCACAAATACCGACAGGTATAGCAGTTGATTTATCAGCCATTTGCAAAGATATTTCAGTAGGTGTCAACATATTCAAATCAAGTCTACGATATAAAGAGAGATGCATAACACTAACACCGGCTCCAAGATCACATAAAGCAGTTTTAACATAATTTCTTTTAATGGAGCAAGGTATAGTAGGTACCCCTGGATCTCCAAGTTTCTTCGGTATTCCACCCTTAAAAGTATAATTAGCGAGCATGGTGGAAATTTCAGCTTCCGGTATCTTTCTCTTATTTGTAACAATATCTTTCATATAAAAAAACTTAGCATCAAGAATCATTTTGAGCAGATCAGTTAATCGCATACGCAAAAAGATAGGTCTAATCATTTCAGCAAAGCGCTCAAAATCCTCATCATCCTTTTTCTTGGATGGTTTGGGAGGAAAAGGCATGGGTTTTTTAACCCATGGTTCTCTTTCTTTACCATGTTTCCTAGCAACAAAGTCTCTCTTATCATAACTTGATTCTTTGATTGTGGGTTATCAAGATCAACAGCAGGTTCAATTTCTACATCATTATCATTACTAGGTTGAGCATCATCATGAACATCATCATTAACATTTTCACTAGGTTCATGTTCATTACCAGATTGTGTTTCAGCATTTGAAATAGAGATATCATTTGGATTCTCAGGTGGTTCAGCAATAGGTTCACTAGAAGTTTGCAAAGTCCTATCATTTTTAGAAGGACTAGGTGCATCAATATTATTACTCTGAGAATCTTGCTCAATTCTCTTAGGGTGGCCTTCAGGATACAAAGGTTCCTAAGTCATTCTAACAGTTCTAGTAGCCACTCTAACAGCATAATCACTTTTCTTACTATTCATTTCATTGAGCAAATCATTTTGAGCCTTAAGTACTTGTTCTATTTGAGTGGTAACCATTGAGGCATGTTTGGTAATGAGTTTAAGTTCACCTCTAACATCAGCCATGTAATCACCCAAGTGTTTAATCATATCGGAATTAAATTTCAATTGTCTACCAAAATAAGCATTGAAGTTTTCTTGTTTGACAATAAAATTATCAAACTCTTCTAAGCATTGTCTAGCAGACTTATAGTGAGGAATATCACCTTCATCAAATCTATAGAGAGAATTTACCTTTACTACCTGTGTCGGGTTATCAAGACCTGGAGGTTCTTCAATAGGTAATGGATTAAGATCATGTGTTTCTTCAACAGGCGGTAAATTAAGACAATGTATTTCTTCAATAGGAGGTAAATTCTTAACATCTCCAGCTTTAATACCTTTTTCTTACATAGATTTCTTTGCCTCTTGCATATCTCCTGGACTGAGAAATAGAACACCTCTCTTCTTCGGAGTCGGTTTAGGAATAGGCTCAGTAATTGGCTCAGGAGCTGGCTCAGGAATTTTCCAATTATTTTCGTTTGCCAACATATTATTCAATAGAATTTCAGCTTCATCCGGTGTTCTTTCCCTGAAAACAGAACCAGCATAACTATACAGGTAATCTCTGGAAGCATCGGTTAGTCCATTATAAAAGATATCAAGTATTTCATTTTTCTTAAGAGGATGATCAGGCAAAGCATTATAACTTGAGAAGCCTCCCCAAGCTTGTGGGAGACTCTCTTCTTCAATTTGCACAAAGTTGTATATTTCCCTCAAGGCAGCTTGTTTCTTATGAGCAGGAAATATTTAGCGAGAAGTAATAAATCATATCACGGGACTACGCACACAACCAGGATCAAGAGAATTAAACCATATCTTAGCATCACCCTTTAATGAGAACGGAAATATTTGAAGGATATAAAAGTAGCGAGATCTCTCATCATTAGTGAACAGGGTGGCTATATCATTTAATTTAGTAAGATGTTCCACAACAGTTTCAGATTCATAGCCATGAAAAGGATCAGATTCAACCAAAGTAATTATATGAGGATCAACAGAGAATTCATAATCCTTATCGGCAACACAAATAGGTGAAGTAGCAAAAGTAGGGTCGGGCCTCATTCTATCATTGAGAGATTGCTTATTCCATTTAACTAATAACCTCTTAAGCTCATCGCTATCTTTGCAAGCTAAAATAGCAGAAGAAGCTTCTTTATCAAAAATATAACCTTTAGGAATAACAGGCATGTTTTCATCATCAATTTCATCAACATAATCAGTTTCAATAATTTCTTTCTCTCTAGTCCTAGCAATTTGTTCATCAAGAAATTCACTAAGGGGCACAATAATATCAAGCATAGAAGTAGTTTCATCATAAGTATCATGCATAGCAGAAGTGGCATCATCAATAGCATGCGACATATCGGAACGAATAGCAGAAGCAGGTTTAGGTGTCGCAAGCTTACTCAAAACAGAAGGTGAATCAAGTGCAGAGCTAGATGGCAGTTCCTTATCTCCCCTCATAGTTGAGGGATAAATTGTTGTATTAGCATCTTTCAAGTTCTTCATAGTGACCAGCAGATATAAATCCCAAGTGACTCAAAGAATAGAGCTATGCTCCCCATCAACAGCGCCAGAAATTAGTCTTGATAACCCACAAGTGTAGGGAATCCCAACAACTTTCGAGAGTAGAGTATTCAACCCAAATTTATTGATTCGACACAAGGGGAGCCAAAGAATATTCTCAAGTATTAGCAGTTGAGTTGTCAATTCAACCACACCTGGATAACTTAATATCTGCAGCAAAGTATTTAGTAGCACAGTAATATGATAGTAGTGGTAACGGTAACAAAAGTAACGAAAGCAAAAGTAATATTTTGGTGTTTTGTAGTGATTGTAACAGTAGCAACGGAAAAGTAAATAAGCAAAGACCGGTATATGGAAAGCTCGTAGGCATTGGATTGGTGATGGATAATTATGCCGGATGCGGTTCTTCATGTAACAGTCATAACATAGGGTGACACAGAACTAGCTCCAATTCATCAATGTAATGTAGGCATGTATTCCGAATATAGTCATACGTGCTTATGGAAAAGAACTTGCATTACATCTTTTGTCCTACCCTCCCATGGCAGCGGGGTCCTAATGGAAACTAACGAATATTAAGGCCTCCTTTTAATAGAGAACCGGCACAAGCATTAGCACTTAGTGAATACAAGAACTCCTCAAACTATGGTCATCACCGGGAGTGGTCCCGATTATTGCCACTTCGGGGTTGCCGGATCATAACACATAGTAGGTGACTATAGACTTGCAAGATAGGATCAAGAACTCACATATATTCATGAAAACATAATAGGTTCAGATCTGAAATCATGGCACTCGGGCCCTAGTGCCAAGCATTAAGCATAGCAAAGTCATAGCAACATCAATCTCAGAACATAGTGGATACTAGGGATCAAACCCTAACAAAACTAACTCGATTACATGATAGATCTCATCCAACCCATCACCGTCCAGCAAGCCTACGATGGAATTACTCACGCATGGCGGTGAGCATCATAAAATTGGTGATGGAGGATGGTTGATGATGACGACGGCGACGAATCCCCCTCTCCGGAGCCCCGAACGGACTCCAGATCAGCCCTCCCGAGAGGTTTTAGGGCTTGGCGGCGGCTCCGTATCGTAAAACGCGATGATTTTTTCTCCTTGATTTTTTTATCCCCGAAAACAAATATATAGAATCGGAGTTGGCGTCGGAAGAGCTCCAGGGGGCCCACGAGGTAGGGGGGCGCGCCCCCCACCCTCGTGGACAGGTGGTGGGCCCCCTAGCCTTCATCTTTTGCAAGGATTTTTTATTATTTCTGAAAAGTTGTTCCGTGAAGTTACAGGTCATTCCGAGAACTTTTGTTTCTTCACAAAAATAACATCATGGCAATTCTGCTGAAAACAGCGTCAGTCCGGGTTAGTTCCATTCAAATCATGCAAGTTAGAGTCCAAAACAAGGGCAAAAGTGTTTGGAAAAGTAGATACGACGAAGACGTATCAGACTTCCATCGGAAGAGTACTGTACATGGAGAGGCTGACAGCTGGGTCCATGGCAGCCGCAAGGAAGTGCCTCCTTATTACGCGGAAAATAATTATTCCTCCACCTGACAGCAGGGACTCACCGGACGGGCCACCTTATTTGGCGAAAAAACGTTTCCCCCTTGACTGTTTGGACCCACCAGACGGGCCACCGTATTTCATGAAAAAAATGTTCCCCCCGCTGTCAGATCGGACGCACCGAAAGTGCCTCCTTATTACGTACAAAAAAATGGATACTCCCCCTGCTAGTTGGGACCCACCTTGGTGGGAGGCTGACTTGTGGGCCTACTAAGTTGACAGGAACAAAGTTCTTTGTTAACTTAGTCAATATGAACGATTCTAGCTTTAGTGACCGTACGATGTCCATCCAACGGCCGTAGTGCTTCTTCAACCTCTGGCCTTCTTGCTCCAGCCGCCCAAAGCAGCGCCAGTCGTGCCGCATGCTCCTGCCTCCCGTGGCCGGCTGTGCTACCGCGGAGGCCTCACCGCCCCCTACTATTCCCACCGCTGGCCAGGCCCTGCAGCGACGGCAGCCTCGCACCGCAGCCGAACCAGTGAACCCTCGTACTCCTCTCCGCGCGGGCTTCCACTGTCGCGTCTTCCCCAGCTCCGTATCGTCCCCTTCCTAGGCCTCGATGTCGTCCACCACCCTGGTGCTCTTGGCGCGGCATGGTCAATGTGGTCAAAGAACGACTTCCATCGAAAGAGTATTGTACGTGGAGAGGCTGACAGCTGGGTCCACGGCGGCCGCAAGGAAGTGCCTCCTTATTACGTGCAAAATAATTATTCCTCCACCTGACAGCAGGGACCCACCGGACGGGCAAATGTATTTCACGAAAAAAATGTTTCCCCCGGACTGCTGGGATCTACCAGCTACATCTTCGCATGCAATGAAGTGCGTCCGGGCAAAAAAAACGATTCGCCCCCCTGACTGTTGGGACCCACCAGCTACATCTTCACACGCAAGGAAGTGCGTGACAGTCAAGACCCACCTGGTCGAAGCGTACGTAGCTTTGTCATTCCGGTCGTGAACGTGTACGTACATACTGGTCGATGTAGAGGCGTGCACGTGTCGTAGTAGAGGCACGCACGAAGCATGTACACATACGTACAGCGGCTAGGGTGCAAGAAAGTAAATACGGCCATGTACGTACATACGGGCGGGGTCTTGAACGCCTACTCGCGCGTACGTACGGCTAGGGCTCGTGTACATGGCTGGGTAGGAACAGAGAAACCGCGTCGTCGTCGTGTTCATGGGGAGGCAACGAAATGCTTCGTGTTCATCGGGAGGCAACGGAGCGCGTGGGAGCCAACCGGCTTGGACAGAACAGCAGATAGAAACGAGGCCTGGCATACCACAGAATGGAGGAAACGACCTTGTGTTTGACCGGCCACGTTTGAAACGGGATCCTGTTCATCGGGAGGGGTCTGGCGTACCGCAAAATGGAGGAAACGGACCTCCTACGGTCGAAACGGGGGTCCTGTTGATCGGGAGGGGAGTGGCATACCGCAAAATGGAGGAAACAGACTTGTGTTGGAGTGCTACGGTCGAAACGGGGGTCCTGTTCATCGGGAGGGGTGTGGCGTACCGCAAAACGGGACTCCACGGCATACTGTTCATCTCCACCGTCGACCCCTCCAGCCTCCACGGGCTACTGTTCATCCACCGTCGACCTCCTCCGGCCTCCACCTGCGACTGTTCATCCACGGGCTCCTGTTCAACCTGCCTCCACTCCGCCCTACTCCACCGGCTACTGTTCAACCAGCCCTCTCCACGGGCTCCTGTTCAACAACCCCTCCACGGGCTACTGTTCGTCCAGCCCTCCACCATCTACTTTTCATCCAGCCCTCCACGGGGTGGTCCTCTTCATCCAGCCCTCCATAGGGTCTTGTTCATCCAGCCCCAAATGCCCTCGATTGATCGGGGTCCTGTTCATCCAGAGGCAACACCACGGGGTCGTGTTCATCCACCCCCACTGGGAACTGTTCATCCAAACCCCCCAACAACGCTCATTGTTCATCCAGAGGCAGCATCGATCGGCTTCAGTTAGCAGCAGTAGCTAAGGAATCGCTCGATCGGGTTCTGTTGGGGATGTAACTACTGAGTGTAAACCGCCCAGGAGGGGCCGGTTCACCCTCAGCTATATTGAAGCCCACAAAGACTCGAGTCGGGCGCTTTACTATGAAACTTAGAGGCCGGAGCCCAAAGGCGGATTAGGGCCCATAATGGTAAAACCGCCATAGTCATGTAACTTGTGTTGTAAGATAAGGAAGGAGAGACCGAGGCCGAACACTTGTGCGAAGTCGGCCTCGGGACTCTCAGAGACCAGCAGGCGCCAACCCATGTATATAAGGGGACGACCCGGCGGCGGCTTAAGGACAGACAACAACAACTCGAGGTCTAGGCGAAGCTGTTTGCTCCCTAGTCATCGAGACCACATCAATCCCATCACAAACTAGACGTAGGCTTTTACCTTCATCGAAGGGGCCGAACTAGTATAACTCTCGTGTCTTTGCGTCCGCTTTAACCCCTCCATGTTAACCCGTAGCGATGGCTCCGCGACTAAGTCCTTTCATGAGGACATCTGCCGTGACAAAACCATGACAGTTGGCGCCAACCGTGGGGCTATCGCACGATGGTTTGATGATCTTGGAGGGCAAGCTCGAAGGACTTGAAGGCTACGCTGTGGGCCGGATGACCAAGAGTCGTCGCGGCAAGCTCTACATCGACGATGCAGGCTGGGGCCCCGACGCTGGCTCGATGGAGTACGGGTACCGGGTCCCCTTTGGTGGCATACACGTTTTCATCGGCAAGATCGGTGAGCCAGGGCCTGAGCCGGACATCTGCACCGACCTCGTCGAGACGGCTCAGCGTGCGAAACCTGCCCAGCTAAACCGGCCGTCAAGCGTGCCTTCGTCGGGAGTCATCCACGAGAGGAAGTTATGAGGACGGATCGAGAATCTGGTGGATAAACCGTCGTCTACTCGATGACGAGTCGTCGGCCGAGAAACTGAGTCTCTATATCAGCTGCAAGATGGCCGGATTGGGGGCTGTTCCGAAGGTGACAGTATTCCGGACCCCTCTGATCTACCCAGCCGGGTTGGAATATTCATGGCCGGTACACAAGCAACACTTCACTCTTCGACCGCTGCGACAATGATTGCCGGTTCAACGGTGGCGGCGGCAGCCGGGAGAGGCCCGTGGCCCTCCGCTCAAGTTTTATCAGAACTATTCGATGCGTTGGCTGTGCTCATGGCAGAGGTTAACCCGGCGAACCAGGACATTCATAATGCGGAGATTGCGAAGGTGAAGGAACAAATCACTCAGGCTAAAGCGGATCTGGCAGCTGCAGACGCCAGGATGGCGGCAGAGCGGGCCGCTATGGATGCGCAGGCTTATAGGGTCATGCTGGATCAGAGCGCGTCGCATGAAGTCATGAAGAGGAAATACAGATCCCGTTTGCCTTCAGTTTTCGAGGGAAGAAATCTCTTCAACACCCCAGGAGCAGGGACCAGTAATCCGCCGGTGGTAAACCGGGTGGAAGCACCTGGGACGGGCGCGCCGGTTCATCCCCGCATAATAGATCTACTCGCCATAATGCCAAGATGCCTCGGGCTGTGCAAACACCTCAGTCACTACTCCAACCCGATGGATAACCTTGTTGCAGCTGCGGCACGGTTGAGGCGATTCCAATTGAAGGCGATTCACCACGAGGCGGTAGAGAGACGCCGGGTCAAGGAACTCCTTAGGACAGCTCGTCCAACAGAAGCGATTCGCATACCGCGACGGATCCACTCTACCCCCGCCCAAGCGAAGCTATAGCAGCACGTGGATGAACCGGCCATATCAAGTAATGCACGGCGCGGTGTGCCCCGTGGCAACAACCCGGCAGGTGGTTTCGACAACGCTGAGGAGGTGGTGGACCGGGCCCGGGCACGCAGGGAGGCCGAATTAGCATCGCAGCATCAGGATTATCAGCTTACGCCGGTTCGTCCGACCATCTTTGAGCCTGGAGTTACCTCTAGCTCTTTGGGGGTGCCTTGCCTCGTCCCCGCTTTACGCAATGTACGCTTGCCCAAGGATTTCAAGGGGCCGCGCAAGGTGCCAAATTACACCGCCGATCTGGCTCCAGAAGCATGGATAGAAAGTTATGAGATGGCCATGGAGATGCTGGATGTGGATGAAGCCGCGTGTGCGAAGTACTTCACCATGATTTGGAGGGCACGGCCCGTGCTTGGTTGAAAAGCTTTCCACCCAATTCTATCGGTTCATGGGCCCATTCGCGGACCGGTTCATTCAGAATTTCAAAGATACCGTAAGCAGCCCATGTCTGTGGTGGACTTGGCGGCTTGTGTCCGTGGTGAAGGGAGTCAACAACCCATTGGGTGCGCCGTGTTTGAAATCTTACATTCTTCGACGGATCAACGCTGATTCTGCGATCTTGACCCTAGAGGGCAACTGCCGGTTTAAACCTTTAAAGTTGAAAGGGGGACGCATGAAGCGGTTTTGCAACGACATGGGCACTCTCATGGGCGCTTTAGTGAAGTATGCTGGTTCTGATAGTACCAAGGATCCCGAGTCTGATGATGATGATGAGACAGAAGGGAAAGAAGAACAAAGAACTCCAAAAGCCAGCAGCATCACTCGGCGGTAATGGTGGAAGTAAGCATAAAGCTTAACGGCAACATGGACTTCAGAGCCAACACCAACGCAAGATGACAAGGGCCAGTGGCGCAAGGGTAAACAGCCGAATCGAGGTGGGCGCCTAATCCCAATCCGGACCGCTTGAACTATCTGTTGAATCAACCCTGTCCGAAGCATGGGACGAAGGAGGTGCCAGCAAATCACCTCTAGAAGGATTGTTACATTATGCAGGAGTTCAAAAGTTCTAATGCTTTCCGGTATGATCAAGGTTCCGCGGCGGTTCGTGGTCCGCCCGGTTACGGTGGAGGAAATTCGTTCGTGGTTTAATGGTAATCCGGCGGACATAACAATCGAACAATCAGAATAACCTGTGGTGGTTACAATCAGCAGCAGCAGCAGTCGGGTTATCAGAGCAACCCAAAGCAGTTGAATAGTGGGCAGTACCACGTCTTCACCACCAGCTTAGACAAGCGAGACCGGAAGCTTTAGAAGCGGGCAGTCAACGTTTTGAACCGCCGTGCCTCATTACCTATGCTGGTCGAGCAGCCCATTGTGTGGAGTAGAGAGGATCATCCTCCCGGGTTGACAATCCGGTCAGCTAGCCTCGTGGTGGCACCTTAGGTGGAGGTTATAAGTTCACCAAGGTGCTTATGGACGGAGGGAGCAGCATCAACGTCACTGTACTACGAGACCTTCCGTCGTATGGGGTTAACAGATAAACATCTCAAACCGCCCAATACAAAGTGTTCCATGGTGTGGTGCACAGCAAGTCAGCGATCCGGTTGGTAAAATAGCTCTGGAGGTGGCCTTCGGGGATGAACATGACTCCAGATCAGAAACATTGACGTTTGAAGTGGTGAAAATTCAAAGTCCATATCACGCCATGTTTGGGCGGCCGGCTTATGCCAAGTTCATGGCACGACCTTGTTATATCTATTTGCAGCTCAAGATGCCGGGTCACAAGGGGACAATAACGGTTCATGGGAGCCACAAGATCGCTTTGGAGTGTGAGGAAGGTGATGCGGCTTACGCAGAGTCGGTTTGTGCCACCGAGGAGCTGAAGTATTATAAGGACAATATTGATCCGGCGGACATGACTCCATTGAAGAAGCCAACTACAGAGCACGATCCGGCCCTGAAGTTCAAATCGGCAGCTGAGACTAAGCTTGTTGACTTCGTACCTGGCGATTCGTCCAAGCAGTTCAGCATCAGTGCCAACTTGGATCCAAAATAGGAAAGCGCGCTCATCGAGTTCATCCATGAGAATCGGGAAATTTTTGCATGGAAGCCTTCTGACATGCTAGGTGTACCGAGGGAGCTCGCTGAGCACACTCTTAATGTTGATCCCAAGTACAAACCGGTAAAGCAGTTTCTCCGCCGGTTTAACAAGGAGAGGCGTAAGGCCATTGGAGAGGAGGTAGCCAGGCTCTTAGCAGCGGGCTTTATCGTTGAAGTTTTCCATCCGAGTGGCTTGCTAATCCGGTGCTCGTCCTTAAGAAAACGGCACTTGGCGATGTGTGTGGATTACAGATCTTAACAAGGCTTGTCCAAGAGATCCTTTTGCCCTCCCCGCATTGACCAGATTATTGATGCCATTGTGGGTTGTGAGCGCTTGAGCTTTTTGGATGCGATTCGGATATCATCGATCAAGATGGCGGTTAAGGACCAGGAGAAGACAGCGTTTATCACCCCTTTGGAGCCTTCGCTATGTGTCTATGCCTTTGGGCTCAAGAGCGCCCAAGCAACGATCAACGCTGTGTATGTAATTGCTTGCATAAACAGATCGACCGTAATGTGCATGCCTATGTGGATGATATTGTGGTTAAGTCAAGGAAGAAGGAAACAGCGATTGATGATTTGAAAGAAACCTTTGACAACCTGCGGGTTTACAAGATGATGCTCAACCCGCCAAATGTGTTTTTGGTGTTCCGCAGCAAGTTATTGGGTTTTCGTGTCCAACAGGGGATTGAAGCTAATCCGAGAAGATTACGGCTATCACCTCCTGGCTAAACCAAAGTGTATTAATGATGTCCAGCGTTTGGCGGGCCGGATTGCCACGCTAAGCAGGTTTATCAGCCGCCTCGGAGAGAAGGCCATCCCTTTATACCAGATGCTGAAGAAGACAGATCAGTTTGTCTGGAGACCAGCCGCTGATGAAGCGTTGGAGGACTTAAAGCGGCAACTGGCCAACCCGCCTATGCTCACCGCTCCCAACGACAAGGAGCCACTTCTGCTATATGTTGCTGCTAACGCCAGGGCGGTTAGTGTGGCCATCATGGTAGAGCGGAAGGAGGCAGGGAAGGAGCATCCGGTTCAACATCCGGTTTATTATTATCAGCGAGGTGCTTATTGAATCTAAGCAAAGATATCCGCATTGGCAGAAGCTGGTGTATGGAGTTTTTATGGCAAGCCGGAAGCTGAAGCAGTATTTCCAAGGGCACCCCATCACGGTGGTCAGTTCAGCTCCCTTAGGTGATATCATACAGAACCGGGAGGCGACTGGCCGGATTGCCAAGTGGGTTGTAGAGCTTGGGCCGCACGGTTTGAAGTATGTACCTCGGACGGCAGTGAAATCTCAAGCACTTGTGGATTTCAATAATGATTGGACGGAGTTGCAAGCGCCTGAAGAAAAGCCGGATCATACATATTGGACCATCCATTTTGACGGATCCAGGCAGTTGGAGGGCTCGGGAGCTGGAGTCGTATTAATTTCCCCACGAGGTGACAAGTTTTGTTACGTTCTCCGCTTAATGTTCCCTTGTACTAACAATGCAGCTGAGTATGAAGCCTTGCTCGATGGTCTTCGGATGGCTAAGGAGATGAATCTCAGCCGGGTTAAGTGCTTCGGTGACTCGGACCTAGTGGCTCAACAGGTGTCTGGCACTTGGGATTCAAAGGACCCACTCATGGCTGCATATCGTCGTGAGGTGGATGTTGTCGCAGGACATTTCAAGGGCTATCAGGTGGACCACGTGTACCGTCGGAAGAATGAAGCGGCGGACACTTTAAGCCGGTTGGGCTCTCAACGCAAACCGTCCCGCCTAATGTTTTTCTCGACGATCGCACAATCCGTCTCACCAAGCTCCCTGGTGAAGCGGATTTGGCTGTTCCTGATCCGGAGGCTCAATTGGTGGCAGCTCTGCGCGTCACTCCGGATTGACGCCCTTATCTGGTGTACATGAACCGGGCGAAGTTACCGAAGATGAGACGCTGGTCTGACAGATAGTTCGGCGGTCTAAGTCTATGACCATTGTTAATGGCGAAGTTGCATCATTGCGAAGGTGTCGTAGGCGTTTCAATGATGTGTGTCCCCGAGGAAGGCTGTGAAATATTGCGTGAGATCCACGGCGAGACTGTGGTCACCACGCGGTTCAAAATCCTTGGTGGATAAAGCGCCCGCCACGGTTTCTATTGGTTGACCGCCCATGCCGATGCGGAAGATCTGGTCGACGATGTGATGGTTGCCAAAAGTTTTCCAGACGTGCTCATGTACCGCCCAAGAATTGAGGATGATTCCAATTACTTGGCCGCTTATGCACTTGGGGTTGATATGGTTGACCTTTCAAAAGGTCCAAGGACAAGAAGACCCACTGTTGGTGGCGGTTGACAAATTTACAAAGTGGGTAGAGGCGAACTGTTAGCAAGTGTGATGCGCCACGGCGGTTCAGTTCATCAAAAAAGTGATTTTCCGGTTTGGTTTTCCACATAGTATCATTACAGATAATGGCACCAATATTTCCAAAGGTGCCATGAAGGAGTTCTGCGAACGTGAGCACATCCGGCTTGACGCTTTCTTGAGAGCTCACCCACAGTCCAATGGTCAAGCGTAAAGAGCCAATCAAGAGATCCCGAGAGGCATCAAGCCCGGCTTATGGTCCCTTTGCGAGAGGATGCCGGGTTGTTGGGTAGAAGAGCTACCGTCTGTGTTATGGAGTATAAATACTACACCTAACAGATCCACGGATACACGCCGTTCTTTATGGTTTATGGAGCGGAGGCGGTTCTCCCAGCGACATCCGCCAAGACTCACCTCGTGTGGCAGCCTATGTTGAAGCGGATAACGAGACAGACGACAGACGCTTTGGATCGGCTGGATGAAGAGCGTGACATAGCAGCTGCTCGCCTCGTGATTTACCGGCAGGATCTTCGTCGTTATCATAGTCGCCGGTCGTAACCGTAACCTTTCAAGAAGGAGATTTGGTGCTTCGCTCATCCAAGACCACACAGATATGCACAAGCTATCCCCACCTTGGGAGGGACCTTCGTGGTCAGCAAGAATCTACACAACGGGTCGTATTATCGATCGATGTTCGAGAGCATAAAGACTCACGCACGCCGTAAGAGGAGACCAACAGGTCGTGGAACATAGCTCATCTTCGCCTTATTATACCGAGCCATCGGCTCTACTTATGTACATATTATGACAAAGGTATATATTATGAATAAAGCAATAAACCGGAGCCTCGGCATGCTGGGTATCTGCTACATTACATCATATGTGGTTACATGGAGTTGTTCTGTCTTAAAGCGCCTCCGTTTACTCCCCTTGAGTTTGCTTTCTAAAAGCTTTATGATATCACTTGGGGCTTGGTCGTGTCCGAACCAATGCAACACCTTTTGATAGGCTAAAGCCACCAGATCACTTGGGGACATGGTCAAATCTGAACCATCACGCTTTTGATCGGCCTAAGGCCATAGAGTCACTTGGGGCTTGGTCGAACCCAACCATTGACACGCCACTTGATCGGCATAATGCCACGGTTTCAGTTGGGGACCTAGCTGACTCGAACCATGGCTACACCTTATAGGGAGCTTGGTCGTGTCCGACCATGGTAACACCATCTGATCGGCTCAGTACAGCTTTATCTTTTGCAAACGGTTTATCATTGCCTTTGCTGCAATGTTTGTCATAACTGTTATTTGATTTTTATTGCGTTTCTTAAACCGACAACATTCTTAAACCGTTTTCAAAGCTGTCAGTTAATGGAATTCGGTAAAAAAAAATAATCCTGCGATAATTTCACCGGTTTGATGTTTTTCTGTTAAACATCCTATTATGGAGTAACAGGGGGCTTATTATGACCCGGCACGGTGTACGTGGTAAACCGGCAGTATAAACACAGGAGATGTTCTCTCCTTTGATGGTAATGGTTTATACAACCTCCGCTTCAAGATTGGCTAAGCCAACTTCATGCCCAGCGACGGCAGGTATTTTGTATCACAAAATTTTGATTATATATCTCCATATTTCATATATGTATGAATGTCACAAGCCGACTGGCGGCATGCATCACCGGGTGGTTTAAGATTTTGTGACTGCAGGCAATTTAAATTGAAGGTTTCGATCATTCAATCAAAGGAGTCCGCACCATGGCACGAAGGCATATTAAAAACAAAAGTGATGGCTATCCTATTACAAGGCATTCAGAGGCCCAAAATTTGGAATGGCGTCATAACAGGCAGCTTCTGATGCATCAACCGGCTTGACGGATTAAGCTTCATTGCCGGGTTGACGGAAGAAGATGGGTCGTCGGCGCCGGTTCAACTTCTTCCTCCTCACCACCCAATGGCCGGAAGTCATTGGTGGTCCATCAATCCGGTTAGAGCACGAAGACAGCCTCTTCACTTATAAGCTCAGCCGGATCAACGTCAGGGGCATAAGTGTGCTTACGGGTTGGTGGAACAAGGTTCTGCACTTCCGGAATAACAGCTTCAACCTGTCTGTTGTTTGCATCGTAGAAGGAGCGGTGAATCGTCAGGTTGGCCTCTGCTGCCAGTTGACTCACCAGAGGACGCATCTCCCTTGTTACCCGTTTGAGAGCATCATTATCAAATGCTTCGCCATTTTCTTGAGCACTGGGGAAGCCTTTGGCTATGTCAGCCGGATCAAGGTCAGCTATCCATGCTTTGGCGCGAGTTAGTGCCAATAAAGTGCCAGCCCGGGCAGCGGATCGTTTCAATTCTTCTAGCTGTGCCGGTATCATCGATAGCCGGTCCAGTGTATCCTTGATCAAGGACGGAGCTGTGTTATCATAAGAGGTGGCGCAAATAACTCGCTGGGTGCCGGTATACAGCTGTTCAATTAGCGTATACGCGGCCTTAAGTTTCTTCCGCATGTCAGAGCCCAGATGAGCAATGCGCTTACCTATACCGGTTTAAGAAAGTTCAGGTTAAACCGGCGGAAATTTTGAAAATGGAATATTAATCATAAATTTGGTGAAGCATTTCTTACCAAATATTGCAGAAGTCATGGCGTTAATTTGGTGCTTTAATCCGGTGAGCTCTTCCGTCACCGGTTTAATAGCTGCTTCAGTATCTTCCGCCCGTTTTAGCAACCCCGCTTTCTCAGTATCCCAGTTGGCCTGCTCGGATTTAAACCACTCCTTGAGCTGCTCCATAGTAGTCAAGGCTGTTTTCAGCTCATCCTTGGCCTTGGAGGTTTCTGCTTGTTGAGATTTCAGATTGACATGAAGATCATTGATTTGTGAGGTTTGTTGGCGATCTCACTCTGTGACAAAAGGGAGCATGTTAGTAGTTTCATCACAAAGTCCCAAGCTCAATACAGGTATTCAACTTGGCACTTGGGGGCTAATGGCTATTTGCTCGAACATGTTCTCTGCATGGCGATATAAGTTACTGATCCGGTTTAACTATACTAAGTTGAACGGCCCTTGGGGCTACATCAATGAAGTCTGAAAAGTTTGAGTTTTATATTAAGTCCCGGTTTAACTATACTAAGTTGAACTGCCCTTGGGGCTACTACGCAATGAAGGTACAAGAGAGGCATAACTCCTTACCTCATAGCGCCCTTCATAAGATTTACTGACCGGCTTCAAATCACGACTTGTGTAGAGCCGGTTCAGAAGCCGAGTGAAGATCTTGGGCGGAGAAATTGTCATAAGGCAGCGAGATAAGTTTTTCCTTCCCTTTACTCATGGCATAAACTCTTCCTTGGCGCTGTGCTTTGATAGAGCAACCGGATTGCGTGGGCAGTATATGCGGTGCCCGTAAATCACGACATCGTCATCTTTGGTCGGGCTGGCGGATTGGAATTTTTTCCGGCTTGGCGCTTTCATACCCGGGCTTGGCGGATCAGCAGTTGAATCCGTTGTTCTGCTGCGGGACTCGGTGGAGCAGGCGGATGTGACGTCTCAACTTGGACGTCCGGTTCAACCTCTGGCGGGTTAGCATTGTCATCTTGATTAACCCCAGCAGAGTTGTTTTTAGCAACTTCGGGATTGTCACCATGATGCTCTGGAGTCCTCTCCGGAACAACATCCACAGTAGGGTCGAGGGTCTTGGCCTTCTTACTAAGGCGAGCCTTAGTGCTACAACATCAAGGGTTAGAATATGATAGACCGACAAATGCAAAAAACAAATTAAGGAGTAATATGCTTACCCAACAGCAACTTCGAGAGGAGGCAGCTGAGTGGTTGATGAACCGCCAGACGAGTTGGAAGAAGCCTGATAATTCGGGTCAGATGGATTGAGAGGGCATCGGAAGAAACCTTTCAAAGGATAACGCTTTTCAGGAGAACAAGTCACCTGTGGACGACGTTTCCGGGTTGGTGTGTCAGCTAAACCGGACGACATAATTTGTTGACTGCTATGCCGGGTCGTACGGCGTTCTTCAGTTTGATGTGTCTTCAAAGAAAGTTTTGGATTCAAATGAGCACGAGAGTGAGATTGTTTCACTTTCCGGATGTGCGGCGAATTCTTTTAACCGTACAAGATCGAATCGGAAGAAAGAAGGATTACCTCAACAGATCTGCATGGCTGGCCTCGGCGTCATCCCGGGAATTGCAACTGTCAAGAAGATGAATGACAAAAGGAACAAAGTAAGTCAAGCTCTACCTCAGATCGATTCTTCATCCTCAAAGTGTTCAAGACTCGTGGTTTCCTCTTGCCAGCTTTCTTGGTGGTCTTGGTCTTTACACGAGGAACCCGGGCGGTTTCGATTCGCTTCAAAAGGAGCTGTTAGCCTGAGAATTAATAAGGGATTAATACAATCAACATGGAATCAAAATCAGTAGAGCAATGAGTGGAACCTTACCGCGGGCGGTTTGTTGGAGACGCAGAACGGGGCCAACCCGGTTTGGCTGCACGCGGAGATCGGTTCATCGAGCATTTTCTTCACTGTCTCGGCAACTTGAAGCTCAGTTATTGATAGCTCGTGATATCGTTGAGGATCTTTGACGTCACCAGTGTATTCGTGCATCAATCTGGGGCGGCGGCTTAATGGCAAGATGCCCCAAGAAACCCAACAGCGGACAAGGTCAATACCAGTTAAGCCATTGGCCATTAGAGCCCGGAGCTTGATAATTTGGGGTGCAAAGTTCTTCCGCTCTGCGGCAGTCAAGCCAAGGCAATGGGTGATTGTTGCTAAGCGGTGAGGGCGATAACCCGGCAAGGGATTTTCTCCGTTAGGAGCAGTATTCGCAATAGAACCAGGTTTGATTCCAATCTTTCGGATGGCTATGATGTTTGGCGTGGGGAAAGTCCACTTCTTTCTTTTTTGGATTGAAACGCCACCAAGTTACGTGTTAGGACCGTCCAAAACTCAGACGGCGGTTCAAATGAAAGAAATCTCGAATAACTCCACAGTTGGTTCTTCTTGAAGATAGACTTCAGAGAAGACTTGAAAGTTGCATATATTGGACATGATTTGGACCAATATCTTGTGGATGGAGTTGAAGCTTGCGAGGACATCCGGAAAAATTTTGATCCGGGCGGGCTGAATCCCCGGTCTAAGTGTTGCATAAATACAATCACTTCTCCCTCTTGAGGTTCAGGAGGGCATTCAGAATCCGGAACACGCCAATGAAAGACCCTTTTGGATGCTAAAGCGCCAGTGGTGACATATCCATTGATTTGTGTCTCAGTGACCTTGGACGGAACCCAATTGCAGGCAGAGAATTGTTTGGCCATTTCGGAAGAAAAACTGTGAAAGGAAAAGTAAAGGCCGGTTTAAAGTTAACGGTTTATGCATATTATTCAGTGTTAAACCGGCAGATTGCCATTCAATTTCATTTGCCGGTTTAAGTGAGGACTAATGATGTATGGCGGATTAGCTATCAAAAATTAAACCGCCCTTAGGCAGAAGGGACAGAGCTGAAAAATCTGCTAAGTGTTGACAGAAGCAGGTTTCACACATCGACGGAATTAATTTGGATCTACCAAAGATTCAGTAAGAAAAAAAATTTGCGATCTATAAAGGCTTTAAATAGGGCAGAGAAGTCTGTGCGTTCTATCAAGGGATTCTGAACAAGAAGGAAGATCTACTAAGTGCTAAACTGAATGCGGAGCAACTACCGCACAAGATGTATGCTACAGTTGAATTAAAGAAGCTATGGTAGAAGCGAATACGAAGAAACTAGGGATGAACACCTATGAACGCAGATGAGAATAGGAGCCCTAAGATACAGATCTAGGGGTATGAGGAAGAATCTTACCGGATGCGCGGGATAGTGGAGGGACACCGAGGATCTCTGGTACAACCAGGTTGATGCAGCGGCCTTTGTTGATGCAGCGTTCGAAGGTCGAAGGCGACGGCAGAGCTTCAGAGCTGGGGCGTCGCGAGGAAGAAGAAGTACGGAAGGGGAAGAAAAGAAAGGGCCCTCAGGTCTATTTATAATAAGGCAGAGAGTAATTAACATGCACGAGATGGCGCAGCTGTCGCCTCGATTTCCGGGATGATATTAAATGAAGGGAATCTTGTTATTTCGTTTTTTTATAGAGATGACGTCAATATGATCTGTTGTTGTGTCCAGAGGATGACGTCATGGCGGTTTAACAAGATGGCGGTTTACGAGAAATGAAGGAAGATGTTCACAGAGTTTTTCTAAAGTGTTGAAGATTGACATGAACAGGTTCAAATCAATGGGGCCTAATGTTGGGATAACTATCGAGTGTAAACCGCCCGGGAGGGGCCGGTTCACCCTCAGCTATATTGAAGCCCACAAAGACTCAGAAGATGGCGCTTTACTATGAAACTTAGAGGCCCGGAGCCCAAAGGCGGATTAGGGCCCATAATGGTAAAACCGCCATAGTCATGTAACTTGTGTTGTAAGATAAGGGAAGGAGAGACCGAGCCGAACACTTGTACGAGTCGGCCTCGGGACTCTGTAGACCAGCCGGGCGTCAACCCATGTATATAAAGGGACCCCGGCGGCGGCTTAAGGACAGACAACAACAACTCGAGGTCTAGGCGAAGCTGTTTGCTCCCTAGTCATCGAGACCACATCAATCCCATCACAAACTAGACGTAGGATTTTACCTTCATCGAAGGGGCCGAACTAGTATAACTCTCGTGTCTTTGCGTCCGCTTTAACCCCTCCAAGTTAACCCGTAGCGATGGCTCCGCGACTAAGTCCTTTCATGAGGACATCTGCCGTGACAAAACCACGACGAGTTCGATTAACACCATCGATCAATAGCTCGGGTTCAAGAGCGTAGCCTGCGCAAAGGCAATCGCCGGGTTGATTAGAGCCCAATGCCTCGCACCCATGCGTGTGCGTGTACGAGAGAAACGTGCATCGCTCGGCCTCGACCACCCACAGTAACCGGGAACACCCTGATATTTTCCTTGCCCTCGCTTCTACCAAGGTTTTTTCCATCATGGATGGCCCAACGAATGTCATGCAGCTGCGACTCCGGCCCTCCCAGGACGAAAAGCCCATTTTCTGTCATGATTTTTTGTCATAGAAGTAGGAGCCCACCACATCTATGATGATACCGGGTTTTGTCACAACTATCGTCATAGAAGTGTCATAAGTATGACAGAAAATTTTTTCGTTCGGCCGAAAATGTCACGGATGTGTCTTTTTTTTGTAGTGTTGGATGGCTAAAGAGATGAATCTAAGCTGTGTGAGGTGTTTTGGCGACTCAGATTTGGTGGCTCAGCAAGTTTCAAGCACTTGGGATTCTAAAGATCCACTCATGGCGGCTTACCGCCGAGAGGTTGATGCTATTGCTGGTCATTTCAAAGGTTATCAAGTGGAACATGTTGATCGCAGGAAAAATGAGGCGGCTGATGCTTTAAGCCGGCTAGGGTCCCAGCGTAAGCCGGTACCACCTAATGTTTTCCTTGACATTCTGCATAACCCTTCAGTCAAATTGCCTATGGAGGAAGATCTTGCTGTTCCTGACCCGGAGGCGCAGTTGGTGGCAGCTCTTCATGCTATTCCTGATTGGAGAGTTCCATATTTGGCTTATATGACCCGGGGAGAGTTACCTGAAGATGAAACTTTGCCCAGGCAGATAACCCGGTGGTCTAAGTCAATGACTATTGTAAATGGAGAGTTGCACCGACGTAGTGTCACAGGGGTGTTTCAATGTTGTATTTCTCCTGAGGAAGGCCGTGAGATTCTACAAGAGATTCATGAAGGAGACTGTGGTCATCATGCCATCTCTAAGTCTCTCGTGGCCAAGGCTTTTCGCAATGGGTTTTATTGGCTGACGGCTGATGCTGGTGCAGAGGATCTGGTATGTAAATGTGATGGTTGTCAGAAATTTTCAAGACGAGCTCATGTGCGGGCTCAAGAATTGAGGATGATTCCAATTACTTGGCCGTTTGCACTTTGGGGCCTGGATATGGTTGGACCTTTTAAAAGATCCAAGCATAAAAAGACCCACCTTTTGGTGGTGGTTGACAAGTTCACAAAGTGGGTTGAGGCAGAGCCGGTCAGCAAGTGTGACGCGGCAACGGCTCAATTCATCAAAAAGGTGATTTTCTGTTTTGGCTACCCTCACAGCACTATAATTGATAATGGCACTGATCTATCCAAGGGTGCTATGAAAGCGTTCTGTCAACGGGAGCATATTCGTCTTGATGTATCGTCAGTGGCTCACCCCCAGTCCAATGGCCAAGTTGAAAGAGCCAATCAAGAAGGCATAAAGCCCAGGCTTATGGTCCCTTTGCAGAGGATGCCGGGTTGTTGGGTGGAGGAATTGTCCTCAGTGCTATGGCGTATCAATACTACCCCCAACAGATATACGGGATACACGCCTTTCTTCATGGTTTACGGAGCAGAGGCGGTTCTCCCTAGTGACATCCATCACGACTCGCCCCGTGTGGCGGCTTATGTTGAAGCTAATAATGAAAAAGCACGTCAGGATGCCCTTGACCTATTGGATGAGGAGCGTGACCTTGCGGAGGCTCGTTCGGTGATTTACTAGCAAGATCTGCATCATTATCATAGCCGTCGGGTTAAAACCAGGACCTTTCAAGAAGGAGATTTGGTGCTCCGGCTCATCCAGGATCAAACTGACATGCACAAGCTATCCCCACCTTGGGAAGGGCCCTTTGTGGTCAGCAAAAGTCTGAACAATGGGTCATACTACCTTATCGATGTTCGATACCACAAGGACTCACGCACGTCGGAGGAAGAGAGCCGTCGGCCATGGAATATTGCTCATCTTCGGCCTTATTACACCTGAGCCACCGGCTATTGTGATGTACATACTTCTATCAATGTATATATTATGATTAGTGTAATAAAGCCGGCATCCCTGATAATCCAGGGCCTCTGTCGTTTCATTTTTGAGAATATGAGTCTTTATTGTCACTTCATAAGATCACTTGGCGGCTTCCTGCTCACTGAGCATAGCCATGACTACCCTTTTGATCCGGCTTGTACGCCTTGATTACAAAATACTTGGGGGCTTCCTGCTCATTGAGCATAGCTATGACTACCCTATTGATCCGGCTCGAACATCATTGCTACAACCCACTTGGGGGCTTGCTTCCCGGGTTAAAGGAGCCAAAGAGAGTCTGGTGCAGAGCACAACTCAAACATGGGCACCTTGCCTTAACGGCTTAATATATATCATTTGGTGGCTCACTATTCATTGAACATAGCTATGATAACCCTTTTGATTGGCTTGAAACGCCAGGTGTATGCACCAAAAATTTCAGTTGATCCTGCCTTGTACGTCTGCCACTCTGCCCAGGTAATCCTGGGATGACCCGCCGAACTCTTGACAGTCAATCTTATTAAGGCCCTGAACTTGTCAAGGTTAAAACGGTGGTTGGTCATGTGAGGCCCGACTTACAGGTTTGAATGAAGGATTAACTTCGTGGTTGTGCTACCCATGAAAAGCACTTGACGTGGAGGCTTGGCCGCCTATGAAAGCCTCGATTTTTTGATTTGTTTTTTAACTTTGTTTGGGTTTAAATTTTTGTACCATATTGATATATGGTTTTAAATTGTTTCAGGCCATGTTGCCTTGATCCTTATGATTCATATTTGAATTTATCCAGAGTTTTGATAACCCGGCCTGGCTTTGGACGGTAAGTCACCAGTGTGCCTTGATTATATGCTTGTAGTTTTGCGCTCTAGGTCTCTGCGTTTGAAAGCACAAGTGCTCCCTAGGTGGTTTTGGTAATTTATGTCAACATATCTCTTGTTGGACTAACACTTTTATCTAGTATGTTTCAGATAAGTTTAACAATGGAGTGGCATGGACTAAAGGATGTGGGAACTCCTTCAAGATGCTAAAGACAAAGGATTGGCTCAAGCTTCAAGCTCAAGACTCTTCATTTTACATTTTAGTGATCCAAGATCACATTGAGTCTATAGGAAAAGTCAATACTATCAAGGAGGGATGAGGAGTTGCTTAATGAGCCTCTTGCTTCATGTGCTTAGTGATATGCTCCAAAACCCTCAACTACTTTCCCACTTCCACACATATGACCTAAACCTAAAGTCAAACTCGGCCCTACCGATTCTTTCTATCCGGCGCCACCGAGTTCAGATGTCATAGCCACTGCAACAAACCCTAGGCAAATCGGTTTCACCGATAGGGATCTCGGTCTCACCGAGATGGGATTGTAGTCTCTCTATGTATGTCCATCACCAGATTCGGTCTCACCGAGTTTGTGTAATCGGTACTACTGAGATTACAATGCAAACTCTCTAGTTAACTTATTACCAAAATCGGTCTCACCGAGTTTGAGTAATCGGTCCCACCGAGTTTGCCTGACCAACTCTCTGGTTAGCTAATTACCAAAATCGGTCTCACCGAGTTTGTGTGATCGGTCTCACCGAGATTATGTTATGCCCTAACCCTAACCATGTCGGTCCTGCCGAGTTGCATTCCGGTCCCATCGAGAACCCTAACGGTCACTAGGTTTACTAAATCAGTCTGACCGAGTTTGATGATTCGGTCCCACCGAGTTTGGTGAATTGTGTGTAACGGTTAGATTTTGTGTGGAGGCTATATATACCCCTCCACCTCCTCTTCATTCGTGGAGAGAGCCATCAGAACAAGCCTACACTTCCAGAATCCTATTTCTGAGAGAGAACTACCTACTCATGTGTTGAGGCCAAGATATTCCAAGCATATGAATCTTGATCTCTAGCCTTCCCCAAGTTGCTTTCCACTCAAATCTTCTTTCCACCAGATCCAAATCCTATGAGAGAGAGAGTTGAGTGTTGGGGAGACTATCATTTGAAGCACAAGAGCAAGGAGTTCATCATCAACACACCATTTGTTACTTCTTGGAGAGTGGTGTCTCCTAGATTGGCTAGGTGTCACTGGGGAGCCTCCGACAAGATTGTGGAGTTGAACCAAGGAGTTTGTAAGGGCAAGGAGATCGCCTACTTCGTGAAGATCTACCGCTAGTGAGGCAAGTCCTTCGTGGGCGACGGACATGGTGGGATAGACAAGGTTGCTTCTTCATGGACCCTTCGTGGGTGGAGCCCTCCGTGGACTCAAGCAACTGCTACCCACGTGGGTTGAAGTCTCCATCAACGTGGATGTACGATAGCACCACCTATCGGAACCACGACAAAAACATCTGTGTCTCCAATTGCGTTTGAATTCTCCAAACCCTTCCCTTTACATTCTTGCAAGTTGCATGCTTTATTTTCCGCTGCCTACATACTCTTTGCATGCTTGCTTGTTATGTATTGAGAAAGTTAAACTTGTGCCTAAACTCCACTTAAACCTAAAAGAAGTTAAAAACTGCAACTTTAGTACTTAGTGTCTAATCACCCCCCTAGACACCTCTTCTCAAGATCCTACAAGTGGTATCAGAGCATTGGTCTCCATTGCCTTGGTTTAATCACCATTGGAGGAAGATGGATGAGTCTACTTCGGGGAGTCTTAGTCATAGGTTGCCTATTCTTGATGGAGAGTATTTTCATGAGTGGAAAAATGAGATGCTTGTAATTTTCAATCAATATCATTTGAACAAGTACATTGCTAGTCCTTGTGCACCTCATGTTGATCCTATGCATCCTACCCTTGATGAATCTATTGACATGACTAGAAATCTTAGAACTGTTAATCTTATCACTAGAGGCTTGCCTAGAAACTTAATTAGAATCTTGCCTACTTTTGAATGTGCCTACTCTATATGGAAATTTCTTGAGGAACGCTTTCCAAATTATTCCTTGAAAAATCTAGATGAAATTCTCTATAAGTCTATTGCCTTGAGTAAGATGAATACTAGTGATCCTATGTTTGGTGATCGTCTATTTGAACTTACCGACCTTATGCGTGCCAAAGGAGATGTTGGAATTATTGGTGATATTATTTCCGAAGCTATAAGAATTCATAAGCAAGATCTTTGTCAAACTCACTCTAACGAATTACCCTCTCTACGACTTGATCCACCACATGACGATGTTGAACATGGATACTATGATGAGGATGATGATAGTGACTTCGACCTTGATGATGCAATGAGACAGTTTGGTCTTATGGCAAATCTTCGGGGATATGTGTCAGGAGGAAAGGAATGGGTTCTTGCTGATGGATGTACCGATCACATGACCGGAGATAAAGACATGTTTCGTGAGCTTGCTGAAAATGATAGTCCTCGAAAGTATGTCACTTTCGGTGACAACTCAAAGGATAAGGTGGTTGGCCTTGGTAAGGTGGACATCTCACATGATAGCTCCATTCAAAATGTCATGCTCGTTGAATCTCTTGGCTACAACTTACTTTCAGTATCTAGACTTGCTGATTTCGGTTTAAATGTCCTATTTACTGAAGTAGATTGTCAAGTGTTTCGTCGAGACAATCATAAAATGGTCTTTACCGGTATACGTAGAGGTGATCTTTACATTGTTGATTTCTCTAAAAGGGCACAACCTAAAACTTGCTTTATTGCTAAATCCTCAAAAGGTTGGTTATGGCATAGACGACTAGGTCACGTTGGCATGAGAAATCTTGACAAGCTTATTAAAGGAAATCATATCCTTGGAGTTAACGATGTCATATTTGATCAGGATAGACTGTGCAGTGCTTGTCAAGCAGGTAAACAGGTTGGAGGAAGGCATCCCGTGAAGAACATCATGACCACAAGGAGGCCACTCGAGCTACTTTATATGGATATCTTTGGTCCCAACGCTTACAAAAGTCTCGGTGGAAATTATTTTGGTCTAGTTATAGTTGATGATTTTTCAAGATTTACGTGGGTGTTCTTTCTCGATGATAAATCGCAGGTCCAAAATATCTTCAAAAACTTCGCTAGGAAGGCCCAAAATCAGTTTGAAGTGAAGATCAAGAAGGTTCGCAGCGACAACGGAACGGAGTTCAAGAACGCAAATGTGGACACCTTTCTTGACGAAGAAGGGATTTCACACGAGTTCTCAGCTACGTACACACCTCAACAAAATGGAGTTGTTGAGAGAAAGAACCAGACGCTCATCGAAATGGCGAGAACGATGCTTGATGAGTACAAGACGCCGAAGCACTTTTGGGCAGAAGCGGTTGAGACAGCTTGTCATGCAACAAATCGCTTGTATCTTCACAAGCTACTTGGCAAGACGGCATACGAGCTCCTCACCGGTAACAAACCCCAAGTTGGATACTTTCGAGTATTCTGCTCAAAGTGCTACATTCTTGATAAGCATCGTCGTTCAAAGTTTGCTCCCAAGTATCATGAAGGTTTCCTACTAGGTTATGGCTCAAACTCTCACACTTACCGTGTCTACAACAATTTCACCCAAATGGTTGAAGAGACGGTAGATGTGAAGTTTGATGAATCTAACGGATCGCAAGTAGAGCAATTGCCAATTGATGTAGGAGACAAAGACCCTCCGGAAGCAATCCAAGACTTGTCTATTGGCAAGGTCCGTCCAACCGAGGTGAAGGAGAGTACCTCGTCTGTCCAAGTGGAAGCTTCTACTTCACGACAAGGTGAACCGAGAGTTGATACGGAAGCATCCACAAATGGAACACACCAAGATGAAGAAAACGAGGAAGAACATCATGAACGTCAACAACCTCCTTCTCCACCACGACAAGAAAACGACAACGCCAACAATGAAGAAGATCAAGAAGAAGAAGAAGAACAAGATGAAGAAGATGTTCAATCGAGACCCAAGCAAAAGCTTTCACGAGTTCGAGCAAGAATTGCTAAAGACCATCCCGTTGAGCAAATCTACAATGATATTCAAACCGGGAGAATCACTCGCTCTAAAACTCGTTTAGCTAACTTTTGTGAAAACTATTCTTTCATCTCTAGCATTGAACCTATGAAGGTCGAAGAAGAATTGGAAGATCCGGATTGGTTAAATGCTATGCATGAAGAGCTACACAACTTTGAGAGAAACCAAGTTTGGGCATTGGTTGAGAAGCCCGACAACAACCACAACATCATCGGTACCAAATGGGTGTTTCGCAACAAGCAAGATGAAGATGGACAAGTAGTCCGCAACAAAGCACGTCTCGTTGCCCAAGGCTACACACAAGTCGAAGGTATGGACTATGGTGAGACTTATGCTCCCGTTGCTAGACTTGAGTCCATTCGCATCTTACTTGCCTATGCTAATCACCATAATATCACCTTGTACCAAATGGACATTAAAAGTGCTTTTCTAAATGGTGAAATAGAGGAGGAAGTTTATGTTAAACAACCTCCTAGCTTTGTTAATCCTAAGAAACCAAACCATGTTTACAAACTTCACAAAGCCCTTTATGGTCTAAAACAAGCTCCTAGAGCTTGGTATAAATGCTTGACCAAGTTCCTTCTTGAAAAAGGCTTTGAAATTGGAAAAATTGATTCCACACTTTTTACTAAAAGGGTTAATGGAGAACTATTTGTGTGCCAAATCTATGTCGATGATATTATATTTGGATCAACTAACCCTCATTTTAGTGAAAAGTTTGGGAAGCTAATGTCGGAGAAGTTTGAGATGTCAATGATGAGTGAACTCAAATTCTTTCTTGGGTTGCAAATCAAGCAAACCAAGGAAGGTACTTTTGTATCTCAAAAGAAGTACACTAAGGACTCATTCAAGAAGTTCAATATGCAAGAGTGCAAAGGTATGTCTACGCCCATGCCTACTAGTGGACATCTTGATTTGACCAAAGATGGTAAACCGGTTGATCAAAAGGTTTATCGCTCTATGATTGGATCATTGTTATACTTATGTGCTTCACATCACGATATTATGCTAAGTATGTGCATGTGTGCAAGATATCAAGCTGCTCCTAAAGAATGTCATCTTAAGGCCGTGAAAAGGATAGTGAGATACTTAATTCATACGCCAAATTTTGGCATTTGGTATCCTAAGAGGGCCTCTTTCGATCTTGTTGGCTACTCCGACTCGGACTATGCCGGAGACAAGGTTGATAGAAAGTCCACTTCGGGTACTTGTCAATTTCTTGGTAGATCTCTTGTTTCTTGGTCCTCCAAGAAACAAAACTCGGTATCCTTATCTACCGCTGAAGCGGAGTACATTGCCGCTGATTCATGTTGTGCTCAATTACTTTGGATGACCCAAACTCTTAAAGATTATGGGATATAGGTGAAACATGTTCCATTGCTTTGTGACAATGAAAGTGCTATCAAAATAGGTCATAATCCCGTACAACATTCTCGAACTAAGCATATTGAAGTTCTTCATCACTTCATTTGAGATCATGTTGCTAAGGGTGACATTAATCTTAAGCATGTTCGCACCGAAAAGCAATTAGCTGATATATTTACTAAACCTCTTGATGAGAAAGTGTTTTGCAGGTTGAGAGGAGAATTTAACATCATAGATGCTTCAAACTTGGAGTAGATACTCCATTGGATACATGCAAGACATGAGCTTATGACTAATCCATGATATCTCTCTTATGTTGAAAATATTATATCTTGGATATATATGCATCTTGCATGTTATCTAACCCATGTAGGTACTTGGTGGAATCGAATTCCATGAGATTGTAATCTACTCACATCTTGAGCAATCTCTACATCACCAACTCTCTACACTATGATGGCTGAATACAAGGAAGCACGGAATCATTCAAACATATCCTTTGACAAACTCTATGTTGAGCTTCATGATTACCATTTTTGGATATACAAGTGCTCTTCCTTGCAAGAACTAACCCGTGTAGGTAGATGGACTCAAATTCCAAGTGGTGCTCCCAACTCTTGATGAGCTACATCAACCTTGAGCAATCCACACAAGTTCAACTACATGGTCAACACCACCAACCAAGGTATGTTATTCCATCTTAGAGAAGCTTTACTCCGAGTCATGAGCTAAAGCAACTCGACAAGATGAGAATACATCAAGATTCTTAAACGAAAAATGGTAACCCCATTTTGAGCTTAAACGATGAGTATGACCTATGATCAAGTGATCACTTGACTCCTAAGTCAATATACTCTAACATAGGTGACTTTGTCACCGACCATCTCTAGATGAAGTTCTCTCGTGTTCTTTTCTGAGTTTTTGCATTTGTCTCATGCATATTTGTTTCTCCATTTCAAAAAAAATTCATCTAGATTTCTTTCTGTTTGCTCTCCATTTTATGCATTCCAATTCATTGCATATCATTCAGTTAATTCCTTGCAAATCTTTGTGCTAGCCTAGTGAGCTGAGGTGACAAGAGTTTTCTCTGTGATGAACTCGGTTTCACCGATTTGTTGTTTTCGGTCCAACCGAATCCTTTCGGTACAACCGAACCATACCACTCGGTGCCACCAATTTCACAACAGGAAAAACAGTTTGCCACTTATTCTGTGTTTCTTCTGATCCAGCTCCACTCAATGAATCTTGTCCTCTACAAGCATCACAAATTTTATCCAGTGCTTTGTGTTGTGACTCAAGGACCAAACCCATTCACAACAAATTCCAGATGATCCTTCTTGGAAATTGATGTCAGAGGGGGAGAGAGAGAGATCACATCAAAGCTTATCACTTAGAGAGATCACATCAGAGAGAGAGAGAGTATTAAGGGGGAGAAATAGATCTCCAGGAGGAGAGAATACTCAAATATAAAGTATTTCTCAAGGATCCCAGATGCTTGGTGTTCAAGAAGAGAGATGCCACATGTCTTTTTGGGGGAAAGACATGTTCATGTGTGCTTATTTGCATTAAGCTCTGTTCTTTTATAACTTTTCAGCTCTGATTTTCTGTTCCCTAACTTCTTCCAGTATACCATGCTAGATTCAGGGGGAGCAAGACATCTAAGGGAAAGGAATCATTTAAATTCATTGCATATCTTTACTCTTGGGGACATGTCTAATCCAATGTGGTACTTAGTACTCACTCTCTACATGTCATCCCAGTCTTGGTATTCTTGTGGTTTCTTTTGTTTGCTCTAGCTAGTAGATGTACCTGTGTTATCTAACCTTGTTTGTGCAGGTTCATTTCACCCTAAGCCAACTCAAGACTACAAGGTAAGTATATGCATCACACTCATGTGTATGAGGAATTCTTGCTGATGTACATACTGTTTGCAAGAAGGACGCATGAGCATGAAGGTACTTTCTTTAATATTCTTTGCTCTGATGCATATGGCCAAGATACATGTAACACATTGCCTACTCTATCATGGTTATGCTCTCACATGTTTCTATATTCCATACTCACGTGATTGCATACATACACTAGTAGAAAAACACCTATTAGTCCCGGTTCGTAAGGGCCTTTAGTCCCGGTTCATGAACCGGGACTAATGGGTCGTTACTAATACCTCCACCAATTAGTCCCGGTTCGAACACGAACCGGGACAGATGTGCCTCCACGTGGCCGGTCCGCCGAGCCCAGTCAGGGGGGCCTTTGGTCCCGGTTGGTGGCTCCAACCGGGACCAAAAGTCCATGTTTTTTTTTGAAAAGCGGTTGTTTTAGGGGTTTTGGGGGTTATTTTTAGGTTGTTATTAGCTAGCTAATAGAGAGAAGTGTCCTCTCTTATACCTTCGTCCTTGGTTTATCAACGCTGCTGCTATGTTCATTTCACCCGCTGATATAACATGCTCATGCATGCTCGCATCATACATCATTATATATAATAACAAGTCCTACTAATCATGCATCATCATACAACTTCTACTCGTTATTAATAATAAGTCATACGATCATCATCCTCATAGTCATCGAACCCAACCCTACATAATTGTTCTTAGCACATGATCATCAGTATTAGGTAGGACCTAAACACCCTTAAGGTAAAATAGCATAAAACAATATAGACCCTGACTCTCCATTATGAAGAATGGCGATCATCCTGTCTCCAATTCTTGCCCTTCGCTGCTTTTTGCTTCCAAGAAGCTCCTTACGACTGTCCATACATTTTTTCCATTCTTTGATTGTCATGTCTCCACTTCTTTTAGAAATCCGGTATGGACAATTGAGATTCGTAGGATGACCTGGATATATGTTCAAAACATGAAGGCTGCCATTCTCATACATCAAATGAGGCACACAATCCTCTGGGATTCTCTGTTGAAAAACATAGTAATAACTTCTTAGTTAGCAATGATGTACTAGTTTTAGAAGTATGCAAAAAGATGCACGGATGTCGTAATAGTAAAAAATCTTACCAGGTATCTCCATGGTAGTTACAGAGTTCAACACGTGCACTAGTGGCACGTATTCACCATAATGTTGAGGAGTTCGATTGTAGACATTGTAATTCTCAAGATCTCTACAAAATGCTATCGATGATTTTCTCCTTATAAGTTAATTCGAGCCATCGGTGTAGTGGGTTTTGTCTACCATCTTCCGCACATTCTTTGAACAATCAAAATAAGCTGTCAATGGAAATAAGCTGTCAAATATTTTGAAATAAACAATATAAATTACTTAATAACTATGTTAAGCTCACATGGGGGAAGAATTGGAGGTGTATCCACAAGGACCCAAATCGAAGGTCTCTCTTGCTCGATTGCAGGATCACCAAGATCCATGGTGACAAGCATACCCTGTTGGGGAACGTAGTAATTTCAAAAAATTTCCTACGATCACGCAAGATCATCGTGATGGCATAGCAACGAGAGGGGAGAGTGTCCGTCCACGTACCCTCGTGAGACCGTAAGCGAAGCGTTATAACAACGCTGTTGATGTAGTCGACGTCTTCACGATCCGACCGATCCAAGTACCGAACGTCACGGCACCTCCGTGTTCAGACACGTTCAGCTCGATGGCGATCCCGGACTCCGATCCAGCAAAGTGTCGGGATGAGTTTCACAAGACGACGGCGTGGTGACGATGTTGATGCTCCACCGACGCAGAGCCGCCTAAGCTCCGCGACGATATGACTTCTCCGCGCAGGCTTCGCCTAAGCTCATGACGATATGACCGAAGTGGAATATGGTGGAAGGGGCACCGACACGGCTAAGGAAAGATCCGTAGATCAACTTGTGTGTCTTGGGGTGCCCCCTGCCCCGTATATAAAGGAGACAAGGGGAGGTGGCGGCCCTATAGGAGGCGCAAGGAGGAGTCCTACTCCCACCAGGAGTAGGACTCCCCCTTCCTAGTTGGACTAGGATTGGAGGAGGGGAGAAGGGGGAAGGGGCGCCGCCCCCCCCCCTTCCTTGTCCTATTTGGACTAGAGGGGGGAGGGGGGCGCGCAGCCCACCTTGGGCTGCCCTTCCTCTTCTCCTATGGCCCATTAAGGCCCATTGACCTCCGGGGTTCCGTAACCTCCGGTACTCGATAAAATCCCGATTTCACCCGGAACACTTCCGATGTCCAAATGTAGGCTTCCAATATATCAATCTTTATGTCTCGACCATTTCGAGACTCCTCGTCATGTCCGTGATCACATCCGGGACTCCGAACAACCTTCGGTGCATCAATACTTATAAACTCATTATGAAAACGTTAAGCGTGCGGACCCTACGGGTTCGAGAACTATGTAGACATGACCTAGAACCATTCTCGGTCAATAACCAATAGCGGAACCTGGATGCCCATATTGGTTCCTACATATTCTACGAAGATCTTTATCGGTCAAACCGCACAACAACATACGTTGTTCCCTTTGTCATCGGTATGTTACTTACCCGAGATTCGATCGTCGGTATCCAATACCTAGTTCAATCTCGTTCGGTAAGTCTCTTTACTCGTTCGTAATACATCATCTCACAACTAACTCATTAGTTGTAATGCTTGCAAGGCTTAAGTGATGTGCATTACCGAGAAGGGCCGAGATACCTCTCCGACAATCGGAGTGACAAAACCTAATCTCAAAACGCCAACCCAACAAGTACCTTTGGAGACACCTGTAGTACTCCTTTATAATCACCCATTTACGTTGTGACGTTTGGTAGTACCAAAGTGTTCCTCCGTAAACGGAGTTGCATAATCTCATAGTTATAGGAACATGTATGAGTCATGAAGAAAGCATTAACATACTAAACGATCAACTGTTAAGCTAACGGAATGGGTCAAGTCAATCGATCATTCAACTAATGATGTGACCTTGTTAATCAAATAACAACTCCTTGTTCATGGTTAGGAAACATAACCATCTTTGATTAACAAGCTAGTCTAGTAGAGGCATACTAGTGACATATGTTTGTCTATATATTCACACATGTATTATGTTTCCGGTTAATACAATTCTAGCATGAATAATAAACATTTATCATGATATAAGGAAATAAATAATAACTTTATTATTGCCTCTAGGGCATATTTCCTTGATCTCCCACTTGCACTAGAGTCAATAATCTAGATTACATAGTAATGATCCTAACACCCATGGAGTCTTGGTGCTGATCATGTTTTGCTCGTGGAAGAGGCTTAGTCAACGGTGCGCAACATTCAGATCCGTATGTATTTTGCAAATCTCTATGTCTCCCACTTGGACTTGGTCCCGAATGGCATTGAAGCGTCTCTTGATGTGCTTGGTCCTCTTGTGAAACCTGGATTCCTTTGCCAAGGCAATTGCACCGATATTGTCACGAAGATCTTCATCGGTCCCGATGCACTAGGTATGACACCTAGATCGGAAATGAACTCTTTCATCCAGACTCCTTCATTCGCTGCTTCAAGCAGCTATGTACTCCGCTTCACATGTAGATCCCGCCACGACGCTTTGTTTAGAACTGCACCAACCGACAGCTCCCCGTTTAATAAAAATACGTATCCGGTTTGCGATTTAGAATCGTCCGGATCGGTGTCAAAGCTTGCATCGACGTAACCATTTACGACTAGCTCTTTGTCACCTCCATATACGAGAAACATATCCTTAGTCCTTTTCGGTATTTCAGATGTTCTTGACCGCTGTCCGATGATCCACTCTGGATTACTTTGGTACCTTCCTGCCAAGCTTACAGCTAAGCATACGTCAGTCTGGTACACAGCATTGCATACATGATAGAGCCTATGGCTGAAGCATAGGAACATCTTTCATTTTCTCTCTATCTTCTGCATTGTGGTCGGGCATTGAGTCCGACTCAATCTTACACCTTGTAACACGGCAAAAACCTTTCTTTGCCTGATCCATTTTGAACTTTTTCAAAACTTTATCAAGGTATGTGCTTTGTGAAAGTCCAATCAAGCGTCTTGATCTATCTCTATAGATCTTGATGCCCAATATGTAAGCAGCTTCACCGAGGTCTTTCATTGAAAACTTTTATTCAAGTATCCTTTTATGCTATCCAGAAATTCTATATCATTTCCAATCAATAATATGTCGTCCACATATAATATTAGAAATGCTCTGAGCTCCCACTCACTTTCTTGTAAATACAAAGCTTCTCCAAAAGTCTGTACAAACCCATATGCTTTGATCACACTATCAAAGCGTTTATTCCAACTCCGAGAGGCTTGCACGGACCATAAATTGATCGTTGGAGCTTGCACACTTTGTTAGCACCTTTTGGATCGACAAAACCTTCTGGTTGCATCATATACAACTCTTCTTCTAGAAATCCATTCAAGAATGCGTTTTTACATCCATTTGCCAAATTTCATAATCATAAAATGCGGCAATTGCTAACATGATTCGGACAGACTTAAGCATCGCTACGGGTGAGAAAGTCTCATCGTAGTCAACCCCTTGAACTTGTCGAAAACCTTTCGCGACAAGTCGAGCTTTGTAAACGATTACATTACCATCGGCGTCGGTCTTCTTCTTAAAGATCCATTTATTTTCAATGGCTTGCCGATCATCGGGCAAGTCAACCAAAGTCCATACTTTGTTCTCATACATGGATCCCATCTCAGATTTCATGGCTTCCAGCCATTTTGCGAATCTGGGCTCACCATCGCTTCTTCATAGTTCGTAGGTTCGCCATGGTCAAGTAACATGACTTCCGAATAGGATTACCGTACCACTCTGGTGCGGATTTTGTTCTCGTTGATCTCGAAGTTTAGTGACAACTTGATCTGAAGTTTCATGATCTTCATCATTATCTTCCTCACTAATTGGTGTAGGTGTTACGAAACTGATTTCGTGATGAACTACTTTCAATAAGGGAGCTGGTACTATTACCTCATCAAGTTCCACTTTCCTCCCACTCACTTCTTTCGAGAGAAACTCCTTCTCTAGAAAGGATCCATTTTAGCAACGAATGTCTTGCCTTCGGATCTGTGATAGAAGGTGTACCCAATTGTCTCCTTTGGGTATCCTATGAAGACACATTTCTCGATTTGGGTTCAAGCTTATCAGGTTGAAGTTTCTTCACATAAGCATCGCAACCCCAAACTTTAAGAACGACAACTTTGGTTTCTTGCTAAACCATAGTTCATAAGGCGTCGTCTCAGCGGATTTTGACGGTGTCCTATTTAACGTGAATGCGGCCGTCTCAAGAGCATAACCCCAAAATGATAGCGGTAAATCTGTAAGAGACATCATAGATCGCACCATATCCGAGTAAAGTGCGATTCTGACGTTCGGACACACCATTGCGCTGTGGTGTTCCGGTGGCGTGAGTTCTTGAAACTATTCCGCTTTGTTTCAAATGTAGACCAAACTCGTAACTCAAATATTCGCCTCCACGATCAGATCGTAGAAACTTTATTTTCTTATTACGATGATTTTCAACTTCACTCTGAAATTCTTTGAACTTTTCAAATGTTTCAGACTTATGTTTCATTAAGTAGATATACCCATATCTGCTCAAATCATCTGTGAAGGTGAGAAAATAACGATATCCGCCACGAGCTTCAACATTCATTGGACCACATACATCCGTATGTATGATTTCCAATAAATCCGTTGCTCTCTCCATAGTACCGAGAACGGAGTTTTAGTCATCTTGCCCATGAGGCACGGTTCATAAGTGCCAAGTGATTCATAATCAAGTGACTCCAAAAGTCCATCGGCATGGAGTTTCTTCATGCGTTTTACACCGATATGACCTAAGCGGCGAGTGCCACAAATAAGTTGCACTATCATTATCAACTCTGCATCTTTTGGTTTCAACATTATGAATATGTGTATCCCTACTATCGAGATTCATTAAAATAGACCACTCTTCAAGGGTGCATGACCATAAAAGATATTATTCATATAAATAGAACAACCATTATTCTCGATTTAAATGAATAACCGTCTCGCATTAAACAAGATCCAGATATAATGTTCATGCTCAACGCTGGCACCAAATAACAATTATTCAGGTCTAAAACTAATCCCGAAGGTAGATGTAGAGGTAGCGTGCCGATCGCGATCACATCGACTTTGGAACCGTTCCCACGCGCATCGTCACCTCGTCCTTTGCCGGTGTTCGCAATCCGTAGTTCTGTTTGAGTTGCAAATATTAGCAATGAACCAGTATCAAATACCGTGTACTACTGCGAGCTCTAGTAAGGTACACATCAATAACAAGTATATCACATATACCTTTGTTCACTTTGCCATCCTTCTTATCCGCCAAATACTTGGGGCAGTTCCGCTTCAAAGTGACGATCGCTTGCGAGAGAAGCACTCGGTTTCAGGCTTAGGTCCAGACTTGGGTTTCTTCTCTTGATCAGCAACTTGTTTGCTGTTCTTCTTGAAGTTCCCTTCTTCTTCCCTTTGCCTTTCTTCTTGAAACTAGTGGTCTTGTTGACCATCAACACTTGATGCTCCTTTTGATTTCTACCTCCGCAGCTTTTAGCATTGCGAAGAGCTCGAGCATAGTCTTTACTAACCCTTGCATATTATAGTTCATCACGAAGCCTTTGTAGCTTGGTGGAAGTGATTGAAGAATTCATCAATGACACAATCATCCGGAAGATTAACTCCAGTTGATTCAAGTGATTGTAATACCCAGACATTTTGAGTATGTGCTCACCGATGAGAACTATTCTCCTCCATCTTGCAGCTATAGAACTTATTGGAGACTTCATATCTCTCAATCCGGGCATTTTGTTGAAATATCAACTTCAACTCTGGAACATCTCATATGCTCCATGACGTTCAAAACGTCGTTGAAGACCCGGTTCTAAGCCGTAAAGCATGGCACACTTGAACTATAGAGTAGTCATCAGCTTTGCTTTGCGGACGTTCACAACTTCGCTCGGCATCTGCAGCAGCAGTTCTGCACCCAGCGGTGCTTCGGGGCGTAACTTTTACGTGCAGCAATGAGGATTATCCTCGAGTTACGGACCCAGTCCGTGTAATTGCTACCATCATCTTTCAACTTTGCTTTCTCAAGGAACGCATTAAAATTCAACGGAACAACAGACGAGCCATCTATCTACAGTAAACATAGACAAGCAAAATACTATCGGTACTAAGTTCATGATAAATTTAAGTTCAATTAATCATATTACTAAAGAACTCCCACTTAGATAGACATCTCTCTAGTTATCTAAGTGATCACGTGATCCAAATCAACTAAACCATAACCGATCATCACGTGAGATGGAGTAGTTTTCAATGGTGAACATCTTATGTTGATCATATCGCTATATGATTCACGTTCGACCTTTCGGTCTCCGTGTTTCGAGGCCATATCTGTATATGCTAGGCTCGTCAAGTATAACCTGAGTATTCTGCGTGTGCAAAACTGGCTTGCACCGTTGTAGATGGACGTAGAGCTTATCACACCCGATCATCACGTGGTGTCTCGACACGACGAACTTTGGCAGCGGTGCATACTCGGGAGAACACTACTTGATAATTTTAGTGAGAGATCATCTTATAATGCTACCGTCAATCAAAGCAAGATAAGATGCATAAAGGATAAACATCACATGCAATCAATATAAGTGATATGATATGGCCATCATCATCTTGTGCTTGTGATCTCCATCTCGAAGCACCGTCATGATCACCATCGTCACCGCGCGACACCTTGATCTCCATCGTAGCATCGTTGTCGTCTCGCCAACTATTGCTTCTCGACTATCGCTAACGCTTAGTGATAAAGTAAAGCAATTACATGGCGTTGCATTTCATACAATAAAGCGACAACCATATGGCTCCTGCCCGATTGCCGATAACTTGGTTACAAAACATGATCATCTCATACAATAAAATATAGCATCACGTCTTGACCATATCACATCACAACATGCCTGCAAAAACAAGTTAGGCGTCCTCTACTTTGTTGTTGCAAGTTTTACGTGGCTGCTACGGGCTGAGCAAGAACCGTTCTTACCTACGCATCAAAACCACAACGATACTTCGTCAAATAGACTCCGTTTTAACCTTCTCAAGGACCGGGCGTAGCCACACTCGGTTCAACTAAAGTGAGAGAGACAGACACCCGCCGGTCACCTTTAAGCAACGAGTGCTCGGAGCGGTGAAACCAGTCTCGCGTAAGCGTACGCGTAATGTCGGTCCGGGCCGCTTCATCTCACAATACCGCTGAACCAAAGTATGACATGCTGGTAGGAAGTATGACTTGTATCGCCCACAACTCACTTGTGTTCTACTCGTGCATATGACATCAACGCATAAAACCAGGCTCGGATGCCACTGTTGGGGAACGAGTAATTTCAAAAATTTCCTACGATCACGCAAGATCATCGTGATGGCATAGCAACGAGAGGGGAGAGTGTCCGTCCACGTACCCTCGTAGACCGTAAGCGGAAGCGTTATAACAACGCGGTTGATGTAGTCGTACGTCTTCACGATCCGACCGATCCAAGTACCGAACGTACGGCACCTCCGTGTTCAGCACACGTTCAGCTCGATGACGATCCCCGGACTCCGATCCAGCAAAGTGTCGGGGATGAGTTTCGTCAGCACGACGGCGTGGTGACGATGTTGATGCTCCACCGACGCAGAGCCGCGCTAAGCTCGCGACGATATGACTTCTCCGCGCGAGGGCTTCGCCTAAGCTCATGACGATATGACCGAAGTGGAATATGGTGGAAGGGGGCACCGCACACGGCTAAGGAAAGATCCGTAGATCAACTTGTGTGTCTTGGGGTGCCCCCTGCCCCCGTATATAAAGGAGACAAGGGGGAGGTGGCCGGCCCTATAGGAGGCGCACCAAGGAGGAGTCCTACTCCCACCGGGAGTAGGACTCCCCCCCCTTTCCTAGTTGGACTAGGATTGGAGGAGGGGAGAAGGGGGAAGGGGCGCCGCCCCCCCCTTCCTTGTCCTATTCGGACTAGAGGGGGGAGGGGGGCGCGCAGCCCACCTTGGGCTGCCCTTCCTCTTCTCCTATGGCCCATTAAGGCCCATTGACCTCCCGGGGTTCCGTAACCTCCGGTACTCGTAAAATCCGATTTCACCGGAACACTTCCGATGTCCAAATGTAGGCTTCCAATATATCAATCTTTATGTCTCGACCATTTCGAGACTCCTCGTCATGTCCGTGATCACATCCGGGACTCGAACAACCTTGGTGCATCAATACTTATAAACTCATTATGAACTGTCATCGAAGCGTTAAGCGTGCGGACCCTACGGGTTCGAGAACTATGTAGACATGACCTAGAACCATTCTCGGTCAATAACCAATAGCGGAACCTGGATGCCCATATTGGTTCCTACATATTCTCGAAGATCTTTATCGGTCAAACCGCATAACGACATCGTTGTTCCCTTTGTCATCGGTATGTTACTTACCCGAGATTCGATCGTCGGTATCCAATACCTAGTTCAATCTCGTTACGGTAAGTCTCTTTACTCGTTCCGTAATACATCATCTCACAACTAACTCATTAGTTGTAATGCTTGCAAGGCTTAAGTGATGTGCATTACCGAGAAGGCTCGAGATACCTCTCCGACAATCGGAGTGACAAAACCTAATCTCGAAATCGCCAACCCAACAAGTACCTTTGGAGACACCTGTAGTACTCCTTTATAATCACCCATTTACGTTGTGACGTTTGGTAGTACCAAAGTGTTCCTCCGTAAGCGGAGTTGCATAATCTCATAGTTATAGGAACATGTATGAGTCATGAAGAAAGCATTAACATACTAAGCGATCAAGCTGTTAAGCTAACGGAATGGGTCAAGTCAATCAGATCATTCAACTAATGATGTGACCTTGTTAATCAAATAACAACTCCTTGTTCATGGTTAGGAAACATAACCATCTTTGATTAACAAGCTAGTCTAGTAGAGGCATACTAGTGACATACTGTTTGTCTATATATTCACACATGTATTATGTTTCCGGTTAATACAATTCTAGCATGAATAATAAACATTTATCATGATATAAGGAAATAAATAATAACTTTTATTATTGCCTCTAGGGCATATTTCCTTCATACCCTCATCAAGACCATACATCTTGCAAAGTGCTTCCCAATTTTTGCAACCAAAATGGGTTACACTCTGAGCATTGTACAGCTTTACTTGAAAATCCACACCATGATGGGTACTTAGGATAATTTTTTTGGTTTCGAAACTTTCATGGTCTTCAAAACCCATCCTCTCCAAGACATAGCGTCTTGCAAAGCATGGGATAAGCTAGTCGAATTGGAAAAGATGAAAAATATTGTCATGATTAAAATAGTTGAAGTCATGATTAATTACGAAAAAAAACTATTGTAAATGCGTTGCGTCAGTATGAACATCGAAAGTCTCGTCGAGCTTAATGCATGAAGCGCCGATCTTCGCCCAGCTCAATGAACCTGTCGCAGATACCTCGGTCGTCGTGGCACGTCGCTGCGAAGGTAGCACCTCCCAATCGAGCCCGTAAGGTAGCACCTCCCAATACCAGTCCCGAACATGGCCCTGATCAAGCAAGCCTCCACCACCGAGTCGGCGGCAGCGAGGATGTGGGATAGGCATCGCCGACATCGATGCGGAACTACTTCTATATATAGTTAAATAAAGTAGTTTTATTAATTAAATCAACTAGTTCAACTACTAAGCACTTACTACAAATAAATAAAGTAGTACTTACTAAAACAAACTACTTCTATATATAGTAAAAAATAAAGTAGTTTAACTATAGTTCTATTATTTTCCTAACTAAAAATAAACTACTTTCTCTTCTTATTTTTTCCTTTTCCTCTATTCTAAATATGAACATATTCATAAATGACTTCTATCATTCACAATTTTTCTATCTAGTACACAATAAATTGACAAAGAAAATACTATGAACAAAAAATTATTAAAATTCTATGAACAAAATTACAACAGGAAAAAATCATAAAATTCTATATGAACAAAATTTGACATATTAGATCTTTGCATATATATGAACACATATACAAACATGCATATATATGAACATACAAACATCTTTTCATAAAAATCTATTAACAGAAAAAAAATATGAACAAATTAATTACACAATATGAAAAAGTATCGACAGAAAAAAATCTGTGAACTACACATCTAACAAAAAATTATGGAACTACAAAAAATCTAACAAAAAATTACTTTCTCACGGCTACACGGCGTGTCGGGAATTACTACACATCTAGGTTGCGGTGACGGTCGACGGTGAGGCGGTGGTGCGTTCTGGCTGGGCGCGGGCGGCGGTGACGGTCGGCGGTGAGGTGGCGGTGCGTTATGGGCGGGCGGCGCGGGCGGTGTCGTCGGTGAGGCGGCGGTGCGTTATGGGCGAAGGCGGGCGGCGGCGGGGAGGGCGGGAGCGGGCGGGCGGCGGCGGCGGCGTCGGGCGGGCGGGACGACGCTGGGCGGCAACGGCGATGGCGAGGCGCGAGCAGACGGGCAGCTGGACGAGTCGGGCGGCGGGGAAGAAGGAACTGAACCAAATTTTCGCGAGTGCCGCTTATATAGGCAAAGCGTTGGTCCGGTTCATGGCAACAACGGGACAATGCCCCTTTACTCGGTTGGAGGCTCCAACCGGGACCAAACCTCTTTTCAGCAGCGGAAAGGGCGGAAGCAGAGGCTTTGGTCGGTTGGTGCCTCCAACCGACTAAAGTGAGCATTGGTCCCGGTTGGAGCCACGAACCGAGACGAATGGTGTCTGTGCTGCCACGGTGTGGCACGAAAGTTTAGTCCCACCTCGCTAGCTGAGAGGGGCGCGATGGTTTATAAGCCCCACCGCCGCTCCCTCTCAAGCTTCTCTCCACCGCAGCTTACGGGCCTACTTACTCTGCTTTGCTCGATGGGTCCTCTTGGGCCACTGCGGGCCTGGATCTGGCCCATGGTGGGTTTCTAGTCGTATCCAGGCCGTGGGGGCCCGATGGGAGGCACTTTTTTCTTTACTTATTTATTTTATTGCAGCTGTTTTTTTAGTCCCACCTCGCCAAGCGAGAGGCACTCGCAGCTGTTTATAAGCCCTGAGTACAGTGACAATGAAGAAGAGGCTAATGCTCACCTGCACGTTGGTTCGCTTCAAGCCTTGAGGAATAGGGTATACTGCACGGAGCTATGTGCAGTGTAGTTTACACTATTCCGAAAGGCTTGAAGCAAATTAACTAGCATTGCGCCTCTTTTTTATTTTTAATGACTTATTACCACACAGAAATAAATAGAAAAAATAAATATAGCAGAAAAGAAAAAAAAACTATATAAAAAACTACTCAGAAATAAATAGAAGAAAAAATAGTTGTGATTAACTTTACTAAAATCTTTTTAATTTTAATGACTTATTACAACTCAGAAATAAATAGAAAAAAATAAATATAGCAGAAAAGAAAAATTTATATAAAAACTATTCATAAATAAATAGAAGAAAAAATAGTTGTGATTAACTTTACTAAAAATGAGCATAGATGCTTATTTTAATCACTTATTACAAATCAAAATAAATAGAAGAAAAAATAGTTGTGATTAACTTTACTAAAAATGAGCATAGATGCTTATTTTAATGACTTATTACAATTCAAAAATAAATAGAAGAAAAAATAGTTGTGATTAACTTTACTAAAAAAATGAGCATAGATGCTTATTTTTAATGACTTATTACAATTCAAAAATAAATAGAAGAAAAAATAGTTGTTATTAACTTTACTAAAAAATGAGCATAGATGCTTATTTTTAATGACTTATTACAATTAAATAATAAATAGAAGAAAAAATAGTTGTGATTAACTTTACTAAAAATGTGCATAGATGCTTATTTTAATGACTTATTACAATTAAATAATAAATAGAAGAAAAATAGTTATGATTAACTTTACTAAAAATGAGCATAGATGCTTATTTTTAATGACTTACTACAACTCGAAAAAAATAAATATAGCAGAAAAGAAAAAAATACTATAAAAACTACTCAGAAATGAGCATAGATGCGCTTATAGAGGAAATTCAACTTAAATTCATAACAAATTTCAAGAGAAATTCGTATGAATTTAGGCTAAATTCCCTATATAAGGGCATCTATTTTCATTTTCAGAGGAGCTCAATAAGGCAGAGAGGGAGGGGCTTATAAACCGGTCTGATTCCCCTTCAGTTGGCGAGGTGGGACTAAACTCTGGCCGCAACGAGGACCAACCCTTTAGCCCCGGTTGGTGGCATGGACCGGGACTAATGGGCCACGTGGACCGGGACTAATGGACCCCGGTTGGTGGCGAGGCCCATTGGTCCCGGTTCGTCCCACCAACCGGGACCAATAGGTCCAGATGAACCGGGACCAATGGCCCACGTGGCCCGGCCGGCCCCTGGGGCTCACGAACCGGGTCCAATGCCACCATTGGTCCCGGTTCTGGATTGAACCGGGACTAATGGGCTGGACCGGCCTGGACGATTGGCCCCTTTTCTACTAGTGATATAGGGGGAGCCTATGCTTGTTACATGTCTTTCCGAAGCTTTACTTGCTACTCTTTATATCCTTATCTAAAGCTTTGATGTATGTTGCCATCAATTACCAAAAAGGGGGAGATTGAAAGCACAAGTGCTCCCTAGGTGGTTTTGGTAATTAATGTCAACATATCTCTTGTTGGACTAACACTTTTATCTAGTATGTTTCAGATAAGTTCAACAATGGAATGGCATGGACTAAAGGATGTGGGAACTCCTTCAAGATGCTAAAGACAAAGGATTGGCTCAAGCTTCAAGCTCAAGACTCTTCATTTTACATTTTAGTGATCCAAGATCACATTGAGTCTATAGGAAAAGTCAATACTATTAAGGAGGGATGAGGTGTTGCTTAATGAGCCTCTTGCTTCATGTGCTTAGTGATATGCTCCAAAACCCTCAACTACTTTCCCACTTCCACACATATGACCTAAACCTAAAGTCAAACTCGGCCCTACCTATTCTTTCTATCTGGCGCCACCGAGTTCAGATGTCATAGCCACTGCCACAAACCCTAGGCAAATCGGTTTCACCGATAGGGATCTCGGTCTCACCGAGATGGGATTGTAGTCTCTCTATGTATGTCCATCACCAGATTCGGTCTCACCGAGTTTGTGTAATCGGTACTACCGAGATTACAATGCAAACTCTCTAGTTAACTTATTACCAAAATCGGTCTCACCGAGTTTGGGTAATCGGTCCCACCGAGTTTGCCTGACCAACTCTCTGGTAGGCTAATTACCAAAATCGGTCTCACCGAGTTTGTGTAATCGGTCTCACCGAGATTATGTTATGCCCTAACCCTAACCATGTCGGTCCTACCGAGTTGCATTCCAGTCCCACCGAAAACCCTAACGGACACTAGGTTTAGTAAATCGGTCTGACCGAGTTTGATGATTCGGTCCCACTGAGTTTGGTGAATTGTGTGTAACGGTTAGATTTTGTGTAGAGGCTATATATACCCCTCCACCTCCTCTTCATTCGTGGAGAGAGCCATCAGAACAAGCCTACACTTCCAGAATCCTATTTCTGAGAGAGAACTACCTACTCATGTGTTGAGGCCAAAATATTCCATTCCAACCATATGAATCTTGATCTCTAGCCTTTCCCAAGTTGCTTTCCACTCAAATCTTCTTTCCACCAGATCCAAATCCTATGAGAGAGAGTTGAGTGTTGGGGAGACTATCATTTGAAGCACAAGAGCAAGGAGTTCATTATCAACACACCATTTGTTTCTTCTTGGAGAGTGGTGTCTCCTAGATTGGCTAGGTGTCACTGGGGAGCCTCCGACAAGATTGTGGAGTTGAACCAAGGAGTTTGTAAGGGCAAGGAGATCGCCTACTTCGTGAAGATCTACCGCTAGTGAGGCAAGTCCTTCGTGGGCGACGGCCATGGTGGGATAGACAAGGTTGCTTCTTCGTGGACCCTTCATGGGTGGAGCCCTCCGTGGACTCGTGCAACCGTTACCCTACGTGGGTTGAAGTCTCCATCAACGTGGATGTACGATAGCACCACCTATCGGAACCACGACAAAAACATTCGTGTCTCCAATTGCGTTTAAATTCTCCAAACCCTTCCTTTTACATTTTTGCAAGTTGCATGCTTTATTTTCCGCTGCCTACATACTCTTTGCATGCTTGCTTGTTATGTATTGAGAAAGTTAAACTTGTGCCTAAACTCCACTTAAACCTAAAAGAAGTTAAAAACTGCAACTTTAGTACTTAGTGTCTAATCACCCCCCCTCTAGACACCTCTTCTCAAGATCCTACAGCTTTGTTACCCTTGCTGCATATGGCTTTGTAAGCCGGCAGCGTGAATAAGTTGTATAGGGTGATGTGCTCTAAGTCTTTGGGTTGTTACCCTTACTGCATGTTGCATGGTAAGCCGTCAGGATGAACAAATATCACAGGTATGATATTTATTTTGTTATGATTATATGAGGTTTTGATAAACCCGCCCTGGTTATGGACTATTCAAGTCACCAGTGGATTTTCTATGGGGCATTATGACCTGCCCTGGGGTAAACCACCGGGGCACCTATTATTTGTTTATGTGTAGAAAAAGTGATAAACATGGTCTGCATAATTGATGACATTATAAGCATAAGCGGTAGATCTTCAAATAACAGATCGATGGTTCAAGGCATCATGTGGCCACAAAGAGTAAGTGTTTTTGAGACACACAGCATCCAAATGCTATGGCTGGTAAGCTGGCTCATGAATTAATACTTCTAGTCTTGGCGTGTCGAGGCTTCCGGGTCATCCTGGGCTGGCTCTTCTTCTTCCTCTGTTGTCTGGAAGTTAGGCGATGACCAATCGATCCCAGTCAAAGCTTTGAACACAGCCTCGTCATCAATAAGTGTTGACGGGTCAATATCAGGGGCAATGGTGTACTTACGAATTGGCGGAATAAGGTCCTGGGCTTCATGAACCGGCGCTTTGACCTTCTTGTTGTCAGCATCATAAACTGCCTGGTACTGGGACAAGTCCGTCTCTTCAGCCAGCTTGCTTGCTGATGGATGCATTCCCCTTGCTATTTGGGAAAATTCATCAGCACTGAAGGGAGACCCATCTTCTTTGACGCTTGGGCAACCATTGGCCAATTCTTCTGGGTCAAGATCTGCTTGCCACGCCTTTGCCCGGCTTAAGGCTGTAATGGCACCGGCTCTAGCGCCTGATCACTTTAGCTCTTCCACCCTTCGTGGGATCACAAACAGCTTTTCTAACACTTCCTTGATAAGGGAAGGTGGCTGCTTCTTGTGTAAGGCGGCAGAAATCGCCTGTTGGGCGCCAGTGTATAGCTGCTCCACAATATATACGGCTTTTAGCCTTATGCACATATCATCACCTAGTTTGGAGCTTCTGGAACCTGCATTGGCAAATACATTTATGAATCGGTTCAATGGGTGTTCAATTTTGATGAAGAGATGTTAAAGTACAGAGTTATTTACCAAAGATGGTCGTTGTCATGTTGTTGATTTGATATTTTAAACCGGACAACTCATCAGTTACCGGCTTAAGGGCAGTTTCGGCGTCTTCTGCTCTTTTAAACAGAGCTTCCTTCTCGGTTTCCCAGCCGGCTTTGTCAGCACTGAAATCTTGTTTAAGCTTCTCGATGTTTTCCAAGGCAGTCTTCAGTTCTGATTTGGCTTTTGCAGTCTCAGATTGCTGGGTTTGGATATGGGCTCTCAGATCGTGGACTTGGGATTCTTTCATATTTAATTCTGCCAACAACATGAACACGATAGGAAGCATTATGATCATATTATTTGAAGTCCCAAGCACAATACAGGTATTTTACTTGGCACTTGGGGGCTAATGCATATTGCTCTTTTTTTAAGACAATTCTATGATGACCCGGCTATACTATTATGACTATAGCCGACTCATGGGGGCTACACATTTGGATTTTATTCACAGTTCTGGTGATAAGTCCCGGTTTATCTATGCTGAATAAGCCGGCCCTTGGGGGCTACAGATGAAAAGTTGAGTATTATTCTTTGAAGTTCCGGCTTAGCTTATCAGTTTAAGCCGGACCGTGGGAGCTACATATGAGAAATTCAGAATTATATATTTGAAGACCCAGCTCAACCATGTGGATTAAGCTGGCCCTTGGGGGCTACTTGAGTTGGTTCTGTGATTTGACATTGCTATGACATGGATATCAAGTTCAACAAGAATATTTAAAGTCTAGAACATATTCAAGTTTTATCATATCCAATAGATTTGGCGGCTAATATATATATATATATATATATATATATATATATATATATATATATATATATATATATATATATATATATATATATATATATATGGAGAAGATGATAATGTTTACCTCAAAGCGCTCCTTCATAAGGTTGACTAAGCCAGCCTCAAAGTCATGGCTGGTGTGGAGGCAGTTCAAGTAGCCAGCGTGAAGCTCTGGGCATTAAATTGAGCATATCTCTTCAAATCCAACTTCCATGGCCCTTGTCAACACCGAAAATTCTTCTTTGGCGATGTGTTTGATAAGGCAAGTGGGGTTGCTGAGGCTTTGTAAGCCGTCCCAGTAATCATTATATCCTCGGTTTCTGAGCTATTTGGCGGGATCGGGCGGCTTATCATTTTCCTGGTCAATGTCCATGGCGTCTTTGGTGACAGGGTGTTCCTTTGGAGGGCGAGTCATCCATAGAAGCTTCTGGAACTTGATGCAAAGACTCGGATGCGGCATGTTTCTCCGTATCAACAGTCTTGGGCTCTTTAGTCGGTTTATCAATTTTCTGTTTCTTGCTGGGCTTGGCCATAGCACTAAAAATAAAACATAAGACAGGATTGGTATGGCAGTTGAATATATGATTGAGAGCAAATAGGCTTAAATGTTTCTTACCCAGGCACAATCTTGAAAAGAGGGACCTGAGTCCCGGTTGAGTCACCAGCAGAAGAGTGAGAGGTCCCCTGATAGTTTGAATCAGACGGGTTAAGAGGTTGTCGAAAAAGACCCGCCTTGGGATAAGCTAAGTCAGAAATATTTGAAACCTCTGGTCGGCGCTTGCGAGGTGCTGGTGTGTTGGGTAAGCCGGAGGAAAGAATCCCGCCACCGTTGTTCCGGATCGTACGGCGAGCTTCATGTTGCTGCTTCTTCAAAATAAAGTTGGGATCCAAATAAGCTAAAGGATGAGAAAACCTTACTTTCAGGCTTGCTTGACGAACTTTCTGTCTTCCCAGAGGTTCAGAGTCGGAGGAAAGGATAGTTACCTCTTCAACATTGGCTTGGCTTCCTTCCGCATCATCCTGATAGTGATCATTATCAATAAGATGTACAAAAAATGAGCCAAGGGAGTCAAGTTTTACCTCCGACTCGTCATTATCATCCAATTCAAATAACTCGGAAGGATTGGAGCCTTGGTCTTTGTCCGAGGTTTCTTGGCCGGCTTATCCTGCAGCTTCTTATTCCAGAAAGGTGAATCGGCCTGCAAAAATCAAATGGGTATAAAGGGGCGATTTAAGTAAAGATATGATTCAATTGTGAAGTTGGTTAAAAGCTTACAGCTGGCGGCTTGTTGACAACATAGAAAGGATTCAATACGGCTTTGCTGCAATCTGCCAAGCTCTCGTTCAATAGAGTATTGGTCATATTATTGATATCCTCATCAGTCAGTTCGATCTGGCAGTGGCGTTGTGGATCTTTTAAATTGCCGGTGTACTCGCACATTAAGCCGGGGCGGCGGCTTAAGGGAAAAATTCTCCAGGCGACCCAACACCGAACTAGATCAATTCCGGTTAAGCTGTTAGCCATTAAGGCTCGGATCTTTGAAAATACTAGCATGTATTTTTTCCGTTCCGCTGTACTGATGCGGTCTGGAAGAGGATGCATGTTGCTAAGCCGGCTGGCGCGGTAATCTGGAAGAGGGTTTTCCCCTTCTGGAGAAGTGTCTTGGAAATAAAATCAAAGTTTGGTTCCAGTCCTTGGGATGACTGGGTAGTGTGGCGGGTGGGAAAGTGGCTTCTTTCTATCGTTGAATAGATATGCCACCTAACTCTAGGCTGGGCCCATCAGTAAACTCAGTCTGCCGGTTTAAGTAATAAAATTCCCTGAACAGTTCCACAGTGGGCTCCTTTTGAAGGTACACCTCGCAGAACACTTGAAAGTTGCAGCTGTTTGAAACAGAATTTGGTCTGATATCTTGAGGATGGAGCTTGAAAAAGTGCAGCACATCACGGAAGAATTTTGAGCCGGGAGGGCTGAAACCCCGGAGCAGATGATCAGTGAAGACGATTACTTCACTGTCCTTGGGCTCAGGAGGGGTTTCTGTGCCTGGGACCCTCCAATGGATGACATCTTTCTTGGGTAAGATGCCCGTTTGGACATATTCATTCAGTAATTACTCAGTCACCCGAGAAATGACCCAGTTGCATGCAGTGACAGTCTTAGGCATTTTGAGGATGAAGGCCTAAAAGAAAGAAATATTGCCGGTTTAAGATTAAGCTGCTAAGCCAGACCATTGATTCAAAAGAAAAGTGCTATAAACGGCCAACGCATTAAGCCGGAAGATGAACACTGAAGTACGTGGATATTCATAGCGGTGGCTTAAAAGGGGACTAATGATACGTAGCGGGTTATGTTTTATCAGTTAAGCCACCCAAACAGTTGCTATGTTTCAGATCTACAAGTGAGGATTTGCTAAGTAGCGGACAAACAGATTCCACAGATCGACGCTACGATTTTGGATCTACAATAGTTTGGAAAATAAAATTTTATACCTAAAGTGAAGGCAATGGAAGAACACATGGGTTCAGATGGATCTTATACAGAAAAAGTACCTACTACAGTTGGACAAAGGGATGCTACGCTGCTACCACACGTTTTCAATAACATTTTCAGATTCAACCGTGCAATCTAGAGAAGAACATAGGGGAACTCCAATGAACTAGGGCTAACCCTAATGAAGATCTACTACGAGGAAGAAGAAGTGCTTATGGATGCTGCTGGACATCGGAGGTACGCCGGGATGCTCTGGTTCGTTTAGGTTGATGCAGCGGCCGGAGTTGAGGAAGTTGACGAGGTCGATGGCGGCGGAGCTCGAGCACGTGTGTGGCGTTACGGAGAAGAAGACAAAGATGAGGAGGCAAAGGGGGGGAATGAAAAGGACCCCTATCCCTATTTATCAGCAGATGGATAACAGGCAAGCACGGGAATCGAGGAGGCCAAAAAGTAATTATGTGACTGCACGGGCGCCTCAAATTTTGGAAAGTACATTAAAGATAAATATCTGTTGAGATATTCTGGGCTTCGTGCAAAGTTAATGCAAGATGACGTCATGGCGGGTTAACATGATTCTGTGAGCTGACGTCATGGCGGGTTATAGCAAGTTCATAAAAATTGACGATGCAAGATTCTGCTAAGTTAAATACTGAAGATTGATGTGAACAAGTTCAAATCAACCCGGGGCCTAATGTTGGGGATATAACTATTGGGTATGACCCACCCAGGAGGGGCCGGTTCATGCCACTGGCGGCTTAAGAAGAGAAGGCCCAAGAGGACAATGAGGATGGTGGTCCATAGAGCAAGCTTATTGAAACCCCAAGACCCGGAGGTGACTTGAGGCCCATGAGTATGAACCGCCATACGTGTTATGTGTATTGTAAGGCAAGCTTAGTTAGTCATCGAGCCGGACACGTTGTGTATGAGCCGCCCGGTACTTTGTAAGCCGTCGAGCATCAACCTCTGTATATAAAGGGGTGACCCCGCGGCGGGTTAAGATGAGAAACAAGAGATTGAGAACTAGGTCAAGCGTATTCGCTCCCTGGTAATCGAACCCAAGCAATACAACCTCAAACTGGAGTAAGCCTTTACCTCGTTGCGAGGGGCCGAACCAGTATAAACTCTATGTGTCCTTTTTCCCGATTAACCCCTTCAAACTAACCTAGTTGCGATGGCTCCACACCTAAGTCCTTTCACTAGGGCATCTGCCATGTTAAGTCCACGACAGGCATCATGGAGATGCTTGTGGTGAAAATTTTCAAGCCTCAATCCTTTCTATTCTTGAACTCGGAGTGATGAAGCCTCACCTTGGAGAGTCGGAACAAATTGATAGCACTACTGGTGTGAATTTCAAGCCCAAATTTGACGCCAAGTTTCAATCTGAAATGATTCTAAATATTACTAGTACTTATGTCAATGCATGTCATAAAAATGACACATCAAATAATTCAATGAACTAACACATCCAATAATTCAATTAATTATCATCGTTAGTAGCCTCTTGGCTTACATGGTTGAACAGCATGGCTTTTTCCAATGGGACTAAATACATTGTGATTTAACCCTAATGGGACATCTTTCAGCTCCAGCAGAGATGGTTGTCCCCCTCTTTTGACTCGAAATTCATTTCAACCAAACAATATATTGGAAAATAAACAAGAACATTCAGGAGCAAAGGTTAGCTTAGTATCTTATCTCTATGTTTGAAAATTATGTGGAAACATGAGGGCAGGGGGAACTGAAATACACTTATCTACTAACTAACTTCGCTTTCTAAGTGATTCGCCTTCAAGCATTGATCCTCATGTCTTCTGGCTGAAAAACCTAATGCTTAGTTTCTTCGTGCCATGATAACAGATTGTTGGACCATATAGATGGTCTTTATGATGCTGAAATGACATGCTCTCGAAGCATACACACTAAAGTTAATAATTGGTTGTTTGAGTTTGAATAGGCCAATGCCTTCTAAACTGCAATCTACGGTTTAAACTTGGGCTATAACAATCTTCAGGTAATGCACATATACTAACATTGATGTTGTGTCGCACTGTAGGACCCGTCCTCACTTCCCTGGATCGTCATATCCATCAACTCACCACCCCCATATAAAATTTGGTAGGAATGCAACCAAAGTTTTCCATTTGGAATTTCATCCAGTTTTCAGGTTATATGTTTTGCATCGTGGGAATCTGGAAGTATTTAAGTGCCATTGAACGGTATTGTTTCAGACATCTGAACTTCTCAAAAAATGTTTTACCCACTTTCATATAAACATGATTTACACACATCTACAACTATCTAGTTGAAGTTTAAAGCTGACTGGAAAATAAGCCTCGGGAGTGCGCCACATAGTCTCCTTGTTCACATGTTGTCCGAGGTCAAAGTATTGGATTTGCACCCTTGGAAACTCCTCGGAAGGAAGATAAGTATGAGACCATGATGACATCCAAGGGGTCTTCAAACACGGTTACAATTGTCGCTTTGCAAGGAGAAGAAGCGCTCGAGAGACATGATCGAGGGCCTCTAGAGTTGGTAGGAAGGGAAGATCTTCAAACCCGTGGAAGAAACCAAGGAATCATCAACAACATCGGCAACGCCTCAATGCCATCGGTTACTCGGGTTTACACGCGCTCGGCAGGGAAATGGCCATGCGTAATATGGTGTCGGACGGGCCAGCTGCATAGCGCCGCATCGTCCTCCTCCAACCCCCTCAGCATCCTCACCGACACTGTCCTCGGCTCTTCCTCCAAATCTGAGGTGCATGAGACTAAACCCCATCTCCAGTTGGACATGGAAATAGGTGCGCTGCCAACCTCTAGAGGACACGGATGTTGCATAGCTCGCATCTCCCTTGGATCGCTAGGGCGTTGGGTACTTGGGTTGGGTAGATCATTAACAGGGGTTGGTTTCCATTTCCTGGTGATCTAGGCGGTGCCCGTATGCTGGTTGTCGATCTCAGTGGTAAACTGTGGGAAGCTAGGGAGGTTAGGCAGTGTTCGACAATGTTTAAATTAATCATTCAATTTAGGGTGAAGTATATGTTCATTGTCCATCTTTCTCCATAAGTTCAGTCTTTTGATTAAACTAGTTGGCGCATCCAACTCTACTTGATATAGGTCAAGAGGTCTGGACCGACTTGTGCAATTGAAATTAAAAATTTGTAGCCCAATTTTGGGCCATATATAGATATGAGGGAGCCACATGTGGGGCGACAAGTTGAAGTATGGGTGCATACATGAGAGGCTAACCATGTTTAATTAACTCTCCGTAATTTTTTTTGAAAGATCGCTAACTCTTGATTGGTATGAAAATACTACTAAAGTAAATTATGGCATAATTTGAGCATTCAAATCCACTGTATGTTTTCTACTTTGGGCATATACGTTGGCTATATTTGTTATTTGTGTGATAGAGCATACTTAGATCTCAAAGGTCAACGGTCAAGATTTATACTTCTAGGTAAGTCTGTAGGAAAAATGGTGAACATTGTAACTATGTCTGGTGTCCCTTGACATGCTTATTATTTTGCTTGAAAGCTTTGCTATCTTCCCTTTTTTGCATCATTTTAACTTTAGTGTTGTGGAAATTATGTTTTTTTTCTTCTGGCTAAACAAGGCAATGCTGAGGAATTTATGATTAATCTACTAATGTTTTAGGTTGATGATTTTAAGCTTCATTTTGCATCGACAGATAAAGGAAATTGTAGGATCCACAGTTTGCTGGAAAGCCTCTGTTGATTCATTGATGTTCATTTCTTTATCAACAATTCCAGGCTTCAAGGATGAGATCATGCTAGATCAACGACCTATTAGAAGTATGGAGGTTATTTTCCCTAGTCCCCAATGTCCTATATATGTGTATTTGTGATGTTTCCTAATTCCAATTGAACATCCGCAGGGCAGCGACTTCATTAATGGGCATCATGCAGATGGTTGTGGTGAAAATTTTCAAGCCTCAATCCTTTCTGGTCTTGAACTCAGAATGATGAAGCCTCACATTGGAAAGTCGGAACAAATTGATAGCGCTATTGGTGTGAATTGCAGGCCCAAATTTGACAGCAAGTTTCAAACTGATTTGATTCTATATATTACTACTACTTATGTCAATGCATGGCATAAAACAATGAAAAATCCAATAATTCAATTAAACAGACAGACCCAATAATTCAATTAAATATCATCGTCAATAGCTTGTTGGCTTACATGGTTGAATTGCAAGTCTTTTTCCAATGGGACTAAATACACTGTGAGTTAACCCTGATCGGACATTTTTCATGTCCAGCAGAGATGGTTGTTCCCCCTCGTTTGCCTCTAAGTTCATTTCAACCAAACAATATATTAGAAAATGAACCATAAGAATATTCAGGAGCAAAGGTTAGCTTAGTTTATTATCTCTGTGTTTGAAAATTATCTGGAAACATGAGGCAGGGAACTGAAAGACATTCATATGCTAATTAACTTTGCTTTCTGAGTGATTATCCTTCAAGCATTGATCCTCATGTCTTGTGCCTGAATAACCTAATGCTTAGTATATTTGTGCCATGATAACAGATTGTTGGACCATATAGATGATCTTTATGATGATGAAATGAGATGCTCTCGAAGCATAAGCACTGAAGTCAATAGTTGGTTGTCTGAGTTTGAATAGGCCAGTGCCTTCTAAACTGCGGTCTGTAGTTGAAATGTTTTCAAGCTATATCAGTTGAAACAATGACGATTCGACGGACCGGGAGGCGGATCCGTTGGCAGGGAGGAGCTTGTTGGACCCAAGACTCCGTGCCCTCTGCTTGGTCTTCGTCTTCTATCGTAGTTGTATTAGTACACCATTCTAATGGTAAAGCTCTATTTTTTGAGGAAATGCTTTTCCCACTCTTATAATAAAATGTTTTGTACACTTTACAATTCCTATGAAGGCCACTTAAAAATAGATGCCTCAAGAATGCACATGTCGGACGACCGCACATTGCTTGTTACCCAAGTGAAAAAGGGTGTGATATACATTACCAAACTTCTTTGGAGTGTTCAAGCAATCGGTCTGATTCATTGTAAGAAATGTTGCAAAGAAAAGTCTGCAAACATGAGATGAAACAATCTTCAGCTAATGGACATATAACAACATATATGTACAACATGTTGTATACAACATAACATACCATGTACATGATATACCCCATTTAGTTTCTTTGTCCTATCAAGCTCTTATATCCTCGAACGAAGAAAAGAGAACGAAATGATCTATTGAATCTAAGTAGTGCTTCAATGTTGTTGTTTGTGCACCTTCTTCTGGTTCCTTTTACAGTTGCTACATAAATGGTTGTCTTTTTGCTTAGGATTTAGCCGACCTCTTATAATGGTTGTCTGTGAGAATTTAGCTCAAGGAGAATAGGGTGAAAACTTTGTCTTCTGAGTTTAATCTCGCCTCCTCCAATCAGGTCTAGAGTTGTGCTAGCAACTCGAACTGGTCGAATAGATCATTGCTTTCATCAAGCTACCGGTTCTATATCTTCGATACCTTTTACCTCTTCACCGTTTACAAGTCGCGCGAGGTCAAACTCCTAAACTTGCATCCTTTGAAATTCTTTGGAAGGACGGTATGCATGAGATCATGTTGACGGGATCTGTAAAAGCGGTCACCATCGTCATGGTGCTAGGAGAAGAAAAAGTGCTCCAGAGGGACGCGATCGGGGGCCTTGAGAGTAGGTAGGAAGGATAGATCTTCAGACCCGTCGAAGAAACCAAGGATCATAAGGTTGTGGCAGTGGGAAAGGCGAAACCGGCTTCGGAATCGTTGGTCGGTGACTAGGTGGTGCTAGCGTGTGCATACGAAGGATGCATGCAGAGGGAGGAGGGCTGCCGGGGAAGGTGGATCAGGAGATCACAGAGCATGTCGCTGCTTGTTTTTGTCCGATAGGAGCATATGTTTGCAAGGTTACTAACCAAAACCCTGTGACTACAATACTAAATAACTATAACTATACAATCTCCACTTGACAGAAAAACTATAAATTAACATTGCACGACATTCCTCTAGATCTCGTATAGGTTGCCCTCGCAAAAGACCAGGTTCATGGCGCTAGTATAACCAGACACTGTCATATCGCGGGCTTAAACTCATGACATGGTTGTGACTAAGGTTGCCCTCGGACAACAAGGTCTCGACAATGACTGGCGGTGCATTTATGCCCGGTCCGATTTACCGTTCCTGCTAGCGGAGCACGTGGACATGTCCACACTCAGTGAGGCAGTAGACGATACCTTTTCCATGGTCCTCCTAGAGAAAGAGGCCGGTGTTACATTTACTCCGGTGTTCCAGCGGGCATAGCACGCGACGTCTCCACACTCAATGAGGTGATCCTAGAGTGTGAAGGCGGAGGTGATCCAGGATGGTCCACTCCCTGTCCCCTCTGACGACATAGGCGAGCCTGTTGACCCCATAAATAGTGACTGTGGAGTGGCTCTGGAGGACTGGAGGCATGGACTATGGCCTGAACGCACACATAGATCCAGGTGCCAATTCCGGCAGTAAAAATATGTTTGCCCGAAGGAACCTTCACCCTCGCCTCCCTGGATCCCGATACCCATCAACTCACCACTCCCATATAAATTTGGTAGGAATCTAGCAAAAAATCTATTTGGATTTTTTTCCCACTTTTTTGTTGATATGCTTTGCTTCCCTGGAATCTAGAAGTATTGTATTGCTATAGAACCGTGTTGTTTCAAACATATGAAATTTTAAAAAAATGTTTTACCCACTTCTTATATAAAGATCATTTACGTTCACACATCTACAACTATTTGGGTGAAGTTTAAAGTTGACTACAGAATAAGCCTCATGAGTGCGTCACGTGGTCTCGTTGTTTACAAGCGGCCCAATGTCAAAATGTACAGAAGTGGTATGCCCACTTTTCATAGTCTTCTATCACATCTGAGCCACCATATGACCACCGGATCTGGTGGTTTCCACTAGTGTCCTTGTGACCATACACTAGTAGAAAAGGGGCCATTTGTCCCGGTAAATACGGGTCTTTTGTCCTGGTTGTTGAACCGGGACTAAAGGATCGTTACTAATGCCATGACCCTTTAGTCCCGGTTCTTACACGAACCGGGACAGATGGGCCTCCACATGGCCGGTGCGACGAGCCCATGCAGGAGGGCCTTTGGTCTCGGTTGGTGGCACCAACCGGGACCAATAGACGTCCACGCGTCAGCATTTCAGGGGCTAGGGTTTTTATTTTTTTTAAGGGGGGTTGGGGGTTTTGGGGGGTTAATTTAGGTGTTTCATATATTGTGTTAGCTAGCTAATTAATAGAGAGATGTCCTCTTTTATGTCCGTGCTTGGTTGACGCGACGTACTATATACGTATAGAGAGGACTAGATACGCTAGCTAGCTAGTAAGCAAACGAAGGAAAATGAAGATCGTCATAAACATATGCATACAGAGAGAAGTGATATCGACCACCTCTCCTTCTCCGAGAGATTGGTCGAACAACAAGCTCTCGTATATCTATCCGACACTACCGGCTACATATATACAATAATTATCTCTTACAATATAATCTCCTAATTATATATGAACACAGGATCCACATAGTATTCTCCGTCTTCAGCGATCACGTGGTCAAGGAAGAATGCCACAAATTCCTCTTGAATTGCTCGCATACAATCTGGTGCTAGGAGTTCATCCCGCATCCGAAAGATCTAATTTGAAGAAGGGGGTCAATACATATATATATATATATGAATAAATGAAACTCAACACAAATGATGGTAATAAAATAAAATTGTGAATATTATTGCTTACGCACTTCACATTGTTCGTCAGAGTACCCCCGTTCACAGGTCGTGTGGCGGATGGACTCGCAAACGTAGTATCCACAGAAATTATTCCCTTGATCCTGCCACAACCACTTTACAAGAAATAGAGGTCAATCAAACTGATAAGCAAGCATGCCAAATGGTATTGATGAAACTAGCGCTTGAATCACTAGGAGACGCGCGGAACATGCTACTATAGTACTTACTTTCGGGTGTCTAAATTGCAGCTTCTTCGGCAGTCCCGAGCTTTTTTGGTGAATTTTCTCCAAACCCTGCCAGACAAAGAAAACAATTACTTGATATCAGGAAATGAACAAAGTTGCTGATATGGTGGATAATGATCGATTTAGCTTACTTCTCGAGCATTTGAGTCATGTCTGCATACTCCTGGGGATCTTTTTGTCTCGAGTCTAAGACGGTCACTAGTCCCTGCTCAAGCTTAATCTCTAGGATAATATAGTGGAAACTGCGCACGCATGCATAACTCATCAATTACATTACTATAACCTGGACTAATATATAAGGGAAACCGAATATGCACAAGACAGTAACACTCACTTGAAGTTGTAAGGAAAGAGTATTATATCTTTGTTTTCATTTATTACAAACAATCGTAGCAAGTTGGCCTCGGTATCTTCGGCATGATATTTAACCTCAGTTGCATCTATGAGATTTGTGTTAATGAACCCAATATCACCGACTTGTCTTTTCTTCAATTCGGCGATCTTCAATCTGCATAATATAGAGGATAATTATAAATACATGCAATGAAAGAGCTGACCTATATAGAGAGACTTAATGACAGAAGTAGTACTACTTACAGATAGTAGCAAGTGACCGTTGCTTTATCGAGGGCCCTTTGATTGAAAAACTAGAAGAACTCCTCAAATGGAACATGCAACAGTTCAATTCCAACGAGGTCATGCTCCTCTCTAACTCTCAGCGTCAAAGTATTCCTCCCCCAGACTCTCTGCAGGTTTTCATGTACCAATCATGCAATCTTCGCATCATCGTTGTTAGAGATCTTTCATATTTGACGAGAGGCTTCCCGTACTCATATCTGTGTACCACCTCCAAGAAATCATAATGTACATCGTGGGCAGGTAATCTCCAAGATTTCTATAACCAGGCACCATCCTCGGATCATTAGCGACGATGTCGCTAGACACCTTGAGCGGGGGGCACGATTGGTTCGCTTGTTCGCCGAGCTGGGCAATATTTTCCCAGCTCGTCGTTCTTTTCCTTTGATCACTAACAGTACTTCCTGACCGCTCCGCTTCGACAAATGTCTTTCCAATAATGTGCTCATAGTTGCCTTTCGGCGGAGACTTTGGTGGTTTTCTCAGGGCAGCCAGAGTGCGCTTCGCTTTCACCGGATATACCTTCTCCTCCGGAGGTGGATGTTTCTTTGCTTTCACCCCTTGAAAGAAGTTCGTCACTTCGGCTCGCACGATCTTCGCGTTCTCCTCCGGGGTCCTCTCGTATGGTAACTTCTCTGGAGTCTTCAGAGAAGGACCGAATCTGTATTGCCTCCCGCCTTTGGCTGTATTGCTAGACGCCGACAGAGCAGACGGAGCGGCTGCGGCTGTCTTCTTTCCTTGCTTACGAGGCGGAGGAGAAGGACTACGACGCACTGGAGCAGCCGGAGCGGCGGCGGGTCTATTCCGCCCTTGCTGACGAGGCGGAGAAGGAGGAGGTTGGCTGCTCGGGCGCGCCGGCGCAGGCGGAGTGCCGCCACGCGCCGGAGAAGGAGGCCGAGTGCCCTGATCGTCACTCGCCGGAGGAGGAGGCGGTGGAGGAGGCGGAGTGCCCTGACTCGCCGTAGGAGGAGGAGGAGGAGGCGGAGGCGTCTAGTTCGGAAGGTTGATGAGCTCCTTCCGCCATAGGCATGGAGTCTTCAGAGTAGAACCCAGCCGAGCCTCCCCTTCACCGGTAGGGTGGTCAAGCTCGAGGTCCTCAAATCCCTTTGTTATTTTGTCCACCGTCACCCTAGCATATCCTTCTGGAATCGAACGACAGTGAAAAGTTGCGCCAGGTTCAGGAGGTCGAACAGAGCCGACAGCCGCCTTGACTTTGAAGTTCTGGCATTGCGTCATAAGGTGGCAATTTTGAGACTCCGTAATAGCATCCACGGGGTAGCTAGTAGGAGTCGTCAAGACATCCTCCGGCTGAAGCAGCTCGGTGGAAGCCTTGCTGCTTCTCCGCTGAGATGACGGGGTAGCTTCGAGGGAAGCTTCGGCAGTTCGTTTGTTGCGATTTGCTTCTCTTTCCTCTATCGCTTGTACCCTTGCGTGCAGTGCCTGTAGTTGGGTCTGTTGCACTTTCTTCCTCCTCTCCTGGCATTTGTAACCGCCTGCGTCCGAAACCCAGCCTTCCACGGAGCGGAACTGGCGTGCCTCGTGTCCGTCCGTGGTGCTCGAGATTCCGAGGGCCATTGTGAGCTCGTCGTTCTCTCTATCTGGAGCGAACATCCCTTCTGCGCCGCAGCGATATAGTGTTGAAGCCTCTTGACTGGTATTTTCATTTGCTCGTCCATCCAAAGGCACTTCCCTGATACAGGGTCCAAGATTCCGCCAGCCCCGAAGAACCAAGTCCGGCGACGGTCTGGCCAGTTCATTGTCTCTGGTTCGATCCCTTTATCAAGCAGATCATTCTTAGCCTTGGCCCACTTAGGCCGGGCTTTGAGGTAGCCACCTGACCCCGTGCGATGGTGAAGCTTCTTCTTTGCAGCATTTCGCTTGTTTGTCGTCGACATCTTCTTACTCTTTTCCGATGTCTTGTGGGCCACAAATGCGGGCCAGTGATCTCTGATCTTCTCATATTTGTCGATGAATTCTGGTGTCTCTTCTTTGTCGACAAACCTTTTCAGCTCATTCTTCCACCTCCTGAATAGGTCTGCCATCTTCTTAAGAGCATGAGACTTGATTAATTGCTCTTTAACTGGCTTCTCCGGATCCTCCTCTGGCGGTAGGGTGAAATTTGCCTTCAGCTCAGTCCAAAGATCATCTTTTTGCATATCATTGACATAAGACACCTCAGGGTCTTCGTTCTTAGGCTTATACCATTGGTGGATGCTGATCGGAATCATGTCCCTAACAAGAACCCCGCACTAAGCAGCAAATGCTTCCTTTGTTCGGATGTGTTCAATCGGTTGGCCGTCGCGCGCGATTGCTGTGATCTCAAACCTTTCATCCGAGCGCAACTTTTTCTTTGGGCCTCGTCTCTTTACCGAAGTTGTGCTCGATCAGGAGGGCTAGAAAAAAGAAGAAAGACGAGAGTTAATTAATATGCGTACATATACCAAAACAACGAATGCATCAATTAGCTAGTCAGCACATGCTTAACTAATATATATATACCTGGCCGGACTCGGTTCGGTCACCGGAGCCGTCATCGCGGTCTCCTTCTTGCACCGTCATTGGGTCACCGGATCCGTCATCACGGTCTCCTTCTTGCACCGGCATTGGATCAAAGGAGCCATCATAATCATAGCCTGCTTCTTCACCCTGTCCTTCCAGACCATCGGTGTCGTTGAGAAACAAGCAACGGCATCACTTCCTTGTGCTATTATGTCCCCCAACACCGCTTCTTGTGCTTCGTCTCGGGGGTTGTCCATAGTTTCTACAAATATTTACAACATGGCAATTATTATTCAAACATGACAGATCGCAAACGTATAAGGGTTTGGGGTGGCCTTGAGAGAGTTTGTCGGTAGGGACGCGGCGGGAGGGGGTAGGAGACCGACATCTTTTTTTCTAGGGTTTGGGTGTCCTCGAGAGTTTTGGTCGGGCGAGAGGGTCGGGGGGTGCTCCCGCGGTATAAGTTATCACAGTCGAGAGGGGGTAATATCGACAACGACGACATACATACATGGGAAAATAATGTTATCGGGGAGGGGGTATATCGACCCCCCCTCCCCACGTGTTGAAGTTATCGGGAGGGGGTTATATCGACAACGACGACATACGTACATGGGAAAATAATATTATCGGGGAGGAGGTATATCGACCCCCCCCTCGTGTTGAAGTTATCGGGAGGGGTATATCAACGATTTACAGACCGATAAAACATAAGAAAGCGAAGAAGAAATAAAAAGAGGAGAAGAAGAAAGGAATAGAGGAGAAGATCGAAGAAAAAAAGAGGAGAAGAAGAAAGGAATAGAGGAGAAGAAGAAAAAATAGAATAATAGAGGAGAAGAAGAATTATTCTATTTTTTCTTCTTCTCCTCTATTCCTTTCTTCTTCTCTCTTCTTTTTCTTATTTTTCCTCTTCTTATTTATTCTCCTCTTCTTCTCCTTTCTTCCTCTTCTTATTTTACTTTTCCTCTCATTCTTTTCTTCTTCTTCCTTTCCTAGCTAGATATATAGAACTTTTCTAAAATGTAACTTTTGTATATATATAAAACTTTTCTTCTTCCTTCTTCTTCCTTCTATTCCTTCTTCCTAAATATATAAAACTTTTCTAAAAATGAAACTAACCTAATACTTACTAAATCAGAGAACATATATAGATAAAACTTTTCTAAAATCTAACTTTTGCATATATGTATTTTTAAAACATCATTACAATTGAAAATACATACATACATACAAAGAATATAACCATACATCAACATATATGCAAAAAACATTACATCAACATATATGCAAAAAACATCATACATATATCATCAACATATATGCAAAAAAGCATCACTATGGGCGGGGGGGCAGGGCAGGGCGGGGGCTCACTATGGGCGGCGTTAGCGGCAAAGGTCGGGCCGGCTGAGGAGGCGGCGGCGTGGGGGAGAGACGGTGTCGGGCGGCGATGGCGTCGAGGCGGCGACAGCGTCGCTGGGCGCGACAGCTGGGCGGCAATGACGGCGGTGGTGATGCACGGCGACAACATCGGGCGGGTGAGGGTATGTGGCGACGGAGTCGGGCGGCTGGGTGGTGATGGCGTCGGCGAGGTGTGAATCGGGCAGCTGGCGGGCGCTGGCAACGCAGAGATGACTGAAAAATGCTAAGTGTTTGCTTATATAGCAAAGCCATTGGTCGGTTCGTGGCACCAACCGGGACCAATACTTTAGTCCCGGTTGGTGCCACCAACGGGACCAAAGGCCAATTTCGGCAGCCCAAAGGGCGGGAAGCGGCGACCTTTGGTCGGTTGGCAGGCACCAACCGACTAAAGGTGAGCATTGGTACGGTTGGTGCCACGAACCGGGACCAATGCCCCCCTTTAGTCCCGGTTGGTGCCACCAACCGGGACCAAAGGCCTTGCGCTGCCATGCCAAAGTTTAGTCCCACCTCGCTAGTTGAGAGGGGCTCGGAGTGGTTTATAAGCCCCATTGTGGCTGCCCTCTCGAGCTCCTCTCAAATGCAGGCTTCTGAGCCTAATGTCACATTATCTGTCTATGGGCCTATTGGGCCTTCAAGGGCCTGAATCTGGCCCGAGTTGAGTTCTAGTCGTATTCAGCCGTGGTGGCCCAATAGGTGGCAGTTTTTTCCAGTTTTTTTATTTTGTTTTTTGCATTATTTATTTTGTTTTGTTTTTGCTTTATTTTTTAATTCTTTTTGCTTTTAGGTCGGAAAAATTATAAACTTTCTCGTTAGTGCCATTAGTTTTCAAATTTGAATAGTTAAATTTTGAATTCTTATAAATTTGTGTGAATCACAAGTTTGTCATTAACTTTACTATAGAAATAGTTTTTTTTTTCATTTTTTGTTTTGTTTTTTGCATTATTTATTTTCTTTTGTTTTTGCTTATTTTTTAATTCTTTTTGCTTTTAGAATCTCCCCCCTTTTTGGTTAACCTATAAGTCTACAATACACCAAAATCACTAAGGGGCACTAGATGCACTTAGAATCTCCCCCTTTTTGGTGATTGATGACAATATAGGTTAAGTTTTCAACGGGGATGAACATATGAAGTGTAAATACTGATATTGAGGAATTTGATTGCAAGATATAGAAGAACTCCCCCTGAAGATGTGCATAGTGAGGAATTTGCTTTTGAGGCAATGCACATCTGAAGAGTTGAATCATGGAGATCTCCCCCTATATCTTGTAATTCATACACGCATTTGACATAATATATGAAGAATTTGAAATGCATGATGAAATATGGTGACTGATGTAATTTAGCATCGTGCATTAACATATAACGAGGAATAAGCATGCGAAGAACACATCAAAAGTATCGAGCACCATCGGGTTTAAGATTACAACTCGATCCAATAAAAGTTTCGAAGAGCGAGAGTTGTAACTTAAAAACGCCCATATAATGGACCCGCTTGAAGACTAACTCAACTTTCTCCCCTTTGTCATCGAATGACCAAAAGGATCGGCGAGGACTAACGCATACGAAGAATATCAAGTTGATGGAGGGCGCCAACGTTGTCGGGTCGGTTGTCGTAGTAGGGCCTGCCGCGATGTCGCCCAAGTCTTCATTTTCATCGATGTCGCGCGATGAAGAATAGGAGCTGGCCACCAAGGAAGGAACCTTGACCTTCTTGTATTTCTTGGTAGAGGTGCAGACTAGTCAAATTCTTCCTTGGACCCATTTTCTTGAGATCTTCTTTCTTTGTAGACATGAGGCAGAACAACCTGTGCGGTTTAAGGTTTCATGGAGGTAGTATTGGTTTTTATTCACTGCATTGTGTGTTGAGGTCATGTTGTGAAGAATTGAACCAAACTGACGCTTGACCCATTTATGATTGCGATCAACTTTAAGAAGACCGAGGAGTAACTCACGATCAGTCATCACCACAGGTCTTTGTGGCTTGAGGATTTTGCTTGGCGAGTTGTTGGCGGCAGAGTCATGTGTGGCGAGTCATCATTGGTGGAGTAGGATGCAGCCTTGCGAAATTGACCATCCAATGGACGAATGCCTTCATCTATCACAGCAGTTGCCTTACCTTTGTCATCGGTGAGGAAAATGTCCGTTTGAGGACTTCAATCGGAGGTAAGTAGCTGCGAGTGGTTGAGTATCGCCTTGTAATTGAGTGAAGACCTTGTCGATGAACCTCATAATCCATGGTGCATAAGGCTTCAGCTCAAATGGTGACATAGCAATATTCGCCAGAGTCCTCATGAAGAAATCATGGAAGTTGGCAGGAACGCCATGAATGATATTGAAAAGCATATTCTTCATGATGCCAACGACTTCTTCATCATTTGAGTCATGGCCTTTGATAGGACTCATTGTCTTCGTCAGAATGTGATAGGCAGTCCGAGGCACATACAGTAATTCCTTGACGAGGAATTTGGTTCGAGGGGCCTGCCCTGGCTTCAAAGGCTTCATCAGCACTTGGATGTAATGATTTGTAAGCTCGGGTTCATTGTAGATGCAACGAGCACCTTAAAGGGGAGGACTGAGTGGGAGGGCACGAAGCAATTCAGTTGCTGGTGCCTTGTAGTGAGTATTTTCGGACATCCAGTCCAGCACCCATGAGTTCACATCTTCAGAATTTCCTGTGATGTGCAGAGTCGCATAGAATTGAAAAATGAGTTCTTCATTCCAATCACATATGTCAGTGCAGAAATTTAGCAATCCAGCATCATGAAGAACACTGAGGACTGGCTCGAAGCCTGGTAGAGATTCCATGTCCACGTGAGGAATGTGTGCATGATCGAAGACTTTGTCTTTGTTGAAGAGCACCGAGGAATAGAAATTGGCTTGACTAGCAGTCCATAAATGCCTCTTCCTTATGCGAGCAGAGTCATATGGGTTGTAGTCAGTGAAGAACACATGCTCGTCGAAGAAATCTTCAGCCTTGAACTTTTGCTTTCTTGAGAATGGATCCTTTGGTTTGGGCAGAGGAGTGTCAGTGAGTTGCATCACAACCTCAGGAATCGCAATCTCAGGTTCTTCAGGCTGAGGAATTTCTGGTTCCTCTTCTGTGGCAGTCTGCGTGTTCAAAGGATCAGCAGCAACAGTTTCTTCAGCACTAGTGGCTGGAATTTCTTCATGCATATGCGAGATGGGGTGAGTTTCTTCAGAGCCCATTTGAACGGTTGGTGCAGGGGACTGAGGTATTTGTTGTAGTGCTGTGAAGAGTGGAGAATTGGGGTGCTAACTTTCCCAAAAGTCATCATTCATCACTGGCGTAGTGCATCCAATATCCACGTCTTCATCTTCAATTTCTTCAACGCCGGCCTCTTCAGCTGTGAACTGAGGCATTGGCGAGGAAACAACTGGCGTTGAAGGGATCGCATCCACTTCAATTTCTTCATCAATCTGCTCTGATGAAGCAGCAGAATGATTTTCTTCATCAGATCCGCTAGGGATCACATATTCTTCACCAAAAGGAACAAGGTCCTTTGATGGCATGGATGAGACCGGAATAGCATCAATGGGATTCTCTAACGAGCTGGTCATAGGCTTCATTTTCTTCGGAGCTGAAGAATCTGAAGCAGCTGATGCTTTCCTTTTCTTCACTGCAGCTCGCTCTGCAGCCTTGGTCTTCTTCACATCTGATGCAGATGGAAGGATAGGAGTTGGTGTAGGCGCAGGAGGAGCTGAGGAATCTGGTTGATTTGCCTCAGGCGCAACTGATGCAGTTGCCCTGACTTCTTCATTTTCATCAGGCGCACCACTAGTGGATGCCCTGACAGTTTCTTCAGCGGCTGGAATGGAGTCATCAGCCCTGGAACTAGCATTTTCTTCAGCAGTATGAAAGTCATCAGCGGTGTTGGCATGTTCTTGATGGGCTGGCGAAGCTTCGACTGAGGAACTTCTTGTTGCGTTGGAGCTGCAACATTGGTGAACTTCTCAGTCAGTTTAACAAACCTGACTTTGGCTCCTTGCCAATCAGCATAGTAGGCATTGAAGTTATTGCTGAGAGCTTTGATTTCAGACTGGATTTTGATAAGCTCATCAGTTGTCATAAAGACAACATTGGTCTTCAAAAACTTTTCTTTCCTATACTGTGCCTTCTTGATCTGCATGGCCTTCTCAAATTTCCATTTTTCTTCAGAGATGAAATGGGTCAGCATGTGACTTTGGCCAGGAGTCAAACGAAAATCAGGCATAGGGGTGTCTGGATCCTTGTGCCAGAAATCAATGTAATCGAGGATAATCTTAGGATCCAAAAGCAATGGCATGGGCGTGCCTTTGGCTCTAGCGGCCCTTTCTTGTCTGTCTCTGATGATTTCTGCAAGTTCATCATCATCAGCTTCATCGTCAGATGGCACTTGGAAGGCAACCTGTTTCTTCTTCGGACTTGGCCAAGGACCTCGTCCAGCCGTTGCCTTTGTCTTCAGCAGAGTGGGGCCAGATGAAGAATTTGGTGCAGCTGAGGAACTCGCTGAGACATCAGAGGCAATAGAGATGCCTGCAGTCCTTTGGCACGTGGCCAGATGCACAGGTGTTGATGACTTTGCCGGAGCAGCTCAGGACTTGGGAGGAGGAGCTGAGGATTTTGGAGGAGCAGGAGCAGCATGAGGAGTTGGCCGTGAGGGCTTTGAAGATTCTGGCCGTGAGGGCACTGTTGGTGAAGCACTTGGCTTGTGCGCAGGCTTCTTTGCCATTGATTTCCTAGGCTTGACGGAGGCCTCAGTGGCAGCAGCAGCAGCAGAGTCTTCATTGAATTTCCTCACTGCTTCTTTGGCTTGTCTTGCCAACTTGGCTTGGCGCTTGGCCCATTCTTCAGAAAGTCCTCACCACGCTTGATCTTTGTGGGGTCGACTTCTTGGCAGTGCCAATGGAGCTCTTGGGCATGGAGGATTAAGTGTGAATTTCTTCATATACTTTGGAGTTACATACCTATACTCCCTCCATTCTCTTGCCCATCTCCTTTCAATCCTCTCTATGCGCACCTTGCGCTGATTTTTGTTCTCCTTTCCGAACTTGGCCTCATCAGGTGTGCAATAGTCAACATAGATGTCCTCGGGTATTTCAAAAGCAGTCATGACCTCAAGCCTCTTTCCTCCTTTCTGTGGCTTCTTACCGTCTGCCATATTCTTCAGTTGAGGAATTTGTACAATCGAATTCTCTGAAGAAGTATGCAACTTTTCTTCGAGGAACGCTGCAAATGAGTTAAGTTGATGAGAACCTAGTGATTCAGCGGCGGACATGAGTACCGTGAGCAGAGTATAGTTGCGAGGAATTTGGAGAGGTCATATCGTTCTCGAAGGTTATTCAAAAGAACAAGTTTGAGGAATTTGACCAGATGAGCCTTGAAGAATTTCACTAAGCGTTCTTTGTCTTAGGTTCGAGTTGTATAGATCGAGGATCCACACAATTGAGGAATCTTGGAGAAAATGATGCTTAGAGAAGCGAATCAAGAATAGATGACTAGTGAGGTGTTTTGTGTGTGAGGATTTGAAGAATAAAACACCTTTGAAGATTTTGTAGAGAAAATTTGAATCAAAGAGGGCAGTAAAAGTAACTTTTAATTACCTGGATGAAGAACACGATTTAACCGAGAAGTTTAGATTTGAAGCTCGTCGATTCAGATCTTCCACGCCCTAACTCGGCGGAGGAAGACAGCTACGGCGGCGGAGTGAAGATTTCATGATCGGCGCGAAAGTACGATGGCGACGAGGTCGAGCGGTGAAGCTCTTCCTCACGGCTGACGATGGAGTAGCAGCGGCGCTAGGGTTTGAGAAGCTCGGCGGAGAGAGAGCGGTCGGCGGAGTAAAGGAAGTGACGAAGGGAGAGGGGTATTTATAGTCGCGATGAAAAACTGTTAGCCAAGATTTAGGACAAACGTGCCCCTGACCCTTCTCATTCGCTTGACATGTGTCACCCACGTACTGAAGAGTGGAGATCGTGTTAGATCGTGGGTGAATAGATAAGTCTATTGTAGGAAGCGGAACGGTTTGAGCGGCAAAGCCAAAAATTTGGATAAGATTAGTTTTAAAGTTCCGTTCGCAATTTCTTCAGCTGACAAGGACATAGTGAAGATTTTGAACGAGTTTCAAATAGAACGCACATGAAGAATTTGTGAATAGATTGGGTTGAGTATAGCACAGAGGGGGAAGGGTCCGATCACATTCACTTAGCAAAAAATGAAACTTAAAGAAATAGCCATAAGTGAATGTTGTAGAGGACATAAACCCATATATATATAGCCAATGAAGAAAAATGACGGAAACAGTGAAGATTTTGCAAAGTTGAAGAATTTGAAAAACTGAAGAATTTCAAAACTGAGGAAAAACTCAAATTGAAGATTTTCAACTTTGGTGGTGGCGTGACCCACCGTATAAGAATGATGATTTCAGACATCGCGTACAATTGTCGTAGGGTTCTGAGAATCAAATTCTTCATTAATTTCTTCACACTTAGAGTGTTGTTCTTCATTGATTGAAGAAAAACGTTTCTTCATGTGTTGCACATCTAAGTCATCAATTTTGCATAAGTGTTAGGATGAGTGTCCTTTTCAAAGAACATTGAAGATTCTAAGATATTTAGCTCACACCGCAACTTGCTAAATCTCTTCTCATCCAAGGGCTTTGTGAAGATATCGGCTAGCTGTTCTTGATCTTCACATGCTCGATGGAGATGTCGCCCTTCAACACATGATCATGAAGAAAATGATGACGAATCTGAATGTGCTTTGTCTTGAGTGCTAAAGCTGGGTTGTGAGCAATCTTGATGGCACTCTCATTGTCACGAGAGAGAGGCACATTCTTCACGTTGATGCCGTAGTCCTTGAGAGTTTCCTTCATCCACAGCAATTGAGCACAACAAGAACCATCAGCAATGTACTCATCTTCCGCAGTAGACAGTGATACGCAGTTCTGTTTCTTCGAGGACCAACAGACCAAAGATCGTTCGAGGAAATGACAAGTACCAGATGTTGACTTGCGGTCCACACGATCACCAGCATAGTCTGAGTCAGAATATCCAATGAGATCAAAAGCAGAGCCTTTGGGGTACCATAATCCTAGTGTTGGTGTGTGAGCTACATATCGAAGAATATGCTTCACAGCCTTATGGTGTGATTCCTTCGGTGTAGCTTGAAATCGGGCACACATGCTAACACTAAGCATTATATCTGGCCTAGATGCACATAAGTACAATAAAGAACCAATCATGGAGCGGTATACCTTGTGATCGAAGTCAATACCATTTTCATTAGTGCATAGATGGCCATTTGTGGGCATAGGAATTTTACGCCTTTGCAATCTTGCATGCGAATTTCCTCGAACATCCTTGAGGTATTTCTCTGAGATATGAATATGCCATTGCGTTGTTGCGAATTTGAAGACCTAAAAAGAATTTCAACTCTCCCATCATAGACATTTGATATTCTTCACTCATCATATAGGCAAATTCATCACTATAACGTTGGTCGAGACACCAAAGATAATATCATCAACATATATTTGGCACACAAACAGTTCACCATCATAAGATTTAGTAAAGAGAGTGGGGTCGAGTGAACCGGGTGTGAAGACATTCTTCATGAGGAATTCCTTCAAACTATCATACCACGCCCGAGGGGCCTGCTTGAGGCCATAGAGGGCCTTGTTGAGTCTGAAGACTTTGTCAGGATTCTTTGGATCTTCAAAACCTGGGGGTTGAGCAACATATACTTCTTCCTCAAGCTTACCATTGAGGAAAGCACTTTTCACATCCATTTGATATAAAGTGTTATCATGATGGTTAGCATAAGCAAGTAATATGTGAATAGCCTCAAGTCTAGCAACAGGTGCAAAAGTTTCATCGAAATCAATTCCTTCAACCTGTGTGTAGCCTTGAGCTACAAGTCGTGCCTTATTCCTCACCACAAGGCCATTTTCATCTTTTTTGTTGCGGTAGATCCACTTTGTGCCAATGATATTATGCTTGCGAGGATATGGACGTTTGACCAGTTCCCAGACATTGTTGAGCTCGAACTGATGTAATTCCTCTTGCATGGCCTGAATCCACTCAGGCTCCAAAAATGCTTCATCTACCTTAGTGGGCTCTGTGATAGAGACAAAAGCATAGTGCCCACAAAAGTTAGATAAATGTGAAGCTTTTGAGCGTGTGAGAGGACACGGTGCTTCAATGTCATCGATGATCTTTTCAACTTGCACTTCTTTTGCAACACGAGGATGAGCTGGTTGTCGTCGAGGAATTTGATCAGCATTTTCTTGACATCATTTTCTTCAGCATTTTCTTCAGGTGCATCAGCTCGACGTTCTTCAAGTTCTGGAATGAATTCTTCAGCAGATTCTTCAGTAGGAATGACATCCTCAGTCACCTTGAACTTGATAGAATCCTCAAGGTTCATCTATCACAGAAGGTAGGTTCTCTCTTTGCGAGCCATTAGTTTCATCGAACCGCACATCTACAGTTTCAACAATATTGTGAAGAACATTGTTGAAGACTCTGTAGGTGTGCGAGTCCTTTCCGTAACCAAGCATAAAACCTTCATGTGCTTTCGGTGCAAATTTAGCATTGTGATGAGGATCTCTAATCCAACATTTAGCACCGAAGACTTTGAAATAACTCACTTTCGGTTTCTTGTCAGTGAGGAGTTCATAGGCAGTCTTCTTGAAGAATTTGTGAAGATATACTCTCTTGATGATGTGGCACGCAGTGTAAATTGCCTCAATCCAGAAGTGACGAGGCGTCTTCTACTCATCAAGCATAGTGTGAGCCATCTCAACAAGAGTTCTGTTCTTGCGCTCCACGACGCCATTTTGCTGAGGAGTATAAGGAGCAGATAACTCATGAGTAATACCAAGTTCATCAAGATAGTCATCAAGACCGGAATTCTTGAACTCAGTTCCATTGTCACTCCTGATGTGCTTGATCTTCACACCAAAGTTGGTTGAAGCCCTCAAGGAAAATCGTTTGAAGACTTCCTGCACTTCATGTTTGTAAGTAACAATGTGTACCCATGTGTAACAAGAGTAATCATCAACAATAACAAAGCCATATAGAGATGCATCATTAGTGACTGCAGAGTAATGATTAGGACCAAAGAGGTCCATGTGAAGCAATTAGAATGGTCGAGTAGTGGTCATGATAGTCTTTGCTGGATGCTTGGCCTTGGTCATTTTTCCAGCTTCACAGGCTCCACACAAGTGATCCTTGAGGAATTTGACATTCTCAATGCCAATGACATGCTTCTTCTTTGCAAGCGTGTGCAAATTCCTCATGCCTGCGTGACCAAGTCGTCGATGCCATAGCCAGCCTTCTGAAGCTTTTGCAAGTAGGCACACGGCTGGTTGTGGTCCTGTAGAGAAATCAACAATATACAAGTCTCCTCTCCTAAAGCCTTCGAAGACTTTGGAATGGTCAGCTTCCATAATCACAACACAATGATACTTGCCAAAAACAACAACCATATCAAGATCACAAAGCATTGAGACTGACATGAGGTTGTATCCTAAGGACTCAACAAGCATGACTTTGTCCATGTGTATGTCCTTAGAGATCGCAACCTTACCTAGACCCAATACCCGACTTTTGCCTTTGTTAGCAAAGATGATATGCTTCAGATGTGATGGTGATAAGGGAGCATCCATCAATAGATTCTTGTCACCAGTCATGTGATTTGTTCATCCACTATCGAGGACCCACTTAGAGGCTTTGGGAAGATCATCCTGCAGATGAATTAGTGCAATTTACGAACTCATATACTTCATTAGTGAAGAATATGATATCAAATTCATCAAGTAGTAAAACAGATATAGTAGTAGGAGGACGTGTGAAATGAAAGTTCATTTCTTCATGATTAGCCTGCGTCCTTTCAGGCAATTTTGTCAGGCCCCCAGCAAATTCTTCAGACGTTAAAGCACGCCGGAGACTGACGACCGCAGAAGAGGTTAGTTCTTTTCTTCACCACCCACATCTGAAGGGGTGGCAAAGAGTTCATCACTCTACGAGCTTCATATGAGAATGGTGGCATAGAAGCCAATCCATTTCGTTTCACATGAGAGAGGTTAGGGTAAGCATATGAATAAGCAGAGAAATTCTTCGAGGACTTATGAACATAATGGTTTGAAGAATAATGCACATATTCATAGCCCTTAGCTCTACCCTGCGAAACAGAGTTGTTAGCACGATGATAATCATATGAGGACTTTGATCCTTTTGAGGAATTTGATCCACGTGAGGAATTTGGTCTGTATGATGACTTGGATCCATATGAAGAATTTGGTCCATATGAAGAGTTTGATCTGGGGTTCCTATTCTTCACAGGTGGTGTCATGAGGACATTCACCTGAAGACTTTCAAGGCACCTTTTGGGAACCCAGATTTTCTTCATAGGAGAACCGTTCCTGCAGTTAGTGCCAACATATCTAGCAAATACTTCACCATTCTGGTTTTTGAACAGTTTATAGTTGGAGTCAAATGACTCATCAGAAGAATGAGGAGATTCACATGTAAAGCCAAATAAGTTAGATGGATCAACTGGAGGTCCCTTTGCAGCAAACCATGAGGTTTTGGGGTACTGCTCAGGCTTCCAATATGTTCCATCAGCATTGAGTTTCCTCTCAAAGGCAATACCCTCTTTCCTAGGGTTCCTATTGAGGATCTGCTTTTTAAGCACATCACAAAGAGTCTGATGCCCTTTGAGGCTTTTGGACATGCTTGTCATGTATAATTCCTTCAGCCCTACATCGTCAGTGATACTAGCAATGTCCTCAGATGAGGAATTAGTGATAGCAGAGGCAGGAGAAGAATTTGTAACAATTGAAGCATTTGAACATTCAGGTGAAGAATTAGCAGATTCACGTTCAATGCACTTTAAGCATGGAGGAACAAATTCTTCCTGAGCCGCGCTGATTTGTTGAGCAAGTAATGAATCGCGCTCCTTCTGAAGATCTTCATAACTCACTCTTAGCTTCTCAAGATCTTGCTTTCTTTGAAGAAATTCATAAGAAAGCTTCTCATGATCAGACAAGAGAGTGTTATGATGACCTTGAAGACTGTCAAACCTAGACTAAAGTCTCTGAAGATTTTCAGTCAAGGCTTTAGTGCGATCCATTTCTTCACCCAACATATCATCACTTTTGTCTAGCATGTTTTGAACCTTTTCAAAAGCCCTTTGTTGTTTTACAGCAATCTTAGCAAGTTTAGAGTAGTTGGGCTTGAGGTCTTCATTAGATTCATTCTCACTAGATTCAGAGGAGGTATATTTGAGTACCTTGGCACCCTTTGCCATGAAGCAATAGGTGGGAGCGTAGTCATCATTATCTTCATCAGCCTTGTTGCTGAGGTCAGTTTCTTCAGAGTTGAAGATAGACTTGCTGACGAATGCAGTAGCGAGAGCCATACTCGCCACACTAGACTTGGACTCCTCAGATGCCTCCTCTTCCTCATGTTCCTCAGATTCAGCTTCAGAGTCCATTTCCTTGCCAATGAATGCCCGAGCCTTCTTGGAGCTGCTCTTCTTGTGAGATGAAGACTTCGAGGATTTTGCTGATTAAGATTTTGACGATTTCTTCTTCTTCTTAGCGTCATCAGAACTGTAATCCTTGTATTTCTTCTTCTTTAATTCCTTTTCCCACTGAGGAAAATCTTGAATGTAGTGACCAGGTTTCTTGCATTTGTGGCATAGCCTTCTCTTATAGTCACTGGATGAGGAATCACTGCTCCTTGAGGATTTTCCAAAGCGACCACGTCTTGAGAACTTCTGGAACTTCTTCACGAGCAGTGCTAGCTCCTGGCTCAATTCTTCAGGATCACCAAGGCTGCTACTAGAATCTTCACATTCAGATTCAGGCGCTGCCTTTGCCTTCAGGGCACATGATTTGCCATAGCTCGAACCATAGATATCTCTCTTTTCAGCAAGGATATCAGCGGGATCAAGTGACTTGTAATCAGCACGTTCTTGTATCATCAATGCCAGAGTATCAAATGATGAATCAAGCGATCTCAACAATTTCTTCACCACCTCATGGTCGGTGATGTCAGTGGCACCAAGCGCTTGAAGCTCATTTGAGATGTCAGTGAGGCGATCGAAGGTTTGTTGAACATTTTCATTGTCGAGTCTTTTGAAGCGGTTGAAGAGATTGCGAAGAACATCAACTCAAGAGTCACGCTGAGTTGAGACTCCTTCATTTACTTTGGACAGCCTATCCCAGATAAGCTTAGCAGTTTCCAAAGAACTCACTCTTCCATACTGTCAATTGCTCAGATGGCCACATATGATATTCTTCGCTTGAGAGTCGAGTTGCTTGAATCTCTTCACATCGGTAGCGTTCAGTGAGGGTGAGACAGTGGGAACACCATTTTCCACAACATACCAGAGATCGTTATCAATTGCCTAAAGATGCATTCGCATCTTATTCTTCCAGTAGGGGTAGTCTGTCCCATCGAAGGTAGGACAGCCAGCAGAGACCTTGATCATACCTGTGGTCGACATAACTAAAACTCCAGGCGGTTAAACCAAAATCACACAGATCAAGGGAGTACCTTGCTCTGATACCAATTGAAAGTGCATTATATCGACTAGAGGGGGGTGAATAGGCGATTTTTATGAATTCTTCACTGAGGAATTTGCCGGTGAGGAAATTCCTTAGCGAAGAACTACTTGCAGCGGAATAAGTACTCAGAAGTAAGCATAACAGAATACAGGCATGTTCATCATGATGAAATGAAGACAATCACAGAGTACAGAAAGCGTAATCACATGATAACACAAGATGAAGACAAACAGACTGAAGAAATTGAACTGAGGAAATTGAGAAAGTCTTCAGCCAAAGTCTTCAAACACAGATATGAACAAACACTCAACACGGTAATGAGGAAATGAAAGAGTTGAGGAAATAGAACCAGTAAGCTTGGTGAAGACAATGATTTGGTAGACCAGTTCCAACTGCTGTCTCAATTGTACATCTGGTTGGAGCGGCTGAGTATTTAAACTCGAGGACACACAGTCCGAACACCCGATCCGTGAGCACGCAGCTCGGGACACCAAGTCCTCACCGTATTCTCCTTGAACTAAGGTCACATAGACCTCGTCCAATCACTCGTGGTAAGTCTTCAGGCGACTTCCAAACCTTCACAGACTCGGTCACTCGGCGATCCACAATTCCTCTTGGATGCTCTAGACCATGACACCTAACCGTCTGGAAGAAGCACAGTCTTCAAAGGTAACAAGCGTCGGATCCATGCAGGATCAGTCTCTTCAGTGATGCTCAATCACTTTGGTTTGTAGGTGTTTGGTTTTGGGTTTTCCTCACTCGATGATTTTCGCTCAAAGTCCTCGGAGGATGGGATGCTCTCAAATGACAAGTGTCAGTTTCTCTAGGAGCAGCCAACTAGCTAGTGGTTGTAGGGGGCGGCTATTTATAGCCTAGGGAGCAGCCCGACATGATAAGACATAAATGCCCTTCAATGATATGACCGTTAGGTGGATAAGATATTTTGGAACAGTGGCAAGAAGACAAAGAACGGTCGGAAATTTGACCCTCAAATTCCTCAGGGCTATCATGATCCTCACTGTGTAGGCAATCCGCATTGGCGAATTCCTAACTCCTTAGTCCGGACAAATTCATCAGCAACCAGAAGAACTTCGTCTCTGTCACTGAAGAAATTGACTGAACTATATGAGATTTCCAAAGGCTTCACTCGAAGGGATTGGTAGGTGTAGGATTTTGAGTTGAGCATCACATGGAAATTTTTCCTTAGTATTTCCTCGACCCCCTTTAACAGTACGGTGTTTCCTATGACTCAAGAAAGAGAAAATGAAACTACGAAAACAAAAGTCTTCACGCTTCATGTTCCTTAAATGAGTACCAAGTCTTCAAGGTCACACCAATTTCTTCACTTTCAAAGTCTTCAGAATACCAAAGTCTTCAGTCGAGGAACTTCATTTTTAGGGGTCGACTTTCTCTGTAAATATCAAAATCCTCATAGACTTATAGACCTGTGTACACTCATAAACTCATTAGTCCCTTAACCTATAAGTCTTCAATACACCAAAATCACTAAGGGGCACTAGATGCACTTACACTGTCACTGGGAAAGGACACCACAAGATTGAACCTAAAGCTAAGAACTTCTCCCATTGCAAGAAAGATCAATCTAGTAGGCCAAACTAAACTGATAATTCGAAGAGACTTGCAAAGGTATCAAATCATGCATATAAGAATTCAGAGAAGAATCAAATATTGTTCATAGATAATCTTGATCATAAACACACAATTCATCAGATCTCGGCAAACACACCACAAAAAGTATTACATCGAGTAGATCTCCAAGAACATCGAGGAGAACTTTGTATTGAGAACCAAAGAGAAAGAAGAAGCCATCTAGCTAATAACTATGGACCCGAAGGTCTGTGGTAAAATACTCACACATCATCGGAGAGGCTATGGTGTTGATGTAGAAGCCCTCCATGATTGAATCCCCATCCGGGGGAGCGCCGGAAAAGGCCCCAAGATGGGATCTCATGGGTACAGAAGGTTGCGGTGGTGGAAAAGTGGTTTCGTGGCTCCCCTGGATGTTTTCAGGGTATAAGAGTATATATATATAGGCGAAAGAAGTAGGTCAGTGGAGCTACGAGGGGCCCACGAGGGTGGGGGACGCTCCTACCCCCTGGGAGCACCCTCCTGCCTCGTGGCCGCCTCGTTGCTTCCTTGACTTCCACTCCAAGTCTCCTGGATTGCGTTTGTTCCAAAATAGATCCTCGTGAAGGTTTTGTTCCGTTTGGATTCCTTTTGATATTCCTTTTCTGCGAAACACTAAAATAGGCAAAAAAACAGCAATTTGCACTGGGCCTTCGGTTAATAGGTTAGTCCCAAAAATAATATAAAAGATTATATTAAAGCCCATTAAACATCCAAAACAGATAATATAATAGCATGGAACAATAAAAAATTATAGATACGTTGGAGACGTAAGCATCCCCAAGCTTAATTCCTGCTCATCCACGAGTAGGTAAATGATAAAAACAGAATTTTTTATGTGGAATGCTACCTAACATAATTTCAATGTAATTATTTATTGTGGCATGAATGTTAAGATCCAAAAGATTCTAGACAAAAGTTTAATATTGACATAAAAATAATAATACTTCAAGGATGTTAACCAAGCAATTATGTCTTATCAAAATAACATAGCCAAAAAGCTTATCCCAAAATCATATAGTTTGGCCATGCTTCATTTTTGTCACACAAAATGGTCTCATCATGCACAACCCCAATGACAAGCCAAGAAATTGTGTCATACTTTCACATTCTCAAACTTTTTCAACTTTCACGCAATATATGAGTGCGAGCCATGGACATAGCACTATGGGTGGAATAGAATATGATGATGGAGGTTGTGTGAGAATACAAAAAAGGGGAAAGTCTCACATTGACGCGGCTAATCAACGGGCTATGGAGATGCCCATGAATTGATGTCAATGCAAGGAGTAGGGATTGTCATGCAATGGATGCACTAGAGCTATAAATATATGAAAGCTCAACAAAAGAAACTAAGTGGGTGTGCATCCAATTTTCTTGCTCACGAAGACCTAGGGCATTTTGAAAAAATTTCTTGCCCGTCATTGGAATATACAAGCCAAGCTCTATAATGAAAAATTCCCACTAGTATATGAAAGTGACAAAATAAGAGACTATATCATGGAGATCATGGTGCTACTTTGAAGCACAAGTGTGGAAAAAGGATAGTAGCATTGCCCCTTCTCTCTTTTTCTCTCATTTTTTTGGGCCTTCTCTCTTTTTTTATGGCCTCTTTTTTTAGGGGCTTCTTTGGCCTCTCTTTTTTCGTCTGGAGTCTCATCCCGACTTGTGGGGGAATCATAGTCTCCATCATACTTTCCTCACATGGGACAATGCTCTAATAATAAAAGGCATCACACTTTTATTTACTTATAACTCAAGAATTACAACTCGATACTTATAACAAAATATGACTTTATGTGAATGCCTCCGGCGGTGTACCGAGATGTGCAATGAATCAAGAGTGACATGTATGAAAGAATTATGAAGGTGGCTTTGCCAGAAATACGATGTCAACTACATGATCATGCAAAGCAATATGACAATGATGGAGCGTGTCATAATAAACGGAATGGTGGAAAGTTGCATGGCAATATATCTCGGAACGGCAATGCAAATGCCATAATAGGTATGGTGGCTATTTTGAAGAAGATATAAGGAGGATTATGTGTGATAGAGCGTATTGCTACCTCTTGAGCACTGCGTTGGTTTTCCCTTGAAGAGGAAAGGGTGATGCAGCAAAGTAGCGTAAGTATTTCCCTCAGTTTTTGAGAACCAAGGTATCAATCCAGTAGGAGGCTACGCGCGAGTCCCTCGTACCTGCACAAAACAAATAACTCCTCGCAACCAACGCGATAAGGGGTTGTCAATCCCTTCACGGTCACTTAGGAGAGTGAGATCTGATAGATATGATAGGATAATATTTTTGGTATTTTTGTGATAAAGATGCAAAGCAAAATAAAAGCAAAGGAAATAACTAAGTGTTGGAAGATTAATATGATGAAGATAGACCCCGGGGCTAGGTTTCACTAGTGGCTTCTCTCAAGAGCATAAGTATTTTACAGTGGGTGAACGAATTACTATTGAGAAATTGATAGAATTGAGCATAGTTATGAGAATATCTAGGTATGATCATGTATATAGGCATCATGTCCGAGACAAGTAGACCGACTCATGCCTGCATCTACTACTATTACTCCACTCATCGACCGCTATCCAGCATGCATCTAGAGTGTTAAGTTCATAAAAACGGAGTAACGCCTTAAGCAAGATGACATGATGTAGAGCTATAAATTCATGCAATATGATAAAAACCCCATCTTGTTATCCTCGATGGCAACAATACAATACGTGCCTTGATGTCCCTACTGTCACTGAGAAAGGACACCGCAAGATTGAACCCAAAGCTAAGCACTTCTCCCATTGCAAGAAAGATCAATCTAGTAGGCCAAACCAAACTGATAATTCGAAGATACTTGCAAAGATAACCAATCATACATAAAAGAATTCAGAGAAGATTCAAATATTGTTCATAGATAATCTTGATCATAAACCCATAATTCATTGGTCTCAACAAACACACCGCAAAAAGAAGATTACATCGAATAGATCTCCACGAGAGAGGGGGAGAACATTGTATTGAGATCCAAAAAGAGAGAAGAAGCCATCTAGCTACTAACTATGGACCCGAAGGTCTGAAGTAAACTACTCACACTTCATCGGAGAGGCTATGGTGTTGATGTAGAAGCCCTCCGTGATCGATTCCCCTTCCGGCGGAGCTCCGGAACAGGCCCCAAGATGGGATCTCATGGGTACAGGATGTTGCGGTGGTGGAATTAGGTTTGTGGCTCTGTATCTGATCGTTTGGGGGTACGTAGGTATATATAGGAGGAAGGAGTACGTCGGTGGAGCAACAGGGGGCCCACGAGGGTGGAGGGCACGCCCTGGGGGGTGGGCGCCCCCCTACCTCATGGCCTCCTCTTTTGTTTCTTGACGTAGGGTCCAAGTCTCCCGGATCATAATCTTCCTAAAAATCACGTTCCCGAAGGTTTCATTCTGTTTGGACTCCGTTTGATATTCCTTTTCTACGAAACTCTGAAATAGGCAAACAAAAAAAGCAATTCTGGGCTGGGCCTCTGGTTAATAGGTTAGTCCCAAAAGTAATATAAAAGTGAATAATAAAGCCCAATATTGTCCAAAACAGTAGATAATATAGCATGGAGCAATCAAAAATTATAGATACATTGGAGACGTATCAAGCATCCCCAAGCTTAATTCCTGCTCGTCCTCGAGTAGGTAAATGATAAAAAGATAATTTTTGATGTGGAATGCTACTTGGCGTAATTTCAATGTAATTCTTCTTAATTGTGGTATGAATATTCAGATCTGAAAGATTCAAGACAAAAGTTTAATACTGACATAAAAAATAATAATACTTCAAGCATACTAACTAAGCAATCATCTCTTCTCAAAATAACATGGCCAAAGAAAGTTATCCCTACAAAATCATATAGTCTGGCTATGCTCTATCTTCACCACACAAAGTATTTAAATCATGCACAACCCCGATGACAAGCCAAGCAATTGTTTCATACTTTTAACATTCGCAAACTTTTTTAATCTTCACGCAATACATGAGCGTGAGCCATGGATATAGCACTATATGTGGAATAGAATGGTGGTTGTGGAGAAGACAAAAAGGGAGAAGATAGTCTCACATCAACTAGGCGTACCAACGGGCTATGGAGATGCCCATCAATAGATATCAATGTGAGTGAGTAGGGATTGCCAAGCAACGGATGCACTAGAGCTATAAGTATATGAAAGCTCAACAAAAGAAACTAAGTGGGTGTGCATCCAACTCGCTTGCTCACGAAGACCTAGGGCATTTTGAGGAAGCCCATCATTGGAATATACAAGCCAAGTTCTATAATGAAAAATTCCCACTAGTATATGAAAGTGACAAAATGAGAGACTCTCTATCATGAAGATCATAGTGCTACTTTGAAGCACAAGTGTGGTAAAAGGATAGTAACATTGCCCCTTCTCTCTTTTTCTCTCAATTGTTTTTATTTGGGCCTTTTCTCTTTTTTTATGGCCTCTTTTTTTAGTCCGTAGTCTCATCCCGACTTGTGGGGGGATCATAGTCTCCATCATCCTTTCCTCACTTGGGACAATGCTCTAAAAATGATGATCATCACACTTTTATTTACTTACAACTCAACAATTACAACTCGATACTTAGAACAAAATATGACTCTATATGAATGCCTCCGGCGGTGTACCGGGATATGCAATGAATCAAGAGTGACATGTATGAAAGAATTATGAATGGTGGCTTTGCCACAAATACGATGTCAACTACATGATCGTGCAAAGCAATATGACAATGATGGAGCGTGTCATAATAAATGGAACGGTGGAAAGTTGCATGGTAATATATCTCGGAATGGCTATGGAAATGCCATGATAGGTAGGTATGGTGGCTGTTTTGAGGAAGGTTTATGGTGGGTGTATGATACCGGCAAAAAGTGTGCGGTATTAGAGAGGCTAGCAATGGTGGAAGGAAAAAGAGTGCGTATAATCCATGGACTCATCATTAGTCATAAAGAACTCATATACTTATTGCAAAAATCTACAAGTTATCAAAGCAAAGTATTACGCGCATGCTCCTAGGGGGATAGATTGGTAGGAAAAGACCATCGCTCGTCCCCGACCGCTACTCATAAGGAAGACAATCAATAAATAAATCATGCTCCGACTTCATCACATAACGGTTCACCATACGTGCATGCTACGGGAATCACAAACTTGAACACAAGTATCTCTCAAATTCACAACTAATCAACTAGCATGACTCTAATATCACCATCTTTATATCTCAAAACAATTATCAAGCATCAAACTTCTCATAGTATTCAACACACTCATAAGAAAGTTTTTACAAATCTTGAATACCAAGCATATTAGGATTATTTAAGTAAATTACCATGCTATTTAAGACTCTCAAAATAATCTAAGTGAATCATGAGAGATCAATAGTTTCTATAAAACAAATCCACCACCGTGCTCTAAAAGATATAAGTGAAGTACTAGAGCAAAACTATATAACTCAAAAGATATAAGCGAAGCACATAGAGTATTCTAACAAATTCCAAATCATGTATGGCTCTCTCAAAAGGTGTGTACAGCAAGGATGATTGTGGTAAACTAAAAAGCAAATACTCAAATCATACAAGACGCTCCAATTAAAACACATATCATGTGGTGAATAAAAATATAGCTCCAAGTAAAGTTACCGATGGAAGTGGACGAAAGAGGGGATGCCTTCCGGGGCATCCCCAAGCTTTGGCTTTTTGGTGTCCTTAGATTATCTTGGGGGTGCCATGGGCATCCCCAAGCTTAGGATTTTTCCACTCCTTGTTCCATAATCCATCAAAATATTTCACCCAAAACTTGAAAACTTCACAACACAAAACTTAACAGAAAATCTCGTGAGCTCCATTAGCGAAAGAAAACAGAAGACCACTTCAAGGTACTGTAATGAACTCATTCTTTATTTACATTGGTGTTAAACCTACTGTATTCCAACTTCTCTATGGTTTATAAACTATTTTACTAGCCATAGATTCATCAAAATAAGCAAACAACACACGAAAAACAGAATCTGTCAAAAACAGAACAGTCTGTAGTAATCTGTAACTAACGCAAACTTCTGGAACTCCAAAACATCTTACAAAATAGGAAGACCTAGGTAATTTATTTATTGATCAGAAGCAATTGGAATCACTATTTTATCACATTCTTTTTATTTTTAACAATTGTTTTCGTGAACAGAAGTTTCTGGAAATTACAGCAAGATCAAATAACTATGATCCAAGAAGATCCTATAGGTTTAACTTGGCACAAACACTAATTAAAACATAAAAACACATATAACCATAGGCTAAAACAAAGATTTATTCCTAAACAGAAGCAAAAGCAAAAAAATAAAAATAAAATTGGGTTGCTTCCCAACAAGCGCTATCGTTTAACGCCCCTAGCTAGGCATAAAAGCGAGGATAGATCTAGGTATTGCCATCTTTGGTAGGCAATCCATAAGTGGCTCTCATGATATATTCATATGGTAATTTTATTTTCTTCCTAGGGAATTGTTCCATGCCTTTCTTTAATGGAAATTGGAATCTAATATTCCCTTCCTTCATATCAATAATTGCACCAATCGTTCTAAGGAAAGGTCTACCAAGAATAATAGGACATGAAGGATTGCAATCTATATCAAGAACGATAAAATACACGGGCACATAATTCCTATTTGCAACAATAAGAACATCATTAATTCTTCCCATAGGTTTCTTAATAGTGGAATCCGCAAGGTGCAAGTTTAGAGAGCAATCATCAAAATCACGGAAATCTAGCAATCGCACAAAGTTTTGGGAATAGTTGAAACACTAGCACCCAAATCACATAAAGCATAGAACTCATGATCCTTAATCTTAATTTAATAGTTGGTTCCCACTCATCATAAATTTTTCTCGGAATAGAAACTTCCAACTCAAGTTTTTCTTCATAAGATTGCATCAAGGCATCAACGATATGTTTAGTAAACGCTTTATTTTGACTATAAGCATGAGGAGAATTTAGCACGGATTGCAACAAGGAAATACAATCAATCAAAGAGCAATTTTCATAATTAAATTCCTTGAAATCCAAAATAGTGGGTTTAGCAACATCTAGGGTTTTGATTTCTTCAATCCCACTTTTATCAATTTTAGCATCAAGATCTAAAAACTCCGAATTTTTGGAACGCCTTCTAGGTAAAGGTGGATCATATTAAGTCCCATCATTATCAAGATTCATATTGCAAAACAAAGATTTAATAGGGGACACATGAATAACTTTTAGATCTTCATCTTTATTTTCATAGAAATTTGAAGAACACGCTTTCATAAAGCAATCTTTCTTAGCATGCATACTAGTGGTTCTTTCTTTGCACTCATCAATGGAAATTCTCATGGCTTTGAGAGACTCATTGATATCATGCTTAGGCGGAATAGATCTAAGTTTTAAAGAATCAACATCAAGATAAATTCTATCAACGTTCCTAGCCAATTCATCAACTTTAAGCAATTTCTCTTCAAGCAAAGCATTGAAATTCTTTTGTGAATTCATAAACTCTTTAACACTAGTCTCAAATTCAGAGGGCATCTTATTAAAACTTCCATAAGAGTTGTTGTAGGAATTTCCATAATTATTAGAGGAATTACTAGGATAAGGCCTAGAATTAAAGTTTCCTCTATACGCGTTGTTACCAAAATTATTCCTACCAAAAAAATTCACATCCATAGATTCATTATTACTCTCAATCAAAGTAGACAAAGGCATATCATTGGGATCGGAAGAAACACTCTTAGTAGCAAATAATTTCATAATTTCATCCATCTTTCCACTCAAAACATTAATTTCTTCTATCACATGCACTTTTTTATTAGTAGATCTTTCAGTGTGCCATTGAGAATAATTAACCATAATATTATCTAGGAGTTTAGTAGCTTCTCCTAAAGTGATTTCCATAAAAGTGCCTCCCGCGGTCGAATCTAATAGATTTCTAGAAGCAAAATTCAATCCGGCATAATTTTTTTGTATAATCATCCACAAATTCAAACCATGAGTAGGGCAATTACGTATCATTAATTTCATCCTCTCCCAAGCTTGTGCAACATGTTCATGATCAAGTTGCTTAAAATTCATAATATCGTTTCTAAGAGAGATGATCTTAGTGGGAGGAAAATACTTAGAGATAAAGGCATCTTTGCACTTATTCCATGAATCAATACTATTTTTAGGCAAAGACGAAAACCAAGCTTTAGCACGATCTCTAAGCGAAAAAGGAAATAGCTTCAACTTAACAATATCATTATCAACATCTTTCTTCTTTTGCATATACTACACACAAATCAACGAAGATATTTAGGTGAGTAGCGGCATCTTCACTAGGAAGGTCGGCGAATTGATCTTTCTTGACAAGATTCAACAAAGCAGCATTGATTTCACAAGATTCAGTATTGGTAAGAGGAGCAATCAGAGTGCTAAGGAAATCATTATTTTTGGTATTGGTAAAGTCACATAATTTGGTATTATCTTGAGCCATCGTGACAAGCAAGCAATCCAACACACGAGCAAACAAAAAGCAAGCGAAAAAGAGGCGAACGAAAAAGAGACGGCGAATAAAACGGCAAGGGTGAAGTGGGGGAGAGGAAAATGAGAGGCAAATGGCAAATAATGTAATGCGGGAGATAAGGGATTGTGATGGGTACTTGGTATGTTGACTTTTTCGTAGACCTCCCCGGCAACGGCGCCAGAAAATAGTCTTGATAACCCAGATCGGAGCAGTTTTCGAGGGTAGAGTATTCAACCCAAATTTATTGATTCGAGACAAGGGGAGCCAAAGAATATTCTCAAGTATTAGCAACTGAGTTGTCAATTCAGCCACACCAGGATAACTTAGTATCTGTAGCAAAGTATTAGTAGCGAAGTAATATGATAGTAGTGGTAACGGTAGCAAAAGTAATATGTTTGGTATTTTGTAGTGATTGTAACAGTAGCAACGGAAAATTAAATAAGTGAAGAACAATATGTGAAAAGCTCATCGGCATTGGATCGGTGATGGAGAATTATGCCGGATGCAGTTCATCATGTAACAATCATAACATAGGGTGACATAGAACTAGCTCCAATTCATCAATGTAATGTAGGCATGTATTCCGAATATAGTCATACGTGCTTATGGAAAAGAACTTGCATGAAATCTTTTGTCCTACCCTCCCGTGGCAGCGCGGTACTAATGGAAACTAAGGGATATTAAGGCCTCCTTTTAATAGAGTACCGGAACAAAGCATTAGCACATAGTGAATACATGAACTCCTCAAACTATGGTCATCACCGGGAGTGGTCCCGATTATTGTCACTTCGGGGTTGCCGGATCATAACACATAGTAAGTGACTATAGACTTGCAAGATAGGATCAAGAACTCACATATATTCCTGAAAACATAATAGGTTCGGATCTGGAATCATGGCACTCGGGCCCTAGTGACAAGCATTAAGCATAGCAAAGTCAAAGCAACATCAATCTCAGAACATAGTGGATACTAGGGATCAAACCCTAACAAAACTCACTCGGTTACATGATAGATCTCATCCAACCCATCACCGTCCAGCAAGCTACGATGGAGTTACTCACGCACGGCGGTGAGAATCATGAAATTGGTGATGGAGGATGGTTGATGATGACGACGGCAACGAATCCCCCTCTCCGGAGCCCCGAACGGACTCCAGATCAGCCCTCCCGAGAGATTTTAGGGCTTGGCGGCGGCTCCGTATCGTAAAACGCAATGGATTCTTCTCTCTGATTTTTTCTCCCCGAAAGCAAATATATAGAGTTGGAGTTGAGGTCGGAGGAGCTCTAGGGCGCCCACGAGGTAGGGGGCGCACCCTAGGGGGGGGGACGCCCCCCACCCTCGTGGACAGGGTGTGGGCCCCCTGGTCTTTATCTTTTGCAAGGATTTTTTATTATTTCCAAATAGACGTTCCGTGGAGTTTCAGGTCATTCCGAGAACTTTTGTTTCTGCACATAAATAACACCATGGAAAGTCTACTGAAAACAGCGTCAGTCCGGGTTAGTTCCATTCAAATCATGCAAGTTAGAGTCCAAAAACAAGGGCAAAAGTGTTTGGAAAAGTAGATACGACGGAGACGTATCACGTATCATATCACGGGGTTTGGATGCACCGGCGAAGTTTGCACCAACTCTCGAGGTGAGAAAGGGCAATGCACGGTACCGAAGAGGCTAGCAATGATGGAAGGGTGAGAGTGTGTATCATCCATGGACTCAACACTAGTCATAAAGAACTCACATAATTATTGCATAAATCTACAAATCATCAAAACCAAGCACTATGCGCATGCTCATAGGGGGATAGATTGGTAGGAAAAGACCATCGCTCGTCCCCGACCGCCACTCATAAGGAAAGCAATCAAAGAACACCTCATGCTTCAAATTTGTCACACAACGTTTACCATACGTGCATGCTACGGGACTTGTAAACTTCAACACAAGTATTTCTCAATTCCACAATTACTCAACTAGCACGACTCTAATATTACCATCTTTATATCTCAAAACAACTATCAAGTATCAAACTTCTCATAGTATTTAATGCACTCTATGTGAAAGTTTTTATTATACCCATCTTGGATGCCTATCATATTAGGACTAATTTTATAGCCAAAGCAAATTACCATGCTGTTCTAAAAGACTCTCAAAATAATATAAGTGAAGCATGAGAGATCAATAATTTCTATAAAATAAAACCATCACCGTGCTCTAAAAAGGTATAAGTGAAGCACTAGAGCAAAATTATCTAGCTCAAAAGATATAAGTGAAGCACATAGAGTATTCTAATAGATTCCGATTCATGTGTGTCTCTCCAAAAGGTGTGTACAGAAGGGATGATTGTGGTAAACTAAAAAGCAAAGACTCAAATCATACAAGACGCTCCAAGCAAAACACATATCATGTGGTGAATAAAAATATAGCCTCAAGTAAAGTTACCGATGAGCGAAGATTTAAAGAGGGATGCCTTCCGGGGCATCCCCAAGCTTAGGCTTTTGGTTGTCTTTGAATTTTACCTTGGGGTGCCTTGGGCATCCTCAAGCTTAGGCTCTTGCCACTCCTTATTCCAAAATCCATCCAATCTTTACCAAAAAACTTGAAAACTTCACAACACAAAACTTAAACAGAAAATCTCACGAGCTCCGTTAGTGTAAGAAAACAAACCACCACTTTAAGGTACTGTAATGAACTCATTATTTATTTATATTGGTGTTAAAACTACTGTATTCCAACTTCTCTATGGTTCATACCCCCCGATACTAGTCATAGATTCAGCAAAATAAGCAAACAACACACGAAAAACAGAATCTGTCAAAAACAGAACAGTCTGTAGTAATCTGTATAAAACGTATACTTCTGTAACTCCAAAAACTGTTAAATAAATTTGTGGACGTGAGGAATTTATATATTGATCATCTGCAAAAAGAATCAACCTAAAATCACTCTCCAGTAAAAAATGGCAGCAAATCTCGTGAGCGCTAAAGTTTCTGTTTTTTACAGCAAGATCACAAAGACTTCACCCAAGTCTTCCCAAAGGTTCTACCTAGCACAAACACTAATTAAAACATAAAACAACATCTAAAAAGAGGCTATATGAATTATTTATTACTAAATAGGAACAAAAATAAAATTGAGTTGACTCCCAACAAGCGCTATCGTTTAACGCCCCTAGCTAGGCATAAAAACAAGAGTAGATCTAGGTATTGTCATCTTTGGTAGGCAATTCTTCAATTGAACACTTATGACCCTTAGGAGTTTCCTTACTTTTATTGATGATCAAACTCCTAGGCAAGAAATCAAGAAATTCATTTGTAGCAAAAGGTTCCTTAATGATAGCGAAAAAGTTGGGGTGAACACTTATTGATTTGAGATCCGCGTTCTCCTTACTAGAAGATTCACCCTTATTTTTAGGAACATACATAAACTTGGCAACTTTGGTAGGTGGAGGGTTTGAAGTGTTTCTCACGATAGAAAAGGCAGCCCCTAAATTGGTAATAATATTCTCAAGTTTATCAATTCTAGTGGAATCTTGATCTATCTTTTCATTAACTATGGGTTCTTTTTCTCTAAACATTTTCAGAGTAACTTCTACCTTAGATCCATATTGGGTAATTTGGTTGTGGATCTTTTTATCCAAATTCTCGATCAACTCTACAGTGGCAACTTTATTTTTGATAATTTCAAGCCTTTGCATCACATGTTCCAATGTTAAAATAATTCCATTAACCAAAAGAGGTGGTGGGCCAAACAAATCTATCATAGCATTATAAAAATCAAAAGTATGGCTACCCAAGAAATTCCCGCCGGTAATGGTATCAAGAATATATCTGTTCCAAGGAGTGATGCCTACATAAAATTTGCAAAGAAGAACGGAAGTAGATTGCGTCATAGTGGATCTATTCTGAGCATTGCAAATTCTATACCAATCATCTTTTAGTTTTTCTCCCTTCCTTTGTTTAAAATTAAGAACTTCATTATCGGGAGTACTAACAATGATAGAAGGACTGGCCATGACGGCAAAACAAACGATCTAACACACGGGCACACAAGAACCAAGCGAAAAAGAAGCGGACGGAAAAAGGGCGAATAAAACGGCAAAGGTGAAGTGGGGGAGAGGAAAATGAGAGGCAAATGGCAAATAATGTAATGCGAGGGATAAGAGTTTGTGATGGGTACTTTGTATGTCTTGATTTGAGCGTAGATCTCCCGGCAATGGTGCCAGAAATCCTTCTTGCTACCTCTTGAGCATGTGTTGGTTTTCCCTTGAAGAGGAAAGGGTGATGCAGCAAAGTAGCATAAGTATTTCCCTCAGTTTTTGAGAACCAAGGTATCAATCCAGTAGGAGACTACACGCAAATCACCTAGTACCTGCAAAAACAATCAAGAACCTTGCAACCAACGCGATAAAGGGGTTGTAAATTTATGTCTACTACACAACCTTCTTCTTGTAGACGTTGTTGGCCCTGCAAGTGCACAGGTTTGTAGGACAGTAGCAAATTTCCCTCAAGTGGATGACCTAAGGTTTATCAATCCGTGGGAGGCGTAGGATGAAGATGGTCTCTCTCAAGCAACCCTGCAACCAAATAACAAAGAGTCTCTTGTGTCCCCAACACACCCAATAGAATGGCAAATTGTATAGGTGCACTAGTTCGGCGAAGAGATGGTGATACAAGTGCAATATAGATAGTAGATATAGGTTTTTGTAATCTGAAAATATAAAAACAGCAAGGTAACAAGTGGTAAAAGTGAGCGTAAACGGTATTGCAATGGTAGGAAACAAGCCCTAGGGTTCATACTTTCACTAGTGCAAGTTCTCTCAACAATAATAACATAGATAGATCATATAACAATCCCTCAACATGCAACAAAGAGTCACTCCAAAGCCACTAATAGTGGAGAACAAACGTAGAGATTATGGTAGGGTACGAAACCACCTCAAAGTTATTCTTTTGGATCGATCTATTAAAGAGTTCGTACTAGAATAACACCTTAAGACACAAATCAACCAAAACCCTAATGTCACCTAGATACTCCATTGTCACCTCAAGTATCCGTGGGCATGATTATACGATATGCATCACACAATCTCAGATTCATCCAACCAACACAAAGTACTTCAAAGAGTGCCCCAAAGTTTCTACCGGAGAGTCAAGAAAATGTGTGCCAACCCCTATGCATAGGTTCATGGGCGGAACCCGCAAGTTGGTCACCAAAACATACATCAAGTGGCACGTGATATCCCATTGTCACCACAGATAAACACGGCAAGACATACATCAAGTGTTCTCAAATCAAAGACTCAATCCGGTAAGATAACTTCAAAGGGGAAACTCAATTCATCACAAGAGAGTAGAGGGGGAGAAACATCATAAGATCCAACTACAATAGCAAAGCTCGGGATACATCAAGATCGTGCCATAGAGGGAACACGAGAGAGAACACGAGAGAGAGAGAGAGAGAGAGAGAGAGAGAGAGAGAGAGATCAAACACATAGCTACTGGTACATACCCTCAGCCCCGAGGGTGAACTACTCCCTCCTCGTCATGGAGAGCGCCGAGATGATGAAGATGGCCACCGGTGATGGATACCCCCTCCGGCAGGGTGCTGGAACGGGATCCCGAGAGGTTTTTTGGTGGCTACAGAGGCTTGCGGCGGCGGAACTCCCGATCTATCTTCATATTTGATGGTTTTAGGGTACGTAGGGATATATAGGCGAAAGAAGTCGGTCGGGAGGTGTCCGAGGGGCCCACGAGACAGGGGGCGCGCCCAGTAGGGGGGCGTGCCCCCTATCTCCTGGCCTCCTCGAGGATCTTCTGACATGAACTCCAAGTCTCCAGGATGATATTCTTCGCAAAAATAACGCTGCCGAAGGTTTCATTCCGTTTGAAGTCTCCAGGATGATATTCTTCCCAAAAAATAACGCTGCTGAAGGTTTCATTCCGTTTGGACTCCGTTTGATATTCCTTTTCCTCGAAATACTGAAACAGGCAATAAAAAAGCAATATGGGCTGGGCCTCCGGTTAATAGGTTAGTCCCAAAAGTAATATAAAAGTGTATAATAAAGCCCATAAACATCCAAAACACATAATATAATAGCATGGAACAATCAAAAATTATAGATACGTTGGAGACGTATCATCAATCCCTTCACGACCACTTGCAAAAGTGAGATCTGTTAAAAGATAATAAGATAAATATTTTTGGTATTTTTGTTGTATAGATTGGAAAGTAAAGATTGCAAAATAAATAGCGATAGAAATTGGCAAGTTGACAATAAACTAATATGAGGTAAAATAGACCCGGGGCCCATAGGTTTCACTTGTGGCTTCTCTCATGATATCATATATTACGGTGGGTGAACAAATTACTGCCGAGCAATTGATAGAAAAGCGCATAGTTATGAGAATATCTAGGCATGATCATGAACATAGGCATCACGTTCGTGTCAAGTAGACCAAAACGATTCTGCATCTACTACTATTACTCCGCACATCGACCGCTATCCAGCATGCATCTAGAGTATGCATATAAGAATTCAGAGAAGAATTAAATATTGTTCATAGATAATCTTGATCATAAACCCACAATTCATCGGATCTCGGCAAACACACTGCAAAAAGTATTACATCGAATAGATCTCCAAGAACATCGAGGAGAACTTTATATTGAGAACCAAAGAGAGAGAAGAAGCCATCTAGCTAATAACTATGGACCCGAAGGTCTGTGGTAAACTACTCACACATCATCGGAGAGGCTATGGTGTTGATGTAGAAGCCCTCCGTGATCGAATCCCCCTCCGACGGAGCGCCGGAAAAGGCCCCAAGATGGGATCGCACGGGTACAGAAGGTTGCGGCGGTGGAAAAGTGGTTTCGTGGCTCCCCTGGATGTTTTCAGGGTATAAGAGTATATATAAGCGAAAGAAGTAGGTCAGTGGAGCTACGACGAGCCCACGAGGGTGGGGGCACGGCTACCCCCCTGGGCATGCCCTCCTACCTCGTGGCCGCCTCGTTGCTTCCTTGACTTCCACTCCAAGTCTCCTGGATTGCGTTTGTTCCAAAAAAGATCCTCACGAAGGTTTCGTTCCATTTGATATTCCTTTTCTGCGAAACACTGAAATAGGAAAAAAACAACAATTTGCACTGGGCCTTCGGTTAATAGGTTAGTCCCAAAAATAATATAAATGAGTATATTAAAGCCCATTAAACATCCAAAACAGATAATATAATAGCATGGAACAATCAAAAATTATAGATACGTTGGAGACGTATCAATTACCCCTAGAGAAGGGTTAGTGTTACGTTCGGTCTGGTCCAGCGGGCAGATCACGTGGACGTCTCCACACTCGGTGAGGCATTAGACCATAAATTCTCATTGGTAGACAACGTCGACGTGCTGATCTCGGGTGTGTAGGCGGAGAAGATCCATGATGGTCCCTCCTTGTCCCTTTGATGACGTAGGCGAGCCCGTTCCCAAAAGATGGTGGTGGTGGAGTACTCGATCCGAGTGGTGGCGTTTGGCACGAGCTGGTGCTTTGCATACATGGTGTCTGAGGTAATGTTGCACTAAGGTTATTCTTATGAATGCAATGATTGGCAAGCAAGAGCTTCAAAAAAAGTGACCACTCTAGAAGAAGTGTGATTAGACTACTCATTTTGGGAGAGTTGTGTGACAAATGGTGCGTTCATCTCTATTAATAGTATTAACCTTATAAACATAACAAATGATTTGTTTCTTTCTAAAATGGACATTTATGTCAATCAGTATGTAGATTGGTGTTTTACGATCAATTAGCACATAACCAGTTTCTCAGCGCTTCAGGGACATTGCAGACAACTTCTATCAAAAGCATAGTTTCACAGTTGCTCTAACCAAACAACTTTCAGCTTTTCCATAGTTCTTAACTCACAGCTGATTTCCGATAGCTAAGATCTCACAACAACTTTTTTGGAATCCACAGGTCAACTGAAGACCACCTTAGAAAATGGTATACACACTTTTGATATAAAAACAATTTACACACGACTACAACTATCTTTTAGCGGCGCAAGTACAGGTTGCTCATGGTCATATCATGCTTATTCTGAGAAAAAGAAGTCCTATCCTATGATGTAATGTGTACTTAGAAACACTCGAAGAGGTGAAAGCCCTATTGATCTGCTGCTATTGATGTCCGCCCTCGCATGATCACCACGCATAGTTGCACACACGCACTATATCCGGTCCTGTTTTAGTACTACTAGCAAAAGGCCCGTGCGTTGCAACGGGAGAAAAAAATCCTCTCATATTGCTAGCTGGGTCAGTTGAACAAACTGTGCGTGGCCGGTTGGTAGGTTATGAGATCAAACCCTCCCATCGACAATTTTATTGTTTGCCAGCTCTCCGGACCTGGGCCACAATGCGCTGTCAGGTGGGCTTCCTCCGCTAGGCCAAACGGGTGGCAAGTAACGAAATTAATTGAAGCGGGACCAACCGAAGCGGGACGAAACTAAGAACATCACCTCCCTTTAATAGTAGGTATAGACTAGAATCCTCAAAGCATAGTGCATGGTACGGCTTCAGAGCCAACATTCAGGTAGTGGCCCGTGTCTATCTGGGCTAGCCTTTCCTTCCTACTTGTGTGTGGGCTCACCGCGTTCCAGAGTAACTGTTCCACTACAAGCTTGCAATCTCCCTGCATGCTGCAGCTACTGTGCCTGTCTAAGTGGGTTTATATGTAACAGGATTCCGAAATCTTGCATTCATATGTGATACATTGACCTTTGAATATCATTCACATGTGTTGCATTTACCTTCTAATAATATTATAAGAGAACTTCATGATATCCGTATTTAGCATGAACTGGGGATTACCATGATTGGTGTTTCCTCGAACAGACTGTACACACTACACGTCCACACTAGATATCATGTCAGCTCTATGATCATGCAAAGCAATATGACAATGAATATGTATGTCATGAAAAAGAAACGGTGGAAGTTGCATGGCAATATATCTCGGATTGGCTATGAAAATGTCATAGTAAGTAGGTATGGTGGCTGTTTTGAGGAAGATATAAGGAGGTTTATGTGTGAAAGAGTGTATCATATCATGGTGTTTGGATGCACTGGTGAAGTTTGCACCAACGCTCGAGGTGAGAAAGGGCATTGCACGGTATTGAAAAGGCTAGTAAACTGCAAAAAGATAGGAGTGCGTATAATCCATGGACTCACATTAGTCATAAAGAACTCACATACTTATTGTGAAAGCCTATTAGCCCTCGAAGCAAAGTACTACTCGCATGCCCCTAGGGAGGGGATCTGTAGGAGTTGACCATTGCAGCCCCCGATTATAACATCACAAAGGATTTCAATCAGACCTAAGAATGCTCGGACTTCCCCGTCATGCCATAACAAACACATAGATGAGCAATTAATAACAAGCTTTAACACCTATATTTCTACTAATCAATGATCATGAACCTATACCCTTTCATATTACGACATCAATATTGTTAAACCGTACATTTCATATTTAGTGATCTACATGAAAGTTTTTATTATATCCCCCTTCAATACCTTATCATATCAGGACTAATTTCATAACCTGTACCTATTTCCATTACTATATTTTAGATTCTCAAAAAGATTTAAGTGAAGCATAAGAGTGCAACTATTTCTTTAAAATATAATCACCGCCGTGCTCTAAAAGATATAAGTGAAGCACTAGAGAAACTTCCTAGCTCAAAAGATATAAGAGCACATGAGTATTCTAACAAATAACGAATAAATGTGTTCCCTCTCAAAAAGGTGTGTGCAGCAAATGATGATTGTGACAAACTAAAAAGCAAAGAAAGAAAAATCTAATATGGCACAAGACGCTCGAAGCAAAACTCATAGGATGTGATGAATAAAAATATAGCTCCAAGTCGTATACCGATGGATTGTAGATGAAAGAGGGGATGCCATCTCGGGCATCCCAATCTTAGATGCTTGGGTCTTCCTTGAATATTACCTGGGGGTGCCTTGGGCATCCCCAAGCTTAGGGTCTTGCCGCTCCTTATTCCTTCATCTATCATGATCTCACTCAAAACTTGAAAACTTCAGTACACAAAACTCAACAGAAACCTAAGTATAAAGAACCAAATCACGATGTTTCTGTTGAAAAGACAAAAACAAGCAGAAACGGGAACTGGCACTGGGTAGTGGGTTAATAGGTTAGTCCCAAAAAATAATATAAAATAGCATATAAAGCATCCAAGATTGATAATATAATAAATACATTGGAGATGTATCAGTTCCTAAGTATAAAGAACCAAATCACGGACTAGCCAGACACAGAGGCAATTGCCGCTTTTAAGAACAACATCCGTGACAAAAGGATCGCTCGAGAGCTCGGGCAAGAGAGACCCCGAACAATGGTGGCCCTCACCCATTTAATGACTAGATTCTGCGTGGGGGAGGATAACTGGATTACCCGCATTAATCGACTTCGACGCATCACTCGCCCTATGACACCCAACACAAGTAACGCCAACGAGGAGGCAGTAAATGTCGCAACTGCAAATCAACGCAGAAGCAATAAACGGAAGCCTACTCAAATGGACAGAGAGGGTCCCTCCACGTTGGATCGGATGTTGGATAGGCTATGCGCCATCCATGGTACCCCTGACAAGCCGACTACTCATTCTACTAGAAATTGCTAGGTGATCAAGCAGGCCGGTACGATAGTAGCCGAGCATCAGGACAGAGACCGAGGTCGTAATAACAATAGAGGTCACTCCAGAGCAAGTATCATCGGCCGAAAAGGTTTCCTTCCGAGGTGAAGGATGTCAACATGCTATATCCTACTCACACTCAAAGGGGGCAAGTGCGGGTCACCCGCGGCCGCGTACCCAATCTGCCTCATCAAAGCAGAAGGTCGGATTCACACGCAAACTATAAAATGCCCGGAACAACCCCATTCCGCAGAGCAGGCCACATTAATACTCGATGCTATCGTGGACAGTTTCCACTTAACCCGTGTGTTGATGGACTACGGAAGCAGTTTTAACCTGCTCTATGCAGACACCGTTAGAGAAATGCATATCAACCCTGCAAGGATAAGACCAAGTGAAATGGAGATAAAAGGCTTCAGGCCAGTGGTTTGGACCCGAAGCATCGGAAACATCACACCGTATCCCGTCGCCGCGCCCGGTCTCCTCCGCCCCTCGGCTCCCTCCGGCCGGATCCCCGTCGCGCCGCCGCCGGAGAGCCGCCGTCGACCGTCCCCGTCGACCCCTCGAGCTCCGGCCTCCTCCTTCCCCGACCACGGTGATCCTCGATCTCCGTGCCCCGAAACCCTAGATCCGGATCTGGGAGGGTGATATTTCGTCTAAGTCCCGAATCTGTGACATTTTGGTGCCTACTTTGACATGCCATAACTTCATGCTCGGTGCTCCGAATCATGCATATGATATATCGCAATGTTCGTCTCGTGATACTCTTCATGTTAGGGTCATTTGCATGCATGTTACTGTCCATATTGACGCTATTATCCTCGTTGCAAAAGTGCTATATGATGTTGTCTGCTAAAATTCAACACAACTTGATGATTTGTCATTTTTGTTGCATTTTGTGTGTGCATCCTATGAGCATGATGTCTATATATTTTTGGAGCATATACATGCCATCTTTACAGAGGTGCAAGCCTTGTATTTTTATGAGCTCTGTGGTGACTAGCACAAGCATGCAAAATAGTCTATGTGATGTTGCTATTTTCAGGCACTTAGTTATTTTGCCAAGTCCTTTCCTGTTACATTTTGATGCTATGTAAACATGTTGCTACCAGTAGATCCATGCACATTTTGAGGTAGTTCAGTAAGAGTGTTTTGAAGATGTGGTATTGGTCTATACATTCATGCCTCTGATTGTAATTATGGAGTAGTGTAGTATGTCTTTTCCATGCTCTACGTTTGCTAAATATTGTTCCTGGCAGATTGTTAACATGAAATTCAGTTTTGCCATGTGTTTTGCTAGTGATCCATGTACCCCATGGACTCGATCTTGTCATTCTTAGCTTCATTAATATGTATACTTACTGTGGTTTACCTTGTGATGCCATTTAATGCTTTGTGGTGAGTGGCATGAGCTTGCAAAGTTGCTATCATGAATCTGTTTCTGCCATGCTCTGTTTTTCTTCCAAGTCTGAAACTCATCATATCATTTGCCATGTTTGCATTGATGCTACCATCTTATCCATGCATCTTTGGTTAAAGTTCAGTAAGGAAGTTTTGTTTTATGCCTTTAGTACTAGCATGCCATGTCCTTGTTTGCCATGATATGTTCTTGTAGCATGTTGTTTGCTAGCTCTAAACATTGCTACCTGATGCTGTTTATGCCATGTTCAGTATTTTTCACCAAGTCTGTGTTGCTGTTATCATTTGCATTTTTGCCATGCTATTTTAAGCTTGTTCTAGTGAGTTCTAGCAGGAGCTCGTTGCTCATGATTTGTAGAGCTTCACCTGTAGTTTAATGCCATGTGCTTTTTTGTCTTGTTAGTGTGCTGTAGCATAGTTTCTTGTTGCATCTTAAGTGATACGATGTTGTTAAGCGCAGTTTTGCATCATTCTTGTTTTGCTTGTCATTTGCAAACTGTGCATCCGTTTTCGGTGATCCTTATGTCGATTTTGACCGAAATCACCTCATATTTCCAGCGGCATGCTTGGTTTACAAGTTGATGCCTTGATCATCTTTTCCCTTTCGGAGTACCCATATGCATTGCACATCATATCTTGCATTCCATGCCATGTCGTGCATCATGTTGCTTGTTCATTGCACCGTGATTGATTGTGTTCCGTTGCTTGTGTTCTTGCTTTGGGTAGAGCCGGGAGACGAGTTCGTGAACGAGGAACCTGTTGAGTATGCTAACGAGGAGCAAGCCTTCGACAACTCTGAGAACTTTGCAGGCAAGATAACCATTACCCGCGATATCACTTCTATCTTTGCTTGCTAGTTGTTCGTTCTATCGCTATGTCGCGCTACCTACCACTTGTTTATCATGCCTCCCATATTGCCATGTCAAGCCTCTAACCCACCTTCCTAGCAAATCGTTGTTTGGCTATGTTACCGCTTTTGCTCAGCCCCTCTTATAGCGTTGCTAGTTGCAGGTGCAGAGCAGGTTGTTCCATGTTGGAACATGGATTTGTTGGGATATCACATATTATCTTATGTTTAATTAATGCATCTATATACTTGGCAAAGGGTGGAAGGCTTGGCCTTTTGCTTGGTGTTTTGTTCCACTCTTGCCGCCCTAGTTTCCATCATACCGGTGTTATGTTCCTTGATTTTGCGTTCCTTATGCAGTTGGGGTTATGGGACCCCCTTGATAGTTCGCTTTGAATAAAACTCCTCCAGCAAGGCCCAACCTTGGTTTTACCATTTGCCTAACAACCTATATTTTTCCCTTGGGAGTTGCAAACCCGAGGGTCATCTTTATTTAACCCCCCCGGGCCAGTGCTCCTCTGAGTGTTGATCCAACCTAGAGCCACTTGCGGTGCCAGCCCTTCACCCGGGGTTTTCGGTTGTTGTACGTAGTGTTCATCCGGTGTGCCCTGAGAACAAGATATGTGCAGCTCCTATCGGGATTTGTTGGCACATTCGGGCGGTCTTGCTGGTCTTGTTTTACCATTGTCGAAATGTCTTGTAACCGGGATTCCGAGTCTGATCGGGTTGTTCCGGGAGAAGGAATATCCTTCGTTGATCGTGAGTGCTTGTGATGGGCTAAGTTGGGACACCCCTGCAGGGTATAAAGTTTCGAGAGCTGTGCCCGCGGTTATGTGGCAGATGGGAATTTGTTAATATCCGGTTGTAGAGAACTTGACACTTGACTTAATTAAAATGAATCAACTGCGTGTGTAGCCATGATGGTCTCTTTTTGGCTGAGTCCGGGAAGCAAACACGGTTTGGGTTATGTTTGGACGTAAGTATCCCAGGATCACTTCTTGATCACTTCTAGCTTCACGACCGTTGCGTAGCTTCTCATCTTACTCTTGTATTCGTATGTTAGCCACCATATTTGCTTAGCTATTGCTGCAACTCCACCTCATAAGCTCATCCTACCCATAAGCTTAAATAGTCTTGATCTCGCGGGTTTTGAGATTGTTGAGTCCTCGTGACTCACAAATACTACCAAACCAGTTGCATGTGCCGATGATGCCAGTGCAGGTGATGCTACCGAACTCAAGTGGGAGTTTGACGAGGTCCTTGGTCGTTACTATGTTTCGTTTCCTGATAATCAGTAGTGGAGGCCAGTTGGGACGATCGGGGATCTAGCATTTGGGGTTATCTTCTTTTCATTTGGATTTGTCCGTAGTCGGACTATGTGTGTATTTTGGATGATGTATGACTTATTTAAATATTGTGTGAAATGGCGATTGTAAGCCAACTCTCTTTATCCCTTTCTTGTTCATTACATGGGATTGTGTGAAGATGACCCTTCTTGCGACAAAACCACCATGTGGTTATGCCTCTAAGTCGTGCCTCCACACGTGGGAAATATCGTGGGCGTTACAAGTTGGTATCAGAGCCGACCCTCGTGGTTACAGGATGTTTGCGGACAGGCGCGCGGTCATGTTGTTCATGACGTTTGTGACCCGTCGTGGCACACGACATGGCACATGTACTGGTCTGGATGCACAGATGTATGTGCCAAGAGGGAACGTTCCTGTGGCCCGATGAGGATGTCAGTTCCTCTGAGTGGGGGTGTATGTGATAGCCTGGCTTATTAGGGATGATAGACTACTCATATAAATAAGGAATTCCTTCTTTTCCGGGAGCCCATTCGGAAAGAACTCCAAAGTTAAGCATGCTCAGCTTGGAGTAGTTTCAGGATGGGTGACCGACCGGGAAGTTGCTCCCAGTGCGCGCAGTGAGGACAAAGTCTTGCAGAAAAGACGAGTATTGATCTATGGGGCCAGTCTAGATCCCACCAGGAGTAACGACCACCGGCGGGTGTGTCCGGGGCATTACAGGTTTGGACCCGAAGCATCGGAAACATCACACTCGAGGTTGTATTTGGCATTCCTGAAAACTTTTGTAGGGAAGGCTTAATCTTCAACATAGCGCCCTTTCACAACCATTACCAAACATTCCTCGGGCAGCCTGCTTTTGGTTGTTTCCACGCCCCCCCCCCCCGCAATATGGTAATCTAAACTTCAGATGGATGGACCTAATGGTATAATCACATTACATGGAAACAAGTCATTTTCACCCTTTAAAGGAACAACAATCCATGACCTTAGTGACCGAGGTACAGGAAGCTGAGGAACAAGTAACCAAAGATGCGACAGGTAACAGGGCCATGTCAGGCAACCCTAGGAGCGCAACACGCCATGTCAACTCGGAGAACACCCTGGCACACACCAACGGCACCCCTCAATAGGGGTATGTGCTCCATTGTCCCCACAACATGACCGAGGACTATGTTCATCGGATGCACAACTTCGTGTTGAAAATACCATGAGGGATCATGGAGCACGTGCAAGACTAGAGAATGGGAGTGGTTCAGATCAACCCGGTTCAACTGGGGGCTAGGCAAGCAGCCTCTAGCTCCCTTGGGATACATCTTCACCGAATAACGTCCTTTCAAGATGGTTGCCGACCACATGCTTTCGAGCAAAAACGGCTCAATCGATCGGATAAAGATGAAACCCTCTTCTGGCTTAGACGGAATAACAGGGAGGGGCATACATAAAGAGGCATAAAAAAGAACGGTGATAAACGCCGACTTTGTTGTCTGGACCTCGACCCCACCTTTCTCATTGCTCATTTGTTATGTTTCTTGTGGTTGAATCTCTTTCACTCGGATTATATGGTTCGATCATCATTATGCATAAAAATGGGAGGTGGGTCGAGCCTCTCTTTTTTCCTCTTTCTTTCAGTCCGAGCATAGGTACTAACATATTACAATCTTTTATTTGTATTAACAAAAATTAAAAAGGAGGTCTTACTTCGAATTCAACCTCTCATCTATATCCTAGGTATCTTAGGATGCTCTTGGCCGCCAAGTCATCGGTAGTTTTGCATTATATGCATCGATTTCGAGTTGTGTCTTTGGTCAAATGGGACCTAGCGACACACGCGGAGGGGCGCCATGCCGTCTGCCGTCACACGACCCCTTACTCGTGGACGAGCCGCCCCAAGACGCCAGAGTCCCCCCTCCAAGTCAGATCCACGCGAGCTTTGCTTGGCGAAGGCCATGTGAAAACTCAGAGGGAATGGAAAACAGAAAAGGGAGGCCTAGCGCGTGGGCTAGGATGCGCCGCCTCCTGAGCCGCCCTGGGAGGACAACGCAGGGGCTCGGGAAAAAAGTCTTCACTTCTCTTTTGTTGGAATTTTGATGTTGAACTTGGCCAGCTGGACTAGGTTGCAAACATAATTTTTGCCAGCTAGTTAATATTATTTCCGCAGGTCCACTAAGCCCAGCGCCTAATAACAAATTGTTATCAGAGCAATCTTTGAATTCTAATCACCTTTCATTCTTTAAACCAAACTCGGTGTCTGGCGAACCAACCTGTGGTTGGATGGTTAGGAGGACAGTGATATCCCGTGCTCACCAGAGTTCAAGTTTCAGACTTACATTGGTTCTCGCATTTTCCTGGATTTATTACAGGCCATCCAGCGATATGCGTTCATAGCTATGAATGTGTGTGTGCATATGTATGAGCGTCTGCGTCATTGTGTTTAAAGAAAAGAAAAAAAAATCTCGGTCTCAAATCAGATGTGACATATTGCATGAGATAATTTGGTTTGTCACTTGTTTGACTTTGTGCCACCGTTGGCATCGTGCCTTTGCACCCACTATGAGCGTGAGTGTGTGATGGACTTTTCATAGCGGTGCACCGAGTGTAGGCCACGCTTCCGCCGACCCACACGCGGGGCAGAGTGTCCGGAGACAGGAACACGCGCGCCTGCGCTGCCAGCCACGGCAATGGCGATGCCGCCGAAGCCTGGCGAGCCGCCCAAGCCCTCGCCGGGGCGCAGCCCCAGCCTCAACCCCAACCCCTGCCCGCTCCCGCCCATTCCCGGCGGCCCCCAGCCGGGCCAGCCCCCCGCGGCGGCGGCGCCGCCGCGGTCCCACCACCGCCGCGCCAGATCTGAGGTGCCCTTCCGCTTCCCGGACGCCGACGGCGGGGGCTTCGACGAGATCGGCTCCGAGGACGACCTCTTCTCTACGTTCATGGACATGGACAAGATCGCCGGCTCCGGCCGCGACCGCGCCGCGGAGACGTCCTCCTCGCCGCCGCGCCCCACCAAGCATCGCCACAGCGCGTCCTTCGACGGGTTCGCCATGGGCTGCGGCGGGCCCGGGAGGCAGGATGGCGCCGGCGGGGGCGGAGGTGTGTTCGCCGACGTGCTGGAGGCTAAGAAGGCCATGTCCTCCGAGCAGCTGTCTGAGCTCGCCTCCGTCGACCCCAAGCGTGCCAAGAGGTGACCCGTCGCATCCTGAGGCTCCCTTGGATTTTGAGTTGGTGGTTGGTCGGTAGGATGCTAGGGTTACAAGTAGCTCTTCCTTTTTGATAAACAATTGACGGAGCGCCGGGAAGGACTAGCAAGAATTGTGGTCTAGGTAGGCGTGACTCGGAGTGATTCTCCAAGCAAAGATATGTGCCAGAAAAAGTGCACGTCCTAGTAGACTATTACGCAATCAAATCACGGCATATCTTTGGTGTTAGTGGTCTTGAATCCGGATAGTGACAGGCAGATCCTAGGATAGGACTTGCTGGCCAGCTTAATTAGGTATCACAAGGCTTCCTTCTGACGTTTCTTGCTTACGTGGGTTTCCTTTTGGAATACAAGCACCCATAGAAGTGGTTCAAATGCTAATTTTATTGTTCTCTAAGTTGCTGTCATTGTTCGAAAAGCGGCTCGTGGCATTTAGTTCTTAAATAAGCGAAGGGCATGGGACGAAAGGGGCGGGAGATGGCAACGAATGCCGCATGCCGCCTTCTTATGGTATTTTCTCTCCATTGGCTATGGCTTCTTTGTTATCATTTTCTATGGGTCGCCAACTTATTCAATGAAGCTTGTGTGGCATATCTTTGAATTTATAGTTCTTCTGTTTCAGATTAACCATTTCCTATTTTCGCTTACATATTATACATTAGTTAGTTTTCTCTCTCAATCTTTTTACCGTGATCTATCTATGCAATACCTGGTTACATTGTTTCCATGTCTCCTTGTAAACATTTTATTTTTAAAACAAGTTTCTGTAATATAGGGTGATATTTGATGTAATGGTGTTATATAATTATTTAATGTGTTTTATTTCGTATGTTATTATCTTAGCCCAAAATAGTTATTTAATAAGCTCTTAAATACACACGTGGAGTGAAAGAGTTGGGAGATGGCGATTTGTTGCATGTTGCTTAGGTCTGCACTGTTTTACGGTGTCGCCCCATTTTCTAGGCCCTTTTTATTTCATCCACTAATGACCTGCAAGATGTTCAATGAAGTTACTGTGGTTAACTTTTTAATTTGTTCTTTATTCTGGAATAACTAGGTGAAATCTAAATATATCCCTGTTTCGTGTACGTTAAACAGCATTGCATGTGATTTTTTTCAAGCAAATGTTTGTACTGCAATCAAGTTATATAAATACCTATATTTCTTGTGTAGGTTTCATTCACACAGCTTTCTAGTACCACGCAATCCTTATTGCAATAGATAATACTGGTTATGAACTACTCCCTCCGTCCCATAATATAAGAGTTTTTTAGACACTACACTACACTAGTGTCTAAAACGCTCTTATAGTCTTTTCTTTTGCTTAGCCAATCAAATTTGTCCCAGCTGTGGAAAGCGGATGTATCAGAACTTCACATAGGATACGCTTCCTTCCATATCGAAAAGAGATTTTTTTTTCTTTTAAAGCTATACTGTATTTACAATCAGTCTGCTCATGTGAACGTTTTTAGCCAGCATACTGCATTATCTGGCTGCATTGAATGATGGCCAATTTTATTTCTGTGCTTTCTTTGTTTCAGAATTCTAGCGAACAGACAGTCTGCAGCTCGGTCAAAGGAAAGAAAGGCTAGATATATAACAGAATTAGAGCGGAAGGTTCATACTCTTCAGACCGAGGCTACTACTCTTTCGGCACAACTGACGCTATTTCAGGTACACTTTCATCCATCTGTTTGCCTCATGGATTGCAGTATTATCATTACTATGTTCGTTAATGCGTTCTCAGCAGGGCCATCTACAGAAATTTGGGCCTCAGTGCGACATGCAATGGTTCCTAATTTTTTTGTATAATTAAACTAATGCAACTAAGTGTACTCTCATTTAATTATATAACTTAATTATGCGTTATTTCGTATAATATTTTAGAATTAGAAATTATTTTACAGGTAGTGTGTGGTGTGCCACATTAATCCTATAGTCAACTACATACCTAACTGAGTAGTACTACTGTACTAGTAGGGATTGCATTCAAAAGAACCAGGAAGAGAAATATTATATAAAAAGAAAAAACCTAATCTAGTGCTTTTGTTATCTATTTTAATTACGGGCTTATGGCTTACCTTGGCGCAGTGGTAAAGCTGCTGCCTTGTGACCATGAGGTCACGGGTTCAAGTCCGTGAAACAGCCTCTTACAGAAATGTAGGGAAAGGCTGCGTACAGTAGACCCAAAGTGGTTGGACCCTTCCCCGGACCCTGCGCAAGCGGGAGCTACATACACCGGGCTGCCCCCTTTGCTTATGGCTTACCTTGGAATGTATCCTGGGGTGACTGTATGGCTGCTGTAGTTGCGAATCTGGTGGGCGGTGGCCGGGCACATGGTGGACTCGTGGTGGGCGACTGCAATCTATCGCCGTCTCACTGAAGCAGGCAAGGCGGTGCCTCACTATTCTCGCTCGTGAAGTTGTAGAGGAACGCACGCTCGACGTCGGCTGTAGCGAGTAGGCCCAGTAGCGCCCGCCTTATTTTCCTATTTGGTCTTTTACCAACAGAACCGAAGGAGTGGGGCACCATACTGGGCCGACTGGGGGCCTGTTGGCTGGGTATCGTACCTGTCAGTGCCTCACTATAACATGTGTGTGCATCTGACGCGTCCTGCTACAGTATTCTCTCGTATCGGACAAGCTAGGCAAGAAAAAAAAAGCCAGCCAGCCAGCACAGGAACTGGATGTTTTTTCATAGTCTTTTCCTCTGGTTCGGGCCCTACGATTTTGGGGGCCTGTGCGATCGCACAGGTTGCACACCCTCATCGTCGGGCCTGGTTCTCAGTGCACAAAAGAAAACACATTAATCGTTAAATCATGACACCATGCATAGTAATTCTGCCTTTTAAACCATACTGAGAAACCAGGTGCATCCAATACATGGAAGTCAGTGTCAACCAAACTGCATATGCTCTAGATTTAGTGAATCACCAGTCGCCATGATATTTTATTTGAACTGATGCACATGCCATCGAAGCTATAGCACATATAAATTCTCTTGTTTTTTGTTGACTAATAAAGCATATGAAATGTTAGTGCCAAACCACCTGAAGTGATTTTTGTATGTGGAGGGCTGAAGGGTGATACCCTGCACCATGAGGCAATAAGATGCTCTAACTCTGTTTACCAGAAATCCAGAACTGTTTAGTTCTGGTGTCCGTGATGTTTATGTTGTAGTATTAAGTTCTGACCAGGACTGGGTTTTACATTTTAGCATGTTCTTTTGTATAGAAAATGTTGTTTGCATAAATTTGCTGGATATCCTTTAAGGAATAATATCTTGGTGGCAGAGAGATACAACAGGCCTTTCCGCTGAAAATACAGAGCTCAAGATTAGGTTGCAGGCCATGGAACAGCAAGCTCAACTGCGTGATGGTGAGATTTTTATTACCTGAACTATTATAATCATGTCAACTCTTGATTATCATTGTTTCGGACAATTTTGTACAGGAAGGTGCCTCATTGTTGCTCTGTAGATTGGCATAGAATAAATAACTACGTACCCAAACAGATAACTTGTGTTGTCTAATAGAGATAATATTAAAAAAAAAATCTTAACAGAAGTAACATATTTTTGCAGCTCTTAATAATACACTCAAGCAGGAACTGGAGAGGCTTAAGATCGCTACAGGTGAGATGACAAAGCCTGATGAAGCATATAATACGGGAATGCATCATGTTCCATACAACCCGTCTTTCTTCCAGCTTTCCGAGCAACACACACCTCAGCACCATTCAAGTGTTCATCAGCTGCCATCCCAATTCCAACCACCTCATCCCAATGTCCCAAGCCACCAGATGCTATCCCACCCAAACACGTTTCCAGATATGATGCAGCAAGACTCTCTTGGGCGGTTCCAGGGGCTGGACATTGGCAAAGGTTCAGTGGCTGTGAAGTTGGAGGCAGATGCTGCTGCGAAGTCAGAGGGTAGCTCCATATCTGCAGGTGAAAGTAATAGCACCTTCTAATTATGGACCTACCTGCAAACAAGCACTCCTGTCATTTAGATTTATATATGTTCATAGTATTACATCCTCAAACTGCTTTCGTCGCCCTGCTAGGCATAATTTTTTATCCAATTCTTTCTATTTATCTGGCGTTGTTTGATTGTAGGGACCTAGGTAGTTTGTTTGGGTTCATTTCCCATGTGTTGTGTGTTGTTTCGAAGTTAGGGCGACTGGGTGATCGGCCTGTCTTCTTTGTTTACCATGTAGACAATTAATCATGAGTTTTCCATTTGGAATTTACATTTTTCTGTTGATATGCTTTGCATCCTGGGAATCTACAAGTATCAAATCGTTGTAGAACTGTGGTTCAGACATCTGATCTTAGAAAATGGTATACACACTTTTGATATAAAGACGACTTACACATGTCTACAACTATCTTTTATCGGCACAAGTACGGGTTGCTCATGGTTGAAGTCCTACGACGTTTATTCGCAGAAAAAGAAGTCCTATCCTATGACGCCATGTGTACCTAGAAACACTTGAAAAGGTGGCAGCCTTTCTGATCTGCTGCTGTCGCATGATCCCCACATGTAGCTGCACACACACACACACACACACACACACACACTATATGTCTATATCCAGTCCTGTTTTAGTACTACCCGTAGAATCCTGAAGGCATAGTGCATGGTATGGCTTCAGAGCCAACATTCAGGTAGTGGTCCGTGTCCGTCTTGACTGGCCTTTCCTTCCTGCACGTGTGTGGGTTCACAGTGTTCCAGAGTGACTGCTCCACCGAGTGCTTGCAATCTCCCTGCATGCTGCGGCTATAGTGCCTGTCTAAGTAGGTTTACATGGAACAATATTCCACATTCTTGCATTCATATGTGCTGCACTTACCTTTGAATATATTCAAAGCTGTACACACTACATGATTTGGAGCGCATCTACCCAGTTACTAATGCCTTTGCTTCCTTGCACTTGTCAACAACTGTTCTAGTTCTTTTAATGTGCTATAAGTGTATATTCTGGTATTGTTATACCCTATTGAATTGCTGCTATTATTATGCTTGTCCTTTTGGGAGGTTATATATACTCGGTTAGACATTGTGTATATAGGGCTTTAAACACCATGGCTAGGTTACATAGTCAGTTTGTGTCATCTAGTTTATCTCCCCACCTCAGAAGAAAGATATCTCAATCCATCTCTTCTGGCAACCTTCTCTTCAAATCAGACGTGACATATTACACCAGATGATTTTGTCACTGTCCCTTTGCATCCATTGTGACTACTTTTCTTAGCCTTGCACTGAATGTTAGGCTACATTGTAGATCAGCAGAGTATTCCTCCAGAAGCCTGTCCTGACCCACACGTGGTCAGAGTCTCGGAGACAGGAACAGGCGCCTGCGCTGCCACCGCAATGCCGATGCCGTCGAAGCCCTCGCCGGGGGCAGTCCCAACCTCAACCTCAACCCCAACCCATGCCCGCTCCCACCCATCCCCGGCCCCAGCCAGTCCAGCCCCTGCGGTGGTGCTACCGAGGTCTCACCATTGCCACGCCATATCTGAGGTGGACTTTCACTTCCCGGACGCCGACGGCAGGGGCCTCGATATGATCGGCTCTGATGATGACCTCTTCTCCACGTTCATGGACATGGAGAAGATCGGCCCGCGCCGCAGAGACATCCCCCTCGCTACAGAAATACCATATGTTTGCAGCTCTGAATGATGCACTCAAACAGGAAGTCAAGAGGCTTAACATCGCTACAGGTGAGATGACAAACCCTGATGAAGCAATACGGGAATGCATCTTGTCCCATACAACCCGTCTTTCTTCCAGCGCCATTCAGGTGTTCATCAGCTGCCATCCCAGTTCCAACCACTTCATCCCAATGCCCCAAGCTACCAGATGCTATCCCACCCCAACACGTTCCCAGCTATGGTGCAGCAAGACATCCGCTTGTGCTGTTCCAGGTGCTGGACGTTGGCAAAGGATCAGCGGCTGTGAAGTTGGAGGCAGAGGCTGCCATGAAGTCAGAGGGTAGCTCCGTATCTGCAGGTGAAAGTAATAACACCTTCTAATTATGGACCTACCTGCAAACAAGTACTTCCATTTAGATTTATTTGTTCATAGTCGTACTGCTTCCCTCGCCCCTCCTAGGCATAATTTCTATCCAATTCTTTCTATTTATCTGCAGTTGTTTGGTTGTAGAGGCCTAGATAGTTTTGTTGTGTGTTGTTTCGAAGTTAGGTTGGACTGGGTGATCGACCCGTGTTCTTTTTGGTTACCTTGTAGAGTATCGTGGGTTTTCCATTTGGAATTTTGTACATTTTTCTGTTGATATGCTTTGCATCCTTGGAATCTAGAACTATTAGATTGTTGTAGAATTGTTGGCGCGTTTCCTGGGCGCTGCCGGGCCATGGGCTAGCTGGCGGAGTCTGTGTTCTGTATCAGCGGCTGGGAAGCTGTAAGCTGTAGGCTTTCGGTCGAGGCAATGGGGAAATTGAGCGGGGAGATGGGGGAGGAGCACCGGAGATTAGGGGAAGGAAGCCATTGTTGGGTCTCCCCAAGCTAGCTAGGTGTTTTGGGCCTGCTGCGTCTGCCCTGCGTGTGTGACATGTGAGGGGGAAGAGTTGACGTGCGCCACCGGATGACGGGGTCAGTTTCTACCCCACACTTCATACCTCACTCGTGCTCTACGTACGGGTGGCCAGGTGCTGCCAGCAGGATTCAACTCTGTTTCTTCTAGCATTACACTATTTTGTCAGCATGCAAATCAAATAGCGGAAGATGTTCTTTCTCTCAAGAAGAATAAAGATGCAACTTTAGGTGTAACCGTGTATGTGTGATCTCTCTCCCGCTCGAGCTCCAGGTCAGCAGAGGTCATGGTCTGTTGTTTTAACATCTGAACTTCTTAGAAAATTGTGTACACACTTTTCATATAAAGATGGTTCACACACATCACATCCTTTTTGGAGCAAGTATTACTCGGTTGGCAAAATAACTTGTCTTGGTGAACTGGAGAGAGAACTGCTGATATACGTTATTTTGCGAAGAGCCGTTTCCGATTACACGGGATCTGAACCAGCCCGACTCAAACAAACGCACGTAACGTAATCAGAAGATTGAAAAAAAAAATCGCCAACCAGTAATCAGAAGACGGGAAAAAATCGCCAACCAAATGTGTCGTTCATTTTTCTGTTAGACACGCTTTGCATCCTGGGAATCTACAAGCATCAAATTGTTGTAGAACCGTGCTGTTTCAGACATCTGATCTTAGAAAATGATATACACACTTTTGATATAAAGACGATTTACACATGTCTACAACTATCTTTTACCAGCACAAGTACGGGTTGCTCATGGTTGTTTAGTCCTACGGCGTTCATTCGCAAAAAAAGAAGTCCCATTCTATGACGTTATGTGTACTTATAAACACTTGAAAAGGGCGAACCAACATGTGGTTGGATGGTTAGAGGGACTGTGGTATCTCAACCCACTAGGGTTATTTCAAGATTTCCGGTGATGCGCATTCAGTGGGAGGAGACGTTCCCGTCGACGACGAGGTGGCTACGACAACTTTATAAATTTCAAGATGATATACCGGCTCAGTCTTTCGGAGGTGCTCATAGGGATAGGGTGTGCGTTTATAGAGATGAGTGTATGCGCGTGTAGATGAGCGTTTACGTTTGTATTGTGTTGAGACCGATTGTGCCGAAGCTGTACAAATGATCTCAGCATCTGGGCAAGATCGATCAGCACATACTCATAAAGTGATGGAGATTAGATCGCTACTGGCTCAAGAAAGGAGGATCCATATAATCAAGATCAGGCGTAATGTAAACATAGCTAGCCATACTCTTGCTCAAATGGGACGAACGCAACAGCGGACTGCGTGCTGGTTGCGCACGCCTCCTGACGAGATTGCGAGCATTGTTGCTGCTGATTGTAATCATATTACCTAATAAATGAAACTCTCTTTCCCGCAAAAAAAAAAAAAAAAAACACTTGAAAAGGTGGAAGCCTTTCTGATCTGCTGCTGTCGCATGTGTCTATATCCCGTCGTGTTTTAGTACTACCTTTGGGTGAGCCGAGCCTGGCTGAGAGGAGGAAAACGAGCCAGGCTGGGTAGAGATAGGTTGAGCGAATACAGGGTAAAAAACGATGTTTCCGTGTTGTTTGGTTGGCTGTATAAGGGGTTTTGTCACCGAAAACCAATTTCGACCTGGTGTCTGGTTGTCTAACTCGCATGGTGATTAGCAGTTAACAGCTACACTTAAACTAGAGCATCTCGGCGAACACCACGGCTTCCTCGGCGAGGGACACGACCGGCTCTCGCTCGCGCCAGAGGATCTCCAACTTCGCCGCACGCTTCTTCGGCAGCACCACCGCGCTCGCCGTCATCAGCTTCTCGTTGGCAACCGCAACGCCCTGAGCGCTAGCTAGCAAAGCACACTGCGGCTGCTGGTTGGCTAGCTGCCTAGCTAGCAAGCACACCACAGTAGCTCGCTCACGACCGTCGCAGCCACGCGCTCGCCCGTCATCGCACCTCGTAGCAGCTCGCCCCACACCCGCCGCCACCGTGCCATGCCGTAGCTGCCACGCCGTCGCCCGTCGCAGCAGCTCAACTCACAAGGAGAGAGAGGGGATCCATGGTAACCGACGACGTCACCGGGGCGGCGAGCGGAGGAGGCGAAGCGTTTGGCTGGGTTGGGAGACCAGGAAGATAAGGTGCTTGAAGGGGAGGGAGAGATTAAGAGGTGATTATGTGTAAACACATACAGCCAGAGCCACCCATGTTTTTTTTAACACAGTAAAAATGCAAGCGCTTATACATACGCGCATACACTCACCTCTATGAACACGCACATGCACACCCTATCCCTATGAGCACCTTCGAGAGACTGAGCCGTCATATCATCTTGAGATTTACAAAGTCACCGTAGGCGCCTCCTTGTCGATAGGAACGTCTCCTCCCACCGAAAGTGTAACGCCGGAAATCCTGAAATAAATCCAAAATAATGCGAGCATCAGGACTTGAACCCTGGTGGGCTGGGGATACCACTGTCCCTCTGACCATCTATCCGCATGTTGGTTCGCACCAGAGCCACCCATGTGCGTTGTAGAGCATGGCTCGGCTTCGGCCGTTTCCATTGAGCCAGACCCAGGGGTGCTTTAAGAACCGTGCCGTGCAGGTCCAATAGTATTTATAGACAACCAAACAGCTCGGCATTAAAAAGATCCTGCATAAGCCAGGACTGGTTGAACTTTTATGGGCAACCAAACGCGCCCGTAGTTGTCCGCGTCTGTCTTGGCTGGCCTGTCCTTCTTGCATGCGTATGGGCTCACCGTGTTCCAGGGTGACTGCTCCCTGCATGTTGCGGCTATAGTGCCTATCTAAGTGGGTTTATATGGAACAATATTCCACATTCTTACATTCATATGTGCTGCATTTACCTTTGAATATCATTCAAAGCTGTACACACCACATGATTTGGAGTGCATCTACCTAGTTACTAATGCCTTTGCTTCCTTGCACTTGTCAACAACTGTTCCTAGTTCTTTTTATGTGTTGTAAGTGTATATGCCGGTATTGTTATACCCTATTGAATTTGCTGCTATTATTATGCTTTAAACACCATGGCTAGGTTACATACTCAGTTTGTGTCATCTAGTTTATCTCACCACCTCAGAAGAAAGATATCTCAATCCATCTCTTTTGGCAACCTTCTCATCAAATCAGACGTGACATATTACACCAGATGATTTTGTCACCTGCTTGACTTCATACTATCCTCGTCACCGTCCCTTTTTATTGCGACTACTTTTCTTAGCCTTGCGCCGAGTGTTAGGCTACATTGTAGATCGGCAGAGTATTCCTCTAGAAGCCTGGCCTGACCCGCACGTGGTCAGAGTCTCGGAGACAAGAACACGCGCCTGTGCTGCCACCGCAATGCCGATGCCATCGAAGCCCTCGCCGGGGGCAGTCCCAACCCGAACCTCAACCCCAACCCATGCCCGCTCCCACCCATCCCTGACCCTAGCCAGTCCATCCCCCGCGGCGGTGCTACCGAGGTCTCACCATTGCCACACCATATCTAAGGTCGACTTTCGCTTCCCGGATGCCACAGCGGGGGCCTCGATGTGATCGGCTCTGATGATGACCTCTTCTCCACGTTCATGGACATGGAGAAGATCAGCTCGCGCCGCGGAGATATCCCCCTCGCTACAGAAATACCATGTGTTTGCAGCTCTGAATGATGCACTCAAACGGGAAGTCAAGAGGCTTAATATCACTACAGGTGAGATGACAAACCCTGATGAAGCAATACAGGAATGCATCTTGTCCATACAACCTGTCTTTCTTCCAGCACTCGGAGCAACTCACACCTCAGCACCATTCTAGTGTTCATCAGCTGCCATCCCAGTTCCAATCACTTCATCCCAATGTCCCAAGCTACCAGATGCTATCCACCCCAACACGTTCCCAGATATGGTGCAGCAAGACATCCGCTTGTGTTGTTCTAGGTGCTGGACATCAGAGGGTAGCTCCGTATCTGCAGGTGAAAGCAATAGTACCTTCTAATGGACCTACCAGCAAACAAGTATTTCCATTTTGATTTATTTGTTCATAGTCGTACTGCTTCCCTCGCCCCTCCTAGGCATAACTTTTATCCAATTCTTTATATTTATCTGACATTGTTTGGTTGTAGAGAGCTAGATAGTTTTGTTGTGTGTTGTTTCGAAGTTAGGTTGGACTGGGTGATTGACCTGTGTTCTTTCTAGTTAGCTTGTACAGTATCGTGCTCGTGAGTTTTCCATCTCGAATTTTGTACATTTTTCTATTGATATGCTTTGCATCCTAGGAGAAGTATCAGATTGTTGGCGCGTTTCCTGGGCGCCGCCGGGGCCTTGGGCTAGCAAGCGGAGTCTGTGTTCTGTATCAGCGCCTGGGAAGCTGTAAGCTGTAGGCTTGCGGTCGAGGCAATGGGAAAATTGAGTAGGGAGAGGGGGGAGGAGCACCGGAGATTAGGGGAAGGAAGCCATTGTTGGGGCTCCCCATGCTAGCTAGGTATTTTGGGCCTGCTGCGTCTGCTCCGCGTGTGACATGTGAGAGGGAAGAGTTGACGTGTGGCACCGCATGATGGGGTCATTTTTCACCCCACACTTCATACCTCACTCGTGCTCTATGGGTGGCCAGGTGCTGCTTGTAGGATTCAACTCGGTTTCTTCTAGCATTACACTATTTTGTCAGCATGCAAATCAAATAGCGGAATATGTTCTCTCTCTCAAGAAGAATAAAGATGCAACATTAGGTGTAATCGTGTATGTGTGATCTCTCTCCCGCTCGAGCTTTAGGTCGACAGAGGTCATGGCCTATTGTTTCAACATCTAAACTTCTTCGAAAATGGTGTACACACTTTTGATATAAAAATGATTTACACACATCACATCCTTTTGGGAGCAAGTATTACTCTGTTGGCGAAATAACTTATCTTGTTGAACTGGAGAGTGATTTTCCTGTGACATAAGGCAAACTTATCTAACATAACATCCCAACACAAATAAGGAGCGAGCACAAAGAAAGTGGCAGCAAAAAATATCACAGCGCAAATCAATGGTGAAATAACTTACCTAGACCAACTAGATAAGTTATATTGCACAACTTGACAACAAATCAAGAATGAAGGGCACATAAAGAAATCATTTTCTCATTTAATCCATGGAAACAGAGGTGGCAAGTAGACCTAGCAAGACTGACCAAGTTCCAGTGAACTCGGTTTCTTCTAGCATTACACTATTTTGTCAGCATGCAAATCAAATAACAGAAGATGTTCTCTCTCTCTCTCTCTCTCTCTCTCTCTCTCTCTCTCTCTCTCTCTCTCTCTCTCTCTCTCAAGAAGAATAAAGATGCAACTTTAGGTGTAACCGTGAATGTGCGATCTCTCTCCCTCTCGAGCTTCAGGTCGACAGAGGTCATGGCCCATTGTTTCAACATCTGAACTTCTTAGAAAATGGTGTAGACACTTTTGATATAAATATGGTTTACACACATCACATCCTTTTGGGGGCAAGTATTACTCGGTTGGCAAAATAACTTATCCTGTTGAACTGGAGAGTGATTTTCCTATGACATAAGGCCAACTTATCTAACATAACAACCCAACACAAATAAGGAGCGAGCACAAAGAAAAGTGACAACAAAAAATATCACAGCGCAAATCAATGTTGAAATAACTTACCTAGCAGACCAACTAGATAAGTTATATTGCACAACCTGACAGCAAATCAAGAATGGAGGGCACATAAAGAAACCATTTTTCATTTAATCCATGGAAACAGAGGTGACAAGTAGACCTAGCAAGACTGACCAAGTTCCAGTAAACTCGGCTTCTTCTAGCATTACACTATTTTGTAAGCATGCAAATCAAATAGCAGAAGATGTTTTCTCTCTCTCTCTCTCTCTCTCTCTCTCTCTCTCAGATTAAAGGTGCAACTTTAGGTGTAACCGTGTATGTGTGATCTCTCTCCCGCTCGAGCTTCAGGTCGACAGAGGTCACGACCTGTTGTTTCAACATCTGAACTTCTTAGAAAATAGTGTACACACTTTTGATATAAAGATGGTTTACACACATCACATCCTTTTGGGAGCAAGTATTACTCGGTTGGCAAAATAAATTATCATGCTGAACTGGAGAGTGATTTTCCTGTGACATAAGGCCAAGTTATCTAACATAACAACCCAACACAAATAAGGAGCGAGCACAAAGAAAAGTGACAACAAAAAATATCACAGCAAATCAATGGTGAAATAACTTACCTAGCAGACCAACTAGATAAGTTATATTGCACAACTTGACAGCAAATCAAGAATGAAGGGCACATAAAGAAATCATTTTTTCATTTAATCCATGGAAACGTAGGTGACAAGTAGACTTAGCAAGACTGACCAAGTTCCTGCGAACTCGGTTTCTTCTAGCATTACACTATTTTGTCAGCATGCAAATCAAATAGCAGAAGATGCTCTCTCTCTCTCTCTCTCTCTCTCTCTCTCTCTCTCTCTCTCTCTCTCTCTCTCTCTCTCTCTCTCTCCGAAGAATAAAGATGCACCTTTAGATGTAACCGTGTATGTGTGATCTCGCTCCCGCTCGAGCTTCAGGTGGACAGAGGTCACGGCCTGTTGTTTCAACATTTGAACTTCTTAGAAAATGGTGTACACACTTTTGATATAAAGATGGTTTACACACATCACATCCTTTTGGGAGCAAGTATTACTCAGTTGGCAAAATAACTTATCTTGTTGAACTGGAGAGTGATTTTCCCGTGACATAAGGCCAACTTATCTAACATAACAACCCAACACAAATAAGGAGCGAGCACAAAGAAAAATGACAACAAAAAAATATCACAACGCAAATCAATGGTGAAATAACTTATCTAGCAGACCAACTAGATAGTTATATTGCACAACTTGACAGCAAATCAAGAATGAAGGGCACATAAAGAAATCATTTTTCATTTAATCCATGGAAACAAAGGTGCCAAGTAGACCTAGCAAGACTGACCAAGTTCCAGTGAATGATTCGGTAAAAAGATGCTCGTACAAAAGTAAATGTTTATACTGGAGGTAATGAGCCAAGCATGCAAACTTCACAACTACTATCACACCACATAGGGGGAAATAATGTATATCAGAAATGTAACTACATGCCTAACATCTCTTAGGCATCAACAATATTAATAGCATGGGAGAACTCATGAGAACTTTGGCAATCATAAAATGGTCTGAAGGAGCCGAACTGCTGAACTAATCTGCTGCACACGAACAAGTGAAATAAGGCATCAGCAATGTTAATAGCATGGGAGAACTCATGATAGCAGAGTCTACTTTGGCGAACAGAAAATAGTCTGAAGGAGCGGAACCGCTGAACTGATCTGCCGCACACGAACAAGTGAAATGAGTCATCTTACAATGATGAAGTGTAGAAATACATGAAAGATTGGCACACCAAGTAGATAAGTTATATTTCATAACTTAACAGCAAATCAAGAATGAAGGGCACGTAATATCATTTTTTTCATTTAATCCATGAAAACAGAGGTGACAGGTAGACCTAGCAAGACTGATCAAGCATGCAAAAGTAAATGTTCCAGTGAGTGATTCGGTAAAAAGATGCTCGTACAAAAGTACTCCCTCCATTTCTAAATATAAGCCTTTTAGAGATTTCAATACAGATACATATCCATGTATATAATTGTATTTTAGATGTATATAAATGTATTTTAGAGTGTAGATTCACTCATTTTTCTCCATATGTAGTCCATATTGGAATCTCCAAAGGCTTATATTTAGGAATGGAGGGAGTAAATGTTTATACATGAGGTAATGAACCAAGCTTGCAAACTTCACCTACTATCACATCATGTGGGGAAAATAATGTATATCACAAAGTAACTTCACGCCTAACATCTCTCAGGCATCAGCAATATTAACAACATGGGAGAACTCATGATAACAGAGTCTACTTACTTTGGCAAATAGAAAATGGTCTGAAGGAGCCAAACCGCTGAACTAATCTGTTGCACACGAACAAGTGATAAGTCATCTAGCAATGATAAATTATAGGAATACAGGAAAGATTGGCACACCAAGTAGATAAGTTATATTGCACAACTTAACAACAAATCAAGAATGAAGGGCACATAAAGAAATTATATTTTTCATTTAATCCATGGAAACAGAGGTGACAAGTAGACCCAGTAAGACTGAAGGTAATAACCAAGCATGCAAACTTCACGACTATTATCACATCACGTAGGGGAAATAATGTATATCACAAACGTAACTACACGTCTAACATCTCTCAGGCATCAGCAATATTAATAACACGGAAGAACTCATGATAACATAGTCTATTTACTTTGGAAAACAGAAAATGGTCTGAAGGAGCCGAACTGCTGAACTAATCCACTGCACACGAACAAGTGAAATAAGTCGTCTACCAATGATAAAGTGTAGGAATTCAGGAAGGATTATCACACCAAGTAGATAAGTTATATTGCACAGCTTAACAGGAAATCAAGAATGAAGGGCACATAAAGAAATTGTTTTTCCATTTAATTCTTGGAAACAGAGGTGACAAGTAGACCTAGCAAGACTGACCAAGCATGCAAAAGTAAATGTTTCAATGAGTGATTTTGTAAAAAGATGCTCGCATAAAACTAAATGTTTATACAGGAGGTAATGAACCAAGCATGCAAACTTCACAACTACTATCACATCACGTAGGGGAAAATAATGTATATCACAAACCACAAATGTAACTACATGTCTAACATCTCTCGGGCATCAACAATATTAACAATATGGGATCAGAGACTACTTTGGCAAACAGAAAATGGTCTGAAGGAGCCGAACAGCTAAATAATCTGCTGCACACGAACAGGTGAAATACGTCATCTAACAATGATAAAGTGTAGGAATACATGAAGGATTGACAGAAAGATTAAATCTCGAGAGAAAGGCAGAGGGCACAAAAAGAGGACATGTTTTCCCTTGTCTCTGTGGGAACAGAGATGCAATATATCCATACATATATTTCAAGCCTTCTTGAGTGTGCAAAATGCTTTGTTCGGTAACTTGTAAACAGTTTGAGCTACCACAAGATAATAATCTCAAATCACATAAGATGCATTCACAACTTGTAAGGATGTTTTGTTCAATAACTTGTAAATGATGTCTAATAGATAAGTTGCACTCTAATGATGTTTAATAAATAAGCTACACTCTAAGACATGCAACTGAAATGACTATGCAACGACTCTCTATGTAGTAGCTGAAGAATATTATCCAAGAAATGACATAGATGTATAACTAAGTCAGCCATTCTAGCCAACTGCCTTCTTAACCACATGATGCGACTTGATGGATTGGTGCTGAGGAAAATCTCTCTATTATGTTCATTCATGGAAACATCGAAGGCATGTACCTTTTCTTCAGTTATAGCTCTTCCATTTCATTCGCCACAACGATGCATTTCTTAATTGGTCTCATAGTGTTGATCGGAGAATGAGCAAGTATACCGGAGGGGAAGTCCATCGTGTGCCAGGCTGTCTAAATTCCGGCACCAATTTCTAGATGCTAGCCAAGCAAAGAACCTACAAGAAAGGGGGACCTTAGAGTGTCAGATCGGCTTAGTTGTCGTCTCCTTCCGCCAGATAGAGAAGAGGGTAGCGTAGGACGTATGGGCTGAGAAATAACTGCTGCTTTCTCAATCCCATTGCACCCCATTCGGTGGATCATGCACACGCTGAAGACCACCAACACACTCAAATATGGAGAGAGACTACTAGAGGTGTGTATCCGTCTAGCCCGAGATTGATAATCCACACACCCGCTATCGCCAGCATCAGCCTAGATGGACAACCCTAGCCGAGATGACCGTCTTGACCAACAGAGCCCCCCGGGTAGCGATGCCGCTCTCCAAGAGGGCAGCCTGGCGAATACTGCTTGCGGAGGCAAAGGGGCAACCCGAGGTATCTAAACGAGAACTAACCCATCTCACAGCCCAGAGTCGTTGCCACCAGCTCCACCTGCTACAATGAGCACCTGGAAGCTAGAGATGCGATTCTTTTGCGCCCTGTGGGCGGTGTGAATCTTGACGAAGGCAGTGTTAGTTTCCCTCTCCTTGAGCCAGCCGAAACGGACACGCTGTCGCGGGACTGAGCACTTGAAGGATGCAAGGCCAAGATAGGCGCGGTGTAGCTCACGGCGTAACCAGCTCTTGGATGGCGATAACGGGCGGGAATCCTGCGCCACGTCCAGCCGATAAATGACTCCCTCACCATCATGAGCAGCAAAGACATATCGCCCGTGGAGCGCGCCCCCCAACTTTGGACACGGCGGGCGGTGATCTTGAGACTTGCATATATAGATCCTACGAAAAAGATACATGTCCGGCGGCATAGAGTTCAAGGAGGCTTTCATAGTTTCTAGGAACCCATCGATCTTAGGCCAAACATGCTCAAAGTGAAACCGACGCTTGCCATGTGTTCTGGGAGACTATCGAGGATCAACGGGCAGTGATCAGATGTAGTAGTAGCCATGTAGAAGAGCATGTGATGAGGGCTGGTAGCCTCCCAAGAAGGGGTACAGAGCACCCTGTCGTTCCTCATCAAGGTGGGATTAGCCTGTTTCATTAGACCATGTATATCGCCTCCCACGAAGATAGGTATCCCGTAGGGCATGGTCGGAGATGAATCGACGGAATCTGCCCGTGGTGCGGTGATTAAGACGCACGTTGTTCTTGTCTGCGCTTTGTAAAATTTTCTATCACTGATCAATAAAGCTTGGAGGTTTTCTCAAAAAAAGGACCAGCAAACTCCTCCATTGGGTAGCGAGGCAGATCTCCCAAGAGGGCAGCCTGGCTGAATACGGAAATTGATTGACATGTACAGAGGCAGAGGGGCAACCTGAGGACTTTTCAACTTTTATATAAAGATGATTTACACACATCTACAACTATTTGGGTGAAATTTCAAGCTGACTACAAAATAAGTCTCGGGAGTGCGCCACATGGTCTCATTGTTCACAAGCTGCCCAACATCAAAATGTAATGAAGTGGTATGCCCACATTTCATAGAAATCCATTACATGTAAGCCACCATGTGGACACCGGGTCCAGTGGTTCCAAACAATGTCCTTGTTGTCATAGACGACCACAACCGCAAAGGCTGGATATCGAATCTTGATTACATGGAAGTTCATTTGTCTCCCTTTGCTAATGGTTAATTAAGTCTCCTTAGCTGGGGCATTAGGGGATTTTTTGTTTGTAAATTGTCGCCGTCGACAAGAAGGGCCCAATGATCTGGGTTTAAAATGTGCCATTGAACTTGGGGGAACTGCACTCAACCATGGACATTCCCTCCCCCCCCCCCCGCCGATGATAATCTGGGTAAAACTACCTTTGCATCCAAGGAAGTTCGGCTCAACTACCACCATCGGTCACACTCATGAGTTGATAACCCTTTTCTCCCCGAGATGATGAGAACGCTTGCAGATTACCTGTTACCCGAGTGAAAAATATTTGTGTGAGTCCTATGCTTCAATAAATTTGTGAGATACCCATTATTCTATGCTTTGGTGTGTAGTCCATGTGGAGATCTAAAATCATCCTAATCCGCATAAGAAATGCAGCGGAGAAAAATAATAGCCAAATTTGCAAATTTGACTGAACAATCTTCAGGTAATGCATATATAATCACACGTAGGTACTAAACATCCCAATCTTGTGTTGTGGTACATACTACTACATAGTACCAGTTACATGATATATCCAGTTGAGTCATGTTGTCCTGTCTAGCACTCATTTCCTCGAATGGAGAAAAGAAACAAAAAATTACACCGCAAAGGAACACTAGCTGCATTTGAGGGCCAATCTAGAAGTTCAGATGTCTGAGGATTCAATTCAGATGTATAAAGAGCCAAAATTACTTTCAACCTTCCTTTCAAAAGCAATAAGGTTCTGACCTTTGATATTAGAAATCCACTAGTGGACAGGTACTGACCACCTCTAATCTGTCCCTTGTAAACCAGCTGGTTATGGGATAGGTCAAGGTCTTAGGTGTCGGTGACTCGACGGGCGTGCTCGTTTTGGATGGGACATCAAGCCAGTCTCTTCCAATCTTGGAAATGAGCGATGGGAGATAGTCAGTGAGTGAAGGCTCTCTGGCCGGGGCAAGGACGATACACATCAGGTGGTGTTTCCTATGTAAACCACAAAGTAGACGCTATCTCGGCATGAGAAGAGACGAGCTCGTGTCTTGTCATACCAATTAACTCACTGCTCCCATGTAACTTTGGTTTGAATCTTTCAAGGTTACAACCCGTAGCTGGAAATACAAATACCATCGGCAAAGAGAAAGGGGGACACACAGGTGTGTGTGTGTGTGTTCAAATTCACTATTAATTTATTAATGGTAGGTTATGGACACAAGTATATATCAACCCCTGGATTGTCACATATTCTATGCATACAATATCCTGGGGGAGTTTATTATGTCATGCATCTTCTTAAGTGGGTAATAAAACAAATTTTTTCTCAAAAATAAAAAGGTAGAAGTTTCGGCAACAAATGACCGTTTGATTCTATTATAAGAATCTTGCATATCCATTGGAATTTAAAAGTAATAAAAATGGGAACTTGCGTAACGTGTTTGGATATGAGATCTCTTTGGATATTGTAAACCGGAGGTGTGTGCATTTTATTCTTGCATTTCAAAAAGTTTTCAAGGAAGAATGACATGCATTTTTTTGTCGTAGTTTACAGGCATCTGATGCAATATGGCATGGGCTGCATTTGTGTATCATATTGTTAATGAGTAAGCAAAAGAAGGGATCGTTGTTAATAAGGATGACCTTTTGGACATTTCTTTGTTTAGGAAAACACACTATACTTGAAGTTTTTTACGTTGTGTAACTCACCCTTTATCGATGGATCACTAATATTGAATGTTGGTCGTACCTCCTTGGAGGAAATTAAGTTGCAGAATATTAAAAGAGCTCCAATATATATCTTTGGACTAACAATGTAATATATTCTATGAATACATTAATGCATCTGCTTAAGTGTGATTATAAACTGAAGTTTTGTTCGCACATGATCGTATGAGTGTATTACAAGAAGAGAGTCCTAAAGTAATCAAAATGGGGTCTTGATTAAAATGTTTCGTTATTAAAACCCTAAGGTGTGCATTTTATACTTGCATCCTGAAAACAAAAAATACAATGGTCATTAACCTACTACTAGTCTGTGCAAAGGTTTGGTGCCCATAGAGATTGACAAAACTTCATTGAAATACCGAAGCGTTGTAGCCCATGGCTAATCCATCAGCTACAACGTGTGACATCATGCATATTTTCTCAATGCTGATATTGGGAGCCATGGTCACCCTCGAGCATTGGAGCGGCCACACCCTACTTAACATTTTCTCGGGCTTGTGCATCCCGCTCTCGGACCATGTGCACGTTAAAGAAAGTGTCTTTGTGCTAAACAACATTGGTGGGAAGTACATCCTAATGATCCACGTCGTCACCATGTTGCCACACCACTAGCTTGTCGCCGCACCTGCGTTGTTTGCTATAACATGTGGCCAAGCCAATATGGTGATCTAGCGCCTAGGGATGGAGTCGTAGCCGTTGAACACGATTCAGCCATGTGAGCAGTAAGACTTGACGTACCACAACGAGTGGTTCTGCATTGCCACCTCAATAGAGGAGCTCTTGTACGAGTACCTCTTTTGATACAAAACCCAAACCACCACTGGTGGAAAAACAGGCTTCCGTCTAGCCCCATAAGTCGCGAAGCTGTAGGAACCGCGACTAATGGGACCTTTAGTCGCGGTTCGAGGTGAACCGCGACCAAAGGCCTGGGCCCAGGCGCCGGTGGCCAGCTGGTGCACGTGAGGGGTTTTAGTCGCGGTTGGCCAGACAACCGCGACTAAAGGTTTTCGGCACCTTTTAGTCACGGTTTGCCGTGCCAACCGCAACTAAAGCCCTCCCTATATATACCCATCCAGCAGCCAACACTTAGCCATTTGGAGCCATTCTCTTCACAAGTGGGTGTAGGTTTGCTTTTGGTTCCTCTTATGCACATAAGGTGTTTGATGAAATGCCCCAAGAGCATGAAACAAACATGACATGAAGTGTTGGAGCCACACTCTTCGATCATGTTAGCAATTTGATGAACCTTTGATGTGTCAATATGCATGTGTGTAGTTCATTGTTTAATTTATATTGTTTGTAGCTAGTTAGTTTAACAAATGCATGATGGTTAATTATATATTTTATATTATAATAATGCAGATGAATCGGCAATGGATGTACGGTAACCGACTCTCCGCGAAGTTCACTACGGGTTTGAAAGATTTCCTCGTAGTGGCTAATGCGAACAAGCGGGGGTTTTGTTATCTGTCCATGTGTTATCTGTAAGAATGAGAAGGGTTACTCTTCCTCAAGAGTTGTTCACATGCATCCGCTTGAAGGGTTTCATGCCAAGCTATAATTGTTGGACCAAGCATGGAGAAAGAGGGTTATAATGGAAGAAGATGAAGAAGGGATGATTTCATCGATGAAAGCTATCTTGCTCATTTCGTGATACTTTCATGGAGGATGTCAAGGTGAAGGGAAGGTGAAGAAGAGGCACGGATGATCCCGCTGATGATCTTGGTCGGACCATTGCTGATGCACGGAGACGCTATAAACTGAAAAGGAGAGGGAGAATTTGGATCGCATGTTAGAGGATCACGAAAGGCGCTGTACCCGGATGCGATGATGGTCTGAAAAAGCTGGGCTGCACAATCGGATTTGCTGAAATGGAAGGCAGAGGCAGGTGTAGCTGACTCGGCATTTGAAAACTTGCTGAAAATGTTGAAGAATATGTTTCCAAAGGATAACGAGTTGCCCGCCAAGACGCACTGAAGCAAAGAAGGTTGTCTGCCCTCTAGGTTTAGAGGTTCAAGATACATGCATGCATCAACGATCGCATCCTCTACCGCTGTGAATACGAGAATTTGAATGAATGCCCGGTATGCATCGTGCATTGCGTTATAAGATCGAGGCGATGACCCCGGTGACGATGTTGAGGGCCGAAACCGTGAAGAGGGTTCCGCCAAGGTGATGTGGTATGCTCCTATAATACCACGGTTGAAACGTCTGCTCAGAACAAAGAGCATGCCAAGTTGTTGCGATGGCACAAAGAGGACCGTAAGTCGACGGGAGTTGAGACACACCGCAGATGGAACGCAATGGAGAAAGATCGACAGATGGTTCAAAGATTTTGCAGCCGACGCAAGGAACATAAGATTTGCTCTAAGCACGGATGGCATGAATCCTTTTGGCGAGCGAGCTCCAGCCATAGCACTGCCCGTGACTCTATGCATCTACAACCTTCCTCCTTGGTTGTGCATGAAGCGGAAGTTCATTATGATGCCGTGCTCATCCAAGGTCCAAGCAACCCGCAACGACATCGATGTGTACCTAAGGCCATTAGTTGATGAACTTTACAGCTGTGGGTGGTGTCCGTGTGGGATGAGCACAAACAAGAGGAATTTGACCACGAGCGTTGCTTTTCAGAACCATCAACGATTGGCCTGCTCTTAGTAACCTTTCGGACTGTCAAATAAGGGATACAATGCATGCACGCATCGCTTACATGAGACTGAAAGTGTACATTTGCCAAATTGTAAGAAGAACGGTACCTTGGGCATCGCCGATTTCTTCCAAAATTCATCCAAGAAGAAAGAAAGGCAAGCATTACAACGACAAGGCAGATCACCGTCAAGCTCGCGGAACGACCGGTGCTGAGGTATTTGATATGGTCAAGGATTTGAAAGTCATCTTTGGAAAGGTCCCGCGGACAATCAGTTCAAGGGAGCCGACGGGCACGCAGCCATGTGGAAGAAGAAATCTATATTCGGGAGCTAGAATATTGAAAGTCCTAGATGTCCGCTCTGCAATCGACGTGATGCACGTTATTTAAGAATATTTGCGTGAACCTCCTAAGCTTCTTGGGCGTATGGGAAGACAAATGATACAAAGGAAGCACGGCAGACCAGCAACGCTTGAAAGACCCGATGACCGCATCCGAATGGTTTCAAGGTCGTGCAGCCTACGCCCGACCAAAGAAGAGAAGGTCATCTTTTTGAATGCCCGAGCAGATGAAGGTCCCGTCTGGATTCTCGCCCAATATAAAGGGAATAATAAACATGGCGGAGAAAAGTTCCAAAACCTGAAGTCTCACGATCGCCACGTGATTATGACGCAATTGCTTCCGATTGCTTTGAGGGGCTCCTGCCGAAAATGTTCGAGTAGCCATTGTGAAGCTATGTGCATTCCTCAATGCAATCTCTCGTAAGGTAATCAATCCAAGTTCTACCACGGTTACGTAACGATGTGATCCAATGTCTTGTCGGGCCGAGTTGGTGTTCCCGCCATCCTTCTTCAATATTATGACGCACCTCCTGGTTCACCTAGTCGAAGAGATTTTCGCTCGGTCCTATATTTCTACACAATATGTTCCCTTCGAGAGGTTCATGGGAGTATTAAAGAAATATGTTCAGAATCGCATAGGGCAGAAGGAAGCATCGCCAAGGGCTATGGAAATGAGGAGGTAATTGAGTTTTGTGTTGACTTTGTTCCCGACCTTAAGCCGATTGGTCTTCCTCGATCGCGCACGAGGGGAGACTAAGTGGAAAAGGCACGATCGGAAGGAAATCAACGATATGTATGGACGGCCATTCTCTCGATCAAGCACACCACATCAGATCGACCAATTCCAGCTTGGTGGCTCCGCACTTTGAGAAACACAAGAATATTTTACGCTCGACAACCCGGGAAGCCTGAATCCTGGATTAGGAAGGCCCACATGGAGACTTTCGCAGTTGGTTGAGAAAACATTTAATGAATGACAATGATGTTGTAGATCAGCTGTACATGTTGGCCAAGACACCATCTTCGACTATAACGACTTTCCAAGGGTACGAGATAAATGGGAATACATTTTACACGATCGCCAAGATAAAAAGAGCACCAACCAAAACAGTGGTGTCCGCTGATGCAGCAACCGAGAATGGGCATCAGGTCACATATTATGGTTACATAGAGGAGATATGGGAACTTGACTATGGACCTCCTTTAAGGTCCCTTTGTTCCGTGCAAATGGTTCAAGCTAACAGGAGGTGGGGTAAAGGTGGACCAGCAATACGGAATGACAATGGTGGATTTCAACAATCTTGGTTACCTTGACGAACCATTCGCCCTAGCGAAAGATGTCGCCAGGTTTTCTATGTGAAGGACATGAGTAGCAAACCGAGGAAACGGAAAGATAAGAAAACGATCAAGACATCATGCGATGATTCAAAGCGCCACATTGTTCTTTCAGGAAAAGAAACATCGTGGGAGTGGAGGACAAGATGACATGTCAAGATTATAATATGTTTGCTGAAATTCGCCTTCAAAGTGAACACCGACCCAAGCATTAAGTTAAATGATGAGGATGCTCCATGGATACGGCACAATCGTAAGCAAGCAGGGACACAAGGGAAGAAATGATGTGTAATAATTTATTGTACCAAACTTTGTTGAATGGATCATGTGAATTATATTACCCGTGATGTGTTTGGTGTCCATTTTCAATGATTCGAGATACCACCGATGATACATGAAATTTGGAGTGATTTAGTCATACTCCTGCCTAGGCGATAATATGCATACCGTAGTCTTCATAGCCGCCGCCGTTGTACCGGTAGTCGCCGCTTTCTAAGTTGCCGCCGCCGCCGCCGCTGCCGCCGCCGCCGCCGCCGCCGTTGCCGGGCGGCGCCGTGGCTCGAATCGAGGGTAGCGCAGCGGGGATATCGCCGCCGTGATGTAGTCCATGACGCTCGCAGAGTCCGCCATACCACCATAGCCGACGGCCGCCTCGTGGAAGTTCCCGTGAGGCGACCGCCCTCCTCATACCGGCGAGCGCCTCTCACGCCGATTGATGAAGAAGGCGCCCCAAGTATGCTGGTTATCGGGATGCCGGGATTCATCCGCTGCTCCGGCGTGAGGTCGAGGTAGTAGTGGTTCGTGATGGCCGCCCGCGCAAGACTCGAGGGACGGAGGGACTGCACGCCGCCCGGCGCTTAGGCTCCAGCCGGTGGGGACGCTGTAGCCCGTGGACAAGGGTAGTTCGAGGCGAAAGCTCCTCCACCTGCTGGTAGGTTAGAGGGTGCGGTGGAAGCCATGAGAGAGTGATGAGAGATTGTAGAGATGTGATAATGCTGGCCAAGCCGGGCTACATATATGTAGTGAGAAATGGCGGAAAATGGGAGCGGAAGACAGGAGGCGGAAGAAAGTGGCGGGAAGAAAGAGGCGGAAGACAGGGAAGAAATGGCGGAAGAAGAGGAATCAGAGTTGGTCATCTAACCTTTAGTCCCGCTGGTTGGTGCAACCGGACTAAAGGTTAGACAGACGCTGGGTAGCGCATTTACGCTCTGCCGGAGGAACAAGACAAAGCAGAAGCGGCGCCGTGCCTATAAAAGGAGCATCGACACGCCAAGATAGAGGCATGAAGAAATGGCGGAAGACATAGGCGGAAAGAATCAAGGGAAGACCGGCCGAAGAACTTGTGGGAAGACAGAGGCGGCGGGAAGAACTTCTCTGAATTTTTGATATATTATTTGTATTTTTAGAATTTTGAAATGAATTAGTTCTATTTTTCTGAATTTTTGATATATTATTTGTATTTTAACATATTGAATTGAATTAGTTTTATTTTGACATATTATTTGTGTTTGAAATTGTACATTCATATGCATGTATGTAGTACCGTAGAATATGTGAAACTCCTTCAAAATTAAAATAAAGCACAAAAGAAATAAAACAATACAAATTAAACAGAAAACAATACAAATTAAAAAGAAAACAATACAAATTAAACAGAAAACAGGTTTGGGGGGCTAAACCCTAAACTCATGGTAGTTTAGTCGCGGTTGGCTGACCAACCGCGATTAGCAGGGTTTTAGTCATGTTAGCTGCACCAACCGCGATTAAAGGTGGGGCGCTGAACGCAAAACTCGTTAAAACCCTTTAGTCGCGGTTGGGCAGGCGACCATGACTAAAGGGCACCTTTAGTCGCTGGTCTCGCCGCCAACCGCGACTAAAGGGGGGCTATAAATACAAGCCCTCGACGCCGCCGCCGCTTCTCGCTGCTCGCTCGCGCCGCCGACGCCGCCCGCCGTCGCCTCGCCGCCGCCGCTTCGCGCCGCCGTCGCCGCTTCGCCATGCCAGGCGCAAGGCCGCCCGCCGCTCGCCGCCCCTCAGAATCCCTCCGCCTCTCTCCCGAGCAACCGCCGCCGCCTGCTCGCCGCCGCCACGCCCATCCTCACGCCGATCCACTACCTGGCAGTGGAGCAGCGCCACGCCCATCCTCACGCCGATCTGCGCCGGGCGCCATGGATTCCGCCGCCGCCGATGCCACAACACTCCGTCTCCTGCTCCTGCATCATCATCACCTCCTTCCTCCGACCCCGGCCACCTCCTCCTCACTGCCACGCTTGCCGCAGCCTCCGCACCTCCATTGTTATTATTTCTCACTTGTTGCAGCGTGCGTGTGCGTGTGTGTGTGTGTGTGTGTGTGTGTTAGGTGATGATGCAGTAAAATTTTAAATGTGTAGAAAAATGTTGCCATGTGTTAAAATTGCTAATCTTGTATTTGAAAATTGTTAATCAAGCATCTGAAAATGTTAAATGTTTTATAGAAAAATGTTGACCATGTGTTAGAAAATGGTTAATCTTATATTTAAAAAATGTTAATCCAGCATTTGAAGAACGTTGAAAATGTGCAAAGAAAAAAAAGGTGTGCATGTATTAAAAAATGCTAAATGTATATTGAAGAAATGTTAACCATGTATTCAAATAATAATAATAATGCATTTCAAAAATGTTAAATATGTATAGAACAAATGTTGACCATGTGTTAAAAATGTTAATCTTGTATTTGAAAAAATTATTCAAGCATTTGAAAAATGTTTAAAAGTCTGTATAGCTAAAATGTTGACCATGTATTAGAAATGTTAATTTTGTATTTTAAAATGCTGAAAATATGTATAATTTTTTGATCATGTATTAAAAATGTTAAACTCATATATGAAAATGGTTAAACGGTATTTAAAAAATATTCTTGATACAAAAAAATGTAGAATGAAAACCAAAATAAAGAAAGAGGGAAAATGAAAACAATGAAATCCAAAAAGGAAACTAAAGGAAAATGAAAATGAAAAATAAAAGCAAAGAAACAAACAAAAAAATAGAAAACTATGAATACCGACAAAGAAACAAAGAAAACAAAACTCGCTGAAAACTAAGAAGTAGACAAAAACCAAAGGAAAAAGAAGGAAAATTTGAAAAAGGAAAATGGATAAAACCATGAAAGAAACAAAGAGAAACCAAAAGAAAAACGAAAAAACAAGATATAGCAACAAAAAAAGAATACCAAAAACCAAGAAGAAAGAAAAACCAAACAAATCACAAAAAGAAACAAAAAACGAAGAAATAAAACAACTCCGGCTTTCATCCTAAATTAGAAGCGCCTCATTTAGTTCCACGACCCCAACAGTTGCGCAATGGCTAACAACACCTCAACTACGGAGGCGCACCTAGGATCATATCCTCGCATGCCCTATTTTTTTCTTCCTTTTCTCCCGCTTTAGTACTGCCACGGGTCGACCCATTACTGTATTGTCTTCATGTGAGTGATCCTTCCATCTCGCGTGAAGACGTGGTTGACAAATGTTTAATTGCTTGCAAAGTTTCTTCACAAAATGACATTCGTGAAGACGTGGTTGTCTGTTGTCCTCGCCTCCCTCTCCGTGTGTGTTGTCTCGCCTCCCTCTCCGTGACGCCGCTGCCTCGCCGCCTGCCTCGCTTCACCGCGACACCTCTCCCACCCCTTCTCGCCTCCTTTTGCCACCGCCTTTCGCCACCGCCACCGCCACCGCCCCCTTCTTCACTTAATTAATTTGTTTTTACTACATGTTTTCAGGATCGACATAATGGCGACGATAGAGCTGACCCGATTATGGACAACTATGATCCGGACGGTGAAGCACATATGTTCGCATCATAAACGGCGATATTCAATATGTGCCGACCGGAGAAGAAGAAGATGATATCTCTTCTTATCTGAACCTTGACGGTGAAGATGAAGGGCGCCACAAGAAGATGATGTCAAGAAACGCCGATAAACCATTTATCTTCAAATGGAAGTAGCAACCACCTCCGCGCCGAGGTATATATATACATTGAGCCTCCGTGATACAAACTAACTGATTTGAATAAATATGTGTACTAACGCGCGACTCTCTTTCTTATTTTAGCCTCGGTCGGATCGTCGAAACAATCGAGTACGCCGTCAAAGCGTGGCGCAACCAAGACGATGAAACAAGGAGAAACATGCACCATCGAGGTTGTCGACAAGGCAACCGCAGGTCACTGGAGCCCCGCAAGAACGCCACCAAGTTTGTCACCAATGCGGAGCCATTGTTAGAGACAACGCCTCGATCACCGCCCAGAGTGGAATGAGCCAAAGAAGGCACGAATTGATGGTTTCACTTTTGTCGATAAGAGAACAAAAAAGATTGCTTCAAGAAGCTTATGGAACATTTCGCTCTACCTCCGAATACAACAAATTCGATGAGGAGGGTAACAAGATTGAGGAAAACAAGGAGAGGAGGAGGCTAGTCAAACAGTTCGCTTCTTCATAAGATGGCCGACGATTCGGAAATTCAAGCAAAATCTAGCCCGTGACTTTGTCAAGCAGTAACAAGACTCGGATTTCAAAGGACAATATGAGAAACTGAAACATGATTGGCCAGAATTTGTGAAGCAAAAGAAATCGGAGCAGTTCATTCAAATATCGAAAAAAATAAGGAAAATGCGGCTAAGAAGGAGTACAATCATGTTATGGGGCCATGAGGGTATCGATTTGGGTGCCTAGGTTGGAGAAGATGGAGAACGAGATGAGGGCGCGAGGAATCCGGCCAGTGCACGGAGGGATGGGACCCAAGGGCCAAAAGCTGGTGGTACGGGCATGGGGAACGCTGAACCCGGAGACAGGGGAGTGTGTTTACCGGGCAAATTAATTAAACCCACCCAAGCCCTTATTGACGCAATGAAGGATGCTCAACAGGGAAGATCAAGTTCAACAGAGAGAACGACGCTACCGACAAAAGCCCTCGAATCCTCGAACACGGAGGACGGTACGAGGCATGGGGCACATTCCGTGGAAAATAGGGTTCCCTGCAACGATGACCCGTGACGTTACGTAAGCCGTAAGAGAAAGATGGATCGGGAAGCAGATGTTGTGGCGCGTTGGCATCGGAAATGGATGTGATGAAGAAAACCATGAGTGTACTAGTAGCCAAAGAGATGCAGCTCGGTGCAGATGAAGATCATCCAATGGATCTCGAAGCCAGCAGCGGAGAAGCAGCGTGGTTTCCACGGAGGCCCCACCGGCTGGTGCAGATGCACCGACGATCGAAATTACTGCACCGGAGCCTCGGTGGTCGAAATTACTGCACCGGAGCCTCGTGGTCGAAATTACTGCACCGGAGCCTCCTCGCTACCCCGTGGACGATATAAAGGAGATGAAAGAATGTCATCTCAGATATCCTATCGGGAACATGTCCATGAAGGTAGCCATCGGCAGTGCTTTTACCATGTTTACTCGAGCACTCCACCACAACAACCCCATTCAAGATGGCTATGCTCGTGTCACGGTGGAGGACATAGTCCAAGGGTTTGAGGACCTGGAGATTGACATTGCTACACCAAGGGGAGAAAAGACTTGAGATGTCAAGCGCCATTTCATTCTATGGCAAAAGAAGTTTATCAAGTTTCAAAGCGAGGCGCCAAGGACAACAAGTCCACCCCTCACGGTGGTGGTGGTGGCGGTGGCGGTGGTGGTGGTGGTGGTGGTGGTGGCGGTTCACCTACACCTCCGCCACGTAAGCCGACGCCGCCCAGTCCACAACGTCCGCGGGTGATCATCCGCCGCCCCCGCCCCTCGTCCGGTGGGTGATCGACGCCGCCTAATCCACCCACGGCAAAGAGGCGAAGCAGTCCTCGATTATTAACCCGGACCCTTATGTACCTAAGACCACAAAGGTACCGGAGCCATCATCAAGCCTCTCCCCACAAGGCCTTGGGAACGAGTGCCGAGGAAGTCGACGCGCCGCGGCTGCTGATTTGGAGAAATGGAAGGCGGACTGCAAGAAGAAAAGAGAGCCCGAGCCCAAGCCAAGATTTTTCGATAAGCAAAAGAAGTGGGCTAAGTCATTTTTGAGCACACCGCCCCAAGCCGCCAAGAATCTGCCTAACGACTATGCACGTGAACTGCAGGCAGGCACTCATGTTCAAGGAGAACAAAGAGCGGAGAAGGCCGAAGTAAAAAAGCGGAAACAAGTTGCCCAGCTCGGGAACAAAGTAAACAATCGATTGCCCCGCTTATAGTGGAAGCCTTCGTCCGGATGACCCCGAGATCATACAAGCTGCGGCAACACAGGATTGATCTGTAACGAAAAGCGAGAACAAGCGCCAACTTAGGTATTACTCTTCGTGAACTGTTAGGCCTTGATGAGGCGCCAGTGAAGGAGGTAGTAATTACATATGTCAAGAATGGGCCTCTCGTCGAGCCTGCGCAGAAAAGGATCTACCGACCAAATGAAAGGTCTGCTGAATTGGTACAAGGGTTACATAAAAAATAAAACGCCAAAGAATATATTTATGCGGAAGTTAGACATGAGCATCACTTCAAACATTACTATGTACAAATTGCAATCGAGTGAATTGTTCCAGCTTTTCAATCCGCGCGAGCTCGACAAATCTATCATCGTTGCTACGCTCGTAAGTGATTTATTAATTTCTACCCCATCTCGCTCATATTGCCTGCACTATATATATGTCCTAACTATATTGTTGTGTCCGCTATTATACATGCAGAATGAAGATTAAGGAATGCAGAGTAAGGAACATCCATGATGTTGGGTTCATTGACCCACACATCGTTAATGGACATGTGTTGGAGCGCCACCCCGCCGACGTGGAGGCAGACCTGTGGCAGTTTCTTACAAAGCAGGAACTCAAAAGTGATATTCTATTTCCTTACCATTTTGGGTGAGTGTTTCTGTCTTGAGCACATTCTCTTTGTTTACTCCATGCATGGTATGTGGCGGCTAATCGATGAGTTATGCATGACGATGTGCATGTATCGTGTCCGCAGGTTCCACCGGATTCTGCTAGTAATTAAAGTTAACACCTCGTAATGTCTCGCCCACGACTCTCTCAATATGGATCCAAAGCTTTGGGGCGACATGAGAAGAATGCTGCGAAGTAATTATTTTCATTCATTTGCGCCTATATCGATCGGCCTATTTCGCTCATTTCCTAATATCAAGTAACTAATAACTCTCTTGTTCATTTAATTTTCTTTGCCTCGTAGGGTTTGGAGACGGTTCATAGATACAAAGGTCGGTGAATTCAAAAAGAGCTAGAATTCAAAAGGTTAAAGCCTAAGAATGTGGGGATATTCAGCCACCGGAGACCAATCTATGTGGATACTATGTTCTGTGAGATGATCCGAGATACACCTCCGAGCGGGTTCCGAGTGATACCAATGCTCAGAGGAATAACCTCCGTGGATGCTTAGTCCAAAAGCTCGCTCCACCACTTCAAGAGGAACTAGCTGGATGGTTCAGCAGGAAGTCCTCCATCCTAAAGGAGAACACTATTACGAGGACGAGAACTTTATATGGATTAAATCATGTATGGAAACTTGTTCAAAATTGTATATGGTCATCCGATGATATTGAATATATATTGTATATTCCTCTTGAATTTTTTTGGTTCTAATTTCAAATTTATTTGAAATTGTACATTCATATGCATGTATGTAGTACCGTAGAATATATGAAACTCCTTCAAAATTAAAATAAAGCACAAAAGAAATAAAACAATACAAATTAAACAGAAAACAGGTTTAGGGGGGCTAAAACCCTAAACCTGCGGCGGCCTTTAGTCGCGGTTGGCGAAGAACCGCGATTAAAGGTCCTCCGCCTCGACGGTCACTGGCGCCCACGTGGACGGGCCGTTAGTCGCGGTTCTTAAGCAGCCGTGACTAAAGGTGGGGGCTTTAGTCGCAAGATTTGTGTCGCGTTGCGCAACCGCGACTAATGGCAGTTGCGAACCGCGACCAAAGGCCTTTTTTCCACCAGTGCACGTCGGCTACTGTAAGGGCCTGACAACACAAAGGAAATGCGCCCGATACAATTGAGGCCGTTGTGGCCTCCCAAAGAAGGGACATGTCTGCTCTTTTGCTGGTGCATCGTCTTCAGCGCGGGTGGTGCAGGGCGGAGAAGAAGTGGCACCACGGATGGACCCTGCTGGCGCCAAGGAGGACGACATCACTGCTCTACCCAATGACGTCCGCGGCACCATCATCTCCATGTTCCACATCTATGACGCCACCAACATATATACAAACCATATCCCAGGGTGGAAACGCCTCTGGCACAAATCCATCCCGCTCAACCTTGATGACCATGACCTCCAGAAAAGGGCGTGGGGAGACAACCTAGTCGACCTCATCTCGGACATCCTCAAGGCTCCACGCCAGGTGCACGCTCGTCGTCTTTCTCAACATGTTATGTCGCCACTCTGGCGACTGAGACCGCTACCACATCTTCAACAAATGGTTATGATCCAAGGTTCTCGATCACCTCAAGGAGTTCGATTTCAGCCACCTTCAGGTGAACAACACCTAACCACTTTAGGATGGCGAGTCGATGCCCTCGCTGTACGTAGCCTTCCATGCTGAAGTTCTCCTCTCTCTGTGTCACATGCTTTGGCTCCTGCCGTTTCCCCGAGGATCACTTGGGTGGCCACACTTTTCAAATCTTATCGAGCTCACTCTCTGCTGGATGACAAACTCTGAGAACACACTCCATGCCATGATCGCCACATCTCCTAATCTTAGGAACTTGGCGTTGAGCTCCCATTTTTTTTGAGAAAATGCCTTTCCCACTTTTGTAATAAAAGTGTTTTGTGCACTCTACAACGTCTAAAAGAACCCTCAAGAACGCATATGTGGGACGTGAGCGCATTACTCATTACCCAAGTGAATAAAGTGTGATATACATTACCCTAGTGAAAAAGTGTGATATACATTACCCAATTTCAGTGGAGTTTTAACGTAATCATTCTAAGGGTCAATTTCAGTGTAAGAAATGTAGCAAGGAAAAGTCTACAAATTTAGGTGAATCAATCTTTCAGGCAATTCACATATAACAACCCATACGTACGCCGCGTCATACAACTTACATAATACAATGCACATGACATATATCCCACTAAGTCCCTTTGTCTTGTTGAGCATATATATCATCGAACAAAGAAAACGAAATGGAATGATTTACTTAATCTGAGTTTACTACTTCAATGTGGTTGTTTTCATACCTTCTCCCTTGTTTCTTGGATGCTTGTTGCATAAATGTTGCCATTCAATGCTTGGGATTTACACGACCTCTTACAGCGTACATTTTTTAAGGACATCATTAAGCAAATTATAACTTAATGTTAAACTCAAATTTCTACTGTCCCTAAACTCATGATGGTAGAGAGGACAACGTAGTAAGGGCTTCTCCCATGAAGAAAATTGACTGGTAGAAAAGACAACACAGTAAGTGCTTCTTCCATGAAGAACATTGAACGTGGTTGCTTAAATGAAGAAAGTACGGTGGCTGGAGTAAATCTAGCAGTTAAAATAAACAAGTCAGTTGTTGCTAAGGCTGAATTTTCTGACGAAAGCTTTGTCATAAAGAATTTAGATGATGAAAGAAGGGAGATGGCAACTCGCCGCCGACCTTTGCTCCTCCAGGCGTCCTTCTTCCTCTCCTGAGCTCTTCCCATGGTCGCCGTCATCCATTGTTGCGCCGACCATGGCACTTGGGCGCGTCTCCTCCAAACCCCATAAGGACTGAGGCAGGGGAACAGGGCGAACGCGGCTATCGGCATCGACTCGAGGCAGGGCTCGGCCAGAGAGGACATGGACGGGCAAATCCGGACATGGCGGCATGATCCGGTCTGGTTCTGGCCGGATCCGGAGTCCGGCGGTAGCAGGAAGACAACATTGCATCTGGGAAGCTTTGTGGCACCATGGCGTCGATGGAGCTCCAGGAATGAGGCGCGGTCAATGGGGCGGCGACCATGGCTGCTTTGGCATACCTGTGGGACGAGAGAGATAATAGATTGAGAGGGCGTAGGGAGAGGAGAGGGAGAAGGGAGATGCACTGGAGTCCTGCTGGTGACCCAACACGATCCCCCGACGCCGGTGAACTCAACCTCGCTGACGGGGCTGTGTTTTTTTTATATTTATCAACCTCTTTGTCGCAAGTCTAAAAAAGTTGTAGGCAGAGAGTTGTCGTTAAACGGCATTCTGTGAAGTTTATTTTCTTCGCCGCCAGCTACGTTCTCACAAACAACAAAGATGTTTGGCTGACGACAAAGACTTTGCCTTCTGTCCGACTAAAATTAAGCTCACGGCAAATGTTCTCTTTGCCGATTTATTCTTTGTCAGCATTGTTTGCCCTCATCAAGATGACAACAAAGTCTTTGCCAACTGTTTTCAAGCCTTTGTCGTCCGTCCTTGGCTGATGGCAAATTTCCTGATTCCTGTAGTGTCTTCTTCCATGATGAACATTGAACACTTAAATGTAACGCCCCGAGTCCGATGCGCCAGGTGTCCTTCGTTTATTCGCCTCGTTGCCATGTCATTTGCTTGCGTGTTGCATTTTTCCATGTCATTGCTACCTCTTGAACACTGCGTTGGTTTTCCCTTGAAGAAGAAAGGGTGATGCAGCAAAGTAGCGTAAGTATTTTCCTCAGTTTTTGAGAACCAAGGTATCAATCCAGTAGGAGGCCACGCACGAGTCCCTCGCATCTACACAAACAAATAAATCCTCGCAACCAACGCAATAAGGGGTTGTCAATCCCTACATGGTCACTTACGAGAGTGAGATCTGATAAATATGATAAGATAATATTTTTGGTATTTTTTATGATAAAGATGCAAATTAAAATAAAATGCAATAAAAATAACTAAGTGTTGGAAGATTAATATGATGGAAAATAGACCTGGGGGCCATAGGTTTCACTAGTGGCTTCTCTCAAGAGCATAAGTATTTACGGTGGATGAACAAATTACTGTTGAGCAATTGACAGAATTGAGCATAGTTATGAGAATATCTAGGTATGATCTTGTATATAGGCATCACGTCCGAGACAAGTAAACCGACTCCTACCTGCATCTACTACAATTACTTCACACATCGACCGCTATCCAGCATGCATCTAGAGTATTATGTTCATAAGAACAGAGTAACCCTTTAAGCAAGATGACATGATGTAGAGGGATAAACTCATGCAATATGATATAAACCCCATCTTGTTATCCTCGATGGCAACAATACGATACGTGCCTTGCTGCCCCTACTGTCACTGGGAAATGACACCGCAAGATTGAACCCAAAGCTAAGCACTTCTCCAATTGCAAGAAAGATCAATCTAGTAGGCCAAACCAAACTGATAATTCGAGACTTGCAAAGATAACCAATCATACATAAAATAATTCAGAGAAGATTCAAATATTGTTCATAGATAATCTTGATCATAAACCCACAGTTCATCGGTCTCAACAAATACACCGCAAAAGAAGATTACATCGAATAGATCTCCACGAGAGAGTGGGAGAACATTGTATTGAGATCCAAAAAGAGAGAAGAAGTCATCTAGCTAATAACTATAGACCCAAAGGTCTGAGGTAAACTACTCACATATCATCGGAGAGGCTATGATGTTGATGTAGAAGCCCTCTGTGATCGATGCCCCTTCGGCGGAGCTCCAGAACAGGCCCCAAGATGGGATCTCACGGGTACAGAAGGTTGCGGCGGTGGAATTAGGTTTTTGGCTCCGTATCTGGTAGTTTGGGGGTACGTAGGTATATATAGGAGGAAGGAGTACATCGGTGGAGCAATAGGGGGCCCACGAGGGTGGAGGGCACGCCGGGGGGGTAGGCGCGTCCCCTACCTCATGCCCTCCTAGTTGATGTAGGAGATATGCCCTAGAGGCAATAATAAATGATTATTTATCTCCGAGTTCATAATTATGTTTATGTTCCATGCTATAAATGCAATGATTCTCGAGTCTGCAATATCCACGAGGCTCGGAGGAAGACTCATATGCACGTGTGGAATAATAAACGGTAAGAAGTATTCCTAGTCTTGCCTCTAAGACTAGCTCAAGTGTTGCATGATGGTTCTGTTTTCCTGGTCATGGGCATGTCTATGCCAGCAATTTTGGGGGCACAATGTTAAGAGAACATTTGTGTTGAATCGACCTAGATTGATGTTAAGCTAAGAGTTTCATTCGTCACGAGTTAATGGTGCATAACACAGAGATGGTTAACGTTTGCATGATTCCTTAGACCATGAGAGTATCGATTTTCTTCATGCTTGCTTCATGAACTTTGGGGTTTGTTAAATGTCATCCGTAAATGGGTGGCTATTACGGCGGCTTACAGATTCATGGAAAAGTCGTCAAGTAACTTGATAGCTCAAGATTGGGATTTGCTCCTCCGACGATGGAGAGATATTCTCGGCCCTCTCGGTATTACGGTATCCATCATCTTACCGCCGCACACGGTGTGATTTGATCACCGGGATGCGGAACACGGAACGAGAAAAGAGAACAAAACCGGTAACGAGGTAACTTGCATGGTGGACAAATTGTTCGTCCACGGGGATGCAACAAATCTCACCTCGGGTGTTTGTGACATATCGCGAAGCAACAGGAATAGCTCACGGCAACTGGAGGTTCACTCGAATACTCATTCGTGTGGGTATAGGGGTCAATATGGGTGTCCACGGCTCCGATGTTGATCATTGATCGGAAGGGGTTCCGGGTCATGTCTATACTTCATTGAATCTATAGGGTCACACGCTTAAGGGTCATCTATCTGCTGAATACTAGACAGGGAGTCTGAGAGAAAATCATCGAAAAAGTTTCGGACAGCGGAAAAGTTCCGCAGAGAGAGGTCACCCGATGAGTTTCGGTGAAACCGAAATAGTTGTTTCGGGGTATGCCATTAAGTCAAAATGGTTTCGGCACATGCCTGATAATTCTTGGTGGGTGCCAGAATCATTCTGGAAACTTTTTGGAATTTTCAAAAAATAAAAACCGGAAATGTTCCGGAGCTGCAGGAATCGGTTCAGATGCTTTTCGCATATGAAAATCGCTAAACTGGAATTGTTCCAGAACGCGTTGAAAATTATTATGGTGGGTACTGGAAATTTTCTAAGCCCACATAAATATTTTCAGTTCGAACGGACGCTGAAAAATGTCGTCATGAATAGTGAAAGTGCTTTTTGGGATATTTTATGGAAAGCCACCTTTTGGGGCTTTGCCCAAAAGATCCAGGGATGACATGGATTGATTGGGAGGCCCTCATGGGGGGGCCCCAACGGGTGTGGCCGGCCACACTTGTGGATCCACCTTGGAGCCCATCTTGTTCCTTGGTTTCACTCTTATGCCCTTGAGGAAGGACTTCATTCATGTGCATTTTGGGTTTTAGTGTTAAACTACCCTACCCCTTGGGATTTCCTATAAATAGAGGTGGAGGGGCAGCCCTCCACACTCACTCTTTCTCACATACATGTGCCATGCATGATCTGGCTTCTCTCTCCCTCCCAGCGAAATAGTTTCGTAGAGCCGTAAGGCTGTCCGGGTTCCGCAGAACTAGTTCTCGACGGCAATGAAGCCTGCGGATAGATGACACCGTATGTGTGCAACTCTGTAGAGAGATCGTAGTTTCGGTCTTAGTTCGTGAGTGCCTCCCGAAGGGTTGTCCGTGTGACCGTACAAGTTTCGAAGGTTCTCCCGAAGGGCTGTCCGAGTGACCGTTCGAGTTTCTAAGGTCCTCCCGAAGGGCTGTCCGCGACATCGTCTGGGGGGCTGTTCGACCATCTCCCGGAGGGCTGTCTGAGGAGCAGATGAGGGTATACATCCTCGCGGTTGGGAGGTTGAAAATCCTAGCTGCGGGGATCTGCACCGCCGATCATCATCGACTCTACTTCCCGCTGCGCTACGAGTCGGTAACGAAAAAGATCAAACCATGTATGCAGTCTCCATAGTGGTCCTGGGCTGGTGCGTAGGTCGGAAATTTTTTGTTTGGGATAATTAATTTGGTGCCCTTAGTTGTGTCCCACTCGGCAGGTTTACCCCTAGTTTCCGAAAACACTTGTTCTTGCCCAAACCAATTTGCTCCTCTTATGCTTTTGCCCTTTGACCGTTTGACCATCACTTTGAAAACTTCATAAAAATTTCATACTAACTCAGAAAAATTCAAATAAGATATCAAAATGTTCAGAAAAGCATCACCTATATGTGCATGTCATTTGCATTCACGAAAAAAGTGTTGGCCAGTCCCCATCTTAGTTTTAGCTCATATGATCTTAGCATGAATAGTAAAATCTAAAAAAATTCTAAAAATTCTAAAAATATTTGGTGGCAAACTTTGACCAATGTTTTCAGTGCTTGCCAAGTTTCATAAGGGAATGACATTCGTGGAAGTCGTGGCAAAAAATGAAATTTTGGAGCATTGATTTTTGGTTTTTTGCCACGACTTCCACGAATGTCATTCCCTTATGAAACTTGGCAAGCACTCAAAACATTGGTCAAAGTTTGCCACCATTTTTTTTATAGAATTTTTAGTTTTTTTAGATTTTACTGTTCATGCTAAGATCATATGAGCTAAAACTAAGATGGGGACTGGCCAACACTTTTTTCATGAATGCAAATGACTTGCACATATAGGTGATGCTTTTCTGAACATTTTGATATCTTATTTGAATTTTTTTGAGTTAGTATGAATTTTTTATGAAGTTTTCAAAGTGATGGTCAAACGGTCAAAGGGCAAAAGCATAAGAGGAGCAAAGTAGTTTGGGCAGGAACAAGTGTTTTCGGAAACTAGGGGTAAACCTGCCGAGTGTGACCCAACTAGGGGCATAAAATCAATTATCCCTTTTTGTTTTCTGTCATGTTCCCCTACAGTGGCATCATGAGCTGTGCTATGCGTAGATACAGATTGCGGTCTAGAATACATGGAGATGTATGGGTGTTGCACAATATAATTAGGTAGTAGATGAGTTCTATTATTGAAAATTATTTGTGCAGGTAGCAGATGAAATCTGTTACCCGATGTTCTTGTTGCTTCCCTTAGATTTGTGTAGTCCTGATCTTGACAACATTGTGGAATCTGACAAAGTTCTGGCAATCCGCGATCCTTTCATGCTGCTCCTGAGCATGCTGATTGACTGATCAACGAAGTGCTAACAGTTCTTTGGGTTCCACTTTAGTCTAAGATAAGAAAGACGGATGTTACGCAGACTAAAGGGCAATGCATATATGATCTCCACGGGGGTCATGCGTATGACGAAGTTTAGTGTGGGGCTCGAGATTTTATTATCTCGTGTTTCATACACCCCGATAAGTTAATCTAGCGCTTGAATTATCATACTTGATGATGGACGTTGGTAGCTTTGGTTTGTTTCGAAACCTTAGAAGCCACGTAAAACAAGTTTTTGCATGAACCGATTAGAGACATCTAACTTGGTTTTGCAGGAGGGTTTTGCATGTGCATGTGATGTGGTATAGCAGTGCTCATAATAATTTGATTATGTATGAAATGACTATATGATGTAAAATTGATTAACATGACCTGCGAGTCATGATTCGGCATGATGGCTGGAGCCATATGATTGCACTTTAATGACCTGCGTGTCAACCTTAAGTAATGCATTAATTTTATACGCTATGGAGATAGCAATATTATCTGGTGCATCGACAAGGTGGTAGCAATCTTCGCGAAGGTGAACACCGAAGCGAATGCCGAAGACGAAGAAATAAAGACTTCTCCGTTAGAAAGGGCTATACCATATCATGCTATTATGAATTTCCTGAGATATTTATCCCTTACGATGCACCCTTCTTGATTGCGCGGTAGTCACTTTTTATTAGGGTGATCTCTCACTTAAAATATCAAAGTAGTTAGTGTTCACCCAAGTGTAGCACCGTATGAAATTCGTATCTTTTCGGGGTGTGCCATGTACACATGAGAAAGAACGAATCGAGAGGAATGAGGCGGGTGAGGTCAGACCTCACAGCAAGATCACTTGGTTGTCTTTGACGTTCAGGCAGGAGAGTCCTGAGCTCGGAACGATGAACAAGAATCACATAGAGATGTGATCGGCAAGTTGGCCTACCGATTAAAATTCGTGTCATCAGTGATGAACCCATCAATGGCATCGAATAGAAATATGGATCTTGAATCACTCTAAATCAATTATGAGAGATATTGATTTGAGTGGGAGCGCACTGTTGAATTAACATGTTTAATTGTCAGTGCAATTAATTATGAACACTTTCTAAGTGTTTCTTGCAAAATAGTTGTAGAATAATGGCTCGCGTTTCCGCCTTCCCTCTTAAAATTTAATAGCTGTTAAATATCTGGTTAAAACTTTACGATTGGTAACATAATGTGAGGATTGTCCTCAAAAGTGCCGAGAAGGACTTTGTCTTATCGCGTGCTTTCTGTATCCTCCCGCTAATGCTATGGATCATGTGACTCTCGTTCTTCGATCCAAAAGCTAGAATTCTATTACAGTCAAGTGGAATATGTTTGCTTCCATGAAACCCAAACTTCGAAAGTTGGGATAGTTATATGATATTCATGGAACTGAAAATTATTTTCAGATACAAACAAAGCAATGTTTGTTTGCAAGTATTAGTAAAAGTATTTACTATGCATTTGACTATTGGGAAAGGGATCCAGAAGAACGCCTGTCATATAATGAAAGGTGAATAAAACAACAACTTAAAGAGAAAGGAAGTGTCCAAAGGGTGTTAGTTTGACTTACACGCCTAGGAAGTCCGGGGCTAACGCCACTCTTAAGTTGGGTGCTTCTTTTGCAAGTAGGAGAAATATTAAAAGTTAAACTGTTAGAAGTATAAAGGCAGAAAGAAAAATGACTGGAATATCCAGATCATGTATGAATTTCATACAAGTTTTTGACGTATAGTAGGCTGGTCAAAGATATAGTTCTTGAGAATTATGGTTAAACATGTTAATCACTAATTCTTAGGTATTGTGAGTTAATCACAAAGATACCCGCTCGATTGCATTCTGTTACAAATCAATGTAAGAGCTACTATGGCCTAAAAAGACTAGCCAGAAATGAGGTTAAGGTATACACAGGGAACATAGTAAATGTTACTATACCTTCCATCGGTGTATTGCCGTCTGTATTTATTTTCATAATTAATTTAGAGTTTTACAAACTCTAGCCCATTGCATATGGTATCTTGCAAGAAGGTTGTTCATAAGAGAACTTTTTATGTTCGATGTTATGAATAACACAAGGGCCATACTTTCATTATGAATGATATGTATGTTATGAATATTGATAATAATACAATACCTTTGGGTTTACTTTCATAATTCATTTTAGAGTTTCATACACTCTAGCCCATTGCACAATGTTTGTTGCAAAAGAGTTGTTCATAAAAACAACAATTGTTGTTAAGTATTATGAATAACATGAAGGGCCATGCTTCCATCCAAGATGGGATGTATGTTATGAATATTGATGGTAATATGATACATCCATAACGCTGACGCTAAATGTTGCAAGACTAAAAGAATACCACACAAGTGTGGCACTACATTTGGTCACATTGGAGAAACCCACATGGAAAATTCCATTATGATGGATTTTGAAGTCTTTTTTATTTTGAATCATCTGACACTTGCAACTTTCCTCCGAAAAGTGAAGTGACTAAAATGCCGTTCACAGGCCATAAGGAACGAACAACAAACTTATTAGTGATCATACATTTGATGTGTGTAGTCCGATAAGTGTTGTTAGTGGTGGATTTATTTATCTTCAGAAATGACTCAAGTAGATATATGGAAATTTACTTGATGAGACGTAAGTCTGGATCTTTTCAAATCATTCGAAAGGTTTTCAAAAATGAAGTAGAAGTTATTGTAACAAGAAAATTATGTTTCTGCAATTTGATTGCACAAAGGAATATTTGAGTTACATGTTTAGCGAATGTCTGATGAGTTGTGAAAGGGGTTTCATAACTTGCACCTCCCGGAACACCACTGCAAGTGGAAAGTCCGTGGAGATGTAATCAAACCATTTATGACATGGTAACATCAAAGATGATATAAATAAATTTGCCATTATCACTTTTGAAGAGTAATGCTTTAGAGACTGCGGCTTTTACACTGAAAAGAGCTCCATCAGGTCTGTTGAAATGACGGCATGGTATGGTACGCCCAACCATGTTATATCTTTTCTTAACATTTGGAATATGGGGCTTGTGTAAATGGTTACAAACCTATTCCAAATCAGACAAGTACTACTTTGTAGGTTATACCAAAATGTTGGGTATTCCTCCCTCACTATACCGAGGCAAATAGTTTTGCCGCAAAAAAGTGTGCTTTTAAAGAGAATGGTTCTTTCAAAAAGGTGAGTGGGAGAATAGTGCAACTCGACGAGATAAACAGTATCTTCGTCATCAGATCAAAGGAAAGAGACCTTGGAAGTAATTCCAGAGTTTCCTACTGCGACTGATACGAAAGTCTCTACAATAAAATGTATGAACTTCGGTCAAACTTGTAGCTGAACCACGTAGGCAAGGCTCGTGCAAACCTCTCAGGTGCGCAAACGAGATATTGTTGTTAGACAACATTATACCTAAGATACACAAGGAAGCGTTGATGGGCCCTGACTCCGGAATTGGCTAAAAGCCAATACAACCCGAGTTATTTTCCATATAAATGATTCATTAAAACCTTGATACACCTTTCGGAAGACTTAGAGTCCAACGAATATTTATGGAACTTAAAACTGATACAGATAAAAATGTTTTATCCATAAAGCTTGACTTGTTGAAATAACAAGTTCAAAAGTTGACTACGATGAGGTTGTTTTCATCGTAGCGATGCTTAAAGTCGGTTCAGGTTGAACTAGCAATTAATACATATTTCAATCATGAGATATGAAACATGGATGACAATAGGATTTCCATTTGATGGAAATGAAATCAAGGACTTGCATGTGTTATAGTCCAAGGCATTTTGTCTATCCAGAGGATGCTAGTAAGGGTGCAAACTTCAGAGTTCCAGCGATGGACAGAAGAGAGCAAAATGGAGTTTGAATCTTCGTGATTTGATGAAATGGTCAAAGGGTTCTGACTTCATCAATGGGTAACGAAGATGCTTGTAATTCAAGAAAGTAAGTGGGCGCATAATAATATTTCTAAAAACCTTGTGTGCTTGACACATTGTTAATTGGAAATAAATTTCTTGACATGAATTAGGACTTCATTTGAAAATAGTTTTTTGATGAAGTGCATAGGCTAAATAGCCTCAATATTAGGCATAATGATCTATGGAGATAGATTTACCTAATAGGGCTAACCAATGAATACATATTGACAAGGTGCTAAAACCTTTTAGTGTTTAAAACCGCCAAGGAGTGATTCTTGCCGGAGTCACATGGAAGAGTTTTTTGCAAGACTCGGTGTCGCAAAACACTGATGAGCAAACTACATGATGCAGATTCCACACACTTTTGTGTTTGGATTAATCATGTATTCCATGGTATGTAAAACAACCAGATATGTCCGATACTCTCAAGGTGTTGCGAGTATGGATACTAAAGTGATCAAAGTACTGATCGTGGGACAACAGTGAAAGATGTCATTGAGTACTAGAGTAAGTACTAATGATATGTTTTCTCGCAAGCGGAGATCATGAAGAGTTCATTGTAAAATGTTACATCGATACAGTCTTCATCTTTTCTCCATGCGATTTTCGATTTAAGTTAAGGGTTTTGTGTAATACACAATATGATGGCACGGTAGTTGGAAATTGTTCCCAACAGGATACTGTGGCGAATTCTATAACAAATGACTAAGTATGTTGACGCTTTAGAAGCGACAAACAAGATGTTGAATCATATAGCTCATTCATGAACTTAGTATGGTTCCAAGATGGCTTTTGTCAATGGGACACTACTGCAAGTTGTCAGATCAGATGGACATCATGCTATACCACATGCGAAGCATTTTTTACACCAGTATGCCATAGGTGTGAACTGCATTAGCATTAACTGGATTATTGACTCTAGTGCAAGTGGGAGCCTGTAGGAGATATGCCCTAGAGGCAATAATAAATGATATTATTTATCTCCGAGTTCATAATTATGTTTATGTTCCATGCTATAACTGCAATGATTCTCGAGTCTGCAATTCCCACGAGGCTCGGAGGAAGACTCATATGCACGTGTGGAATAATAAACGGTAAGAAGTATTCCTAGTCTGGCCTCTAAGACTAGCTCAAGTGTTGCATGATGGTTCTGCTTTCCTGATCATGGGCATGTCTATGCCAGCAATTTTGAGGGTACAATGTTAAGAGAACATTTGTGTTGAATCGACCTGGATTGATGTTATGGTAAGAGATTCATTCGTCACAAGTTAATGGTGCATAACACAGAGATGGTTAACGTTTGCATGATTCCTTAGACCATGAGAGTATCGAGTTTCTTCATGCTTGCTTCATGAACTTTGGGGTTTGTTAAACGTCATCCGTAAATGGGTGGCTATTACGGCGGCTTACAGGTTCATGGAAAAGTGCGTCAAGTAACTTGATAGCTCAAGATTGGGATTTGCTCCTCTGACGATGGAGAGATATTCTCGGGCCCTCTCGGTATTACGGTATCCATCATCGTCTGGTCAGACACAGTGTGATTTGATCACTGGGATGCCGGAACACGGAAACGAGAAAAGAGAACAAAACCGGTAACGAGGTAACTTGCATGGTGGAAAATTTGTTCGTCCACGGGGATGCAAAAAATCTCACCTCGGGTGTTTGTGACATATCGCGAAGCAACAGGAATAGCTCACTGCAACTGGAGGTTCACTCGAATATTCATTCGTGTGGGTATAGGGGTCAATATGGGTGTCCACGGCTCCGATGTTGATCATTGATCGGAAGGGGTTCCGGGTCATGTCTATACTTCACCGAACCTATAGGGTCACATGCTTAAGGGTCATCTATCTGCTGAATACTAGACAGGGAGTCTGAGAGAAAATCATCGAAAAAGTTTCGGACAGCGGAAAAGTTCCGCAGAGAGAGGTCACCGGATGAGTTTCGGTGAAACCGAAATAGTTGTTTCGGGGTATGCCAAAATGGTTTCGACACATGCCTGATAATTCTTGGAGGGTGCTAGAATCATTCTGGAAACTTTTTGGAAATTTCAGAAATAAAAGCTGAAAATGTTCCGGAGCTGCAGGAACCGGTTTAGATGCTTTTCGCAGATGAAAATCACTAAACTGGAATTGTTCCAGAATGCGTTGAAAATTATTATGGTGGCTACTGGAAATGTTCTAAGCCCACATAAATATTTTCAGTTTGAACGGACGCTGAAAAATGTCGTCATGAATAGTGAAAGTGCTTTTTGGGATATTTTATGGAAAGCCACCTTTTGGGGCTTTGCCCAAAAGACCTAGGGATGACATGGATGGATTGGGAGGCCCTCATGGGGGGGCCCCATGGGGTGTGGCCGGCCACACTTGGGGCTCCACCTTGGAGCCCCTCTTTTTCCTTGGTTTCACTCTTATTCCCTTGAGGAAGGACTTCATTCATGTGCATTTTGGGTTTTTGTGTTAAACTACCCTACCCCTTGGGATTTCCTATAAATAGAGGTGGAGGGGCAGCCCTCCACATTCACTATTTCTCACATACAAGTGCCATGCATGATCTGGCTTCTCTCTCCCTCCCAGCGAAATAGTTTCGTAGAGCCGTAAGGCTGTCTAGGTTCCGGCAGGAACTAGTTCTGGACAGCGAAGCCCTGCCGAATAGATGACACCGTATGTGTGCAACTCTGTAGAGAGATCGTAGTTTCGGTGTTAGTTCGTGAGTGCCTCCCGAAGGGTTGTCCGTGTGACCGTCCAAGTTTCGAAGGTCCTCCCGAAGGCCTGTCCGAGTGACCGTTCGAGTTTCTAAGGTCCTCCCGAAGGGCTGTCCGTGACACCGTCTGGGGGGCTGTTCGACCATCTCCCGGAGGGCTGTCTGAGGAGCAGATGAGGGTATACATCCTCGCAGTTGGGAGGTTGAAAATCCTAGCTGCGGGGATCTGCACCACCGATCGTCATCGACTCTACTTCCCGCTGCGCTACGAGTCGGTAACAAAAAAGATCAAACCATGTATGCAGTCTCCATAGTGGTCCTGGGCTGGTGTGCGTAGGTCGGAAATTTTTTGTTTTCTGTCACGTTCCCCTACAGTTGATGTCTTGACGTAGGTTCCAAGTCCTCTGGATCACGTTCGTTCCAAAAATCACGTTCGCGAAGGTTTCATTCCGTTTGGACTCCGTTTGATATTCTTTTTCTGCGAAACTCTGAAATAGGCAAAAAACAACAATTCTGGGTGGGCCTCCGGTTAATAGGTTAGTCCCAAAAATAATACAGAAGTGTATAATAAAGCCCAATAATGTCCAAAACAGAATATAATATAGCATGGAATAATAAAAAATTATAGATACGTTGGAGATGTATCAGTCATCATGTGCATTTCATCTGCATGTTTTTCAAAACTTGCATCCGTTCGGTCCTAGTTCTCTCCGTTGTCCGTCTGAGCCTAGACACACTCACACGCGCCTGTAGCACGTCCGAAATATTATTTTATAAGTGGCATAAAAATGTTCTCGGAATGGGATGAAAGTTGGCGTGCGGTGTTGTTGTGTTGTCGGTAGACCGCCTGCCAAATTTCGTCGCATTCGGAGTCCGTTAGATAGCCCAACCGTCATCCGTAGCGGCACCGTTGCCGGGCTATTCACCAGACGTTTTTGGTCTCTGGAAACCCGTGCCGGGCTGCATTTGTCCTCTCTCCTCTCAGCCCAACTCACTCTCCGCAGCCCACCTACAGCCCACTAGACCCATCCTAAACCCCCCTCCGACCGGAACCGTTCGATTGTGATCGAAGGGTCCAGAAGCCCCCCAAACCCCCCAAAACCCTAGCAAACTGCTATATATCCCCCCTCCATCCATTTTTGGGCATCACCTAGCCTGCACCTACCTCTAGCCTCTTTCCTCCTCAAATTCCGTGCGCAGCCGCTTCCCCCGCCGCCTAGTGTCGCGCCCCCGTCCAGCTAGCGTCGCCGCAGCCGTAGAACCAACCAATGGCGTCGCGCCATGTCGACTCCACCGCTTCCCCTATCTCCCACCTCGCGCCGGCCCTCCCAAGCCCATCTGGGCCTGGACGAGCCCGCACCGCCGCCCACGCCTGCTGGAGCGTCCCGTCCCCGCGCCTGAGCGCTCGTCGCCCGCAGCCACCTCTACAACCCCGCCCCTCGCCGGAGCCGCTCGCTGACGGCCCCCAGGAACCCCGCGCCGCCGCCTCCGGCTGGCGATGCCAGGCGTCGACCCTCGCTGAGGCTCGGATTCGCCGCCTTGACCCGCTCCCTCGTCCTCGCAAAGCACCGCCGTCCCTGGAGTCGCGACTGTCGGTGTCAAAACCAGCGGATCTCGGGTAGGGGGTCCCGAACTGTGCGTCTAGGCGGATGGTAACAGGAGACAAGGGACACGATGTTTTTACCCAGGTTGGGCCCTCTCGATGGAGGTAAAACCCTACTCCTGCTTGATTAATATTGATGATATGGGTAGTACAAGAGTAGATCTACCACGAGATCAGAGAGGCTAAACCCTAGAAGCTAGCCTATGGTATGATTGTTGTTCGTCCTACGGACGAAAACCCTCCGGTTTATATAGACATCGGAGAGGGCTAGGGTTACACAGAGTCGGTTACAATGGGAGGATATCTACATATCCGTATCGCCAAGATTGCCTTCCACGCCAAGGAAAGTCCCATCCGGACACGGGACAAAGTCTTCAATCTTGTATCTTCATAGTCCAGGAGTCCGGCCAAAGGTTATAGTCCGGCCATCCGGACACCCCCTAATCTAGGACTCCCTCAGTAGCCCCTGAATCAGGCTTCAATGACGATGAGTCCGGCGCGCAGATTGTCTTCGACATTGCAAGGCGGGTTCCTTCTCCAAATACTTCATAGAAGATTTTGAACACAAGGATAGTGTCCGGCTCTGCAAAATAAGTTCCACATACCACCGTAGAGAGAATAATATTTACACAAATCCAATCTGCTGACGTATTTCACAGTGTGACACCACGGCCAAGCCTTTATTCGAATTGTTTTTACTGTCCCACCTCAGTGCACTTAGCGAGGTGGTTTCCTTGGCACGTCTTGTTGAAGCAGAGACCGTGTCCCCTTATTCTGGGATTCTCATCAATACGGGCGTGGGTAACTCAACCGTGCCATTAATTTACGACACTTGGGAGATAAGCGAGTTTTACCAGGCTGGTGGGGGCACATAGTTTTGTCTGCCCATATAAGGGGATAAGGATCCACCTTTTCCATCTACGCCTTCTTCCTTCTTCGCTAATCCATTTTCGCGCACTCGAGCTCCAGCGCCCAAGTCCGCACATCCCGCCTCAACCTTCTCCAGTCATGTCCGGAGCAGGAGGCAAGTGGATGGCCTCCTCCGTCACGGAGGGGCACATCAAAAAGCTGAGGAAGGCCGGATACTTGTCCAATGACATCGCGCACCGGCTCCCCGACAAGGGGCAGCTCATCCCCACCCCCAGGCCCCATGAGAGGGTGGTGTTCCTCACCCACTTCCTCCGCGGACTAGGCTTTCCACTTCACCCATTTGTCCGGGGGCTCATGTTCTACTACGGCCTGGATTTCCATGATCTAGCCCCGAACTTCATCCTCAACATCTCGGCGTTCATCGTCGTGTGTGAGGCCTTCCTCTGCATCCAGCCCCACTTCGGCTTATGGCTGAAGACCTTCAATGTCAAGCTGAAGGTAGTGGGCGGCCGCCAAGTGGAGTGCGGGGGTGCCATGGTGGGTAAGATGGCCAACATCCTATGGCTCGAGGGCTCCTTCGTGGAGACCATAAAGGGGTGGCAATCGGGGTGGTTCTATATCACCGAGCCGCGTGACCCTAAATGGGCAGCGGCCCCCGAATTCCGATCTGGCTTCCCTACACGGCTCACCTCCTGGAAAGAGATGGGCCTGTCGTGGGGTAATTCGGAAGAGCTGGCCGGACTCCAAACCTGCGTCCAAAACCTGGTGAACAAGAAGCTCAAGCTCGTCAACGTAGTCCAGGTCATGCTCATCCGCCGGATCCTCCCGTGCCAACAACGGGCTTTCAGCTTGTGGGAGTTTGATCCGGCACAGCACCAAACCCTGAGCAGGCTCTTCGATACTACGTATGAAGATGCCTGGAAGGTGTTGTTCAAGGGCGCCGAGGCTCCCGCATCCGCTACCAAGGATCACAGATTCAGCGCGCAGCATCAAGCCAACACGGTAAGCTATTTTGCCCTTTACGGGACACTTGTTTTTCATAGTTTGACTCTATGCGGGATCTAAACTCACTTACCTTTGACAGGATTGACAGAGGACGTCCGGGCAGATTGATTGTCTGGCTCCCTTGCCAGAAGACCCAGCGGACGCCCACTTGACGGGGCTGCTGGTTCCGGCACCTTACGTGGTGCCGGAGAAGAAGGCCAAGAAGAAGGCCACGGGAACTCGAAGGAGTTCCCGGTGCCAGGTGGTGTCGGACTCATCGTCCGATGACTCCGAGGCGCACTCCTCCCGTGAAGACGAGGAGGAGGAAAGAGAGGCTTCTCCCCCAGCGGGGGGAGAGAAGAAAAGGAAGGCCGCCCCAACTGGGGGGGCCGGAGGGTCCAAGAAGGGAAGGACCCTCCCTCCGGACTACTCCACCAACACTAACGACGGCGAAGAAGAGTGGCCACCCAGGGCCAAGCCCCTGGCGAAATCGTAAGTATCCGGATACCAGAATAACTCATGGCGCTCCTTCATTGCACAGTACCTTCTGACGCCGAATATAATCATGCAGTCCGCCCAAGGCCGGGCTCGACGCTTCGTCGAGCGGTTCCCTGGGTTCGTCGGATGTGAACAACACTTCACTTCCGTCCGCCTCCTCTCCTCGCACTACGGATGATGCCGAGGTGGCGTCCCAAAAGGGGCCAAGCCAGTAGGGGGTGGTCCTGGAGGCGCCGCAAGGCGGCCTCCCGGACTCCAGGCGCAAAGGGGATAAAACCCCGAAGGGCTCTAAGTCCGGCCCTGGGCCGGACACCGCACCGGAACCTTCAACGGTTTCGGCATCCAGCCCCCTACTGAGAAGGGCAAGCCTACGACGCCGGTGACCTCTGTCTAACCGGAGGCACCGGATAATCTGCTGGAGGTGCTTAACGGCGCCTCCGTCAACGAGGAGCACCGCACTATTATGAGTGTGGTGATCGGAAAGGTTCGATCCGCCAAGAGCGGTCTGGTGAAGCTCAATGCCAGCCTTCTAACGAGCTTTGAGGTATGTATTTAAGATATGTGAAAATATTACCGCATAGACGGTAGCCTCGATGCTCGGTTTGGTGTTCGAAAGAAAAGCCGAACTAAGGATCATAAAGATATACGCAGGAGTCTAACATAAGCATGTCAATATGGGAATGCATCTTTGTCTTTGTTGACCTCTGCCCTTTGCTGCATGGAGGTCAATGCATTGAAGCGAGCCTCGGCGGTCCGAAGACGAGCTCGGCCTTGTCAAGAAGCAGCTCGAGGACAAGGAAGGTAAGTAATACCTTATGTAAGTATATAAAAAAGATGTGGTTGCAAAAAATGACAGGACCATCGTGAGTATTACAGGGGCCACAACCCAGGCGGCGACCACAAGGAAGCGCTGTCCAAGGTCAAGAAAATGCGGTGTGGAGCGTACTCCAGCGAGAAAAGCAGGAGGCGCGGGTGGCGGAGGTGCAGCAAGAGCTCCAGGCTCTCGTGGAAAAACACGAGAGTTTGGAGCTTGACTCAAAGACTCGAGAGTCCGAGCTGACCTCAGCGCTTGAGAGCACCAAATCTGCCAAGGCCGAAGCCCAAAAGGCCCTCCAGGAAATTGAGGAGATGAAGAAGATAGCGGCAGGTAAGGCATTCTTTATGCAAAGCAAGCACGTGAAAGTGAATTACTTGTTACTTACCCGAGTCCGGAGCTCTTCAGGAGCATTCGCAGATCTTCCCCGGAGTGTGTCCGACGCTACCACGTTCTACCGAGCCGAAGAGGGGAGCTCGACGGAGAAGGTGTTCTGGTCTCGATATCTTTGAGGGCGGACAGCCAGTGTTTTGAGCGACCAGCTGAAGCAGCTGGTCGAGCTCCATAAGGTGGCCGAACAGGCCATGAAGGGTCTCGTAGTCCGGCTTTGGCCTAGGGAAGCCATGCCTGGGAGCTACTTTGGGCTGGTGAGGCGGCTAGTGGATGCATGTCCATGGCTTGAAGTCATCAAGCGCTCCGTATGCATTGAAGGTGCCCGTAGGGCCCTTGCCCGTGCTAAAGTGCACTGGGGCAAGATGGACGCTGAGAAGCTTGTGACAGACAGACCACCGCCGGGAAGGAGCATCGCAAGCCCGAGATGTATTATGAGGGCGTCCTGAAGGGTGCCCCCCTTATAGCGGATGAGTGCTCCAAATATGTAATTTTTGGGTAAACACGCATTTTGTGATCCTGTACGCTGAAAACTTGTTCATATGCGCTAAGCAACGCTTTTGAATTTAAAATATTACCTTATATGCGGCTGTTTATTAAAATTGAGAGATGGCGAGTCGTCGGCTTCTGCCCCCATGCCGCGAGTGCTGGGGTGTTCGGGATAAACTTGAGCGCTCTTTTTCCCATTATTGGGTCCTTCGAGGGAGGCGCTCAACACAACGAACAAGGCAATCGAACTATAATGCTTGAACACTCTCACTTAGCCATAGAATTCTATAATTTTAAATTTCGTTGAAGCCCCTAGTATTCGGAAGACCGAGTTCGGGGCGCTATCCACGCCTAGGACGGACAAAGCCGACTCCTCGCTCTAAGCGGCATAAGTCTTTAGGGACTCGAAAACCTCTCGAACAGCGACCATCTGTCGCCCTATCATGACGTCAGTTTTAGCTTTCTCCACCGAGGTGCTTAGCCCAGCTCAACCGGGCACAATCGCAGTGGTTCTCCCAAAGGCTACCTTAGCCGATATAACGGAACGTAAGGTACCAAAACATGGGAACCGGCAAACCCAACTATTGACCCAAGACATGATTGAGCCGATGCATATAATGCTATAAGTTCGGGTGCCGCACTCATGAGAGTGTTCGGACTTCTCACACCATATTCTGGGGTACGTAAGACCCTGGTGTATTGGCCATACCAAAGTGTACGGTTGCATAATGTCATAACTGAACATATTTTTATATAAAAAAAGGAATGCAATAATAGACAAAAGCTATGTATTGTTTATTCGAAAAGTCTGCGGTAAAAGCAGAACGATACAAATAGTGCGATAAGCAAGAGATGGGACTATTTGAAATGTCCCCCTCCAGGGGCGAGCTGCGGGATGATATGTGAAACAAGTATACTACTCGTTATAGAGACCACCTGGACACTCAACATAGCTTTCTGCGTCCCTGGCTGTTGCATCGTGTGTTCGGCGATTATACTGCCAGACAGGCCTTCCGGAAAGTGGAGTCCTGAAAGTAAGAGAAAAGAATGACAAAATCGGGAGCCCCTGGTGTGGTTGAGCCGCATTTTGGGCATGCCGTGGTCGTGCCCCTCCCCCTATGCCCATGGTATTTCCAGAGCGTAGTTATGTACGCGTAGTACTGGTTTCGCAATTTCGCGAGGGCTGGGGTTGGGGCCACATTGCTACGCGTGCTCGGAACGTGCCAGGAGGTCTTGTTGTAGGTTACTCCGGGCGTGCTTGACGGTGTCCGGACGTTTAATGGCCGGGCTGGAGAATTGCCTTGAGAGGCTGCTTTGTACTTCCGCCGCGAGGGCCGCCGTATGCTCCTCCGTTCGGAGAGAGCGTTCGATGTTTCCATTGACCGTAATGACTCCTCGATGGCCTGGCATCTTGATCTTGAGGTATGTGTAGTGCGGCACCGCATTGAACTTTGCAAATGCGGTTCGTCCTAGCAGCGCGTGATAGCCACTTCGGAACGGGACTATGTCGAAGATTAACTCCTCGCTTCGGAAATTATCCGGGATCCAAGACCACCTCAAGTGTGGCGAGCTCGCAGTTGGCCTCTACACCTGGTATGATGCCTTTAAAGGTCGTCTTTGTGGGTTTAATCCTTGAGGGATCTATGCCCATTTTTTGCACTGTATCCTGATAAAGCAGGTTCAGGCTGCTGCCGTCGTCCATAAGGACTCTAGTGAGGTGAAATCCGTCAATGATTGGGTCTAGAACCAATGCGGCTAATCCGCCATGGCGGATGCTAGTGGAGTGGTCCCTTCGGTCAAAAGTGATCGGGCAGGAGGACCATGGGTTGAACTTTGGGGCGACTGGCTCCAACGCATATACGTCCCTGAGTGCACGCTTCCGCTCCCTTTTCGGTATGTGGGTTGCGTATATCATGTTCACCGTCCGCACTTGTGGGGGGAAGCCCTTCTGTCCCCTATTGTTCGGCGGCCGGGGCTCCTCCTCGTCATCGCTATGCAGCCCCTTGTCATTGTTTTCGGCGTTTAACTTGCCTGCCTGCTTGAACACCCAACAATTCCTGTCGGTGTGGTTGGCTGGTTTTTCGGGGGTGCCGTGTATCTGGCACGAGTGATCGAGTATTCGGTCCAAATTGGACGGGCCCAGAGTATTTCTTTTGAATGGTTTTTTCCGCTGACCGGGTTTAGAGCCTCTGAATCCGGCATTAACTGCCGTATCCTCAGCATTATCACCGTTAATGCGACGCTTTTGCTTGTTGTGACGCGACCTGCCAATGCTGTCCTTGGTATCTGAATTACCAGGGCTCTTGGTCATGTTATTACTACGAGCTAGCCAGCTGTCTTCTCCCGCGCAAAAGCAGGTCATGAGTGTTGTGAGGGCTGCCATGGATTTCGGCTTTTCCTGTCCTAGGTGTCGGGCAAGCCACTCGTCACGGATGTTATGCTTGAAGGCTGCAAGGGCCTCTGCGTCCGGACAGTCGACTATTTGATTTTTCTTGGTTAGGAACCGTGTCCGTAATTGTCCGGCGATCCCTCGGCTGCTGAATTATGTGGCTTAGGTCATCGGCGTCGGTGGCCGCACATAGGTGCCACAGAAGTTGTCGAGAATGCAGCTTCGTGTCCTCCCAACAACCAATTGATTATCTTTGGCAAGCTGTTAAGCCAATGCCGAGCTGGTCCTTTAAGCTTGAGTGGGAGGTATTTGATGGCGTGTAGATCATCGCCGCGGTCCATGTGGATATGAAGGAGATAATCCTCGATCCATACCGCCGGATCTGTTGTGCCATCGTATGAGTCGATTACGGGTTTGAAGCCCTCGGGGATTTGATGATCCATTACTTTATCAGTGAAGCATAGTGGGTGTGCGGCGCCTCTGTATTGGGCTATATCACGACGTAGCTCAAATGAGCTTTGTCTAGTGTGTTCGGCCCGGGCGGATTTACCATATCGGGCATGACAGTTATCGTCATGTGTCGTGGGGCGTCCACGCGATCCATAGATCGATCTTGTTTGCCTTGCCATGTCCTCTAATATATCTCGCAGGTCTGGCGCATTTTCCCGTGCCTTGGTATTCTTTGAGCGACGCCGGGGTGCGGCTTGAGTGGAGGGCCGAGGCCTCTCTATCACGGCCACGAGGTGGCGGTCGGCCGCATCATGCGCTGGTGATGTAGGTCTAGGTTCTTCCTCCTCTAATCGGGGTAGCAGCCTGCGTTTTGGGTAGCTCTTGGAGGGGCGTTCGAGTTCGTACTCTTCAGCCGCAAGGACATCAGTCCATCTGTCGGCTAGCAAGTCTTGGTCAGCTCTAAGCTGTTGCTGATTTTTCTTGAGGCTGCTCGCCGTGGCCATAAGCCTGCGTTTGAAACGCTCTTGTTCGACGGGATCCTCAGGCACGACAAATTCGTCGCCGTCGAGGCTTGCCTCGTCTTCGAAGGGAGGCATGTAATTATCGACCTCTACCTCTCTGTCTGCCACTCTCTCATGAGGGCTGGCTTCTCCATCCTCCTGTGCTGAATCCTGCTGGAGGGGGTTGTCTTCGCACTGTCCAAGGTGTTATTATCTCCCGTGCCGGAATCGCCGCTTTTGCTGTGGAGGGATTTAGAGCGGCGCCGCTGACGCCGGCGCTTAGGCTGTTTCTTGGAGGGGTCATCCTCCGTTGTTCCATCGCCGTTCCCTTCTTTTGGCGTGTCCACCATATATATTTCATACGACGAGGTGGCCTTCCAGTGCCCTGTAGGCGCTGGTTCTTGGTCATCTCCTGCATCGGCGTCCATACCGTCGATGTCTTCGGAGTCGAAATCGAGCATGTTGGTTAAATCATCGACAGTGGCTACAAAGTGGGTGGTGGGTGGGCTTTTAATTTCTTCGTCGTCCGCATCCCAACCGTGCTGACCATAGTCCGGCCAGGGCTCTCCTGATAAAGAGAGAGATTTTAGTGAATTCAGAATGTCGCCGAAAGGCGAGTGCTGAAAGATGTCTGCGGCGGTGAACTAAATGATCGGCGCCCAATCGGATTCGATTGGGAGGGGCGCGGAAGGTTCGGAGTCTGGAGAGAGTCCGCACCTTGAGAGTCTAAGCTTCGCAAGGACAAGGATGGTGTTCGGCTCAATCGCCGTAGAGATTGCAGCCCCCGAGGCGGTGTCCAGCCACCCGTCCTCGATTGGCACAGTCGGCTCCGAGATGAGGGTCAGAGCAGACTCTGGTGCGGCCTCCAGGGCACTGTTCGGCGGCAGAGCTAGATCATGCCCATCGTGACAGTGTGGCGCGCTTGGCTGTGGCTCGAATCCGTCGAAGATCAAGTCTCCGCGGACGTCAGTCGTGTAGTTCAAACTTCCAAATCTGACCTTATGGCCAGGGGCGTAGCTTTCGATCTGCTCCAGATGGCCAAGTGAATTGGCCCGCAGTGCAAAGCCGCCGAATACGAAGATCTGTCCGGGGAGAAAAGTCTCACCCTGGACCGCATCATTGTCGATGATCGGAGGAGCCATCGAGCCTAAAGGTGACAACACAGAGGAACTCTCAATGAAAGCACCAATGTCGGTGTCAAAACCGGCGGATCTCGGGTAGGGGGTCCCTAACTGTGCGTCTAGGCGGATGGTAACATGAGACAAGGGACACGATGTTTTTACCTGTGTTGGGCCCTCTCGATGGAGGTAAAACCCTACTCCTGCTTGATTAATATTGATGATATGGGTAGTACAAGAGTAGATCTACCACGAGATCAGAGAGGCTAAACCCTAGAAGCTAGCCTATGGTATGATTGTTGTTCGTCCTACGGACTAAAACCCTCCGATTTATATAGACACCTGAGAGGGCTAGGGTTACACAGAGTCAGTTACAATGGGAGGAGATCTATATATCCGTATCGCCAAGCTTGCCTTCCACGTCAAGGAAAGTCGCATGCGGACACGGGACAAGTCTTCAATCTTGTATCTTCATAGTCCAGGAGTCCGGCCAAAGGTTATAGTCCGGCCATCCGGACACCCCCTAATCCAGGACTCCCTCAGCGACCCCGCTGCCCCGAGCTCCGCCTCCGGTCAGATCCGGCGGCCACGGCCCGCACCGCCCGGATCCACTCCTTCCCCGCCTCGCCTCTGCCGCTGCCGTCACCACCGGCCGCCGCCGCTGTTTCCTCCCCAATCTAGGCGGGATCGAGGACGATGACACCCTCGTCCATCTGGGCCTCCTCCTGTCTCATGGGCCTCGTGGGCCACGCCCAACCGCCGGCCTGCCCGACCTTCTCCACCGAATTGGGCCTCGGCCCGCTAGGTGAGCAACCCAGCCCCGCTGCTAAACCCCGCATGTGCGCTGTTAAGCATAACATCGCTCACTCTATTTTTTTAAAAAAATCGGCCAAGTCTGTGAATCCCAGCATCATGTATGCATGTTTGCCATGTGTTAACTTTGTGCATGTTGACCCTGTGAGGATGTGTTACATATGAAATTGTTCAGCTCTGAATGTTCTAGAAGATGGTGTAGCTTGCATACATGTTACTGTCCATATTGATGCCTTAATCATCGTTGCAAAAGTGCAAAATGTTATAACCTGCTGAAAGTTGTCATAACTTGCTGATTTGTCTTTTCATAGCATTTTGTGTGTTTATCTTTTGAGCATCATGTCAACATGTTTTAGGAGCATATTCATGCCATCTTTACAGTGGTGCAATCCATGTATTTTTATGTGCCTTGTGGTGAGTGAAACAAGCTTGTGAAGTGAGCTACTTGTTGTTTCCTATTTCTGTGACTTGGTAGTTCAAAGTCTGTAACTGTTACATTATGTTGCCATGTTAATTTGATGCTACCATCGTATCCATGCATAAACTTGATATTCCTAGTTGACATGTTTTGATATCCATGTTATGCTCTATCATGCCATGCCATTTGATGCCTTATATATGTCCTGTAGCATAGGTTTTCATTGCCATGAACATGCCTAAATGATGTTCCAGTTTTCTGTTAACTTCCTGATGCCATGTTGAGAGGTTGTTATTAATTAATCTATGCCTCTTTTGGAGATTCGCCAATTACATGAATTGAATTATGCTATGAGTACTTTATCCGCATGCCAAGTTTGATAATTTTAGACTTCATATGACCTCTGTTCCAAGCTTACAAACATGTCTACTTGTTGCTGTTTGCCATGTTCACTAAATTCCACCAAGTTTGTGAAATTGTTATCATTTGGAATCTTGCCATGATGTTTTGAGCATCTTCTAGTGGTTTCTAGCAGTAGCTTAGTGATCATGTTCCGTAGTGATCTACCTGTACATGCTTGCCATTCCCTTTGATGCCATGAAATGTTCTTTTAGTATATACTTTTGTTGTCTCAAAGTATGCATCATGAATCTGTTTTCAGCCTTACTCTGTTTTTCACCAAGTCTGAGAATCTGTTATGACTTGCTTTCTTGTCTTGATGAATACAATTGATGTAGAGATTATATGGAGATGCTTAGTAATCATGTTTTTCCATGTTGAACCTGTAATTTAATGCCCTGCTTTTTTTTAATCTTGTTATTGCACCGTAGCATTATTGTTTCATGCCTACAACATGTAAACATGTTATTTCTACTCACATGTATGCCCTGTTTTTCACTAAGTCTTAATCTGTGTTATAAAGTTGCTTGTTGCCTTGGTCATATTGGTTTAATCCTAATGCCTATGAAATTGAACCTTGATGTTATTTGAAGTATGTAATCTGTACTTGAAGTGCATGTCATGTTTGTGTCCATATGTTTACTGTAGCATGTTGTTTCCTTGATTGCAAAGTGTCTAGTTGTTGTTTTGGGCAGACTGTGTTTGAAACTTGTATTGAGTGTATGTGTTGAACCGTTGCTCCGTTTTAAGCATGGTCTATATGAACTTTCTTGGTTTTGCATGTAGTTTCTCATGCCATGTTGCACCCTTGTTTTGGAGTGTTTGTGATGTTGTTGTGCATGCATTTTGCATCAATGCCATGTTTAACTTGTTTTGCTCATATCTTCTAGGCCGTAACTCCGAATTAAATGAACTTTATATGTAACTTAAATAGAAAGATGCGTAGATCATCTTGGTGCATTTTAACTTGCTGATTAACAATTTTAACATAATGTTTTGTTCAGATTTGGACCAATTTCGAAATTTGCATATGGGGAGTTACCGGAATTGTTATATGTTGTTTCCGGCCTCATTAAACTTGCTTGAATGTGTTGTTCTTGTATGCATCATCTCTTGCCATGAGTAGCATCATGTAGACTTGTCCATCATACTTGGTCGAGCATCATGTCATGTTATATGTTGTGCGTTTATCGTGTTGTTTGCTTCTTTCCGGTTGTGCTTCATCTCGTTAGTTCCCGTCTCGTTGCGATCGTGAGGATTCGTTCGTCTACGCTTGGTTCGTCTACGTGGCTTCATCTTCTTCATGGAGTCGTTCTTCTTCCTAGCGGGATTTCAGGCAAGATGACCGTCACCTTGGATCTCACTACTATCTTTGCTATGCTAGTTGTCTCGACGCTATCGCTATGTCGCTTCACATAGAGTGATCCAAGGTTACCACATCTTTAACAAATGGTTATGATCCTAGGTTATCGATCACCTCAAGGAGTTCGATTTCAGCTACCTTTAGGTGAACAACACTTAACCACTTTAGGATGGCGAGTCGATGCCCTCGCTGTATGTAGCCTTCCATGCTGAAGTTCTCCTCTCTCTAGGTCACATGCTTTGGCTGCTGCCGTTTCCCTGAGGATCACTTGGGCGGCCACACTTTTCAAATCTTATTGAGCTCACTCTCTGCTGGATCACAAACTCTGAGAACACACTCCATGCCATGATCGCCACATCTCCTAATCTTAGGAACTTGGCGTGGAGCTCCCATTTTTTTGAGACCTTTCCCACTTTTATAATAAAAAGTTGCTTGTGCGCTCTACAACGTCTAAAAGAACCCTCAAGAACGCATATGTGGGACGTGAGCGCATTACTCATTACCCAAGTGAATAAAGTGTGATATACATTACCCTAGTGAAAAAAGTGTGATATACATTACCCAATTTCAGTGGAGTTTTAATGTAATCATTCTAAGGGTCAAATTTAGCATAAGAAATGTTGCAAGGAAAAGTCTGCAAATTTAGTTGAATCAATCTTTCAGGCAATTCACATATAACAACCCATACGTACGCTGCGTCATACAACTTACATAATACAATGCACATGACATATATCCCACTGAGTCCCTTTGTCTTGTTGAGCATATACATCATCGAACAAAGAAAACAAAGTGGAATGATTCACTTAATCTGAGTTTACTGCTTCAATGCGGATGTTTTTATACCTTCTCCCTTGTTTCTTGGACGCTTGCTGCATAAATGTTGCCATTCAATGCTTGGGATTTACATGACCTCTTACAACGTACATTTTTAAGGACTTCATTAAGCAAATTATAACTTAATGTTAAACTCAAATTTCTACTGTCCCTAAACGCGTGATGGTAGAGAGGACAACATAGTAAGGGCTTCTCCCATGAAGAAAATTGACTGGTAGAAAAGACAACATAGTAAGTGCTTCTTCCATTGCTTAAATGAAGACAGTACGGTGGCTGGAGTAAATCTAGCAGTTAAAATAAAAAATTCAGTTGTTGCTAAGGCCGAATTTTCCGAGGAAAGCTTTTGTCATAAAGAATTTAGATGATGAAAGAAGGGAGGTGGCCACTTGCCGCCGACCTCTGTTCCTCCGGACGTACTTCTTCCTCTCCTCAGCTCTTCCCATGGCCGCCGTCGTCCATTGCTGCTTCGACCATGGCACTTGGGCGCATCTCCTCCAAACCCCATAAGGATCGAGGCAGGGGAACGGGGTGAACGCGGCTTTCGGCATCGACTCGAGGCAGGGCTCGGCCAGAGAGGACATGGACGGGCGAATCCGGACATGGCGGCATGATCCGGTCTGGTTCTGGCCGGATCCGGAGTCCGGCGGTAGCAGGAAGACAACATTGCGTCTGGGAAGCTCACTACAAAAAATATGTCAACTAGTGACCTTCTGTCAGTGACCCTGGAAGAATTGGTCATAGATTTACGACCATTTGAGACCAATTGGTCAAAAGCTTCTCGGGGGGCTTCAAACCCTCAACTACATCGACCATTTTGGCCATAAAGGTCGTAATTTCATTACACGAAATGGTCATAAAGCAGACAACATTGATCCGCTGCCTTATTTCTAGCTGATCACGACCAATATAGATGGTCATAACCTTGTAAATTGTGGTGGATTGCTATGACTAGGTGCCACCTCATCAGTTTTGCCTATGTGTCATGTCCATGTGTCAATTTTTGCCCTAGGTTGTGAAGCAACCTATATTTCTGTCATTCCCAAAATTCCCAAAAAAATAGGCATTTTTTACTATCCAAATCATTGCCTCATGACAATATTCAACTCCATTTGCCTGGTAAATCTTCCTTGGCAAATTTCCAAAGTTTTTGTTCAACTTGAACTGTTGTGAAGGAAATACTAGCTAGGCATATCCTAATGAGCTGAATTTTTGCCACATCTTCTATATTCCCAAATCATAGCTCTCCACAAAATTTGAGCCCCGTCTATAAATACATGTGAGTGTGGCTTCAACATTCATATTTCTGTCCGATGTGGTACGTTGCAAAGCAAGTGACACCTAGGCTCCTCCATTTGAGCGGCAAATTTTCCAAGATAGTATCCTTAGTAGATGATCATCCTCGGCCAAAACTCAGGCCCATTGGCCATGTGCATTTCCCATACCACTAATCAAACACTTGGGTGCTAATTCATGTTTGAGCATAGTTCGGTCTCCTCGTGAGATTCTTCTGTTGTTATTTTCTTCCAAGCATCTACCTGGGGAGTGCCAAACCTACTAGACATGCCTAGGCTTCCTGAACGCATGGCAACGCATACCACGCTTGATGACCACGCCAAGGGCATGCGAGTCTACGCACTTTGGAGTTGGGGCCCTGGGCCACCGTCCAAACCTCAACGTATTACCACCAAACCATATATTTATGCTTAAATAGATACTTATGCACCTAGAAATGATTTTTGGAAAAAATAAAGAGCAAACTATACGGCAGCTGCAGTTCAAATTTGACCCGCTTCCTACTGAATCGGCAGAAATTTGTCTTTTTCACCAGAGGTGGATAAAAACTTTTTACACCCAACCATTTTGTCAATTGTGCATTAAACATGGCCTAGTATTTTATAAAATTGATTTGGTCCATTTTTGCAACAATTATTTGGTAGTTCCTTCACAAAAAAACCTCATTTCGGGCACTTGAAAATTGGAAAATAAATTTTCCGTGCAAAGAAAATGAAAACTCCCTTGTGCACAATATGGGATCATTTGAACAAACTATGCCATGAATGTGGCCATAAGATTGATCATTTGGCTTGAAAGCCATGCATCTTCACGCATGATAGCTCATTTCTGAGAACACTTTTTTAAAATAATTGTCGTATTACAAGTTTATTATTTTTCCTGGAAACTTGGTCACATATGATGACACAATGCGAAGGTTTTCCAATTTTTTTATTTTTTTTTAATTTTTTATGCCGTTTCAAAATACGGTCAAAATGGGGGGCTTGACCGGTTCCTAGCTAGTTGTTGAATCTTGGAAACCTTTTGATGTTTCTCTGATTAAATAGATAGTTACGTACCTAGAAATGATTTTTGAAAAAAATAAAGAGCAAACTATGAGGCAGCGGCAGTTCAAATTTGACCCGCTTCCTACTGAATCGGCGGAAATTTGTCTTTTTCACCAGAGGTGGATCAAGGCTTTTGACACCCAACCATTGTGTCAATTCTGCATTAAACATGGCCTAGTATTTTATAAAATTTATTTGGTCCATTTTTACAAAATTTATTTGGTAGTTCCTTAAAAAAACTCATTTCGGGCACTCGAAAAATGGAAATGAATTTTCCGTGCAAAGAAAATGAAAACTCCCTTAGGCAACATTGTTTGGAATTCCAAGATACACCCTTGTGCACAATATGAGATCATTTGAACAAACTATGCCATGAATGTGGCCATAAGATTGATCATTTGGCTTGAAAGCCATGAATCTTCACACATGATAGCTCATTTCTGAGAACACTTTTTTAAAGTAATTGCCGTATTACAAGTTTATTATTTTTCCTGGAAATTTGGTCACAAATGATGACACAATGCGAAGGTTTTCCAAAAAAAAAATTGAATTTTTTATGCCGGTTTCAAAATGCGGTCAAAACGGCGGGAGTGACCGTTCCTAGCTAGTTGTTGAATATTTGATACCTTTTAATGTTTCTATGATTAAATAGATAGTTATGTACCTAGAAATGATTTTTGGAAAAAATAAAGAGCAAACTATGAGGCAGCTACAGTTCAAATTTGACCCGCTTCTTGCTGAATCGGCGGAAATTTGTCTTTTTCACCAGAGCTGGATCAAGGCTTTTGACACTCAACCATTGTGTCAATTGTGCATTAAACATGGTCTAGTATTTTATAAAATTGATTTGTTCCATTTTTACAACACTTATTTGGTAGTTCCTTCACAAAAAAACCTCATTCCGGGCACTCGAAAAATGGAAAATGAATTTTCCGTGCAAAGAAAATGAAAACTCCCCTAGGCAACATTGTTTGCCATTCCAAGATGCACCCTTGTGCACAATATGAGATCATTTGAACAAACTATGCCATGAATGTGGCCATAAGATTGATCATTTGGCTTGAAAGCCATTGATCTCCACACATGATAGCCCGTTTCTGAGAGCACTTTTTTTAAAAGAACTGCCGTATTACAAGTTTATTATTTTTCCTGGTAACTTGGTCACATATAATGACACAATGCGAAGGTTTTCCAATTTTTTGATTTTTTTGAATTTTTTACGCCCGTTTCAAAATGGGGTCAAAACGGCGGGTATGACCGTTCCTACATAGTGGTTGAATCTTGGAATTTTTTGTGTTTCTATGATTAAAAACATACTTATGTACCTAGAAATGATTTTTGGAAAAAATAAAGAGCAAACTATGAGGCAGCTACAGAACAAATTTTACCCGCTTTCTGCTAAATCGGCGGAAATTTGTCATTTTCATGAGAGGTGCATCGAAACTTTTGAACCCTAACCATTTGGTCAATTGTGCATTATATATGGTGTAGTATTTTAGAAAATTGATTTGGTACAATTTTGCAACAAATATATGGTAAGTCCTTCACAAAAAAACTTATTTTGGGCACTCAAAAAATGGAAAATTGTTTTTTCATGGAAAAGAAATAAAAAAACTCCCTTTGTCAATGTTACAAAAATGCTAAATGCACGGACCCATTACGGGCTTATTACGGGCTTTCCCTTTAATACTTTTCATCTCCCCCCTGATTTCAGGTGGGTGGGGCCCATGTATGCCCTTAAACCAATAACCATTTGCCATGTCAGCACCAGCCCCGTAATCAGCCTGTAAAACTTCGTGTGTGTAGCATCGCCGGTCAATGTTGTTTGCCAATCTAAGATGTAAACTTGTGCAATATATGACATCATTTGAAGAAATATTTGATAGGTCTTTCACAAAAAACTCATTTTTAGCATTGAAAATGAAATAAAAAATGTGTATGTAATCAATCATGACCACTTTATATGGTAAAAAAATCTTCAAATTGTTTGGTGCGCTCTGATTGGTCCATAGGCATATCACGCGGATCATGCATCAACCACCGTCGGCTGCTTCTGGATCCAACGACAGGCTTCACCCGCTCGCCCTCTCACCGAAAACCCTAACTCAGATCCCCTCCTCTCCCCCGATCCACTCTCCCCCTCTCGCCCCACAACCGCCACCCCCAACCCTCTCGCTCCTCCCCCGTCTCAATCTCTCGATCCCCAACCACCCATCCACCACCGCCGCCCTCCGTCCTCTCCCCCAACCCCGGCCACCGGCGACCCCTCCTCTCCCCTTCTCTCCCACGGCCACGGTCGGATCTGCACTCCCTCCTCGCCCATGACCTAGACCTAGCCGCATGGCACGGCCATGGCCATGGCGGTGGTCAGATCCACCCGCCCCCTTCATTCTCCCGCAGCAGCTCACCCGCCCCTCCTCCTCCTCCCCGACGCTGACGCGCTCGTTCCCGCCTTCCCCCGCCTCCTCCTCCTTCTCCACCACCGCACCCACGCCGGCGATTCCTGCGGCTTCCGGAGTCTGCCGACGACGCCAAACTCGATCCGATTGCGGGAGCGCCACGCCCACCAGATTAGGAGGAGCTGAGGGATCCCTGCCAAGGAGGAGCGCGCGGTTTGTGCTGTGACCGATCTCTGCTTGTTCCAGCGCGCGTGTGGATCCATGGAATCGGCATCGGAGAGGACTGGTGAGTGCTTTGCTTTTTACTGAAATTGTTGTTATGTTGCGTGCTCCATGGCGGGTGAGATTTGGATCCTGTAGCTTGAGGATCGGCCTGCTGAAACTGCTAGTGACTGCTGCTTGGTTCAGGATGTTACGGTGATTCCCTAGGACATATATTCACCGCATAGTGAGTTGATGTGCGAGAGTGCCTTGTTACGGCTGATTTTATATTATCTTGCGTAATCATGCCATAGCTCTTTGTAGAAATTGAGAAACCATGGACATAATTAGTAGCCAGCTGTTGGATTCGAACAGCAGAGCGAGGCATCGAGGAATTGCCCGAGCTTCAACACTTGCGCGTTCCTGCATTAACCATTGGCTGGGTGATATGCTGCTACCACATGGAAATCGTGTCACATGTTCGTGGTTTGTGTAGTAGGCTCAGGCTGCGCTTAATTATGTTGGCCAAGCATGCATGATTTCAACTACTCCTTTTGTAAAGAAATCAACGAACCTGAGTGTCGTATAATCTAGAGAAGAAAATGCCACCCTTGCATTGTGTGTTTGTGATGTCTTGCATGCCTTCAGCTATTCTGACGCTTATGTGTGTTACTTGAGCCATGTATGAAATGTACTGAGATTATCCCTTTCCTTGAACAGGCAAGGAAAGTTGACATGCTTGACAGTGTGACAATCCCATGGTCCGAGAAAGTAAAGGATGAAATCATCCTCAATGGCAACGACATTGAGCTCGTCTCTCACTCTGCTGCCCTTATCAACCAGGTAAGCCCTTGCCTAGGTGCTTCTCACACTGAAAACTTGCATCATAAGTTGCCTCAATTTCACCTGTGAAGTCTATCTCTATATGACATAGTATGTTTCACAACGCCATAATTTTTCTGTATTATGGATGAACCTTTTAGCTATCATGTAGGCATTGTAGCATACCTTGCAGTGATGGTATTTTCCACTCTATCATATTCTGAGTGTTGATGCGTCTTTTGTACTAGTTTAGATTAGATGGACAAGTGCATAGACTAACCTAACCTGGAAAACGAGCTATAGAACCATGCTCTGCTTCAAGTCAGGTCGAATTTGAATGGTTCATCGTGTGTATGTGTGATCTGAATTCTAAATGGGTCTTTTGTCAGGTACTGGCGGAGGCCGGGAGCGCCAAGGCGGTGGCGTTCGACGAGATCGACCTTAGTGCTTGCTACTGACATGTGGAGGAGAAAGCCACAGGAATCACCATCTCAACGGTCCGGCCTTAGTGCTTGCTGCTGACATTTTGCTGCTATTGTTCATTTGTTCTGCTAGACATGTTGCACTACCTGAGCTTGTGTACTAGAAGCAGGCACCCAAATTTTCTTTTTGATTGCTGGAAAGCAATGTTACACTTCTATTTGTAGACGACAACGACAATGTCTTGCTCTGGTTGCTGTTGTTCAGTTTATATTCGAGTGTGCATGATTTTATCTATAGCTGGCACTCTCACATACTGATGACTGCTTTCTGTTGCTAGTATTGTTCAAGCTTCTTTGCCATGTATTTCATTAGGATGTGAACAATCTACTACATGCTCACAAAGCTATTGACTTAATTTTTTTGTTTCTTTGCTGTCAATGTTTGCCAAGGTATTTAAATGATGATGACAAACTGAAATCATGAATAGTCATATAGAAACTTGAACAACCATCTTGTCTATTTGGTGATGTTCCTCCATGCTAAGAGCTAATCTGCTGCATTGTTATTCAACTTTCATTGACAGTTTTAGTTTCGCTGAAATCATGTTTTGATTTCTATGCTTATGTCTGTGGACGAACACTACTAGCTCCAGAAGGACCGACATTACCATCATGTACGCCATCGAGGTAATTCACCAATCCATCGTCAACTATGCTTTGCTCTCCTTAGTTTTGCTCTTTGTTGTAAAGCACACAGAAAATTGAAGCTATGTAGATGATTTGATCTGAAGAGGGTCAAAGAGGATGTGACAACATGTTTACTGCCTTATTATATTCTGCTTGAGTTGACACTATTTATGTCCAAACCTGGGTTTATACTCTTTGCTTGTCGTCATCACTCATCGGTTGGGTTGTTTACTTAATGTATTTGTTGTCCGATTTGCTTCATCATACTTCTTGATGTACTTCTACATATATATGTTGGTTGTAATCTGCTTGAACGATCCAAGTACTTGATATTCCATTATGTTCTTGTAGGTGAATGGAGCTTGTGTTGTTGGTAGAACTCCGTTGATGACTTCTTATTATGTTGAAGAGCATGTTCCATGGTATCCAAGAGTAGCTAGCTTTACACTGGTAGAGCGTTTTATTTTTCGATCGCAATATTTGTGATTGTGTGGAATATTGTATGGTTATCTACGTGAAGTTTGAAGTTCCTGGGCATGCAATATTTGACGGTTAAACTGGTTGTTCTGATGTGAACGAGTGTATGGAGTTTCACATGTTCTGTTCTGTACAGAATATATTGTAATAAACCTATTTTGGTTGTTATTTGAAGATTTTCATATGCTTCTCTCTTGTTTCTGTTTGATATATACAACTTAAAAAGTGATGTGGATCCACTGCCAGGAAAAATCTGACAATTGGGACCCATGTAAAAACTGGAGATGACAAAAAAACTAGAAATTAAAATGAAATGGACCAGAAAAGGCCATGCCCTAGAAAACAAAAAGTCCAAATTGTTGGGCCAGGCCCATGTAGCCAGAGAAAATTGATAGAAAAAAAATACAATAAAAAGGCTGTATTAGTGGGCTCGGCCCACATAAAACACCGAATTTGACCGGGCTGATCCTTATCCACGTTAGCTTGCCACGCGGGATCCTACGTGTCCCGGGCTAGTGACCAAAAATTTGGTCGAAGAACCAACGACCTTTTACATATCACAAAGAAGGTCGTGAATTTCAGTTTACGACCGCTAGGCCTAACGACCGCCAGCTTTTGACCATCTGTTTTTTGTCACAAAAAGGTCGCAAATGAAAAACTATGACCTTTCAGCGACCAATAGTGATGGTCACAAGTTGACATATTTCTTGTAGTGGCTTTGTGGCACCATGGCATCGATGGAGCTCCAGGAATGAGGCGCGGTCAATGGGGCGGCGACCATGGGTGATTTGGCATACCTGTGGGACGAGAGAAACAATAGATTGAGAGGGTGTAGGGAGAGGAGAGGGAGAAGGGAGGTGCACTAGAGTCCTGCTAGTGACCCAACACGGTCCCCCGACGCCGGTGAACTCAACCTCGCTGACGGGGCTGTGTTTTTATTTTTTTATATTTATCAACCTCTTTGTCGCAAGTCTAAAAAAGTTGTAGGCAGAGAGTTGTCATTAAACGACATTATGTGAAGTTTATTTTCTTCGCCGCCAGCTACGTTCTCACTAACAATAAATAGGTTTAGCTGATGACAAAGACTTTGCCTTTTGTCTGACTAAAATTAAGCTCACGGCAAATGTTCTCTTTGCCGATTTATTATTTGTCAACATTGTTTGCCATCACCAAGCTAACAACAAAGTCTTTGCCATCTGTTTTCAAGCCTTTGTCGTCTGTCCTTGGCTGACGGAAAATTTCCTGATTCCTGTTGTGTTTTCTTCCATGATGAACATTGAACGCTTAAATGAAGAAAGTACGGTGACTGAAGTGGAGCTAGCAGTTAAAACAAACAATTCAGAAGCAGCTAAGGCTGAATTTTCTGAGGAAAGTTTGTCATAAAGAATTTAGATGATGACAGCAGGGAGATGACTTTTGAGAAGGCATTAGATATCGTAGAGGCTTCTCAACATGACAGAAACAAGTTTAGATTTCCTTGGGATACATAAACTTTTGACTTATTTGGTAAAGTTTGTGAAGTCAAGGGGGCCATCTATTAGTGAACATGACTCTCGGGCTTACATTTCATTAGACAAGGGCACTTTTGTTAGTGCAAATGGCTCTCAGTCTCATATTCAGTAGGCAACTCTTGTTACTGAGCTGACATGTGTGATGGGTTGGAATCTCAACTAGAGAATTCAAGTAAAGAAGCCGTAGGGCAAGTAACATACCGATGACAAAGGGAATTGTGTATGTTGTCATTGCGGTTTGACCGATAAAGATCATCGTAGAATATGTAGGAACCAATATGAGCATCCAGGTTCCGCTATTGGTTATTGACCGGAGATGTGTCTCGGTCATGTCTACATAGTTCTCGAACCCGTAGGGTCCGCATGCTTAACCTTCGATGACGATTTGTATTATGAGTTATGTGTTTTGGTGACCGAAGATTGTTCGGAGTCCCGGATGAGATCACGGACATGACGAGGAGTCTCGAAATAGTCGAGAGGTAAAGATTGATATATTGGACGATGGTATTCGGACACCAGAATGGTTTCGGAGTGGTTCGGGTATTTTTCGTAGTACCGAGGGGTTACCGGAACCCCCTGGGGAAAGTATTCGGCCTACATGGGCCATAGGGAGAGGGGAGGCAGCCCACAAGGGTTGGCTGCGCCCCCCTCCCATAGGGAGTCCGAATTGGACTAGGGGAGGGGGTGCGCCCCCCTATCCTTCTCCTCTTCCCTCTCCCTTCCCCTTTTCCCATCGTAAGAAAGGAAGGGGGGCGAATAGGACTTGGAGTCCTATTCGCTTTCCCCCCATGGCGTGCCCCCTCTAGGCCGACCGCCTTCTCCCCTCCTCCTTTATATACGGGGCCAGGGGCACCCCAAAGCTCAACAGTTGTTCTCTTAGCCGTGTGCGGTGCCCCCCTCCACAGTTTACTCCTCCGGTCATAGCGTCGTAGTGCTTATGCGAAGCCCTGCGCACATCACATCACCATCACCGTCACCACCCCGTCGTGTTGATGAAACTCTCCCTTGACCCTCTGCTGGATCAAGAGTTCGAGGGACGTCATCGAGCTGAACGTGTGCTGAACTCGGAGGTGCCGTACGTTCGGTACTAGATCGGTTGGATCGTGAAGATGTTCGACTACAGCAACCGGGTTAACCTAATGCTTCTGCTTTCGGTCTACGAGGGTACGTGGACACACTCTTCCCCTCTCGTTTCTATTCATCTCCTAGATATATCTTGCGTGATCGTAGGAATTTTTTTGAAATTGCATGCTACGTTCCCCAACAGTGGCATCCGAGCCAGGTCTATGCGTGATGATATGCACGAGTAGAACACAAAGTGTCATGGGCGATAATAGTCATAATGCTTACACCAACGTCTTATTTTGATTCGGTGGTATTGTTGGATGAAGCGGCCCGGACCAACCTTACATGACCACGTTCATGAGACCGGTTCCACCGACAGACATGCAACTTTTTTTGAATAAAGGTGGCTGGCGGGTGTCTATTTCTGCAACTTTAATTGAATCGAATTTGACTGCGGCCGGTCCTTGTTGAAGGTTAAAACCGCAAACTTGACGAAACATCGTTGTGGTTTTGATGCGTAGGTAAGAACGGTTCTTACTAGAAGCCCGTAGCAGCCACTTAAAACTTGCAACAAAAAAGTAGAGGACGTCTAACTTGTTTTTACAGGGCATGTTGTGATGTGATATGATCAAGACATGATGTGATATACGTTATTGTATGAGATGATGATGTTTTGTAAAAGTTATCGGCAACTGACAGGAGCCTTATGGTTGTCGCTTTACTGTATGAAATGCAAATGCCATGTAATTGCTTTACTTTATCACTATACGTTAGTGATAGTTGTAGAAGCAATAGTTGGCGAGATGACCACGACGGTGGAGATCATGATGGTGCTTTGGAGATGGAGATCAAAGGCACAAGATGATGATGGCCATATAATGTCACATATTTTGATTGCATGTGATGTTTATCTTTTATGGATCTTATTTTTCTTAGTACGGCAGTAGCATTATAAGATGATCCCTCACTAAATTTCAAGGTATAAGTCTTCTCCCTGAGTATGCACCATTGCGACAGTTCGTCGTGCCGAGACACCACACGATGATCGGGTGTGATAAGCTCTACGTTCACATACAATGGGTGCAAGACAGTTTTGCACATGCGGAATATTCGGGTTAAACTTGACGAGCCTAGCATGTACAGACATGGCCTCTGAACACTGGAGACCGAAAGGTCGAACGTGGATCATATAGTAGATATGATCAACATAGAGATGTTCACCATTGAAAACTACTCCATCTCACGTGATGATCGGACATGGTTTAGTTGATACGAATCACGTGATAATTTAGATGACTCGAGAGATGTCTATCTAAGTGGGAGTTCTTAAGTAATATGATTAATTGAACTTAATTTATTATGAACTTTATCCAGATAGTATTTGCAAATTATGTTGTAGATCAATAGCTCGCGATGTAGCTCCCCGTTTATTTTTGATATGTTCCTAGAGAAAAATAAGTTGAAAGATGATAGTAGCAATGATGCTGACTAGGTCCGTGATCCGAGGAATATCCTCATTGCTACACAGAAGAATTATGTCCTTGATGCACCGCTAGGTGACAGACCTATTGCAGGAGCATATGCCAACGTTATGAACGTTTGACAAGCTCGGTATGATGACTACTTGATAGCTTAAGTGCACCACGCTTTACGGCTTAGAGCCGGGACTTCCAAAAAGTTTTGAACGCCACGGAGCATATTAGATGTTCCAAGAGTTGAAATTGGTATTTTAGACTCATGCCCGTGTTAACACGTATGAGACCTCTGACAAGCACTTTGCCTACAAGATGGAGGAGAATAGCTCAGCTAATGAGCATGTGCTCAGAATGTCTAGGTACTACATGTTGGAAATATGCCCTAGAGGCAATAATAAAAGGGTTATTATTATATTTCCTTGTTCGTGATAATTGTCTTTTATTCATGCTATAACTGTATTATCCGGAAATCGTGATACACGTGTGAATACATAGACCACAATATGTCCCTAGTGAGCCTCTAGTTGACTAGCTCGTTGATCAATAGATAGTCATGGTTTCCTGACTATGGACATTGGATATCATTGATAACGGGATCACATCATTAGGAGAATGATGTGATGGACAAGACCCAATCCTAAGCATAGCACAAGATCGTGTAGTTCGTTTTGCTAGAGCTTTTCCAATGTCAAGTATCTCTTCCTTAGACCATGAGATCGTGTAACTCCCGGATACCGTACGAGTGCTTTGGGTGTACCAAACGTCACAACATAACTGGGTGACTATAAAGGTGCACTACAGGTATCTCCAAAAGTGTCTGTTGGGTTGACACGGATCGAGACTGGGATTTGTCACTCCGTGTTACGGAGAGGTATCACTGGGCCCACTCGGTAGAGCATCATCATAATGAGCTCAAAGTGACCAAGTGTCTGATCACGGGATCATGCATTATGGTACGAGTAAAGTGACTTGCCGGTAACGAGATTGAACAAGGTATTGGGATACCGACGATCGAATCTCGGGCAAGTAACATACCGATTGACAAAGGGAATTGTATACGGGATTGTTTGAATCCTCGACATCATGGTTCATCCGATGAGATCATCGAGGAGCATGTGGGAGCCAACATGGGTATCCAGATCCCGCTGTTGGTTATTGCCGAGAGCCGTCTCGGTCATGTCTACGTGTCTCCCGAACCCGTAGGGTCTACACACTTAAGGTTCGGTGACGCTAGGGTTGTATGAATATGAGTATGCAGTATACGAATGTTGTTCGAGTCCGGATGAGATCCCGGACGTCACGAGGAGTTTCGGAATGGTTCAAGGTAAAGAATTATATATAGGAAGTGGTATTTCGCCATCGGGAAAGTTTGGGTCACCGGTATTGTCTGGGACCACCGGAAGGGTTCCGGGTCCACCGGTGGGGCCACCCATCCGGAGGGCCCCATGGGCTGAAGTGGGGAGGAACCAGCCCATAGTGGGCTGGTGCGCCTCTTGGCCCACCCCCGCGCCTAGGGTTGAAACCCTAGGGTGGGGCGCCCACTTGCCTTGGGGGCACTCCCCCCCTTGGCGCCGCCCCCTTGGGAGATGGGATCCCCAGGGCGGCGCGCCTGGGCCTATATAAAGGGAAGGAGGGGGGGCAGCCACACCCAAGTTCGCGCCTCCCTCCCCTGCTACACCTCTTCCTCCTCCGCCACGAGCTTGGCGAAGCCTGCCGGAATCTGCTGCTCCACCACCACCACGCCGTTGTGTTGCTGCTGGAGCCATCTTCTTCAATCTCTCCTCCCCTTGCTGGATCAAGAAGGAGGAGACGTCATCCGCTCCGTACGTGTGTTGAACGCGGAGGTGCCGTCCGTTCGGCACTCGGTCATCGGTGATTTGGATCACGGCGAGTACGACTCCATCATCCACGTTCTAGTGAACGCTTCCGCACGCGATCTACAAGTGGTATGTAGATGCAATCTCTCTCCCATGACTCGTTGCTTAGATGAACTCATAGATGGATCTTGGTGAAACCGTAGGAAAATTTTAATTTTCTCGCAACGCTCCCCAACAAAGGGCATCATGAGCTAGGTCTATGCATAGTTCTCTATTGCACGAGTAGAACACAATTTTGTTGTGGGCGAGATCTTGTCAACTTGCTTGCCGCTACTAGTCTTATCTTGCTCAGAGGTATTGTGGGATGAAGCGGCCCGGACCAACCTTACACGTATGCTTACGTGAGACCGGTTCCACCGACTGACATGCACTAGTTGCATAAGGTGGCTGGCGGGTGTCTGTCTCTCCCACTTTAGTTGGAGCGGATTCGATGAAAAGGGTCCTTATGAAGGGTAAATAGAAGTTGACAAAATCACGTTGTGGTTATTCGTAGGTAAGAAAACGTTCTTGCTAGCACCCAATTGCAGCCACGTAAAAGATGCAATAACAATTAGAGGACGTCTAACTTGTTTTTGCAGCAATTGTCATGTGATGTGATATGGCCAGAAGTTGTGATGAATGAATAATGACATATTGTGATGTATGAGATCATGTTCTTGTAATAGGAATCACGACTTGCATGTCGATGAGTATGACAAACGGCAGGAGCCATAGGAGTTGTCTTTATTTTTGTATGACCTGCGTGTCATTGAAGAACGCCATGTAAATTACTTTACTTTATTGCTAAACGCGTTAGCCATAGAAGTAGAAGTAGTCGTTGGCGTGACAACTTCATGAAGACACGATGATGGAGATCATGATGATGGAGATCATGGTGTCATGCCGGTGATAAGATGATCATGGAGCCCCGAAGATGGAGATCAATGGAGCTATATGATATTGGCCATATCATGTCACTACTATATAATTGCATGTGATGTTTATTATGTTTATGCATCTTGTTTACTTAGAACGACGGTAGTAAATAAGATGATCCTTACAACAATATCAAGAAGTGTTCTCCCTAAGCTGCGCCGTTGCTAAAGTTCGTCGTTTCAAGCACCACGTGATGATCGGTGTGATAGATCCTTACGTTCACATACAACGGTGTAAGACAGTTTTACACATGCAAAACACTTAGGGTTAACTTGACGAGCCTAGCATGTACAGACATGGCCTCGGAACACGGAGACCGAAAGGTCGAACACGAGTCGTATGGAAGATACGATCAACATGAGAATGTTCACCGACGATGACTAGTCCGTCTCACGTGATGATCGGACACGGCCTAGTCGACTCGGATCGTGTAACACTTAGATGACTAGAGGGATGTCTAATCTGAGTGGGAGTTCATTAAAATAATTTGATTAGATGAGCTTTATTATCATGAACTTAGTCTAAAACCTTTGCAAATATGTCTTGTAGATCAAATGGCCAACGCTCATGTCAACATGAACTTCAACGCGTTCCTAGAGAAAACCAAGCTGAAAGATGATGGCAGCAACTATACGGACTGGGTCCGGAACACGAGATCATCCTCATAGCTGCCAGAAACAATATGTCCTAGAAGGACCGCTAGGTGATGCACCTGTCCCTGAGAACCAAGACATTATGAATGCTTGGCAGTCTCGTCTTGATGATTACTCCCTCGTTCGATGCGGCATGCTTTACAGCTTAGAACCGGGCTCCAAAAGCGTTTTGAGCAACACGGAGCATATGAGATGTTCGAGGAGCTGAAACTAGTTTTCCAAGCTCATGCCCGGTCGAGAGATATGAAGTCTCCGACAAGTTCTATAGTTGTAAGATGGAGGAAAACAGTTCGTCGGTGAACACATACTCAAAATGTCGGGTTGCACAACCGCTTTGTCCCATTGGACATAAACCTCCCGGACGAGGCGGTCATTGACAGAATCCTTGATCGCTCCCACCAAGCTACAAGAGCTTTGTGATGAACTACAATATGCAGGGGATGGTGAAGACCATTCCGAAGTATTCTCAATGCTGAAGTCAGCAGAGGTTGAAATCAAGAAAGAACATCAAGTGTTGATGGTCAATAAAACCACTAAGTTCAAGAAGGGCAAGGAAAGAAGAACTTCAAGAAGGACTGCAAGGATGTTGCGCGCCCGGTAAGCAAGTTGCGGGAAGAAGTCAAAGAATGGACCCAAGCCTGAGACTGAGTGCTTTTATTGCAAGGGGAAGGGTCACTAGAAGCGGAACTGCCCCAAATACTTAGCGGATAAGAAGGCCGGCAACACTAAAGGTATATTTGATATACATGTAATTGATGTGTACCTTACGAAGACTCGTAGTAACTCCCCGGTATTTGATACGGTGCCGTTGCTCATATTTGTAACTCACAGCAGAGCTGCGGAATAAGCGAAGATCTGGCGAAGGACGAGGTGACGATCTTGGCGTCGGGAATGGTTCCAAGGTCGATGTGATCGCCGTCGCACGCTACCTCTACATTTACCTACGGGATTAGTTATAAACCTTAATAATTGTTATTTGGTGCCAAGTTTGAGCAAGAACATTGTATCTGGATCTCGTTTGATACGAGATGGCTACTCATTTAAATCCGAGAATAATGGTTGTTCTATTTATATGAGAGATATGTTTTATGGTCATGCCCCTATGGTCAATGGTTTATTCTTAATGAATCTCGAGCGTAATGTTACACATATTCATAGCGTGAATACCAAAAGATGTAAAGTTGATAACGATAGTACCACATACTTGTGGCACTGCCGCCTTGGTCACATTGGTGTCAAGCGCATGAAGAAGCTCCATGCTGATGGACTTTTAGAGTCTCTCGATTATGAATCATTTGACACATGCGAACCATGCCTCATGGGAAAATGACCAAGACTCCATTCTCGGGACAATGGGCGAGCAACCAACTTATTGGAAATCATACATACCGATGTGTGCGGTCCAAGGAGCGTTGAGGCTCATGGAGGATATCGTTATGTTCTCACTCTCACGATGACTTAATTAGATATGGGTATGTCTACTTGATGAAACACAAGTCCGAGACCTTTGAAAAGTTCAAGGAATTTCAGAATGAGGTAGAGAATCAACGTGACCGAAAAAAAGTTCTTACGATCAGATCGTGGAGGAGAATATTTAAGTCATGAATTTGGTACACACTTAAGGAAATGTGGAATCGTTTCACAACTCATGCCGCTGGAACACCTCAGTAATAACGGTGTGTCCGAGCGTCGAATCGCACTCTATTGGATATGGTGCGATCTATGATGTCTCTTACCGATTTACCGCTATCATTTTGGGGATACGCTCTAGAGACAGCTACATTCACTTTAAATAGGGCACCGTCTAAATCCGTTGAGACGACACCGTATGAATTATGGTTTGGGAAGAAACCTAAGTCGTCGTTTCTAAAAGTTTGGGGATGCGATGCTTATGTCAAGAAACTTCAACCTAAAAGCTCGAACCCAAGTTGGAAAATGCGTCTTCATAGGATACCCTAAGGAAACCATTGGGTATACCTTCTACTTAAGATCCGAGGGCAAGATCTTTGTTGCCAAGAACGGATCCTTTTCGGAAAAGAGTTTCTCTCGAAAGAAGTAAGTGGGAGGAAAGTAGAACTCGATGAAGTACTACCTCTTGAGCGGGATAGTAGTGCAGCTCGGGAAAATGTTCTGTGATGCCTACACCAACTCAAGAGGAAAATAATGATGATGATCAAAGTACTTGGATCAAGTTGCTACTGAACTTCAGTGGGTCCAAAGGACACGTTCCGCACTGCAGTGGTACGGCAACCCTGTCACGGAAATCATGTTGTTAGACAATGGTGAACCTTGAACTATGAAGAAGCGATGGCGGGCCCAGATTCCAACAAATGGCTTGAAGCCATGCAATCCGAGATAGGATCCATGTATGAAAAGAAAGTATGGACTTTGACAGACTTGCCCGATGATCGGCGAACGATAGAAAACAAATGGATCTTTAAGAAGAAGACGGACGCGGATGGTAATGTCACCATCTATAAAGCTCGACTTGTCGCTAAGGGTTATCGACAAGTTCAAGGGATTGACTACGATGAGACTTTCTCTCCCGTAGCGAAGCTTAAGTCCGTCTGAATCATGTTAGCAATTGTCGCATACTATGATTATGAGATATGGCAGATGGACGTCAAAACAGCGTTCCTTAACGGTTATCTTAAGGAAGAGTTGTATATGATGCAGCCGGAGGGTTTTGTCGATCCTAAGAATGCTAACAAAGTATGCAAGCTCCAGCGATCCATTTATGGGCTGGTGCAAGCATCTCGAGTTGGAACATTCGCTTTGATGAGATGATCAAAGCGTTTGGGTTTATCTTGAGACTTATGGAGAAGCCTGCGTTTACAAGAAAGTGAGTGGGAGCTCTGTAGCATTTCTCATATTATATGTAGATGACATACTTTTGATGGGAAATGATATAGAACTTTTGGACAACATTAAGGCCTACTTGAATAAGAGTTTTTCAATGAAGGACCTTGGAGAAGCTGCTTATATATTAGGCATCAAGATCTATAGAGATAGATCGAGATGCCTCATAGGTCTTTCACAAAGCACATACCTTGATAAGATTTTGAAGAAGTTCAAAATGGATCAGTCCAAGAAAGGGTTCTTGCCTGTGCTGCAAGGTGTGAGATTGAGCTCGGCTCAATGCCCGACCACGGCAAAAGGTAAAGAAGAGATGAGCGTCATCCCTATGCCTCGCCATAGGATCTATTATGTATGTCATTGTGTACCAGACCTGATGTAAACCTTGCCGTAAGTTTGGTAGGAAGGTACCAAAGTAATCCCGCAAGGAACACCTGACAGCGGTCAAGAATATTCTGAAGTACGAAAAGGACAAAGGACATGTTTTCGTTTATGGAGGTGACGAAGAGCTCGTCATAAAGGGTTACGTCGACGCTAGCTTCGACACGATCCGATGACTCTAAGTCACAAACGGATCGTGTATATGTTGAATGGTGGAGCGAAGCTGGTGCAGCTGCAAGCGAAGCGTCGTGGCAGGATCTACATGTGAAGCGGAGTACATGGCAGCCTCGGAGGCAGCGCATGAAGCAATTTGGGTGAAGGAGTTCATCACCGACCTAGGAGTCATACCCAATGTGTCGGGGCCGATCAAACTCTTCTGTGACAACACTGGAGCTATTGCACTTGCCAAGGAGCCCAGGTTTCACAAGAAGACCAGGCACATCAAGCGTCGCTTCAACTCCATCCGTGAAAATGTTCAAGATGGAGACATAGAAATTTGCAAAGTGCATACGGATCTGAATGTCGCAGATCCGTTGACTAAACCTCTTCATGGGCAAAACATGATCAACACCAGAACTCTATGGGTGTTCGATTCATCACAATGTAACTAGATTATTGACTCTAGTGCAAGTGGAAGACTGTTGGAAATATGCCCTAGAGGCAATAATAAAAGGGTTATTATTATATTTCCTTGTTCGTGATAATTGTCTTTTATTCATGCTATAACTGTATTATCCGGAAATCGTGATACACGTGTGAATACATAGACCACAATATGTCCCTAGTGAGCCTCTACTTGACTAGCTCGTTGATCAATAAATAGTCATGGTTTCCTGACTATGGACATTAGATGTCATTGATAACGGGATCACATCATTAGGAGAATGATGTGATGGACAAGACCCAATCCTAAGCGTAGCACAAGATCGTGTAGTTCGTTTTGCTAGAGCTTTTCCAATGTCAAGTATCTCTTCCTTAGACCATGAGATCGTGTAACTCCCGGATACCGTACGATTGCTTTGGGTGTACCAAAGCGCCACAACGTAATCGGGTGACTATAAAGGTGCACTACTGGTATCTCCGAAAGTGTCATTGGGTTGACACGGATCGAGATCGGATTTGTCACTCCGTGTTACGGAGAGGTATCCTTGGGCCCACTCGGTAGTGCATCATCATAATGAGCTCAAAGTGACCAAGTGTGTGGTCACGGGATCATGCATTACAAGATCTGAGTAAAGTGACTTGCGGTAACGAGATTGAGCGAGGTATTGGGATACCGACGATCGAATCTCGGCAAGTAACATACCGATTGACAAAGGGAATTGTATACGGATTGTTTGAATCCTCGACATCGTGGTTCATCCGATGAGATCATCGAGGAGCATGTGGGAGCCAACATGGGTATCCAGATCCTGCTGTTGGTTATTGCCCGAGAGCCGTCTCGGTCATGTCACGTGTCTCCGAACCCGTAGGGTCTATACATAAGGTTCGGTGACGCTAGGGTTGTATGAATATGAGTATGCAGTATACCGAATGTTGTTCGAGTCCGGATGATATCCCGGACGCCACGAGGAGTTTCGGAATGGTCCGGAGGTAAAGAATTATATATAGGAAGTGGTATTTCGCCATCGGGAAAGTTTCGGGTCACCGGTATTGTCTGGGACCACCGGAAGGGTTCGGGGTCCACCGGTGGGGCCACCCATCCGGAGGGCCCCATGGGCTGAAGTGGGGAGGAACCAGCCCATAGTGGGCTGGCGCGCCTTGGCCCACCCTGCGCCTAGGGTTGAAACCCTAGGGTGGGGCGCCCACTGCCTTGGGGGCACTCCACCCCTTGGCCGCGCCCCCTTGGGAGATGGGATCCCCAGGGCGGCCCCCCCCAGGGCCTATATAAAGGGAAGGGGAGGGGCAGCCGCACTGAAGTTCCGCGCCTCCTCCCCCGCTACACCTCTTCCTCCTCCGTCACGAGCTTGGCGAAGCCCTGCCGGAATACTGCTGCTCCACCACCACCACGCCGTTGTGCTGTTGCTGGAGCCATCTTCTTCAACCTCTCCTTCCCCCTTGCTGGATCAAGAAGGAGGAGACGTCATCTGCTCCGTACGTGTGTTGAACGCAGAGGTGCCGTCCGTTCGGCACTCGGTCATCGGTGATTTGGATCACGGCGAGTACGACTCCATCATCCACGTTCTAGTGAACGCTTCCGCACGCGATCTACAAGTGGTATGTAGATGCAATCTCTCTCCCATGACTCGTTGCTTAGATGAACTCATAGATGGATCTTGGTGAAACCGTAGGAAAAATTTTAATTTTCTGCAACGTTCCCCAACACTACAATCGCTTGAATCAAGTGGGAGTTAATCTTCCAGATAAGATAGTGATTGACAGAGTTCTCTAGTCACTATCGCCAAGTTATCAGAACTTCGTGATGAACTATAATATGCAAGGGATAACGAAAAACGATTCCCGAGCTCTTCGCGACGCTGAAATCGGCGAAAGTAGAAATCAAGAAAGAGCATCAAGTGTTGATGGTTAACGACAACTAGTTTCAACAGAAAGGGCAAAGGGAAAGAAAGGGAACTTCAAGAAGAATAGCAAGCAAGTTGCCACTCCCAGGAAGAAGCCCAAAGCCAGACCCAAGCCTGAGACTGAGTGCTTTTACTGCAAAGGGACTGGTCACTGAAAGCGGAACTACCCCAAAAACTTGGCGGATAAGAAGGATGGCAAAGTGAAAGGTATATTTGATATACATGTTATTGATGTGTACCTTACTAATGCTCGTAGTAGCGCCTGGATATTTGATACTGGTTCTGTTGCTCATATTTGCAACTCAAAACAGGGGCTACGGGTTAAACAAAGATTGGCTAAGGACGAGGTGACGATGGGCGTCGGAAATGGTTCCAAGGTCGATGTGATCGCCGTCGGCACGCTACCTCTACATCTACCTTCGGGATTAGTTTTAGACCTGAATAATTGTTATTTGGTGCCAATGTTGAGCATGAACAATATATCTGGATCTTGTTTGATGTGAGACGGTTATTCATTTAAATCAGAGAATAATGGTTGTTCTATTTATATGAGTAATATCTTTTATGGTCATGCACCCTTGATGAGTGGTCTATTTTTTTTGAATCTCGATCGTAGTGATACACATATTTATAATATTGAAGCCAAAAGATGCAAAGTTAATAATGATAGTGCAACTTATTTGTGGCACTACCGTTTAGGTCATATTGGTGTAAGGCGCATGAAGAAACGTCATGCTGATGGGCTTTTGGAATCACTTGATGCTTGCAAACCATGCCTCATGGGCAAGATGACTAAGACTCCATTCTCCGAAATAATGGAGCGAGCTACTGACTTATTGGAAATAATACATACTGATGTATGCGGTCCGACGAGTGTTGAGGCTCGCGGCGGGTATCATTATTTTCTGACATTCACAGATGATTTGAGCAGATATGGGTATATCTACTTAAAGAAACATAAGTCTGAAACATTTGAAAAGTTCAAAGAATTTCAGAGTGAAGTGGAAAATCATCGTAACAAGAAAATAAAGTTTCTACGATCTGATCACGGAGGCGAATATTTGAGTTACGAGTTTGGTCTTCATTTGAAACAATGTGGAATAGTTTCGCAACTCACGCCACCTGGAACACCACAGCGTAATGGTGTGTCCGAACATCGTAACCGTACTTTATTAGATATGGTGCGATCTATGATGTCTCTTACCCATTTACCACTATCGTTTTGGGGTTATGCTTTAGAGACGGCTGCATTCACGTTAAATAGGGCACCATCTAAATTCGTTGAGACGACACCATATGAACTGCGGTTTAGCAAGAAACCTAAGACGTCGTTTCTTAAAGTTTGGGGTTGCGATGCTTATGTGAAAAAGCTTCAGCCTGATAAGCTCGAACCCAAATCGGAGAAATGTATCTTCATAGGATACCCAAAAGAAACTGTTGGGTACACCTTCTATCACAGATCCGAAGACAAGATATTTGTTGCTAAGAATGGATCCTTTCTAGAGAAGGAGTTTCTCTCGAAAGAAGTGAGTGGGAGGAAAGTAGAACTTGATGAGGTAGTTGTACCTTCTCTCGAATTGGAAAGTAGTTCATCACAGAAATCAGTTCCAGTGATGCCTACACCAATTAGTGAGGAAGCTAATGATGATGATCATGAAACTTCAGATCAAGTTACTACCGAACCTCGTAGGTCAACCAGAGTATGTTCCGCACCATAGTGGTACGGTAATCCTATTCTAGAAGTCATGTTACTAGACCATGACAAACCTACGAACTATGAGGAAGCAGTGATGAGCCCAGATTCCGCGAAATGGCTTGAGGCCATGAAATCTGAGATGGGATCCATGTATGAGAACAAAGTATAGACTTTGCTTGACTTGCCCGATGATCGACAAGCCATAGAGAATAAATGGATCTTCAAGAAGAAGACTGACGCTGATGGTAATGTTACTGTCTACAAAGCCCTACTTCTTACGAAAGGTTTTCAACAAGTTCAAGGAGTTGACTACGATAAGACCTTCTCACCTGTAGCGATGCTTAAGTGATCTGTCCGAATCATGTTAGCAATTGCCGCATTCTATGATTATGAAATTTGGCAAATGGACGTCAAAACTGCATTCCTTAATGGTTTCTTAAAGAAGAGTTGTATATGATGCAACCAGAAGGTTTTGTCGATCCTAAAGGTGCTAACAAAGTGTGCAAGCTCTAGCGATCCATTTATGGACTGGTGCAAGCCTCTCAGAGTTGGAATATACTCTTTGATAGTGTAATCAAAGCATATGGTTTTATACAGACTTTTGGAGAAGCCTGTATTTACAAGAAAGTGAGTGGGAGCTCTGTAGCATTTCCAATATTATATGTGGATGACATATTATTGATTGGAAATAACACAGAATTTCTGGATAGAATAAAAAGATATTTGAATAAGAATTTTTCAATGAAAGACCTCGGTGAAGCTGCTTATATATTGGGCATCAAGATCTATAGAGATAGACCAAGACGCTTAATTGGACTTTCACAAAGAACATACCTTGATAAAGTTTTGAAGAAGTTCAAAATGGATCAGTCAAAGAAAGGGTTCTTGCATGTGTTACAAGGTGTGAAGTTGAGTCAGACTCAATGCCCGACCACTGCAGAAGATAGAGAGAAAATGAAAGCCATTCCCTATGCTTCAGCCATAGGTTCTATCATGTATGCAATGTTGTGTACCAGACCTGATGTGTTCCGTGCTATAAGTTTAGCAGGGAGGTACCAAAGTAATCCAGGAGCGGATCACTGGACATCGGTCAAGAGCATCCTGAAATACCTGAAAAGGACTAAGGATATGTTTCTCGTTTATGGAGGTGAGAAAGAGCTTGTCGTAAATGGTTACGTCGATGCTAGCTTTGACATTGATCTAGATGACTCAAAGTCACAAGCCGGATACATATTTATATTGAATGGTGGAGCTGTCATTTGGTGCAGTTCCAAGCAGAGCGTCGTGGTGGGATCTACGTGTGAAGTGGATTACATAGCTACTTCAGAGGCAGCAAATGAAGGAGTCTGGATGAAGGAGTTCATATCCGATCTAGGTGTAATACCTAGTGCATCGGGTCCAATGAAAATATTTTGTGACAATACTGGAGCAATTGCCTTAGCGAAGGAATCCAGATTTCACAAAAGAACCAAACATATCAAGAAACGCTTCAACTCCATCCGCGATCAAGTCAAGGAGGGAGACATGGAGATTTGCAAAATACATACATATCTGAATGTTGCAGACCCATTGACTAAGCCTCTTCCACGAGCAAAACATGATCGTCACCAAGACTCCATGGGTGTTAGAATCATTACAATGTAATCTAGATTATTGACTCTAGTGCAAGTGGGAGACTGAAGGAAATATGCCCTAGAGGCAATAATAAAGTTGTTATTTATATTTCCTTATATCATGATAAATGTTTATTATTCATGCTAGAATTGTATTAACCAGAAACTTGATACATGTGTGAATACATAGACAAAACAAAGTGTCCCTAGTATGCATCTACTTGACTAGCTCGTTAATCAAAGATGGTTAAGTTTCCTGACCATAGACATGTGTTGTCATTTGATGAACGGGATCACATCATTAGGAGAATGATGTGATGGACAACACCCATCCATTAGCTTAGCATAATGATCGTTAAGTTTTATTGCTATTGCTTTCTTCATGACTTATACATATTCCTTTGACTATGAGATTATGCAATTCCCGAATACCAGAGGAACACCTTGTGTGCTATCAAACGTCACAACGTAACTGGGTGATTATAAAGATGCTCTACAGGTGTCTCTGAAGGTGTTTGTTGGGTTGGCATAGATCGAGATTAGGATTTGTCACTCAGAGTATCGGAGAGGTATCTCTTGGCCCTCTCGGTAATGCACATCATGATAAGCCATGCAAGCAATGTGACTAATGAGCTAGTTGCCGGATGATGCATTACGGAACGAGTAAAGAGACTTGCCAATAACGAGATTGAACTAGGTTTGAGGATACCGACGATCGAATCTCAGGCAAGTAACATACCGATGACAAAGGGAATTACGTATGTTGTCAGTGCGGTTTGACCGATAAAGATCTTCGTAGAATATGTAGGAACCAATATGAGCATCCAGGTTCCGCTATTGGTTATTGACCAAAGATGTGTCTCGGTCATGTCTACATAGTTCTCGAACCCGTAGGGTCCGCACGCTTAACGTTCGATGACGATTTGTATTATGAGTTATGTGTTTTGGTGACCGAAGATTTTTCAGAGTCCCGAATGAGATCACGGACATGACGAGGAGTCTCAAAATAGTCGAGAGGTAAAGATTGATATATTGGACAATGGTATTCGGACACCGGAATGGTTTCAGAATGGTTCGGGTATTTTTTTCAGAGTACCGAGGGGTTACCGGAACCCCCCGGGGAAAGTATTGGGCCTACATGTGCCATAGGGAGAGGGGAGGCAGCCCACAAGGGGTGGTCGCGCCCCCTCCCATAGGGAGTCCGAATTGGACCAGGGGAGGGGGCGCGCCCCCTTTCCTTCTCATCTTCCCTCTCCCTTCCCCTTTTCCCCTCCGTAAGAAAGGAAGGGGGACCCAATAGGACTTGGAGTCCTATTCGGTTTCCCGCCATGGCGTGCCCCCTCTAGGACGGCCACCTCCTTCCCTCCTCCTTTATATACGGGGGCTGGGGGCACCCCAAAGCACCATAATTGTTCTCTTAGCCGTGTGCGGTGCCCCCCTCCACAGTTTACTCCTCCGGTCATAGCGTCGTAGTGCTTAGGCGAAGCCCTATGCAGATCACATCACCATCACCGTCACCACGCCGTCGTGTTTACAAAACTCTCCCTTGACCCTCTGCTGGATCAAGAGTTCGAGGGACGTCATCGAGCTGAACGTGTGCTGAACTCGGAGGTGCCGTATGTTCGGTACTAAATCGGTTGGATCGTGAAGACGTTCGACTACGTCAACCGCGTTAACCTAACGCTTCTGCTTTCGGTCTATGAGGGTACGTGGACACACTCTCCCCCTCTCGTCGCTATGCATCTCCTAGATAGATCTTGTGTGATCGTAGTTTTTTTATTGAAATTGCATGCTACGTTCCCCAACAATTAAGCCACCCGTCGTTAAAGCCAAAGCAGCGCCCACCCAAGGGCATGTCTTGAGGACCGAAGGGAGATGTATGGGGAGCGAGGCGGCAACAGCCGTGAAGTGCTACCGACCGAGGGAGCAACAACGAGATAATGACACGAGCACCCAAAGCCATCCATGCAGACGCCCATCACGCTAGTGTAGAACTTCAACTCGTCAGCGCTCTTGCTGACACAATGAACAAGGTCATTTCGTAGATCCACCCAGACATGGCAACCGCCTTGGTTGGACTCATTCTAGAAACAGTGGCCAAACCTAGGATTTCAGCAAGGATGGAGGCAATCACACGTCTTGGGAATTATCCATTTTTGAACAAGTCGTTCTTACTCAGTGAGCTTCATCCCCTCACATGGAAGGGGAGTGTGGCCTATCACTGCGATCCGCATTCCGCTTGTAGATTCTAGTCAAGGTGGGGACTCAAGTCTGGATTTGTGATTGGATTGGTAGGGCTAGGAGATGGTGGAACGTCTTCCATGTGTTTTGTGCTATTTCGAAGATATGTTGGACTAGGTGATCAACCCGTGTTCTTTCTAGCTACCTTTTAGACTAGATGGTTTTTCCATTTAGAAATTTCATACAATTTTTTGTTGATATGCTTTGCATACTTAAAATCTTAGAAGTATCAGATCGTTGTAGAACTGTGTTGTTTCATACATCTGAACTTCTTAGGAAATGATTTATGGTTCTACACACTTCTAATATAAAGATGGTTTACACACATCTACAACTATTTAGGTAGAAAATGTAAAGATGTCTTCAAAATAACCCTCAGGAGTGTGCCACTTGGTTTGTACGTCAAAATGTATTGAAGTGATGTGCCCACTTCTCATAATCATCTATCACATCTAAGCCACCATGTGGCCGCTGGATCCGACAGTTCCCAACATATCCTTGCCCTCATAAAAGAGCGCTACCACAATAGCTGGCTACTACTGAATCTTGACTACCTAGAAGTTCATTGGGCTTCCTTTGGTCTGGTCGCTCTTTGGCGTGTGCATATGCTATCAGTTCCACTGCCAATAGGCAGGCTCCCGAGGTAACTACAGTCAACTGTCGATGTTACATCAATTTCCCTTGAAGATGATATGGGTAAAACTGTTGTTGCGCCCAAAGAAGATGGGCTCAACTGCCACTGTCTGATTGCACTCGTTAGCCGGTAGTCCTTTTCTCCTTAAGATTATGAGACACTTTTGCTTCACTGCCCCCCCCCCCCCTAAAGACATTGATGGCTGAGATCTCTCTATACCCTGTCATAATAAAGGGTAGGATAGTCTTTTCACCCGCTCCGAACGTGGCCTGCTCATGGCATGTTTTTTTTCTCTCGGCACACTAAGCCGTTTTTCACTTTCTTTCTAAAAGATAAAAAGAGTGCAAGTAACATGAATCAAACTCAAGACCTCTTGGTCTAAGGATGACCAAACTAACCAATTAGGACATTCTAATGACCATTGTTGAACCGGTCATTTTATCACTATTATCCTTTTTTACTTTTTCCTTTTTCTTTTCCAAAAATGCTCACACTTATAAATTTTGGTTCAAAATTTTAAAAATGTTAGTTTTTCCATAAAGTAAAAATATTCGCATTTAAAAAAATTGTACAGATATGTCAAAACTTATTCGTGTCTTTCAAAATTGCTCAGAATGTCATAACACAAACATATTCTAAAAAGAGCGAACACAACTTTGAACACAAACATTTTTTGAAAAACAGTACAAAATTTTACATTTCAAGTAAAAAAATCAGAAAATATGAAAAAAAAATGGAAACCAATTTATTTTGAATTTCCATGAGCATTTTTTTGTGTTTGTGTAGAAAAGAATTGAATACATGATTCCTAATTCGAAATAAATTTTGAAAGCACGAACTTTATATGAAAATGCAGAATTCTTGAAATCACAATAACTTGGAATGGTGCCTTCGAATGGTGATACAAGGCCCCACAAAAAACAGTTCTAAAATTTGAAATATTTTTGGAATACTAAAAAATGTTGTTGTTCTCAAATATTAAAAATTATAAAATGTTCTAGAATATCAAAAAGTGTTCCCATTTTTGTTTTTTTGTTCATAAATTTAATAATTTTTATGTTTTAAAAATGTCGATAAATTTTATAAAAATTAAGTGGTTTGCAATTAGTGTACAACATCAATATTTGGAAATTTATTAACAATTTTGGAAAATGTGTTCATGCTTATAAAATTTTCGAAATTCCAAAATTGTTGACATATTTCAAGAAATAATCGGGATATAAGAAATTGTTCACGTTGATTGATAATGACAGAAATTGCAAATAACAAAAGCCTTGCACTATCAGCCTACCTAAATTTTCATATATTATTTTTCCTTTTTATATTTTTTCTCATGCATGATATTTTAAAATTAAAAACATATTCGTGAATCTTTTTTTACAATTCTTTTAATTGTTTTTCACAATTTCTTTACAAGATCTGTTAAATTTTGGATTGGTCGAAATGTTTTTGCAAAAAGATTCACGAATTTGAGAAACTTTTACGAATAGGTAGATATTTTTTTACAGAATACACAAAAAAAATGTCAACACTGTGAACGCTTGGGCCTGCCCAAGAGCCTAGGCATTCGGTATAAACTGACAATTCAGTTTTTAGCATTCGTTTTATTTCCTTTTTAAAATCAGTTAGGAAAGCTAAAAACCATTAAAAAACAATACAAAATAGATAACAAAAGACAATACAGGTGGCCACAACATCAAAAACCGCTCCAGGTAGAGTCCGAAGACCGCACCGACCTACATGTGGCCCAGATATATGTAGCAAAGGCATGTGTGATTTTAAAATACCAAGCGCGCAACCTTGACGTGCCCCACAACCTTGGCGAGCTTGTGGTCCGCACGAGCCTCCGTTTGACCTAATTCTAAGCCTATATATTTTTTCTTTCCGAGAAAATATTAGAGAGAAAGATTTATTGCGTTTTACGATACGGAGCCGTCGCCACCTTCTGTTCTTCATCTGGAACCCTAATATAGAGTCCGTTCGAGTCTTCGGAGAGAAGGATTCATCGTCGTCGTCATCAGCAACCCTTCTCCATTAACAATTCCATGATCCTCACCATCGGGAGTGAGTAGTTCCTTTTGTAGGCTTGCTGGACGGTGACGGAGACTGATGAAATTTATTATGTAGTCGAGCTTGTTAGGGCTTGATCCTGAGTGTCCACTATGTTCCGAGGTAAATGTTTCTATGACGTTGCTATGCTTAATGCGTCACTAGGGCCTGAGTGCTATGATTTCACATCGAGACACGTATGCTTTTCATGATTATATATTTGTGATGTCAATCTTACCTACAAGTTGTATGCACATGTCATCGTTCTAGACCCCCAAGGTGACAATAATTGGGATATTGACGATGATGACTTTGACTTGAAGAGTTCATATATTCACTATGTGTTAATGCTTTATTCCGGTTTTTTATTAAAAGGAGTGTCTTAATTATCTTAGTTTTCATTAGGACTCCGCTGCCATGGAAGGGTAGGACAAAATATGTTACGCAAGTTTTTATCACAAGCACGTATAACGATATACGAAATACATGCGTACATATGATTGATGAATTGAAACTATTGTGTGTCGCTCTAGATTGTGAGTGTTACATATTGAATTTCATCCAAATATCCATCATTGATCTATTACCTACACTTTACTACTATTGTTATTTCTCAAGTTACTATTACTAATGTCGCTCTGCTTGTGACAAAACTGCTATTTCTGTTACTGTTAACATTACTTTTATTATCATATTATTGTGCTACTAATAAATTGCTGCAAGGAAGTGATTTTTAGGTGGTGGTTGAATCGACAACTCAACTGTTAATGCTTATAAATATTCTTTCGCTCTCCTTATGTCAATTCAATAAATTTGGCTGAAATACTACCCTCGAAGACTGTTACGATCCCCTATACTTGTGGGTCATCATGTTGGGGAACGTAGTAATTTCAAAAATTTTCCTACGATCACGCAAGACCATGGTGATGGCATAGCAACGAGAGGGGAGAGTGTCCGCCCACGCCCTCGTGAGACCGAAAGCGAAGCGTTATATTAACGCTGTTGATGTAGTCAGACGTCTTCACGATCCGACCGATCCAAGCACCGTTATCCGCACCTCCGAGTTCTTGGCACACGCTCAGCTCGATGACGATCCCCGAGCTCCGATCCAGCAAAGCGTCGGGAAGGAGTTCCACAAGACGACGGCGTGGTGACGATCTTGATGTTCTATCGTCGCAGGCTTCGCCTAAGCACCGCTACAATATGACCGAGGTGGAATATGGTGGAGGGGGCACCGCACACGGCTAAGGAACGATCCGTAGATCAACTTGTGTGTTCTAGGGTGCCCCCTGCCCCCGTATATAAAGGAGCAAGGGGAGGCCGGCCAGCCTTGGGGCGCACCAAGGGGGGGAGTCCTCCTCCTAGTAGGAGTAGGACTCCCTTCCTAGTCCTACTAGGAAGAGGGAAGGGAAAGGAAAGAGAGGGAGAGGAGAGGGAAGGGGGCTGCCCCTCCTAGTCCAATCGGACTCCCCATGGGGGGGCGCACCACCTCTGGTGCAGCCCTCTCTCTCCCTCTTGGCCCAATAAGGCCCATAACTTCCCGGGGTTCCGTAACCCCTCCGGCACTCCGTTTTCTCCGAAACTTCCGAACCTTTCCGTGTCCGAATATAACCATCCAATATATCAATCTTTATGTCTCGACCATTTCGAGACTCCTCGTCATGTCCGTGATCACATCCGGGACTCGAACTCCTTCGGTACATCAAAATACATAAACTCATAATAACCGTCATTGAAACCTTAAGCGTGCGGACCCTACGGTTCGAGAACTATGTAGACATGACCTAGAACTATTCTCGGTCAATAACCAATAGCGGAACCTGGATGCTCATATTGGTTCCTACATATTCTACTGAAGATCTTTATCGGTCAAACCGCATAACAACATACGTTGTTCCCTTTGTCATCGGTATGTTACTTTCCGAGATTCGATCGTCGGTATCCAATACCTAGTTTAATCTCGTATCGGAAAGTCTCTTTACTCGCTCCGTAATACATCATCTCACAACTAACTCTTTAGTTGCAATGCTTGCAAGGCTTTATGTGATGTGTATTACCGAGAAGGCCTAGAGATACCTCTCCGACAATCGGAGTGACAAAACCTAATCTCAAATACGCCAACCCAACAAGTACCTTTGGAGACACCTGTAGTACTCCTTTATAATCACCCGATTACGTTGTGACGCTTGGTAGTACCCAAAGTGTTCCTCCGTAAACGGAGTTGCATAATCTCATAGTTACAGGAACATGTATGGGTCATGAAGAAAGCATTAACATACTAAACGATCAAGTGTTAAGCTAACGGAATGGGTCATGTCAATCAGATCATTCAACTAATGATGTGACCTTGTTAATCAAACAACAACTCCTTGTTCATGGTTAGGAAACATAACCATCTTTGATTAACAAGCTAGTCAAGTAGAGGCATACTAGTGACATACTGTTTGTCTATATATTCACACATGTATTATGTTTCCGTTAATACAATTCTAGCATGAATAATAAACATTTATCATGATATAAGGAAATAAATAATAACTTTATTATTGCCTCTAGGGCATATTTCCTTCATCTCCCACTTGCACTAGAGTCAATAATCTAGATTACAAAGTAATGATCCTTACACCCATGGAGTCTTGGTGCTGATCATGTTTTGCTCGTGGAAGAGGCTTAGTCAACGGTCGCAACATTCAGATCCGTATGTATTTTGCAAATCTCTATGTCTCCCACTTGGACTTGGTCCCGAATGGAATTGAAGCGTCTCTTGATGTGCTTGGTCCTCTTGTGAAATCTGGATTCCTTTGCCAAGGCAATTGCACCAAGATTGTCACGAAGACCTTCATCGGTCCCGATGCACTAGGTATGACACCTAGATCGGAAATGAACTCTTTCATCCAGACTCCTTCATTTGCTGCTTCCAAGCAGCTATGTACTCCGCTTCACATGTAGATCCCGCCACGACGCTTTGTTTAGAACTGCACCAACCGACAGCTCCACCGCTTAATAAAAACACGATCCGGTTTGCGATTTAGAATCGTCCGGATCGTGTCAAAGCTTGCATCGACGTAACCATTTACGACTAGCTCTTTGTCACCTCCATATACGAGAAACATATCCTTAGTCCTTTTCGTATTTCGGGATGTTCTTGACCGCTGTCCAAAGGATCCACTCTGGATTACTTTGGTACCTTCCTGCCAAGCTTACAGCTAAGCATACGTCAGTCTGGTACACAGATTGCATACATGATAGAGCCTATGGCTGAAGCATAGGAACATCTTTCATTTCTCTCTATCTTCTGCATTGTGGTCGGGCATTGAGTCCGACTCAATCTTACACCTTGTAACACAGGTAAAAACCTTTCTTTGCCTGATCCATTTTGAACCTTTTCAAAACTTTATCAAGGTATGTGCTTTGTGAAAGTCCAATCAAGCGCCTTGATCTATCTCTATAGATCTTGATGCCTAATATGTAAGCAGCTTCACCGAGGTCTTTCATTGAAAAACTTTTATTCAAGTATCCTTTTATGCTATCCAGAAATTTATATCATTTCCAATCAATAATATGTCGTCCACATATAATATTAGAAATGCTCTGAGCTCCCACTCACTTTCTTGTAAATACAAGCTTCTCCAAAAGTCTCAGATAAACCCATATGCTTTGATCACACTATCAAAGCGCTTATTCCAACTCCGAGAGGCTTGCACGCACCATAAATTGATCGTTGGAGCTTGCACACTTTGTTAGCACCTTTTGGATCGACAAAACCTTCTGGTTGTATCATATACAACTCTTCTTCTAGAAATCCATTCAAGAATGCAGTTTTACATCCATTTGCCAAATTTCATAATCATAAATGCGGCAATTGCTAACATGATTCGGACGGACTTAAGCATCGCCACGGGTGAGAAAGTCTCATCGTAGTCAACCCCTTGAACTTGTCGAAAACCTTTTGCAACAAGTCGAGCTTTGTAGATAGTTACATTACCATCAGCGTCAGTCTTCTTCTTAAAATCCATTTATTCTCAATAGCTTGCCGATCATCGGGCAAGTCTACCAAAGTCCATACTTTGTTCTCATACATGGATCCCATCTCAGATTTCATGGCTTCAAGCCATTTTGTGGAATCTGGGCTCACCATCGCTTCTTCATAGTTCGAGGTTCATCATGATCTAGTAGCATGACTTCCGAATAGGATTACCGTACCACTCGGTGCGGATTTTGTTCTGGTTGATCTCTGAAGTTCAAGGACAACTTGATCTGAAGTTTCATGATCTTTATCATTATCTTCCTCACTAACTGGTGTAGGTGTTACGTAAACTGATTTCGTGATTTAACTACTTTCCAATAAGGGAGCTGGTACTATCACCTCATCAAGTTCCACTTTCCTCCCACTCACTTCTTTCGAGAGAAACTCCTTCTCTAGAAAGGATCCATTTTTAGCAACGAATGTTTTGCCTTCGGATCTGTGATAGAAGGTGTACCCAATTGTCTCCTTTGGGTATCCTATGAAGACACATTTTTCCGATTTGGGTTCAAGCTTATCAGGTTGAAGTTTCTTCACATAAGCATCGCAACCCCAAACTTTCGTAAACGACAACTTTGGTTTCTTGCTAAACCATAGTTCATAAGGCGCCGTCTCAACGGATTTTGACGGTGTCCTATTTAACGTGAATGCGGCCGCCTCAAGAGCATAACCCCAAAATGATAGCGGTAAATCTGAAGAGACATCATAGATCGCACCATATCCAAAGAAAGTGCGACACGACGCTCGGACACACCATTGCGCTGTGGTGTTCCGGTGGCGGAGTTGCTAAACTATTCCGCTTTGTTTCAAATGTAGACCAAACTCAGAACTCAAATATTCGCCTCCACGATCAGATCGTAGAAACTTTATTTTCTTATTACGATGATTTTCAACTTCACTCTGAAATTCTTTGAACTTTTCAAATGTTTCAGACTTATGTTTCATTAAGTAGATATACCCATATCTGCTCAAATCATCTGTGAAGGTGAGAAAATAACGATATCCGCCATTTAGCTTCAACATTCATTGGACCACATACATCCGTATGTATGATTTCCAATAAATCTGTTGCTCTCTCCATAGTACCGAGAACGGTGTTTTAGTCATCTTGCCCATGAGGCACGGTTCGCAAGTGCCAAGTGATTCATAATCAAGTGACTCCAAAAGTCCATCAAGATGGAGTTTCTTCATGCGTTTTACACCGATATGACCTAAACGGCATTGCCACAAATAAGTTGCACTATCATTATCAACTCTGCATCTTTTGGTTTCAACATTATGAATATGTGTATCACTACTATCGAGATTCATTAAAATAGACCACTCTTCAAGGGTGCATGACCATAAAAGATATTATTCATATAAATAGAACAACCATTATTCTCTCGATTTAAATGAATAACCGTCTCGCATCAAACAAGATCCAGATATAATGTTCATGCTCAACGCGGCACCAAATAACAATTATTCAGGTCTAAAACTAATCCCGAAGGTAGATGTAGAGGTAGCGTGCCGACTGCGATCACATCGACTTTGGAACCGCTTCCCACGCGCATCGTCACCTCGTCCTTTGCCGTGTTCGCAATCCGTAGTTCCTGCTTTGAGTTGCAAATATTAGCAATGTAACCAGTATCAAATACCTGTGTACTATCTGCGAGCTCTAGTAAGGTACACATCAATAACAAGTATATCACATATACCTTTGTTCACTTTGCCATCCTTCTTATCCGCCAAATACTTGGGGCAGTTCCGCTTCAAAGGACCAGTCTCGCTTTAAGAGAAGCACTCGGTTTGTGCTTAGGTCCGACTTGGGTTTCTTCTCCGATCAAGCAACTTGTTTGCTGTTCTTCTTGAAGTTCCCTTCTTCTTCCCTTTGCCTTTCTTCTTGAAACTAGTGGTCTTATTGACCATCAACACTTGATGCTCCTTTTGATTTCTACCTCCGCAGCTTTTAGCATTGCGAAGAGCTCGTGCATAGTCTTTACTAACCCTTGCATATTATAGTTCATCACGAAGCCTTTGTAGCTTGGTGGCGTGATTGAAGAATTTGTCAATGACACAATCATCCGGAAGATTAACTCCCAGTTGATTCAAGTGATTGTAATACCCGGACATTTTGAGTATGTGCTCACCGACGTAACTATTCTCCTCCATCTTGCAGCTATAGAACTTATTGGAGACTTCATATCTCTCAATCCGGGCATTCTGTTGAAATATCAACTTCAACTCTGGAACATCTCATATGCTCCATGACGCTCAAAACGTCGTTGAAGACCCGGTTCTAAGCCGTAGCATGGCACATTGAACTATAGAGTAGTCATCAGCTCGCTTTGCGGACGCTCACAACTTCGCTCAAGATTCGCAGCAGAGCTCGTCACCCAGCGGTGCTTCCGGGACGTAACTTTTACGTGCAGCAATGAGGATTATCCTCGAGTTACGGACCCAGTCCGTAATTGCTACCATCATCTTTCAACTTTGCTTTCTCAAGGAACGCATTAAAATTCAACGGAACAACAGCACGAGCCATCTATCTACAGTAAACATAGACAAGCAAAATACTATCAGGTACTAAGTTCATGATAAATTTAAGTTCAATTAATCATATTATTAAAGAACTCCCACTTAGACAGACATCTCTCTAGTTATCTAAGTGATCACGTGATCCAAATCAACTAAACCATAACCGATCATCACGTGAGATGGAGTAGTTTTCAATGGTGAACATCTTATGTTGATCATATCGCTATATGATTCACGCTCGACCTTTCGGTCTCCGTGTTCCGAGGCCATATCTGATATGCTAGGCTCGTCAAGTATAACCTGAGTATTCTGCGTGTGCAAAACTGGCTTGCACCCGTTGTAGATGGACGAGAGCTTATCACACCCGATCATCACGTGGTGTCTCGCACGATTTAACTTTGGCAACGGTGCATACTCGTGGAGAACACTACTTGATAATTTTTAGTGAGAGATCATCTTATAATGCTACCGTCAATCAAAGCAAGATAAGATGCATAAAGGATAAACATCACATGCAATCAATATAAGTGATATGATATGGCCATCATCATCTTGTGCTTGTGATCTCCATCTCAAGCACCGTCATGATCACCATCGCCACCGGCGCGACACCTTGATCTCCATCGTAGCATCGTTGTCGTCTCGCCAACTATTGCTTCTACGACTATCGCTACCGCTTAGTGATAAAGTAAAGCAATTACATGGCGTTTGCATTTCATACAATAAAGCGACAACCATATGGCTCCTGCCATTGCCGATAACTCGGTTACAAAACATGATCATCTCATACAATAAAATATAGCATCACGCCTTGACCATATCACATCACAACATGCCCTGCAAAACAAGTTAGACGTCCTCTACTTTGTTGTTGCAAGTTTTACGTGGCTGCTACGGGCTGAGCAAGAACCGTTCTTACCACGCATCAAAACCACAACGATATTTCGTCAAATAGACTCCGTTTAACCTTCTCAAGGACGGGCGAGCCACACTCAGTTCAACTAAAGTGAGAGAGACAGACACCCGCCGGTCACCTTTAAGCAACGAGTGCTCACAGCGGTGAAACCAGTCTCGCGTAAGCGTCACGCGTAATGTCGGTCCGGGCCGCTTCATCTCACAATACCGCTGAACCAAAGTATGACATGCTGGTAGGTAGTATGACTTGTATCGCCCACAACTCACTTGTGTTCTACTCGTGCATATGACATCAACGCATAAAACCAGGCTCGGATGCCTTTGTTGGGGAACGAGTAATTTCAAAAATTTTCCTACGATCACGCAAGACCATGGTGATGGCATAGCAACGAGAGGGAGAGTGTCCGCCCACGCACTCGTGAGACCGAAAGCGGAAGCGTTATATTAACGCTGTTGATGTAGTCGACGTCTTCACGATCCGACCGATCCAAGCACCGCATCCGCACCTCCGAGTTCTTGGCACACGCTCAGCTCGATGACGATCCCCGAGCTCCGATCCAGCAAAGCGTCGGGAAGGAGTTCCACAAGACGACGGCGTGGGACGATCTTGATGTTCTACCGTCGCAGGGCTTCGCCTAAGCACCGCTACAATATGACCGAGGTGGAATATGGTGGAGGGGGCACCGACACGGCTAAGGAACGATCCGTAGATCAACTTGTGTGTTCTAGGGTGCCCCCCCCCCGTATATAAAGGAGCAAGGGGAGGGCCGGCCAGCCTTGGGGCGCAGGAGGGGGGAGTCCTCCTCCTAGTAGGAGTAGGACTCCCTTTCCTAGTCCTACTAGGAAGAGGGAAGGGAAAGGAAAGAGAGGGAGAGGAGAGGGAAAGGGGGCTGCCCCTCCTAGTCCAATTCGGACTCCCCATGGAGGGGGGCGCACCACCTCCTGGTGCAGCCCTCTCTCTCCCTCTTGGCCCAATAAGGCCCATAACTTCCCGGGGTTCCGTAACCCTCCGGCACTCCGGTTTTCTCCGAAACTTCCGAACCTTTCCGTGTCCGAATATAACCATCCAATATATCAATCTTTATGTCTCGACCATTTCGAGACTCCTCGTCATGTCCGTGATCACATCCGGGACTCGAACTCCTTGGTACATCAAAATACATAAACTCATAATAACCGTCATTGAAACCTTAAGCGTGCGGACCCTACGGTTCGAGAACTATGTAGACATGACCTAGAACTATTCTCGGTCAATAACCAATAGCGGAACCTGGATGCTCATATTGGTTCCTACATATTCTACGAAGATCTTTATCGGTCAAACCGCATAACAACATACGTTGTTCCCTTTGTCATCGGTATGTTACTTTCCGAGATTCGATCGTCGGTATCCAATACCTAGTTTAATCTCGTTCGCTATCGAAAGTCTCTTTACTCGTTCCGTAATACATCATCTCACAACTAACTCTTTAGTTGCAATGCTTGCAAGGCTTTATGTGATGTGTATTACCGAGAAGGCCTAGAGATACCTCTCCGACAATCGGAGTGACAAAACCTAATCTCAAATACGCCAACCCAACAAGTACCTTTGGAGACACCTGTAGTACTCCTTTATAATCACCCGATTACGTTGTGACGTTTGGTAGTACCAAAGTGTTCCTCCGTAAACGGAGTTGCATAATCTCATAGTTACAGGAACATGTATGGGTCATGAAGAAAGCATTAACATACTAAACGATCAAGTGTTAAGCTAACGGAATGGGTCATGTCAATCAGATCATTCAACTAATGATGTGACCTTGTTAATCAAACAACAACTCCTTGTTCATGGTTAGGAAACATAACCATCTTTGATTAACAAGCTAGTCAAGTAGAGGCATACTAGTGACATACTGTTTGTCTATATATTCACACATGTATTATGTTTCCGGTTAATACAATTCTAGCATGAATAATAAACATTTATCATGATATAAGGAAATAAATAATAACTTTATTATTGCCTCTAGGGCATATTTCCTTCACATCATTCATCACCAGTCCGGGGATTGACGAGTATGTTCACAGTGGAACTGCAGTGATCTTAACATTTCGCGATGAGCAAGTGAGGAACATGCCTGGATGCCCACGCACAGGACATGCAACACGGTCGTTCCACCCGCAACATTGTCCGGTAAATATGGAAATCGCCGTGGGGAGGCATCACGGGACTATGTAATCAACATCAACACCGCCATCAATCATCGAGGGCCGACGGCCTGGAACCCTACCACGGATGTCTATCGCCTCTGGCCATGCCATCAGCACAGTAGCCTCTCCACTAGGAGGAACAACAGTGAATATATCCCCCGATTCCCACTAGGAGGAACAACAGTGAATATAAACATGCGAAAGATGGAGCAGTTCGCAAGATCCCCACCCCTCCTGTTATGGCCGGACCCTGGCTAGGCCTTCAGAAGTGCTCGGAGGTGCTACTTGGTCGTGATCTCGTCTAGTTTCCTCGCCTATTGGGTGTAGCTCCTGCTGAACCTGTTCTGAACTTCATTTGAGTTAGTGGCTGGTGTCGGCTGGGCACGGTCCTTTCTTTCTGCCGGAGCAGCGCGTGTGCTGTTTATCCCCCCGCGTGCTTGTAACTGAATATGGATTTCGTGTGGTTTCATTTGGTAATGCAAATGGAACCGGGGCTTTGAGCCCTTTTTCTCTAAAAAAAAGCCACCGCCATTCCTCACCGGGGCGCATATATTCTATTGGGGCTCTTACGGCGACACCAATCAATTCCACCGGCACAACCATCGGCCATGTCGGTGTCATAAGGTCGGATCCCAACCACAATTGACTACTTTCAGGACGCGACCAATCCTCATGCCAGCTAAGCTGAACCAAGACCAAACATAAACCCACTGGGAAGAATTGAGAGGAATGAGCAACACACTGCGCCAGGAATAACCGTGGCAGGAAAGAACAAAAGAAGAAGACGCGAAAAGCTACAGATACAAAGAAGAAAGACGAGGTACGGCGAGCGGCAAAAAGTAGATCAAGAAAAAGCAAGAGCGAAGCCAGGTACGAACATCGGTTAGCTAGGGAAATCAACATCATGGACACCAGTGAAGCAAACAAGAGCAAACGACAGGTATCAACAATTAAGCGAGAGGAATCCAGCATAATAAAAAGGTGCAAGAAGCCCACGATGTGTAAATCGTTTGGGTGCAATGCGAGACGGCGGATGCAAACAGAATTCATCAGTAATAAGAAGACGAAGAATCCCGTTGAACAGCACCCCACGCACAACACAAACCAACATAAAGAGACAACAACAAAAAACACTCAAAACAGCACCAACGAGACACTAACCGACCAAACCAAAAACAGGGACAGCCAAAAGACCAAAGTGAGATGCCACGACGAGCAAACCAATGTACAGTTCGAGTAGACAAAGTTCAGTCTGGGCATACACAAACAAACCCAGCCCACCAAGCCCTTGACAACCCTAGACGTCAAGACCGAACATGGTACACCCCATGTTGGGCGCTCTTGTGTGCCTGGCACACTTGAGAGAAAGAGACCGTCATGGAGCAAATGACAGTAGCCGCCAGCCGGCTAGCCCTAGCAACGTACAATAGCCGAGCACAGGAAAACACACTAGTCGGCTGGGACACGTGAAGGCAAAAGTCTGGGCATTCAAAGCCCGGGTGAAGGTCGAGGCGCGTGCACATCTTGTCTTGCCTCGCGCGATGCTGACAAGGTGACCTGTCCTCCCCATTACAAGCAGGGCACCACACATGGCGGGCACATTCGGGCACGGCCGAAATCACCACATGATGGTGGCATCAGCCGCACCCTCGTCCACCTGTCAAGGACCCGTAAGGCAGGCCACCCAGGTGCGCACCGTCCGTGTAGATCGAACGACACGGAAAGCTCCAGGGACGTAACCGCGAGAGGCCAGCGTGAAACAGATGGCACGGAGGGCCTTCTTGAAGAACCGGTCTCTGCCACCAGTCGGATGGTGCGACGCACGCCCTGCTTATCGCGACCGAACCAGCCAACCGCGGGCGCGACTATGCCAACAAGTGGGTCCGACAGGGCCATCATGCGCGGGTCAGCGCACGAGCCGCTGCACGCGAGTGCGCCAAAAACACCACATGACAGTGGCCTCGCATGTGCCTATTGTCCACCCGTCATGGACTTTCGAGGCAGGCCGCCCGGGTGTGTGCCATCCGGGTAGATCGAATGACGCGGAGAGCCCACGAGAGGCCCCCACGGCACGCCACCTAAAAACAGACGGCTTGGAGGACACTCTTGCTGCCGAAGCCCCCGAGGAGGCGGATACTCCGGCATCCTTTATAGGCGCAATGGGCTTGGGCCTCCTTGATTCTTTATTGGGTTTTGTCTCCATGGCCTACCGATGGGTGATAACCGCATCACGCCATGCCGCTGTTGCCGACATCCACCATGGGGCTGCGAATCCCTATTCGGCATGTAGGACACTGGTTAGTAACTTGGCGCGTACCCCCCGCTCCCGCTACATATACATTTTGGGTCGGCCCAACTAGCTCCTTTCTGGTTTCCCTTTCTTTCCTTTCGGTTTTTTCCTGCCTTTTCATTTTTTCATTTCCTTTTTTTGGTTTTCATGTTTTTTCATGATAGTTTTTCTTTTCTTTTTATTTTTCATGTTCCTTTTTTCAATTTTCTTTCTTGTTTCCCATTTTCCATTTTGTGAATATATTTTCGAATTCATGAACTTATTTTTGAATGTTAACAATTTTCAATTTCACAAACATTGTTTTATGAAATTGTGAACATTTTTAAAATTTGGGAACATTCGTTTGCTCGCGAACATTTTTTATATTCGCAAACAATTTTTTTCGAATTGTGAACATATTTACGAACCGGGGAACATTTTTGAATCAACTAATATTTTTTAAAATTTGGGAAAATTGTTTGAAATTCATAAACATTTTTGTTTGACGAACCTATTTTTCGAAATGCATGAGAAATTTTCTAAATTAATGTTTTTTTTAATTCAAAATCATTTCTTATTTTTGTGAACATCTTTAAAAAGTCAGGAGCATTTTGAATTTATGTACATTTTGTTTCAAATTCATTAACATTTTTTACTTCATGAACATTTTTTCAGAATGATGAACATTTTTGAATCCATGAAACGTTTATCATTTCTTGAACTTTTTTCAAAATTCATTTTTTTTTGAAATTTGGAACTTTTTAAAAATCCCGAATTATTTTAAAGAAGATAAAAGCAAAAACATGATAGGAAAAAACAAAAAATGTAAAAAATCAAAATGGAATTTGTTTTATTTATCGAAAAAGGGTTTCCCCGCTTTGTATACAAAGCAACCAACTGAACCATACAGGGATAGGTGCTGGGGAGGGATAGGTGCTGGGGCGGAAGCAGCACAGTCACGCCCATAAGAAACGACAGAGAAAGAGCAAAAGAAACAAATGCCGACCACGGCGGATCAACAAAACGAAGAAGCCTCGCGATCGCTGCGCCCACCGGGATCTTCCACTAGGCTCCAAGACTCCGAAGCACCGGCACCTATCAACACCTCCAAGAAGGATTGCGACGATGACGACGCAGCTGCCAAGGGTTCGCCCGGTATATGACGAGGCGAAAGGAAGGGTAGCCCCCGACACCCTCCCGGAAGGTCAGGTGGTACCCACAGGCGCCACCGCGCCGGTGTCGGTCACGCCGACAGGGGTTTCCCCCGTTCCCAACCCGCACCTCGGGCGCTCCGGATCCAGCCACCAAACCAACCATCACCCTGCGCCAACGCGGTCATGAGGCCCCCACGCCGTCTCACCACGGCACCGGAAAGTGAGGACAGCGTGGCGAAAACTCAGAGCCGGGACTAGGGCATCATCACCGTCAGCAATTTGTTTTTTTTTTTTTGCAATGAGAGCTTTGTTACTTAGGTATTTCTTTTACAAGGAACTGAACTGCTGAATTTTCTGTGCGCAGTGGCTGCATGGCTTTGTACCACCAGTCGCGCGGTACCACCTCAATTGCTGGAGAGTCCTTAACCTTTTTGCGAGATTTAGGATACGTTTCATGGATGGGATCGGTTGCAATGACGAAAAGCATTGGAAAATGTGGGCCTCCCTGGCCCGTAGTTTCCCGCCCATGCTTGTTAATTGGGTCGCAGGTGCAATTACAGCTGCGCGGTGTTTTTTGGATACATTCGTGCATGTAAACATGAAGCAGCTTCAAAGCAAACAAACAAAAAAATAGAATTGAAAACAAACAAAATTTGATCAATCAACATAGTGAAGCCAGCCAGCTGCATCTTTTTCTTTTTTTGAGGCAAAAGCCAGCTGCATCTGCATCGTCTCCTCCGCTTTGTGCCGTTGAGCATTCTCAGAGTCTTCCTAGATTGGGACTTCGGCAGGCTTGCTGCTGGGCTGCACGGTACACAAAACAACTTCTTTTTATTTTTTACAGGATACACCAAAAACGACTTACATACCACCTGTCCACCTGATGGTCCTGATCAGAAATAAAAACTGATCAGAACTGTCACTGGCGGCATGAAACTGAAAGCTAAAGCCAGCAGCGTATTGCGCCTTCTTCCCAGCGAAAGCGACCTAGTAAAAAGGTAGTAACAACTCATCTTTTGAGGAGGTAACCCCGGCAGTCGATTTCGGTTCCCATGAGACCCGGGTGCCACAGCGTTTTTACCCAGATCAACAGGTACAAATATTTTGTTATTGTGTTGCATGATGTACTTTCTTCATCTGAAAAAATTTGTCCCTCAAATGAATGTATCTAGCACCAAGTTAGTGCTAGATAGGGGGATCGCCCCGCCCGTGGAGCCGGTGAGTACCCCTGGCATGCGGTCGGGGGTGGATGGGGATCGGAGGCAGGTGGCCCTTGGTTCCCCATCATTTGACTCGGCGCCATCTTTAGGTCGTGGAGACCAGTCGAGTGTTCGGGGAGTGACAGGCGGTCACTCTCCGGGCAACTTCACACGGGACGAGGTTATTCAGTTCGGCGGGATTTCGGACCAGGCGTCTGAAGGCCGACGGTTGAGTTCTCGTCTTCAGGGCCGTCCGGACGTGGACGACATACAGCAGCGCTGCGCCATGAGGGCGGCCAAGCTTCGTGACATTCAGGTCACTACTGGTATGTCCGTCAATACGTCGAATACTATCTTGCATTTTTCGAATGATGAGATTGTTGATAATGCAAACCAATTAGGAATTTCACTTGGTAGTAATGAGGGTGAAGTTTCTAATTCCATAAATGATTTGCTTGATTTAGAAGCCGAGAGGGCTTTAGAAATGATTCGTAACTTAGCTGCCGTCAAACCCATGAACGATTCCGAGATTGATGCTTTGGGAGTCCGGGTGCTCGATAATTTTTGTGATGATCTCGTGCCTCCCCTCCAAGAGCCGGAGGAGGAGGACGAGATTGTCGACATGGATGTAGTTAGACCCTCAGAAACGGGGAGAGAGGATCGGGTGGGTACGAAGACCAGCCCTAAGCGCAAGTGGAAGCGCAAGATATATCCGATGTCCGCGGTACGTAGGAGTGCTAGGATCCGCACGGCTAAAAAATTCCATGATGAGATATGAGAGGAATCTTTTGAAATAGCAGAGGTCTTAAGGACTTGGCTAAAAGGAGGTTCCTTGCTGAGGCATCCATCGAGCATAGATTGGACTTTATTGCATTGTCGGAAACTGGTAGGGCAAATTTCTCACCACAATTTCTCAACACTTTATCGGGGGGTATTGAGTTTGACTGGCATTGTCTGCCACCGAGAGGAAGGTCGGGAGGGATCTTGCTTGGTGTTAGATGCGACTCTCTCGAAGTTCGAAGTGTGATCATGGGAGATTTTGCTGTTAAGTTCAGGGTGCGGTCTAAAGTTGACGGATTTGATTGGGCTCTGGTGGCGGTATATGGTGCCGCGCAGGCAGAATTCAAACCGGACTTTTTGGCCGATCTTGTTAGAGTCTCATGGGTCGAGCAACTCCCCATTCTGGTTGGGGGAGACTTCAACATTATTAGGAGACGTGATGAAAAGAATAATGATAATTTCGACGGGAGATGGTCATTTATGTTTAACACTATTATTGAAAGATTGGATTTGAGAGAGATTGAGCTTTCAGGTAGGAAGTTCACATGGGCTAACGCTTTGCCAAATCCAACGTTCGAGAAGTTGGATCGGGTACTTGCTAGTGTCGAATGGGAACAGAAGTTTCCCTTTGTAACAGTTCAGGCTCTCTCTCGCGGGATTTCTGATCACACGCCTCTTTTGCTTGACTCTGGTGGGGCTACCTACTCGGGCAACAAGAATTTGTTCTCATTCGAGCTTGCGTGGTTCGAAAGAGAAGGCTTCCTGGATCTTGTAGCCAGAGAGTGGGCTAAGGATGCAGGCAGTAGAAATGCGCTTGAGCGCTGGCAGAATAAGATTAGGCATCTGAGAAGTTTCCTACGTGGGTGGGCTAAACATCTTAGTGGAATTTATAAGGTTGAGAAGGAACGGCTCCTTACCCTTATTCAGGCCTTAATTGTAAAAGCAGAAACCACGGTTTTGCCAGCTACCGAGCTCCATACCAAGCTTGACGCTGAGATGAGGTTGAAAGAGCTACTTCGTGAAGAAGAATTAAAGTGGGCACTGTGAGCCAAGGTGCGAAAAGTGGTCCAGGGGGACGCGAACACTCAATTCTTCCACATGATTGCCAATGGCAAACATAGGAAGAAGAGAATCTTCCAGCTAGAACAAGATGAGGGTACAATTATCGGTCAGGATAACATGAAACTTTATATTACTGAGTACTACAAACGTTTGTTTGGACCACCAGAGGAGAACTGTGTGTCGCTGGATGAGTCTAGGGTCCAAGATGTACCTCAACTTACTGCTGTGGAGAACGATATCTTAACTGCCCCTTTCTCGGAAAAAGAGGTTTTTGAGGCCATTTCCAAGATGAAATATAATAAGACACCTGGTCCGGATGGTTTCCCGGGTGAGTTTTATAAGAAGTGCTGGCATATTATTAAAGGGGACCTGATGCCGATGTTCCATGATTTGTTCTCGGGACATTTGCAGCTTTTCCAACTAAATTTTGGAACAATAACCCTGCTCCCTAAGAAAACAGAGGCCGTGAGAATCGAGCAATTTCGGCCTATCTGTCTTCTGAATGTTAGTTTCAAAATCTTTACCAAAGTTGGGACGATTAGGCTCACACAGATTGCACACGCTGTTGTGCAGCCTTCTCAAACGGCTTTCATGCCGGACAGGAACATCCTGGAAGGGGTTGTGGTCCTTCATGAAACGCTCCATGAGATTCACACGAAAAAACTGGATGGTGTTATTTTCAAAGTGGATTTCGAGAAGGCTTATGATAAAGTCAAATGGCCGTTCCTTCAACAGGCCTTACGCATGAAGGGCTTTGATGAAGCTTGGCGACGCCAGGTGGAAGCTTTCACGTAAAAAGGGAGTGTTGGAATTAAAGTAAATGACGACATAGGTCACTATTTCCAAACACACAAGGGCCTGAGACAAGGCGATCCTATGTCGCCAATTTTGTTCAATATTGTGGTTGATATGTTGGCGATCCTGATTGGGAGGGCCAAGGAGGCCGGTCAGGTGGATGGCTTGGTGCCTCATCTAGTTGATGGTGGTCTGTCCATTCTCCAATACGCTGATGATACAATCATTTTCATGGAACACGATTTGGCAAAAGCGAGAAACATGAAGTTAGTGTTATGCTTATTTGAACAATTGATGGGGCTTAAGATTAATTTCCATAAAAGCGAGCTGTTCTGCTTTGGTAGAGCCAAAGACGAACAAGAGGCTTATAGACAATTGTTTAGTTGTGAAGTTGGGGCTTTACCTTTCACGTATCTTGGTATTCCCATTCACCATCGTAAGCTAACAAACAGCGAGTGGAAGTGCATCGAGGATCGGTTTGAGAAGAAACTGAGTTGCTGGAAAGGAAAACTCATGTCTTATGGAGGCCGGTTGATTCTTATTAACTCGGTGCTCACGAGTTTACCTATGTTCCTCTTATCCTTCTTTGAGGTCCCAGTTGGGGTTAGGAAAAGGCTGGACTTCTATCGCTCTCGATTCTTTTGGCAGAGTGATGAGCTTAAGAGGAAGTACAGACTTGCCAAATGGGATATTATCTGTCGACCAAAGGAACAGGGGGGCCTTGGTATTGAAAATCTTGAAGTCAAGAATAGATGCTTGCTCAGTAAGTGGTTGTTTAAGTTGTCTTATGAGACGGAGGCAACGTGGGCGCAGATTTTACGTAGTAAATATTTGCAGTCCAAGACCCTATCCCGTGTCACTCTGAGACCAACAGATTCGCCGTTCGAAGGGGCTCATGAGAATCAAAGCTGCCTTCTTTAATGAGCGAGGTGTATTATCGGTGATGGTAACAACACGCGATTCTGGGAGGACACGTGGCTTGGCGATTCGCCATTGGCGACCCAGTATCCGTCCCTATATCGTATTGTTCAGCGTCGTGAGGCTCTTGTTGCCATGGTTATGCAGTCCGTTCCTCTAAACATTCAGTTCAGGAGGGTGCTTGTGGGTGATCGATGGGAAGCATGGCTTCACTTAGTCCATAGACTGATGGAGGTTCAGTTAACTCCTCAGCCCGATCAGTTATGTTGGAAGCTTACTAGATCTGGAGAGTTCACAGTTAAATCGATGTATATTGATATCATTAATTCTCTGTGATTCCCAGTTCCAAAGAGGTTTGAAAGTTAAGGTTCCTTTGAAGATTAAAGTGTTTATGTGGTTTGTGCATAAACAAGTAATCTTAACAAAGGACAATTTAGTTAAGCGTAACTGGACAGGTTCTACTAGGTGTAGTTTCTGTGATCGGGACGAGACTATTAAGCATCTCTTTTTTGACTGCCCGTTGGCACGAGGGTTGTGGCGCTCTGTGCAAATTGCCTTTAACATTACTCCTCCGACTTCGGTCAACACGTTATTCGGGGCATGGCTTGCTGGGATAGAGTCCGAAACAGCTAGACACATTCGTGTAGGAGTATGTGCGTTGTTATGGGCAATTTGGAATTGCAGAAATGATTTGGCTTTTAACAGAACAACAACTATTTATTGTTTGCAGGTTTTGTTCCGGGCTACTGCACTGTTCCGTATGTGGTCCTTACTCACTCCGACGGAGGCCAGGGAGCGTTTGGTTACTGGATCTGTCCGGTGGGAGATGGTAGCGCGGGATATCTTCAACCGGTTTGGATGGCGGTCATGTAATAGGATAGGCAATTAGTTTACCTATCTTTTATTTTTGCCTGCCGGTTGTGGCTTTTGGGCCTTTTGTTTTGGCGTTCAGGCTCTGTGTGGGCTAGCCGTTGCTTTTGTTTGCAGACTTTACGACCTTGTGGAACTTCATTTACTCTTTAATAAATGTGGCCGTATGCATTGTTCTGATGCAGAGGCCGGGGAGTCCCCTTTAAAAAAAAACCAAGTTAGTACTAGATACATCCATTAAAGAAACAAATTTGGGACAAGTTTTTCGGACGAAGGGAGTATAAAGTTATTCCTTTTAGGCGTAACGCCGGCTGGCAGTTGATTTAAATTTCTCTGAGACCCCGCTGCAACGGCGTTTTTACTCGGATCAACGGGTATAAATCCTATACTTATTTGCGTTTCAAGCTGTATAAAGTTTTTCTTTTCAGGGGTAACGCTGGTAGTTGATTTCGGTTCCCCTGAGACCCGGGTGCAACGGTGTTTTTACCCGGATCAGGTACAAATATTTTGTTATTGCGTTGCATGATGTATAAAGGTATTCTTTTCAGGGGTAACCCTGGCCGGCAGTTGATTTCAGTTTCCCTGAGACCCCGCTGCAACGGCGTTTTTACCCGGATCAAAGGGTACAAATCCTTTTATTATTTGCGTTCCATGTTGTATTAAGTTTTTCTTTTCAGGGGTACCACCGGGCAGTTGATTTCGGTTCCCCTGAGACCCGGGTCCAACGGCGGTTTTACCCGGATCAACCGGTACAAATGCTCTGTCATTGCGTTGCATATTTTATAAAAAAATTGTCATCTGTGCATATTTGTGGTACACGCAAAAGAAAACTTAGAGAAAATGGTGTGTGCTTACTATATATTCCCTCCGTTTCTAAATATTTGTCTTTTTAGAGATTTCGAATTGACTACCACATACGGATGTATATAGACATATTTTAGAGTGTAGATTCACTCATTTTGCTTCATATGTAGTCACTTGTTGCAATCTCTAGAAAGACAATTCTTTTAGACAAACTGGACTGCACTGTCTTTTGTTTGTACATGCAAATTGTATTTCTTTTGTGGAGCAAAAAAAACTGGACTGCCCTGATTTTTGGTTGTACATGTATTTTTGTTGTTTTGCGACTATCCTTTGGATGCATTAAGATCAGGCTCTCTGACTTTTTAGTGTGGTCCTATGGAAGCATGCCTTCAAATGTTATATTATTTTGATGCAATGCCAAAAATACTAAACTATGAAATGATATTGGATATATGGAAGAGTACTATCACTCTCCAGGTGATACCGATCGGTGCTTCAATCTCAAGAGGCATTCAAGTGATCATGAAAAAAATCTGAGAAAAATGATTATATGGGACATAGTACAACCAATCAACGGGAAAAAAATTCAACTAAAACAGAGAAACTATGCAATAACATGGTTAAAGTGTGGGAATGTCACCTCCTTTAATAGCGTGTTATTTAGGTACAAATGTGGTTAGAGGATTATGTTGCATACTGTAAAGTTTGTCATACGTGCACACTTTGATTTACATGAAAAACATGAGAATTGTGTGTGCATATTATAGAGTAATTTGTTTAGAAAATGGGATTGCACCGACTTTTGTTTGTACATGTGCATTGTTCTTCTTTTAACAAAACAAGGCCGGCTCGGATTTTTGGTTGTACAACCATTTTTGTTGTTTTGCAGACTATCCTTTGGATGAAGAAAGATCAGGCTCTCTCAATTTTTAATGTGGTCCGATCTAAGAATCCCTCGAAATTTTGCTTTCAAATGTAATGCCAAAAATACTGCTATGAAGTTATTTTGGATATATGGAAGACGTGCGTATTGTCACTCTCCAGGTGCTATCGGTGTTTTAATCTCAAGAGACATAGCAAATGATAATGAAAATTATCTGAGAAAAAAAATGGTTATATGGGACATAGTATAACCAAGCAGCATGAAAAAAAAAATGCAACTATGAAACTGACTTAGAAAATGGTTATATGGGATATAGTATAACCAAGCTCTCATTTTTCAAGAAAATGCTTTCCCCACTTTTGTAATAAAAAGTGTTTTGTACACTCTACAACGTCTGTGAAGCTGACTTAGAAAAAGAACCCTCAAGAGTGCATATGTGCATTATGGCTTTCCTGAAAAAGAAGAAGAGCAGTTCTCATTTCTATGGAGTATAATTGTGTGGAATTAATACAACACGCAATTATGGCTTTACTAAAAAGAAGAAGAGAAGTTCTCATTTGGGAAAACGGCGAACCTCCTTCTGACCTGGTTTAGGCGTCTTCCAATGCATTGGTGCTAAGACTAGTTACAATGCGTAGTAAATTAGACTAGTAACATTCATATGTTACTAGTCTATGTTACTATTTCTATAGTGGGTAGTAACATATGTATGGTGTCATGCAACACTTCATTTATTATGTTGTAGACTCATCTTGTCTTGGTATGTGTAATGTTATAGTAGCTAGCTATGTTACCACATGTCTCTCTTTCCTCATTAATTACTCGTCACATCATCTGTTTTTCCTAGAGATGTGTGTTGTTACCACCTATGTTACGCTCACTGTGGGTAGTCTTAGACTACCCACAGTGGGAGTAACATCACACATATCTAGATAAAATAGATGATGTGATAAACAATAAATGAAGAAAGAGAGGCATGTGGTAACATAGCTAGTTACTAGTAGTATGAGTAACATCACACATATCAAGGCAAGATGAGTCTATATAATTAATAAAGTGTTCCGTGTTACCACACATATGTTATTTTCCACTATAAAGGTAATAACATAGAGTAGTAACATAGGCATGTTACTAGTCTAAGTTACTCCCTATTGTGGCTACTCCCTCTGTTTAGGTGTGTAAGTCATCTTACAAAAACCAAATATTCCCAAAACACTTAGGCGCGGTACATTAACTCTCATCTCGTTTCTTGTTTCGTGACATATCAACCAATAAGAGATGTGAGCCATGAATGCTTTAAATGACTTGAGACAACAAACACGACATGCAGTGGTCAGTTCATTGCATGTAATATTATTAATTAGCAGAAAAACATTAAGTTCTCTGGTTTTCCCCTCCACCTTGGTCGCGGTGCGCAGCCTAAGATGACTTACACACTTAGACGGAGGGGTAGTCTAAGGTGAGGTGCTAAATGCATTAAAAATCTTAACAACTACTCTCTCCAATGCATTGATGCTTAGCTTTTGCAGCTAAGCCTTCCTCATTTAATATTTTAACACCAAAATATTTTCATGTATTGGTTGGTAGTCATTTTGCCTAGGTCCACGCATTTAGCATCGTTTCTTCCTGGGTCACCATAATGCCCTCTCCCCTCTTTAATTGCTTTGGCACATCATTTTTTTGCCTATATGGCAATCTTAACACCTGTACAACATGAAGCACTGGGAAGGGCCTTAGCCGATTGAATCAAGCAGTCTACCCTAGTCACCTCGAGTGAGCAGCATCAACATGGCGGCGCCACTCTCACTGGACAAGCGGGCGGAGTTCCTGGAAGACCGCATCCCGGAGATCCTCATCCGCTTCCCTCCGGACGACCCATCGTGCCTCCTTCGGGCCTCACTCAACTCCAAGCCCTGGAGCCACGCCGCCTCCGGCCGGCCATGCTCCGCCGGCTCCACGAGCTCCACGGGGTACCCTCCATGCTGGGCTTCCTCCACGACTCGAACGGTCACCGCCTCCCCTGCTTGGTCCCCGCCACCGGGACACCCTTCTCCTTACCCGTCCCAGACCGCCACTTCCGGCGGATCCTCGACTGACGCCACGGACGCGCCCTCTTCATCTCCGTGTCAGGGGAGGGAGCCCGGGACCTCCTTCTCTAGGAGCCAATCACGGGATACCAGCGGCGGTTGCCGGCGCCCTCGGCGTACAGGGTCCACTTCGTGAACGCGACCGTCTGCGCGGCTAATGGGTGCGACCACCGCGCCTGCCATGGAAGGCCCTTCCGATCCGCGTGCTCTTCACCTGCATAAACGAGGAGAACCAAAGGTTGGCCTGCGTGTACCCGTCGCAGACTGGTACTTGGGACGATCCGACCATCATGGAATTCTCCCCTGATGTTGAGGATCCTGTGGTGCTCGTAGGGAGCTCCCACTTGTACTTCGCGAACAGTCGACTGGGGTTTATCCACGAGTAAATGGCACTGGCGGTTCGAGAACTTGCGCTGCGGGTGCACTTAAGTCACGGTACTTGCAAACCGAAAAAACCCGTCATAGTACTTGCATTGTGGGTGCAGATAGATCACATATGCCATCTGAACCGGCTAGCTGCCCTATTTAAGAGAAAAACCCGTCATAGAACTTGCGTTGTGGGTGCAGATAGGTCACATTTCAAATTTTTCGTTCCTGGACATTTTTTTAAAGTCACGAATCACTAATATTTTTAATAAATATTTTTTAATTTATCATTCGCGAACTTTTTTTAAAGTCGTGAATCACAATTATTTTTAATGTTCACAACTTAAAAAAATGTTCGCGAATCAATTTTTTTTTCAAATTTAACGTTTTCGAATTTTTTTAAAGTTTTGAACAAATAGTTTACAAATTATTCATTCACAAACATTTTAAAATTTATCTTTTGCAAGCTTTTTCAATTTTTTGTTCGTGGACATTATTTTTAAAGCCACGAATCACAAATGTTTTTAATAAATATTTTTTAGTTTATCTTTCGCCAACTTTTTTTAAAGTCGTGAATCACAATTTTTTTAATGTTCACAACTTTTCAAAAATGTTCGCGAATCAAAAATATTTTTCAAATTTATCGTTCACGACCATTTTTTTAAAGTCATGAACAAATAGTTTTCAAATTAATCATTCACGAAATTTTAAAATTTATCATTCGAAAACATTTTCAAAATTTTCGTCCCTGGACATTTTTTAATGTCACGGATCACAAATATTTTTTATTTATCGTTCCCGAACATTTTTTTAAAGTCGCGGATCACAAATATATATTTTTAAACATTCGCGAACATTTTTCTAAAGTCGTGAACAAATAATTTTCAAATTTATCATTCGCGAATTTTTTTTAAAGTCATGGATCACAAATATATTTTTTTAAACGTTTGCGAACATTTTTTTAAAGTCATGAACAAATAGTTTCCAAATTTATCGTTCACAAACATTTTTTTAAAATCGCGATCACAAATATATTTTTTAAACACTCGCGAACATTTTTTTAAAGTCGTGAACAAATAGTTTCCAAATTTATCGTTCACGAACATTTTTTTACAGTCACGAGTCACATATTTTTTTAATAAATATTTTTAATTTATCGTTCGCGAACATTTTTTTAAAGTCATGGATCACAAATATAGTTTTTAAAACATTCGCGAACATTTGTTTAAAGTCGTGAACAAATAGTTTTTGAATTTATCGTTCACGAACATCTTTTAAAGTCACGAATTACATATATTTTTATAGTCATGAACAAATTTATCGCGCTTGACCATTAGAGGGAGAAAACCGGGCAGCTGGCCGGTTCAGATGACGTCTGTGACCTATTTGCACCCGTAATGCAAGTTCTATGACGGGGTTTTCCGGTTTGCAGGTACCGTGACTTAAGTGCACCTGCAGCGCAAGTTCTCTGACCGCTGATGCCATTTACTCTTTATCCACAGATAATTTTCCCCTGGCCAAGCATCGCCTCAAAATCTTCCAATCACCGCGGTTTCCGGAGTGGTCGTTCGATAGGAGAATTGTCCTAATGCCGGCGGGGAACAGTGGGCTGGGAGCTGCCATGTCCTTCGAGTCGTGTCTCTACCTGTGGAAGCTGGAGGATGCCGGTCGCGCGCAATGGGTACAGACCCGGGTCATCGACCTGGCCAATTTGCTCCCCATTGGTGGTATTGAATCTTTGCCAAAATCACCAAATGTCATGGGTTTCGCCGATGAAGCAAACACCATTTCCGTGAGCACGGTTGCTGTCATCTTCACAATTGAGCTCCCTTCGGAGCCGGTGAGGAAGGTGTGCGACGCCCTTTGGTTCCCTTTAATTTGCTGTTACTGTCATGTGTCTTAGCTCATTTGTGCATTGGATAGTAGGCTTGGAAATGAGCTTAATTATTAGTACTCCCTCCGTCCCATAATGTAAGACGCTTTTTAACTTTAATATAGTGTTAAAAAACGTCTTACATTATGGGACAGAGGAAGTACTAAACTTTAAGATGGTGTACAGTAATGTGGTCGTCAGTGAACCGTGTGATGCAGTTTAGGTTTCTCTTGTGTTTGGTGGTGAGACCAACCTATATGGTGTTTGTCAATGTTTGAGAGTGCAAATAGACCGGCACTACTCTCTGCCCGTTTTACATGGCATCTCCTCATTTTGCGTGATATAAGTTTGAAAATATTTTTTATTAATAATATATGTCCTATGTCATAAAATTCATGCAATTGGAAACTTTGTTGAAATATGAATCGGATGATATAATTTTGTGAAATATATCACACGTTTAGTTAGTCAAATGAACCATGAAATTTCTTTTTTTCTTAAGCGTGTTAGCCATTAAATGAGGGACAGAGGGAGTATTACTATGTAGACATACGTGGGAGATAGAACCTAGCTACCATCTATTTTATTGCAATGGAGATCAATCAAAGTGCAACCAGGGAAAGTTGTTCTCCTATTTTGGGAATCCTATTCCCATATGCCTCTCCTCTACTTGGTAGCTGCAAGTATTTCATAGCTATAAAGTTTATTATATGTTAGAACTGTAGTCTGCGCAAGCATTAGTAGTGCAATGATGTCAACATAGCCTAGTTTGCACATGATCGTATGAGTGTATTACAAGAAGAGAATCCCACAAGTAATCAAAATGGGGTCTTGATTAAAATGTTTCATTATTTTAAACCTAAGGTGTGCATTTTATTACCCGAGTGAAAAATATTTGTGTGATGTACATTGTCCAATAGGCTTCAATAAATTTGTGTGATATCCATTGTTCTATGCTTTGGTGTGTAGTCCATCTGGAGATTGAATATCATCCTAATCCGCATAAGAAATGCAGCGGAGAAAAATAATACCCACATTTGCAAATTTGGCTGAACAATCTTCACGTAATGCATATATAATGACACGTAGGTATAAAAAACATCATAATTTTGTGGCGTGGTACATACTACTAAATACTACAGGCTACATGATATATCCAGTTGAGTCATGTTGTCCTGTCTAGCACACATCTCCTTGAATGGAGAAAAAAGAAACAAAACAATTACACCGCAAGGGAACACTAGCTGCATTTGAGGGGCAAGCTAGAAGTTCACATGTATGAGGATACAATTCAGATATATAAGGAGCCAAAATTACTTTCAACCTTCATTTCATAGGCAATAACGTTCTGACATCTAATATTAGCAATCCACTAGTGGACAGATACTGACCACCTCTAGTTGTCTGTTTCTTGTAAACCAGCTGGTTATGGGCCGAATAGGTCAAGGTCTTAGGTGTCGGTGACTCGACGGCCGTGCCCATTTTGGATGGGACAACAAGCTCGTCTCCCCCGATCTTTGCAATGAGCGATGGGAGATAGTCAATGAGTGAAGGCTCTCTGGCCGGGGCAAGGATGCACGTCAGGTGGCATTTCCTGTGTAAACCACAAAGGAGACGATGTCTCTGCATGAGAAGAGACGAGCTCGTGTCTTGTCATACCAATCAACTCACTGCTCCCATGTAACTTTGGTTTGAATCTTTCAAAGTTACATCCCGATAGCTGGAAATACAAATACCATCGGCAAAGAGAAAGGGGGACACACAGCTCTCTCTCTCTCTCTCTCTCTCTCTCTCTCTCTCTCTCTCTCTCTCTCTCCCACACACACTGTGTGTGTGTGTGTTCAAATTCACTATTAATTTATGTTGAAGGTCGGTTATGGACACAAGTATATATCAACCTTTGGATTGTCACATATTCTATGCATACAATATCCTAGGGGAGTTTATTACATCATGCATCATCTTAAGTGGGTTATAAAACGATTTTTTTCTCAAAAAGAAAAAAAGAAGAAGTTTCGGCCACAAATGACTGTTTGACTCTATTATAAGAATCTCTGCATGAGAAGAGACGAGCTTGTGTCTTGTCATGCCAATCAACTCATAGCTTCCATGTAACTTTGGTTTGAATCTTTCGAGGTTATAACCCGATAGCTGGAAATACAAATACCATCGGCAAAAGAGAAAGGGGACACACACACACACACACACACACACACACACACACACACACACACACACACACACACGTGTGTGTGTGTGTGTGTGTGTGTGTGTGTTTTCAAATTCACTATTAATTTATTAAAGGGTGGTTATTGAGACAAGTATATATCGACCCTTGGATTGTCACATATTCTATGCATACAATATCCTGGGGGAGTTTATTATGTCATGCATCTTCTTAAGTGGGTTATAAAACGATTTTTTCTCACAAAGAAAAAGGAAGAAGTTTCGGCCACAAATGGCTGTTTGGCTCTATTATAAGAATCTTGCATATCCATTCAAATTTAAAAGTAATCAAAATGTGATCTTGCGTAACATGTTTGATATGAGATCTCTTTGGATATTGTAAACCAGTGGTGTGTGCATTTTATTCTTGCATTTCGAAAACAAAAACCAACTGGTCATTCACCGAACTGCTGGAGAACCTACTACTATTAGTATCCATTGGATTTGCATCAGAATTATTATTGCCTTCTTGCCCCCTTTATACTTCCTCCCTCTTTGTTTGAGAATCATACTTCTTTCCTATGCTTCAGTACTCCAGCAGGATGTAATGACAGCCAAGCTAGGTAACATTAATTGGCGTGCTTCTTTCCTTGTCTAATTAGTTTACCGTTGGAGGTTCGTCATTTGCGGTGGAGTAGTGCTCGCCTAGTCTAGATGGAGTTGTGCATTGTTAAGCCGGACACATACAAATGATTGAAACGCAAGGAAATTAGTAAACTTATATACACTGGAGAAACAGCTGCGTGAGTCATCCTCAATAAAAAAAGTTTTCATGCAAGAATCACATGCATTCTTTTTGTCGGAGTTTACAGGCATCTGATACAAATAATACCTTTTTCTATATTGCATGGGCTGCATTTGTTTTTCATATTGTTAATGAGTAAGCAAAAGAAGGGATCTTTGTTAATAAGGATGACCTTTTGGACATTTTCTTTGTTTAGGAAAGCACACTATACTTGAAGTTTTTACATTGGCTAACACGCCCTTTATCAATGGATCACTAATATTGGATGCTGGTCGTACCTCCTTGGAGGTAATTAAGTTGGAGCATCTTAAAAGAGCTCCAATATATATCTTTGGACTAACAATGTAATGTATTCTATGAATACAATCTCGTACAGGAGCCTATTATTTAATGCATCTGCTTAAGTGTGATTATAAACTGAAGTTTAGTTCACACATGATCATATGAGTGTATTACAAGAAGAGAATCCTCACTTCTCCAAATCTCATCGAGCTCACTCTCTGCCGGATCACAAACTCTGAGAACAAACTCCACCCTATGATCGCCGCATCTCCTAATCTTATGAACCTGGTCCTCAACAGAAAGTATCACTACCGCCGCGTCCACATTATCCTAAACTCTTGTAAGATTCGACATGTTGGTTGACCCTGACATGTCAGTGGTGTTTCCTGTGTAAACCACAGAGGAGATGACCTAACGTACCACAATGGTGGTTCTGCACTGTGACCTCAGATGAAGAGGAGCTCTTGTACAAGTAGATCTTCTGGTACAAGCAGGAAATAGGCGATGGAGAAAGCACATTTACTATTCAGATACTTGTCTCCATTTCTATGATCACGAGATGACCCGATCAACACCCGGGGAGATCGTCTCCCGCTACCTCTTGCTGTCAGCCTCCGGCGTGGATCTGCTAATAGTGGAGAGAGGTTCGTCCACTAGATGTTTATACGTACAACAATGTGTAGAAGCCAAATATAGCAGTTCACGTTGGCTGCGGGCAGCTCATGGCTGTATTTTGTTTTCCATTTTAGGTATACCTGTGTAATTTTTTTAATCGTAGTGAAGATTTAAATTGAGGTTCTGACCGCCCATGATGCTCGGCCAACGGCCATTGCCTTCTTCTATCATAGTTTGTATTAGCCCATCATTCTAAGGGTAAAGCTCTGATTTTTCAAGAAAATGATTTTCCCACTTTTGTAATAAAAAGTGTTTTGTACACTCTAGAATGTCTATGAAGCTATTGTATGATGCTACTTTCATAGTGCATAGTATCATAGAATAGTATCATAGAAGATCATATTTATTGCCATGCATGACACAAAGCAGCATATCATTTAACATGACATGTTATCTACTTATATTACTCTAGACTACCCACAATGGGAGTAACATAGGTGGTAACATCATACATCTTTAGGCAAAACAGATGATGTGGCGAGTAATTAATGAGGAATGAGGGGCATGTGGTAACATAGGTAGTTACTGTAACATCACACATAGCAAGACAAGATGAATCTACAACCTAATAAATGAAATGTTGCATGACACCACATATATGTTACTCCCCACTATAGAGGTAGTAACATAAACTAGTAACATATGCATGTTACTAGTCTAAGTTACTATCCATTGTGACTAGTCTAACCCCCTCTCTCTTCTTTAATTCTCTGCCACATCAGCATGTTTGCTATTCTCGAGTGCATGATATCGGCTAAGATACCACCACTATGGCCATAAAAAACCTCAAGAGTGCATAGGTGCATTATGGCTTTCCTAAAAAAGAAGAAGAGCAGTTCTCATTTCTGTGGAGTATAATTTTGCGGAATTAATACAACATACAATTATGGATTTACAAAAAAAGAAGAAGAGCGGTTCTCATTCGGGAAACCGGGGAAAACCGGGAACCTCCTTCTGATCTGGTTTAGCCGTGTAGAAAAGATATGGGATGCAACTCAATTGTATTCCTCGGAGTTGGTCACAAGATATGGGATGTGTGTGTGCGCGCGCGTGCGTGCGCGCGCGCGTGTGTGTGCGTCGTGTGTGTGTGGGTGTCTGTGTGTGCGCGCGCGTGTTCAAATTCACTATTAATTTATTAAAGGTCGGTTATGGACACAAGTATATACCAATCCCTAGATTGTCACATATTCTATGCATACAATATCCGGGGGGGAGTTTATTACGTCATGCATCATCTTAAGTGGGTTATAAAACAATTTTTTTCTCAAAAAAAGAGAAGTTTCGGCCAGAAATGATTGTTTGACTCTATTATAAGAATCTTGCATATCCATTCAAATTTATAAGTAATAAAACTGGGATCTTGCATAACATATTTGGATAGGAGATCTCTTTAAATATTTGTAAACTGGAGGTGTGTGCATTTTATTCTTGCATTTCGAAAAGTTTTCAAGCAAGAATCACATGCATTTTTTTGTCGGAGTTTACAGGCATATGATACAAATAATACCTTTTTCTATACGGCATGGGCTGCATTTGTGTGTCATATTGTTAATGAGTAAGCAAAAGAAGGGATCGTTGTTAATAAGGATGATCTCTTGGACATTTCTTTGTTTAAGGAAACACACTATACTTGAAGATTTTACATTGTCTAACACACCCTTTATCGATGGATCACTAATATTGAATGCTGGTCGTACCTCCTTGGAGGTAATTAAGTTGGAGCATCTTGAATCCTAAAAGTAATCAAAATGGTGTCTTGATAAAACGTTTATACTTGCATCATTTTTTTTTGACGAAAAGACAGCTAGGTGCTGGTTTTCATTCATGAAGAAGGGAATACAAAGTCAGGTTACAACAGCCTGGCAAATATGACGCCGGCGGCCCTCAGAACACTGAAACAAAAACTATGGTGGTTCAAAAAACTTGCTCATCGGTGCCAACCCAGCATGAAGCCAGCACGGGGCCTCATCAACGATTTTGCGAGCTATCTGTGTCTCGGTACAGACTTTGCCCTCGAAGATTCTGGCGTTTCTCTCCTTCCAGAGGCACCAAGCCACCAGCAGGCAAGTAGCTCGTCATGTGGGTCTACAAGAGCGTGACAGGGCTGCAGTCTGACGTCTGAAGCGGTCTCGCAGGCAGCCACTCGTGTTCATGTCAATGGCCGAGAATGGCTGGCCGAGGGAAGCTGCAGTTCTTGCCCAGATAGACTTGGAGAAATGGCAAGAGCTGATCAGGTGCACTGCCGTCTCGGGCTCGCTGCGACAGAGAGGGCACAACGGGTCATGAGGGATTTGTCATCGGGCAAGGTTATCAGCCGTGAGACACTTGCCTCGGAGGAGGATCCATGCAAAAGCCTTGGCCCTCGGCGCCGCTTTGGCATTCCAGATGATGGCGTTGTCATTTGTCGGGATCGAGCCCTGGAACTGCATCCGGTAGGCCGATGCCGCGGTGTACTGCCCAGACGTCGTCAGTCTCCATCTGATCTGGTCCGTTGAGCCCTCCGTCAGGGTAATGGCTCTGGTCGCCTCCCACAACTCACAGAGCTCTTGGAGCACCACGCCCGACGGGTCAGCCTTGACATACTGCAGCCACCTATCGTTGGTGATTGCATCTCTGATGGTGAGTCGGCGGTCGTTGCAGTGGCGGAAGAGGTTGGGCCATCTGTCCGCCGGTCTGCAGCCGTGCGCCCAATGCGAGCGCCAGAAATTTGCCTTGCATCCATCACCAATGATGACCTCAGTTGCTGCCCGAAAAACATTCTCCGCTGTCGGGTCGTTGGGCATGATCAGGTCGTGCCACTGACTTGTCCCGTCTGTTCATTTGTTCCAGAACCACCGTGCTCTGAGCGCGGCGCCTTGCTTCTGGAGGTCAAGGATTCCCAGGCCACCGAGCTCGCGAGGACGGCATACCTGGGGCCAACTGACCAGACACCTACCCTGACGGAGGTACCTGGCGCCAACTGACCAGACACCTACCCTAACCAGACACCTACCAGACACCTACCCTGACGGCATACTTGCATCATGAAAAAAAAAATACCATGGTCATTAACCTACTACTCCTACTAGTCTGTGCAGAGGTTTTGGGACCCATAGAGATTGACAAAACTTCATTGAAATACGCTCAGGGCTAATCCATCAGCTACAACGTGTGACATCATTCATATTTTGTCGATGCTGATATTGGGAGCCATGGTCACCCTCGAGCATTGGAGCGGCCACACCCTGCTTAACATTCGCTCGGGCATGTGCATCCTGCTCTCGGACCGTGTGCACGTTAAAGAAAGTGTCTTCGTGCTAAACAACATCGGTGGGACGTACATCCTAGTGATCCACGTCGTCACCATGCCGCCGCACCGCTAGCTTGTTGTCGCACATGCGTCGTTTGCTATAGCGTGTGGCCAAACCAATATGGTGATCTAGCGCCCGGGGATGGAGAGTCGTACCCGTTGAAGACGATTCGGCCATATGAGCACTAAGACTTGGCCTACCACAACGAGTGGTTCTGCATAGCCACCTCAATAGAGGAGCTCTTGTACGAGTACCTATTCCGATACAAAACCCAAACCACGTCAGCTACCGTAAGGTCCTGACGACGCAAAGGAAATGCGCTCGATGCTATTGTGGCCGTTGTGGCCTCCCAAAGAAGGGACATATCTGCTCCTTTGCTGGTGGATCGTCTTCAGCGCGGGTGATGCTGGGCGGAGAAGAAGTGGCACCACCGATGGACCCTGCTGGCGCCAAGGAGGACGACATCACTGCCCTACCGAATGACATCCGTGGCACCATCATCTCCATGTTCCACACCTATGACGCCACCAACATACTAGCCATATCCCAGGGTGGAAACGGCTTTGGCACGAATCCACCCCGCTCAGCCTTGATGACCATAACCTCCAGAAAAGGGCATGGGGAAACAACCTAGTCGACCTCATCTCGGACATCCTCAAGGCTCCACGCCAGGTGCACGCTCGTCGTCTTTCTCAGCACGTTAAGTCGCCACTCCGGCGACTGAGACCGCTACACATCTTCAACAAATGGTTCTGATCCAAGGTTCTCGATCACCTCAAGGAGTTTGATTTCAGCTACCTGCAGGTGAACAACACCTAACCACTTTAGGATGGTGAGGCGATGCCCTTGCTGTATGTAGCCTTCCACACTGAAGTTCCCCGAGGATCTCTTGGGCGGCCACACTTTTCCAAATGTTATTGAGCACACTCTCTGCTGGATCACAAACTCTGAGAACACACTTCATGCCATGATTGCCACATCTCCTAATCTTAGCAACCTAGTCCTCAACAGAAACTATCATTTCCATCGCGTCCACAGTATCCCAATCATTTGTAAGGTTCCACATGTTGGTTGACCCTGATAGTGATAGGATGAAGGAACTCTTATCAGTTGTGATTCCGGTGTAAATCACAAAGGAGTCGACCTAACGTACCACAATGGTAGTTCTGCACAGTCGCCTCAGATGGAGAGGAGCTCTTGTACGAGTAGCTCTTCTGGTACAAACCGGAAATGGGGAATGGAGACAGCGCACTTATTATTCGGAACCTTTCTATGATCATGAGATGACCCGATCAACACCCAGGGAGATCGTCTCGCACTACCACTTGTTGTGGTCCCCCGGCGTGGATCTTCTAATAGTGAAGAGGTTGGTCCACTCGATGTGTGTATGCGCACAAGTCTGTGTAGGAGCCAAATATATCATTTCATGTCGGCTCCGGGCAGTCCATGGACATATTTTGTTTTCGAATTTAGGTACACTTGTGAATTTTTTTTTATCCTAGTGAAGATGTAAATTAAGGTTCAAACCGCCCATGACTCCATGCGCTGTGCTCGGCCATCGTCTTTTTCTATCATAGTTTGCATTAGCCCATTTTGGAAGAAAATGCCTTTCCCACTTTTGTAATAAAAAGTGTTTTGTGCACTCTACAACGTCTAAATGAACCCTCAAGAACGCACATGTGGGACGTGAGCGCATTACTCATTACCCAAGTGAATAAAGTGTGATATACATTACCCTAGTGAAAAAAGTGTGATATACATTACCCAATTTCAGTAGAGTTTTAACATTTTTTTTGCAGGTAGTAGAGTTTTAACATAATCATTCTAAGGGTCTAATTCAGTGTAAGAAATGTAGCAAGGAGAAGTCTGCAAATTTAGCTGAGTCAATCTTTCAGGCAATGCACATATAACTACCCATACGTACGCCACGTTTTACAGCTTACATAATATCGTGCACATGATATATATCCCACTGAGTCCCTTTGTCTTGTCGAGCATATATATCATCGAACAAAGAAAACAAAATGGAACGATTTGTTTAATCTGAGTTTCGTGCTTCAATGTGGTTGTTTTTCATACCTTCTTGCTTGTTTCTTGGACGGTGGCTGCACAAATGTAGCCATTCAATGCTTGGGATTTACACGACCTCTGACAACGTACATTTTTTAAGTACTTCATTAAGTAAATTATAACTTAATGCTAAACTCAAATTTCTACTGTCCATAAACTCTTGATGGTAGAGAAGACAACATAGTAAGGGCTTCTCCCATAAAGAAAATTGACTGGTAGAGAAGACAATGTAGTAAGGGCTTCTTCCATGAAGAACATTGAACGTGGTTGCTTAAATGAAGAAAGTACAGTGGCTGGAGTAGATCTAGCAGTTAAGATAAACAAGTGCTAAGGATAAATTTTCCGAGGAAGGCTTTGCCATAAAGAATTTAGATGATGAAAGAAGGGAGATGGCCACAAGCCGCCGACCTTTGCTCCTTAGGCCGCCCTTCTTCCTCTCCTCAGCTCTTCCCATGGCCGCCGTCATCCGTTGCTGCTCTGACCATGGTACTTGGGCGCGTATCCTCCCAATCCTGTATGGATCGAGGCAGGGGAACAGGGTGAACGCGGCTTTCGGCGTTGGCTCGAGGCAGTGCTCGGCCAAAGAGGACTTGGATGGGCAAATCCGAACGTTGCGGCATGATCCGGTCTGGTTCTGGCCGGATCCGGAGTCCAGTGGTAGCGGGAAGACAACATCACGTCTAGGAAGGTTTGTGGCACCAGGGCGTCGATGGAGCTCTAGGAATGGAGGCGCGGTCAATGGGGCGGCGACCATGGCTGCTTCGGCGTACCTGTGGGACGAGAGAGAGAGACGATAGATTGAGAGGGAGTAGGGAGAGGAGAGTGAGATGGGAGATGCCCTGGACTCCTGCTGGTGACCCAACACGGTCCCCCGATGCCAGTGAACTCAACCTCCCTGACGACGCTTTGTTTTTGTTTTTATTTTTAAGAACACCTTTGTCGCAAGTCTTAGAAAATAGTAGGAACAGAGTTGTCGTTAAACGACATTCTAGGAAGTTGATTTTCTTCTCCGCCAGCTTCGTTCTCACTGATGCAAAGAGGTTTGGCTGACGACAAAGACTTTGCCTTCTGTCCCACTAAAAGCTGACAGCAAATGATCTCTTTGTTGACATTGTTTGCCGCCAGCAAGCTGACGACAAAGTCTTTTCCACCTGTTTTCAAGCCTTTGTCGTCTGTCCTTGGCCGACGGCAAATTTCCTGATTTCTGTAGTGGCTTATTCCATGAAGAATATTGAACGCTTAAATGAAGAAAGTACTGTGACTGAAGTGGAGCTAGCAGCTAAAACAAACAAATTCAGTTGTTGCTAAGGCTGCATTTCTGGCTCTCGAGAAGAGAGTTTAAACAGTACCCTATACTGCTTACCGGTGAGGGAGCGGTATATTAAAATCCGACCGCTTGTTTTCTAGGGGTAGGATAGACATATTTTTTTAGTGACGTTGTTGCTTGGCAGATAATATCAACCAGAAATCAAGATGCGGAGCCTCGCCGGAATGTCTCACGACTCCTCCCCAGTCTCCTTCAACTTCCTGTTCCAGTAGCTGGATGGAAGCACCTCCCCGAGCCGTCGTCCTTGACAACGACCTCTGCCTTGAGCTCGTCTTCTTCGTCGCAGCCGAGGACCATAGCCGGCATCAGTGCGCTCCCTCGCCGTCTCCACTACGTCCCCGACCATCTCGTCACGTCCATTGAGCCCGTGGTGAGCTGTCTTTCCTCCGCGCCTCAGTTCCCGTCGTATTCATCCAACGTAGTGTCGTCTCGCTCAAGCCAAAGCCATGTCTGCCATGGACGAATTCCTGCCTGGAGCTCGTCCCGCACGCACACGCCCGGCCACGTGCGCACTCGTTTGCACTCCACTGAAGGAAATATGTCCTAGAGGCAATAATAATGTTGTTATTTATATTTCCTTATATCATGATAAATGTCTATTATTCATGCTAGAATTGTATTAACCAGAAACTTAGTACATGTGTGAATACATAGACAAAGAGAGTGCCCCTAGTATGCCTCTACTAGACTAGCTCGTTAATCAAAGATGGTTAAGTTTCCTAGCCATAGACATGTGTTGTCATTTGATGAACGGGATCACATCATTAGAGAATGATGTGATGGACAAGACCCATCCGTTAGCTTAGCACTATGATCCTTTAGTTTATTGCTATTGCTTTCTTCATGACTTATACATGTTCCTATGACTATGAGATTATGCAACTCCCGAATACCGGAGGAACACTTAGTGTGCTATCAAATGTCACAACGTAACTGGGTGATTATAAAGATGCTCTACAGGTATCTCCGGTGGTGTTTGTTGAGTTGGCACAGATCGAGGTTAGGATTTGTCACTCCGATTGTCGAAGAGGTATCTCTGGGCCCTCTTGGTAATGCACATCACCATAAGCCTTGCAAGCAATGTGACTAATGAGTTAGTTACGGGATGATGCATTACGGAACGAGTAAAGAGACTTGCCGGTTTGACCGATAAAGATCATCGTAGAATATGTAGGAGCCAATATGAGCATCCATGTTCCGCTATTGGTTATTGACCGGAGATGTGACTCGGTCATGTCTACATAGTTCTCGAACCCATAGGGTCCGCACGCTTAACGTTCGATGACGATTTGTATTATGAGTTATGTGATCTGATGTACCAAAGTTTGTTGGGAGTTCCGGATGAGATCGCGGGCATGACGAGGAGTCTCGAAATGGTCGAGACATAAAGATTCATATATTGGAAGGTTATATTCGGACACCGTAATGGTTTGGGTCGTTTCGGATAAGTTTCGGAGTATCGGGGGTTAGCGGAACCCCCCGGGAAGTTAATGGGCCATCATGGGCCTTAGTGGAGAAGAGAGAAGGCCGGCCAGAGGTGCCCCCCCCCCCCCTTGCCCAGTCCGAATTGGACAAGGGGAGGGGGTGGCGCCCCCCTCCTTCCTTCTCTTCTCTCCTCTTTCCCTTCTTCTCCTACTTGGACTAGGAAAGGGGGGGGGGACCGAATCCTACTTGGACTAGGAGTCCAAGTAGGACTCCCCCCATGGCGTGCCCCCTCCTAGGGCCGGCCACCTCTCCTCTCCCATTTAATTATATGCGTGGGAGGGGGCACCCCAAAGACACACCAAAGTTTCTCTTAGCCGTGTGCGGTGCCCCCTTCCACAGAAACACACCTCGGTCATATTGTCTTAGTGCTTAGGTGAAGCCCTGCGCCGGTAACTTCGTCATCACCGTCACCATGTCGTCGTGCTGACGGAACTCTCCCTCGGCCTCAACTGGATCAAGAGTACGAGGGACGTCATCGAGGTGAACGTGTGCTGAACACGGAGGTGCCGTACGTTCGGTGCTAGGATCGGTCAGATCGTAAAGACGTACGACTACATCAACCGCGTTGATAAACGCTTCCGCTTTTGGTCTACGAGGGTACGTGGACACACTCTCCCCGCTCGTTGCTATGCTTCTCCTAGATAGATCTTGCGTGATCGTAGGAATTTTTTTGAAATACTACGTTCCCCAACATCCACACGTCCGTTGCAACAGCCGGAGCGCACACGCTGCAGGTCCACAATGACCGCTGCCGCCTCCAGTACGCAAGCAGCACCACAACGTCCCCTCGCCTCATCGCCATGCACTGTCGGCGCGATCCTAGAGGGCGGGCCGGGGAAGCCAGCTGCCATGGTATCGCCTACCCGACAAGGACCTATGTGGATACGAAGACGAGGAAATACCAGTCACGGGTCAGCGCCGGCGTGACCGGGTCCCAGGGGAGCAGCGGTGCCGGTGGGGTGGCGAGTCCTCGAGTGCCTCGCGGCAGGAGGAGAGGGGATGGGTCGGGGTAGAGCAGCGGGGACAACCTCCCTGATCCGCCATAGATGGTGGCACGCCGGTGGCGGCTGGAACCCGTGGGCGCGGTTGGGAACAAAATGGAAGGGCAGAGGCAGGGTGGGCCAGGTCGATACAAGGGCGAGCTCGATTTTTTTCTTCCCAAAATGACCTCACGACTTGTATAGTAGAGGACAGAAGCGCTGCGGTGCGAGCAATACCGCTTGCGATTGTATTGGCCAACTGGAGTAGTACAGATTGATCGCCACCATAACATATCACGAATGGATGGCCAGTATTTACCGCGGGGTACTCAAAAAGCTTGAGAAGAAGGCATCAGATACCGCAGAATCTTCTCAACATGATAGCAACGAGTTTATATTTCCTCGGGATACATAAACTTTTGAGTTATTTGGTAAAGTTTGTGAAGTCAAGGGCGCCATCTGTTAGTGAAAATGAATCTCAGTCTTATATTTCATTAGACAAGGGCAGTTTTGTTAGTAAAAATGGCTCTCGGTCTCATATTCAGCACACAACTCTTGTTACCGAGTTGATATGTGTGATGGGTTGGGATCTCAACTGGAGAATTCAAGTAAAGAAGCTCCTTGTATAAACAACCTTAAAAACTCAAGAAGTTTGCCATGCATGTCAACTCTCGCACGTGAGCAACATCATGCAGATGTTCGCAACAATCATAGGGATGAAGAGGTTCAAAATGCAGAGACCGGGGAAGAGCCATCAGTTGGAGAGGTAGGCAATTAAGCCACCCATCGTTGAAGCCAAAGCAACGCCCACACAAGGGCATGCCCTGGAGACCGAAGGAGCGACGCATGGGGAACGAGGCGGCAACAGCCGTGAAGTGCTGCTGGCGGAGGGAGCAACAATGAGATAACGACACGAGCACCCAAATCCATCCATGCAGACGCCCATCACGTTGGTGTAGAACTTGAAGTCGTCAGCGATCTTGTCGATGCAGTGAACGAGGTCATTCTGCAGATCCTCCCAGACATGGCAACCGCCTTGGTTGGATTCATTCTATAAACGGTAGTCAGGCCTAGGATTTCAGCAAGGACGGAGGCGATCACACATCTTGGGCATTATCAATTTTTGAGCAAGCCATTCTTACCGAGTGAGCTTCATCCACTCACATGGAACAAGGGGGACGTGGCCTCGCACTGCGATCTGCATTCCACTTGTTGATTCTAGTCAAGGCGGGGACTCAAGTCTGGATTTGCGATTGGATTGGTAGGGCTAGGACATGGTGGAATGTCTTCCATGTGAAAGTCGAAGGAAGCGTTGAACCCTTTGCTCGGGCCGCGATTGTATATATATGATAGATGCCGTGGCTTACAAGAAGATCGAGAGAGGAGATCGATCATGACGGTTCGGTACAGGAGGTTGAGGAGATAGAACAGAAGAAGGGATAAGAAGAGATACAAGTTAAACACCTTTCCTATCCCTATACAACATCTTCTAACACTCCCCCTCAATCTAAACCTCAAGAAACTTTTGCAAGGTTAAGATTGTACTTGAACTCATCTAATCTCCTCATGGTGAGAGGTTTTGTGAAGCCATCAGCAAGTTGATCTCCAGTAGGTACAAACCGAATATCAAGGAGCTTGCGAGCTACCCTTTCTCTGACAAAGTGGAAATCAACTTCAATATGTTTAGTGCGTGCATGAAAAACAGGATTGGCTGAAAGATAGGTTGCACCAATATTATCACACCATAGTCTGGCAGCTTGTGGAGCCTTGATTCCAAGTTCATAAAGCAAAGTCTGTATCCACATTACTTCAGCCGTAGCATTTGCCAAAGCTTTATATTCAGCCTCTGTACTTGATCGTGAGACAGTAGCCTGTTTTCTTGCACTCCAGGATATAAGATTAGTTCCCAGAAACACAGCAAAACCACCTGTGGATCTTCTATCATCAGCACACCCAGCCCAGTCTGCATCAGAGTAAGCAGTAACAAGCAGAGATGGAGATTTGGTAATTTGAAGTCCAAGTCCTTCAGAAAACTTAAGATACCTTAAAATCCTTTTGACTGCAGTCCAGTGAGTTGTTCTAGGTGCATGTAAATACTGACATACCTTATTCACAGAGTAGGAAATATCAGGACGTGTAAGAGTCAAATATTGCAAAGCACCCACAACACTTCTGTAATTAGTTGCATCCTCTGGTCCAAGAGCTTCTCCACTCTCAAGAGTAAGTTTCTCAGAGGTTGAAATTGGTGTGCTTACAGGCTTACAATATTGTAGTCCTACTCGTTTGAGTATATCAGTAGTATATTTTTCCTGGGTAAGAAGAATACCATCCTTAACCTGCTTGACCTCTATGCCAAGGAAATAGTGAAGATCTCCCAAATCCTTAAGAGCAAACTCCAATTTAAGATCCTTAAGCAAACAAGTAGTGGCATCTGAACTTGAACTTGCAACAATTATATCATCAACATAAACAAGGACAAACATAGTGATATTACCCTTATCATAAAAGAACAGTGAAGTATCTGCTTTGGATGGTGTAAACCCAAGTTGTTGTAACTGCATACTCAACCTTGAGTACCAAGCTCTTGGAGCCTGTTTCAAACCATACAGAGCTTTATCCAACTTACAGACATGATTTGGCATGCTTTGACTCTCATATCCAGGTGGCTGCCGATGAACACTTCTTCCTCAAGAACACCATGAAGAAAGCGCGTTCGAACATCTAGCTGTCGAGACTCCAACCTCTGGAGATAGCAATAGACAATACAAGTCGAATGGTAGCTGCCTTAACAACAGGACTAAATGTATCTTCATAATCAATACCAAATCTCTGTTTAAATCCTTTAGCAACTAACCTAGCCTTGTATCTGTCTATATTTCCATCAGATTTTCTTTTTATCTTATAGACCCATTTGCAATCTATGACATTGATGCCCTTCCTTGAAGGTACTAAGTGCCAGGTTCTATTTTTCATAAGCGCATCATATTCATTATCCATAGCTGCTTTCCATTCTTTATGACCTAGAGCATCATGCAAATTAACTGGTTCTCCAACACTAGTAAGAAAAGCACGTTTGACAGGATCATAACGTACCGTACCATCATTATACTCTTTATTTTTGACGATACCTGACTGTGATCGAGTTTGTCGACGAGGAGCCTGAGAACAAACTGCAGAATTATGCACAGAAGATCCAGGCACCAGATCCAAGGAGGATTACGCACTGCCTTCGACCACTGCCGGCACGACAAAGCGCAGCGATCTCCTATCGCCAGCGGAATCAATCATCACGGCGCGCGCCTCGTCTCCTCGTGTACAAGTGGCGGGCGAACCGCCCGTGGCTGGGCTGGAGGGGTCCACTTGGTGGGGACTGTCGGCCACGCGCACGCGTGCACCCGCGCCTTGGCTGGCGGGCTCAGCCAACCGCGCATCGGGACACACGGGGTCCACTCGGTCGGCCACTGGCGTGCGCGGAGATGCATGCAGGGAGGAGCAATCCTCCTGGGATCGCACGCCGTCAGGTGCAGCAGTTCTGACATCCGAATCAGCATGGGATCCGGCGCCGCTGCCAACCAAATCAGTGTTGGATCCTGTGCCTTTTTCGTCCAGACCTGCACACATAAAATGACAACCAGAATCTGCAGAAAAACAATTGTCGTGGAATTTTCACATGATCAGCGTTAGTTAATTCACCCCCGTGATCGTCAAGAAGGGCTATTTCAGCACGAAGGAGAGCGCCTGCATTTGGATGAAGTTTGGCGAATGGAAAAAGATTTTCATCAAAGACAACATCTCGAGAGATATAAATGCGTCCAGTAGTAATTTCTAGGCACTTGTAGCCTTTGTGGAGATTGCTATAGCCAAGAAAAACGCATTGAGTAGAACGAAATTCAAGCTTATGATGATTGTATGGACGAAGGTTGGGATAACATGCACACCCGAAAGTTTTGAGAGAATTATAGTCTGGTTTTTGATGATAAAGACGTTCCAATGGAGTAGAATTTCCAATAACTTTGCTAGGCAAACGATTAATAAGGTATGTGGCAGTGATGAAAGCTTCATCCCAATACTTAAGGGGCATGGAAGCATGAGCAAGTAGTGAGAGACCAACTTCAACAATGTGGCGATGTTTACGCTCGGCAGAGCCATTCTGTTGATGAGCATGAGGACAAGACACATGGTGTGCAATGCCTATACTACGAAAGAAGGAGTTGAGCTTCTCATACTCCCCTCCCCAGTCACTTTGGACTGTTAAGATTTTTCTGTCAAAGTGTCGTTCAACAAGTTTTTGAAACTCTTGGAATATAGAAAAGACTTCAGATTTATACTTAAGTAAATAAATCCAAGTAAACTTGCTGTAATCATCGATAAAACTGACATAATATTTTTTCCGACCAAAAGAATCTGGGCATGCCCCATACATCACTGAAAATAAGCTCTAAAGGAGCTTGAGAAACACTACTAGACTTAGGATAGGGAGTTGGTGACTCTTGGCACATTGACAAGCTTCACAAACCGAATCACTAATAGGGCTATGTGACAAAGAAAGTTTGCCTTTATTGACTACTTGCTTAACTATGACCGAGGACGGATGTCCTAAGCGTTGATGCCACCGTGCCAAGGAGGGCTTGATGACGGAGTAGACCTGACGATGGTTGCGACTAAGTGCTCCGGATGTGATGGGGTAGAGGCCGCCAATGCATCTACCGTGGTGTAGGAGTTCCTCGTTGCCCGATCCTTGATAAAAAGTAACGAGGGTGAGTTTCAAAGAAGACATTATTATCGGTGGCTAAGCGAGACATAGAGGCAAGACTTTTATCGGCTTGAGGGACATGAAGAACATCTTTTAAGACTAGATCACGTTTAAGCATAGGGGAATTAATAACAGCTTGACCAATGTGTTTAATATCCATACCTCCACCGCTTGCGGTGTGAATCTGATCAGTGCCATGATATTTCTCACGGAGAGCAAGTTGCTCTAGCTCGCTTGTGACATGATCCGTGGCGCTGAATCAACATACCACACTCCTTCTCCTCCTTGATCACGCATAGCTGCAGCAACTTTGACGAGAATCTGGAACAAAGTCTTCATCATAACGGTGCCAGCAGTCCATGACCTCATGACCGGCCTTCTTGCAGAGTTGGCAGCGAGGGCGGCTGCGCGAGGAGGAGGATGGACGGCGGCTAGTGTTGTTGTTGAAGCCACCACCCCCTGTTCTGTTGGAGTTGTTGTTGTAGCTGCCACCTCCTGTGTTGCCGTAGTTGTTGGTGTAGCTGCTGTCGCCCTGAGAGTTGCCGCGCCCACGCCCACCGCCGCGTTGCGCGTGGTGACCGCGTCCACGGCCGCGTCCGCGCGAGGCGGCGTTGGCAGAAGATTGGCGAAAAGCGGCGCCATGAAGGAGACTAAGGCGGGCGTCGAAGCTCAAGAGCTGGCTATATAGCTCCTGGACGGTGATCGGCTCCACCCGAGCAGCAAGGGCCGAGACGACTGGATTATAATCCATGTCCAGTCCGGCCAGGATCTTGGATACGATCTCCGGATCGGAGAGCGCAGCGGCAGTGCATGCAACTTCGTCGGTGAGGCTCTTAATTTTGCCAAGATATTCTGCCATAGTCATGTTACCTTTTTGCAGGTTCGTAAGCTCGATGCGAGTGTTGATGGCTTGCGCTTGGCTTTGGGCGGCGAACATGTCATGGATGGCGCGCCGACTTCTGCCGGCGTCTCGGGCGTGGCCACTGTGCGGGATGTCGCGGAGAGCGAGCCCATCAAGTAACCTTGAGTTGTTGTTGCTGCTGCGTACGGAGGGATCTGGCAAAGTTCACCACCTGTTCTTCTTTGCCGTTGTTGGTGACGGTGAGGGTGGGTGGCGGTGAAGGGCTCTTCGCGTCCAGATGGTGCTCCATCTGCGCGCCCTTGATCTGGGGTAGGACGACGGCCTTCCAGAGGAGGAAGTTGCCTCTCGTCAGCTTCTCTTGCGGCGGCGATCCGAGGGAGGAGTTGGTGTGGGTGGAGGTAGATGAAGATGCAAAGGTGGAGGAGGAGGTGTCGGTGGTGAGGGCACCCATGGTGCTCGGCATCATGGCGGCGGAGGTGGTGGACATAGTTGCGGTCGCCTGAGGTAGCTAGATGTGATCTCTTATTCGATCTGTCGAGGAAGAGGCTCTGTTACCATGTGAAAGTCGAAGGAAGCGTTGAACCCTTTGCTCGGGCCGCGATTGTATATATATGATAGATGCCGTGGCTTACAAGAAGATCGAGAGAGGAGATCGATCATGACGGTTCGGTACAGGAGGTTGAGGAGATAGAACAGAAGAAGGGATAAGAAGAGATACAAGTTAAACACCTTTCCTATCCCTATACAACATCTTCTAACATTCCATGTGTTGTGTGCTATTTCGAAGTTAGGTTGGATTGGGTGATTGACGTGTGTTCTATCTGGCTACCTTGTAGACTAGATGGTTTTTTCATTTGGAAATTCCATACAATTTTCTGTTGATATGCTTTGCGTCCTTAAAATCTTAGAAATATCATATCGTTGTAGAACTGTGTTGTTTCATACATCTAAACTTCTTAGGAAATGGTTTACAGTTTATACACTTCTGATATAAAGATGGTTTACACACACATCTACAACTATCTGGGTAGAAAAAATGTAAAGATGTCTTCAAATAACCCTTAGGAGTGTGCCACTTGGTCTCTAGGTCAAAATATACTGAAGTGATGTGCCCACTTCTCATAATCATCTATCACATCTAACCCACCATGTGGCCACCGGATCAGACAGTTCCCAACATATCCTTGCCCTCATAAAAGACCGCTATCGCAATGGCTGGCTGCTACTGAATCTTGACTACCTAGAAGTTACTGGGCTCCCTTTGGTCACACTTTGGCGTGTGTGGAGATGCTATCAGTTCCACTGCCAGTGGGCAAGGACCCAACGATCTTGGTAAAAAGAAATATTGCTACCGAGGTAACTACACTCAACAGCCGATGTTACATCAATTTCCCTTGAAGATGATATGGGTAAAACTATTGTTGCGCCTAGAGAAGCTGGCCTCAACTGCCACTGTTTGATTGTACTCGTTAGCCGGTAGTCCTTTTCTCCTCTAGAATATGAGACACTCTTGCTTCAGCACCCCCTCCCTTAAACACATTGACGGCTGGGATCTCTCTATACCCCTTTATAACAAAAGGGTAGGATAGTCTTTCCACCCACTCGATACTTGACCCGCGTACATATACGCGGCACCCTTTTTTCCCTCACGCCATTTTTTTTCTCTCAGCACCCTCAGCTGTTTTTCACTTTCTTTTTAAAAGATAAAAAGAGTGTAGGTAACGTGAATCAAACTCAAGACCTCTTGGTCTAAGGATGACCACACTAACCAACCAGGACATCCTAAGAGCATCTCCAATAGATGATGTATATTTTGGTGCTTCAAGCCGGGGATGGTCTAAATTTGGAGCACCAAAAATTGCTTTTTACATTTCCAAAAAAGGCTCAACTTCAACATATGGTCCAAAATGAAGATGTAAATAAGAGAGCAACTCCAACAAATGGTCCAAAACAAAGATGTAGAACCGGCCGACGGCTGCTGTTCAGCCACTGTACAGCCACGGTTTTGCATTGAAATATCACTTAAAACTTGAAATAAAGTGCATCATCATCATAGTTCAAATCATAACAAAAGTGCATCATCATCATCATCATAGTTTGAAATCCCTCTACCAAAAGTGCGACGTCCCAATCAAAGTTTTTCGGCCTACAAATTAAAATGAACATGAATATCATTCATGCGGGTCATCAACACCACCGGCGTTGTGAACCATGGTACGCTCATCATCATCACCGGCTTCTTTGTCGACGTTGTGAAGCGGTGAAGTATCGTTGCCGAGAGCACGACCAGAAGCACATGTTGGAGGTGGTGGCCGTCGGCGTGGCCACATCTTCCTGCACGGCCGGCAGTGGCGGCGCGGAGATGGAGGAATGGCTCCTTGGCTGCTGGAGGACACCACCGCTCGTGGTTGTGAGTAGGGGGCCTGAGCCGCCGCGGCTGCCTTCGAGATTTTAGCCGCCCGAGCCGCACTTTCGACCGGGATCCGGCCGCGATTCGCCGGCCGTTTGCCTCCACCTCGTGCCTTCGTCACCTTCGAAGGAACTGCCGGCGTGGTGGCGACCGGCCGGGGCGGCACGAACCCAGGGTGGGGGCGGCGGCATGGACGCGACGGCGGAGGGCGAGTTTGCTGCGGCGGCAGCAGAGGCGGCGACGTGGTCGCCCATCGCCGTGGCGGCGGCGGCGAAGGTGGCGGGGTCGCGGGCGGGCGGTTGTGAGCGCGGAGGCAAATGAACTGGCGTTGGTCGTTTCGTGGGCGGCCGCGGTTTTACATCACTTGTATCTCGTGATGTAAATTTGCATCATGAAGTTTTCCATTTTACATCTCCGGGAGACGGTGATGTAATTTTTTTACATATGGACTATCTGTTGGAGCAGCACTTTTTGCTCTCGAAGGTCCAAAGTTGGTTATTTTTACATATGGACCATCTATTGGAGATGCTCTAATGGTTGTGTATATTTACTTCTTCTTTTTCTTTTCTTCTACTTCAGTTTGCGGGTGGGCCGGCCCATTGTTTAATCGATCATTTTATCACTATTTCTTTTACATTTTTTTCTATTCGTTTTTTCCTTTTCTTTACCGAAAAATGCTCACGCTTATAAAGTTTTGTTCAAAATTTTAAAAAATGTTCACTTTTCAAAATTTTGTTCATAAAGTGCAAATATTCCCATTTAGAAAAAATTGTACAGATATGTCAAAAAATTGTTGGTGTCTTTAAAAAATGCTCAGAATGTCATAACACAAATAAATTTTAAAAAGAGCGAACAAAATTTTGAACACAAACAATTTTTGCAAAACACTATGAAAATTGGAATTTCAAGTAAAAATCAAAAAATATTAACAAAATTTTGAGACCCATTTATTTTGAGTTTCCACGAACATATTTTTGTATTTTTGTAGACAAAATTGAATACAGGATTTTAAATTTCAAATAAATTTGAAAGCACGAACATTATTTGAAAATGTAGAATTGTTGAAATCACCAAAACTTGGGATGGTGCCTTGGAATGATGATAGAAGGCCCTACAAAAACTTTGGTCCATTTGAACGATGTCGAAAAAAGGTACTCTGGGACGGAACCTTTCGCGCAACACGAACTTTTTTCCTTTTAAATTCGTGAACAGTTTTTAAAATTCGTAAGGTTTGTTTCAAAAATCATGAACTCTTTTCCATATCCAGGAACTCTTTTGAACTTTTACCAATGTTTATAAAAGCCCATAACTTCTTAAAAATTCATAGTCTTTTTCAAAATTGATGAACTTTTTTCAAATCGGCGAATGTTGGGGCAGGCCTAACCGGCAACCGACGGAAGCGATGCCGTCGCACAGTTCTGCAAGGCGTGAGTGTATCTTCTTCTATTCTATTTTCTTGTTTTTATGTTTTCCGTTATTTTTTTCCTTTTTGAAGTTTATTATTCTTTTTAAAACCAGTTCTCAAATTTGAATAATTTTTGCAATACTAAAAAATGTTATTATTTTCAGATATTAAATATTATTAAAATGTTCTAGAATTTCAAAATTGTTCCCGTTTTGAATTTTTTTCACAAATTTTATAAATGTTGTGCTTTAAAAATGTCGATAATTTATAGAAAAAGTATGTGGTTTGCAATTTGTGTACAACATCAATATTTGGGAATTTATTAACAATTTTAGAAAAGGTGTTCATGTTTATAAAATTTTCATACACAATTTGAAATTCCAAATTGTTGACAAATTTCAAGAAATAATTCGGATATAAGAAAATGTTCATGTTGATTGATAATAACAGAAATTGCAAATAGCAAAAGCCTTGCCCTATCGGCCTACCTGAATTTTCATTTTTTCTCTTTCCTTTTTTTCTATTTTTTTTCTAATGCAGGAACTTTTTGAAATTACAAAAACTAATTCAGGAATTTTTTTTACAAAATTTGTGATTCTTTTTTTTACAATTTATTTACAAGATATGTGATTTTTTTTATAGGTCAAAATGTTTTTACAAAAATATTCACGACTTTGAGAATTTTTACGAATAGGTTGATATTTTTTTTACAGAATAGCCAAGAAAAGTCAACCTCTATGAATGTTTTTTTCTCTCATTGCCCTCAGCTATTTTTCACTTTCTTTTTAAAAGATAAAAATAGTGCTGGTACAATGAATCAAACTCAAGATCTCTTGGTCTAAGGAAGACCAGGCTAACCAACTAGGACGTCCTAATGATTATGCATATTTATCTCTTGGTTTTCTTTTCTTCTACTTCAGTTCGTGGGTGGGCCGGCCCATTGTTGAATTGGCCATTCTATCACTATTTCTTTTTCATTTTTCTTTTCATTTTTTTATTATTTTTTTCCAAAAAATGCTCACACTTATAAAATTTTGTTCAAATTTTTTAAAATCTTCCCTTTTTATAATTTTGTTTATAAAGTACAAATATTCACATTTTAAAAAAATGTATAGATGTGTCAAAAAATTATTCGTATCGGCCGCACCCTCGTCCACCCATCAAGGACCCCTAAGGCAGGCCACCCAGGTGCGCACCATCGGTGTAGAACGGATGACAGGGAGAGCCCCAAGGACGCAGCCGCAAGAGGCCAAGCATGAAACAAATGACGCGGAGGTCTCTGCCACCAGTCGGGTGGCGCGACACACACCCTGTCTGTTGCAACCGAACCAGCCCGCCGCAGGCGCAACAACGCCAACATGCGGGTCCGGCTGGCCGTCATGCGCATGTCAGCGCGCGAGCCATCACACGCGATCGCGCCAAAAACACCACATGACAGTGCCTCGCATGCGCCTGTAGTCCACCCGTCATGGACTCCCGAGGCGGGTCGCCCGGGTGTGTGCCGTCCGGGCAGATCGAACAACGAGGAGAGCCCACAAGAGGCCCCCACGGCACGCCACCTAAAAACAAACGGCTTAGAGGACACTCTTGCTGCATAAGCGCCTGAGGAGTGGGTACTCCGGCATCCTTTATAGGTGTAATGGGCTTGGGCCTCCTTGAGTCTTTGTTGGGTTTTGTGTCTCCATGGGCCCACCCGATGGGTGATAACCTCGTCACTCCGTGCCGCTGCTGCCGACGTCCGTCATGGGGAGGCCAATCCCTATTCGGCGTGTAGGACGCTGGTTAGTGACCTGGTGCGTACCCCCGGCTCCCGCTATGTACACATTTTGGGTCGGCCCAACTAGCTCCTTTCTCGTTTCCCTTTTTTCCTTTCGGTTTTTTCCTGCTTTTTTCATTTTTGACATTTCCTTTTTTGGTTTTTCCCTCTTTTTTTCATGTTAGTTTTTGTTTCCTTTTTCTTTTTCCTTTTCCCCTTTTCAATTTTTTTTCTTGTTTCCCCCTTTTCATTTTGTGAATATCTTTTCGAATTGGTGAACTTACTTTTGTATGTTAGCATTTTTCAATTTTGCAAACATTGTTTTATGAAATTGCGAACATTCTTCATATTTGGGAACATTCGTTTGCTAGCGAACATTTTTTGTATTAGCAAACATTGTTTAAACATTGTGAACATATTTATGAACTGGGGAACTTTATGAATCAACTAATATTTTTTGAAATTTGGGCACATTGTTTGAAATTTATAAACATTTTTGTTTGACGAACGCGTTTTTTGAAATGCATGAGAATTTTTCTAAATTAATGATTTTTTGTACTTCACAATCTCTTATTTTTCTGAGCATCTTTAAAAATTCATGAACATTTTGAATTTCTGTACATTTTCTTCAAATTCACTAACATTTTTGACTCCGTGAATATTTTTCAGAATGATGAACATTTTTTAAATCCACGAATTGTTTATCATTTCTGGATTTTTTAAAATTCACAATTTTTTGAAATTGGCAACTTTTTAAAAATCCCGGATTATTTTAAAGAAGAAAAAAAGCCAAAAGGAATAGGAAAAAATGTAAAAAATCGAAATGGATTTTTTTTGCAATGAGAGCTTTGTTACTTAGGTATTTCTTTTGCAAGGGACTGAACTGATAAATTTTCTTTTGCAGTAGATGCATGGCTTTATACCACCAGTCGCGCGGTACCCTCAATTGCTGGAGAGTCCTTAACCTTTTTGCGGTATCGGTTGCAATGACGAAAAACATTGGAAAATGTGGGTGTCCCTGACCCGTAGTTTCCCGCCCTTAATTGGATCGCCGGTCTCCGGTGCAATTAACTGGACTTGGCAAATCCGATCCCTTCAACGGCCCGCGGACGTGCCAGGACACATCCACGGACATTGACCAGGCGCGACTCGAATTTTGACTTTCACATTTGCCTCCCTCATAGCTATACCTCTATACCTATTAATAAATCAAGGTGATATTCTTAGTTTCATCCCGCTTAGGTTATTTTATATTTAAATATATATACAAGGTGATACTAATTCGGGGAACGACGCGGCGTGCTTCGAACGATGGTGGGTTTGCGTTGTTGGGCCTGTAAATTTTTTAATATGTACCCTGCCCGGTTCTGTCACGTGACTCATGGATATAAAAGCCAGCCCCTCGCAACCTGGCGGCACAACACGCGATGTACGCCGGCGCTCGCACCGCCGCCCAAATAGTCGCCATGATTTTGGCGACGAAGTTGGCCACGACGAGCGACTCAATTTTGTTGTTGTTGTTCAATTCTATTTAACAGATGCAGACCCACACATAAATTCAATTTTTTTTACTGACACTTTTCTACAGAGAATGCATTCCATTAATATTGCTCCTTGATAATTTATTTTCCCATTGGCATCCATCCACCTGATGGAATCTGTTAAATTGATCTTGACTACCAATCTGTCTGATGTAATCAATGAAGGGCATGGCATTAGCAGGAGCCAACATACTGTGTGAACAGTGAGCAAAACCCTATATTTTTCAATTATTTCTTTTTTTGCGCCACTGCTCTCAGTGACTCATATTCATATATTTTTAATTACATGGATAAAAATAGAGCCACAATGTGAACCATGTAGTTCTTTTCTAAAGACTACTTTTATTGTTTTTCTTCTTAACACCACTACTCTGAATATTTTGATGTACTGAATAATACGTGTCTCGATTCCAGACTTTCTGTCTCAGTGGTAACAACTAATCAAAGTTTTGGTTGCTTAAAAATAAATTTATATTATTTTTTAATTTAACTAAAAATTTGCTAGCACAGAGGCATGGCAAATTTGGCTTGCTTTGTATAACAATGTTGCAGGCATCAATTTAGATGTGTTCTGTTGCGAGGCACATGATGGGATTGCTAAAGGAGTGTGCTAGAGTGTGATGATCAAGCTCATCACCTGAGGTTGACCGTGTTCGTCGTGAATAGATGGACAACATGACCACGATGGCGAAGAGAGTGGTAACACAGATGGGTCGCTTCGAACGCGTGAGGATTTGATTTTTTTTTTCCCGTTGCAACGCACGGGTATATGTGCTAGTCTGAAATCTTAAACCATGCAATTCATGCAACGCTACGTAAAACACGTGATTAAAGCGCAGTTCATCAGATTAGCCGGACAAAAGGAACATCATTCATCGGAGTTCAATGGCGGTCAGTGCAAATCCATACTACAAACTTATGAAACATAGATAAAATATAAACAGAACAAGGAAGGGCGGAGGAAATCACCATTTCCTCAGTGGCCCCTTCCCCTTCGGGCCATCGGCACGGCTGTGGCCCTCCTTCGTGTAGGCGTCAGTGTGCGGAGGCACGTCATCGTCGGGGCTGGAGGTGGAGCCGTCCATCAGGTCGGAGTCGGAGCTGCACCTCATGCCCGACAGCCTGCGGAGCAGGCGCTGCTGCTCCTTCGCACGGCGGGCCGCCTTCGTCTTCGCCGCCGCCTCCTTTGTTGCCTTGCGCTCCGACAACTCGATGGCGAGTCGGAGCGCCTTGCCATTCTTGCTGCGGAGGCGCCGCACATCCGTCTCTGCCGTCGTGAGCGAGTGGCGGAGGACAACTGTGAGGAGCGCTGCCTCAGGATCGACCGGCGCGCTCATGCGCGGACGGCGCGGAGACATCGACTAGGACGCCACTGCCCTCTCCCTCGTCCGCTGCCGCTCGCGCCAGGATGCTCGTGCCTCCGAATCGGGCGTCTGAGTGCGCGTCGCCCCGGCTTGGGCACGAGGACCCAGCGATGGCCGGCCAACACCTTCGGAGCAGAGGGTGCTGGTGGTGGGCGGCATTCCTTTAGTAGCGCAGCGGAGTGGCCGGAGCTACGCGTGGGACGAGAAGGGCCAGCGACGTTGTCGGCGTTGCGTCAACGGGCAACGGGCCCTGACAATTCAACGACCGAACGCCTCAATGCGATGCGGAGGGCGACCTCCTCCACATCGTCGGGGTCTGCTTCACACAGCAGCCAGTCATCGTCGGAGCCGGAATTCCCATCGGAGGCAGCGCTGCTTCGGTCGTCGACCATCGGATGCGTTTGGAGGGGATCGAAAGTGGAGTGGACGGAAAGGGGAGTAAAGTGGAGTTCGGATTGACTGTAGTCTAGAGTTTTCCGGTCGGCGATATTTGTGGGGCAGGCGTGGCCCAGGTTGTGTCAAGTCAACATGGTGGGCACGTCCGGACGCGCCCAGACCACTCCATATCCTCCACATATTTGGGTTGGATATGAGAAGTGCCGGTTAGTTCGGATGTTTGATGCGCGCTGTTTGGTCTATTTTTCGTGATGAGCCAGTGACCGGTCAGACCGTCCGGGCGTTTAAGACGTGTTTAGGGCGCCCGCTACGCGGTGTTTTTTTGGCTACGTTCGTGCATGTAAACATGAAGCGCTTCAAAGCAAACAAACAAAATTTGATCAATCAACATAGTGAAGCCAGCCAGCTGCATCTGCATCGTCTCCTCCGCTTTGTGCCGTTGAGCATTCTTAGAGTCTTCCTAGATTGGGACTTCGGCAGGCTTGCTGCTGGGCTGCACGGTACACAGTGCTACACTACAACAAAAGCAACTTTTCTTTTTGACAGGGATACACCAAAAACGACTTACATACCACCTGTCCACCTGATGGTCCTGATCGGAACTTGTTCTGAAATAAAAACTGATCAGAACTGTCACTGGCGGCACTGGGATCGGGCATGAAACTGAAAGCGACAGCCAGCAGCGTATTGCGCCTTCTTCCCAGCGAAAGCGACCCAGTGAAAAGGTAGTAACAACTCATCTTTTAAGGGGTAACGCGGGCAGTTGATTTCGGTTCCCATGAGACCCGGATGCAACGGCGTTTTTACCCGGATCAACGGGTACAAATATTTTGTTATCGCGTTGCATGATGTATAAAGTTACTCTTTTCAGGGGTAACGCCGACCGGCAGTTGATTTCAGTATCCTGTGACCCCGCTGCAACGGCGTTTTTACTTGGATCAATGCATACAAATTCTTTTCTTATATGCGTTCCATGCTATATGAAGTTTTTCTTTTCAAGGGTAACGCTGGCAGTTGATTTCGGTTCCCCTGGAACCCGGGTGCAACGGTGTTTTTACCCGGATCAACGGGTACAATATTTTGTTATTGCGTTGCATGATGTATAAAGTTATTCTTTTCAGGGGTAACGCTAGCCGGCAGATGATTTCGGTTTCCCTGAGACCCCGCTGCAACGGCGTTTTTTACCCGGATCAGCGGGTACAAATCCTTTTCTTATTTGTGTTCCATGCTGTTTAAAGTTTTTCTTTTCAGGGGTAACGCCGGCAGTTGATTTCAGTTCCCCTGAGACCCGGGTGCAATGGCGTTTTACCAGGATCAACTAGTACAAATGCTCTGTAATTGCATTGCATACTTTACAAAAAAAAATGTCACTTGTGCATATTTGTGGTACATGCGAAAAAAAACTTAGAGAAAACTGTATGTGCTTATTATATACTCCCTCCGTCCGGAAATACTTGTCATTGAAATGGATGTATCTAGATGAATTTTAGTTGTAGATACGTCCATTTTCATCCATTTTGATGACAAGTATTTCCGGACGGAGGGAGTATAATAATAATAATTTATTTAGGCAAACTGGACTGCACCGTCTTTTGTTTGTACATGCAAATTGTATTTCTTTTCTGGAGCAAAAAAAACTGGACTGCCTGATTTTTGGTTGTACATGCAATTTTGTTGCTTGGATGCATTAAGAGCATGCTCTCTGTCTTTTTAGTGTGGTCCTATGGAAGCATCCGCTGAAATGTTTCTTTTACGCAATGCCAAAAATTCTAAACTATGAAATGATATTGGATATATGGAACAGTACTGTCACTCTCCAGGTGCTATCGATCGGTGCTTCAATCACAAGAGGCATTCAAGTCATCATGAAAAAAACTTCTGAGAAAAATGATTATATGGGACATAGTACAACCAACCAACATGAAAAAATCCAGATAAAACAAAGAAACTATCCAAAAACATGGTTAAAGGGGGGATGTCCCCTCCTTTAATAGTGTGTTATTTAGGTAGAAATGTGTGTGCGTGTGCGTGTGCGTGTGCATATTATAGAGTAATTTGTTTAGAAAATGGGACTGAAACGGGACTGCACCGACTTTTGTTTGTACATCATTGTTCTTCTTTTAACAAAATCCGGCCGGCTCCGGTTTTTGGTTGTACAACCATTTTTGTTGTTTTGCAGACTATCCTTTGGATGGAGAAAGATCAGGCTCTCTGACTTTTTAGTGTGATCCGATCTAAGCATCCCTTGAAATGTTTCTTTCAAATGCAATGCCAAAAACACTACTACTCCCTCCGTTCCTAAATAATTGTCTTTCTAGCCATCTCAAATGGACTACAACATACGGATATATATAGACATGTTTTAGAATGTAGATTCACTTATTTTGCTCCGTATATAGTCACTTGTTGAAATCTCTAGAAAGACAATTATTTAGGAACGAAGGGAGTATGAAATTATTTTGGGAATATGGAAGACATGCGTATTGTCACTCTCCAGGCGCTATGGTGTTTCAATCTCAAGAGACACTGCAAATGATAATGAAAATTATCTGAGAAAAAAATGGTTATATGGGACATAGTATAACCAAGCAAATGAAAAAAATGCAACCAAAACCTAGAAACTATAAAAAAACATGGTTAAAGGGGGATGACCCCCTCCTTTAGTTGTGTGTTACTATTTAGGTAGAACTGTGCTTACAGGTGTGTGTGTTGCATACTGTAAGTTTGTCATACGTGCACACTTTGTTCTACATCCAAAAAATAGAGAATTGTCTGTCTGTGTGTGTGCGCGCACACACACATATTATAGACTAGTTTGTTTTGACAAATGGGACTGGGCCGACTTTTGTTTGTACACGCGAATTGTTTTTTTTTAACAAAACTCGGATTGCTCAGATTTTTTCTGTACATGCTTTTTTTGCGAAATATGCTTTGGTTGAAGAGCGAATAGTTTTTAATGTGTTCTGACTTAAACACTCCTTCAAATGTTTTGCCATAAGGAATTACTATGGTGAAGTTATGTTTAATATATGGAACACATGTGTATCGGTACTCCCCAGGTGCTATCGCTGCTTCAATCTTAAGATATAATGCAAACGACCATGAAAACATATTAGATAAATTTTTTTATCGGACATAGTATAACCAAGAACAATGCAATTTTTTTACTAGAATAGAGGACTTCCAAATAATCTTGGTTGAGGGGGGAATAGCCCACTTAAGTTTTACATTTTTTGGTAGAAATGAGACCTCTCCGCGGATTAAATGCAGATACCACCAAGCGGATCGAAGGCAAGTGCGAGAGTGTATGGGTAGCCACCAAGCCAACACTTGGTTCTCTAAAACAATAACCTATCTCATAGACTGCACATTCAATGAGCAAAAACATTTGGGTAAAAGTGTGTAATTAGTTTGGACAAACTTGTTTTAGTGACATGCAAAGCATAGTCTGTTTCAAAAACTATCAGGCATATAATATGGTTAAAAATGTGCTCACAATATGTTTCTAAATAAATCAAAGTATCTTGTGAAGTAGTCCCTTCATTCCAAAACATTGTAAAGTTTGACCAACTTTATACAAAAGAATATGAACATCTACAATACCAAATAAATATAACACAAAAACATATTGATTTGGTATTCTGATTGTTCCTATGTTTTTTTTAACTTAAGACAAAACTAATATAAAAACAATTTTAGAATAAAAGGAGTACATAAATATGAGTCCAAAAAGAAAACTATCTACAATAAGTTTCTCGTAATAAAATTGATTGTACTACCATACCACTGTACGTTCTATCCTCATAGTTCATTTTTGCATCAAAGTTGGTTCAAGCAAACTTCTCTTTTCTGTCTCTCCCAAATAAAAGAATATTCAAACTCGAAACTTTGCAGATCAACATCACACAAGTACTACCATGTGCAGAAATATTTCTAGATTTTTGGCACAACTTATATTTGTAAAAAGGATACAGCTCATACGAAAATTGAAATTTGAAAAATTTATGTTTCATGAAAAAATCAGAATCACTTTATACAAAGAGTGGCACTTGTGTATAGTTCCATACTAGTTTTCACATCTAGATTTGATCAAGATTTACACACACAATGGAATTATTTAACATGAGATCTGATTTTTGAGCGAGGGAGATTTGAAATGTATGGCATAAATGATTACAGCCTTTGCACGCATATTGTGGTATCAAAATTTTCTCACTCTCAAGAGTTTTTCCTCTGAGTTCAACCTTTGAATTAGCAAAACAAATTTTGGAACTCCGCTTGGTGGGTAATTAACACATTGGGCATAATTTTTGCTCCCGCCACAGTCGCCCACGTTGGTTAAATTTATGGTCAAACTTAAATCTTAAGAAGCGCGAGCGCACTACATCATGGAATGGGGGAGTATAAAATGGTACAAAAATGTATATAAAGTATCCAAGATTGATAATATAGTAGCATGAAACCATCAAAAATTATAGATACATTGGAGACGTATCAGCATTCCCAAACTTAATTTCTGCTTGTCCTCTAGTAGGTAAATGGTAAAAACAGAATTTTTGATGAGAAATGCTAACTAACATGTGTATCATGTAATATTATGGTATAATCATTGAGAAATGATGAAGTAAACAATATCAACATAATAGTATCCATGAATATAAGAAACGCAATCATTACTTTTTGAAAATATACGATCCTTAAAGAATGTTATCCCCACTCATTTTATCATGTTAGCATGGCATGACTCCGCCTTCACTGCAGAAATATATATCAGGAGCACCCTCGTGTCAAACTAGGCAATTGGATCGTACTTCTAACACGCTTCAGCATTTTCAACCCCATGTAATACATGAGCGTGAGCCATGCATATAACACTATAGATGGAATAGAATGCGGTGATAGAGATCAATAAGGGAAGTCAAAAAAGGAAAAAAGTCTTGCATCGACGCGGCTAATCAACGGGATATGGAGATGCCCATCAATTGATATCAATGCGAGGAGTAGGGATTGCCATGCAACGGATGCACTAAGAGATATAAGTCTATGAAAGCTCAACGGAAACTAAGTGGTTGTGCATCCAACTTGCTTGATCATGAAGACCTTGGGAATTTGAGGAATCCCATCATCGGAATATGCAAGCCAAGTTCTATAACGAAAAATTCCCACTCATATATGAAAGAGATAGCTTATGAGACCCTCTATATGAAAAACATGGTGCTACTCTAAAGCATAAGTCTGGAAAAAGAATAGTAACATTGCCCCTTCTCTCTTTTTCTCTCATTTTTTTGTTGGGCTCTTTTTGGTCTATTTTTTCTCCTTTATTTTTTGTATGGAGTCTCATCCCGACCTGTGGGGGAATCATAGTGTCCATCATCCTTTCCTCACTTAGACAATGCTCTAATGATGATGATCATCACACTTTTATTTACTTACAACTTGATATTATAACTCAATAACTAGAACAATATGACTCTCTATGAATGCCTCTAGCAGTGTACCAGGATGTGCAATGATCTAGCGTAACAGGTATAATAATGATGAATGGTGGCTGAGCCACAAATATCATGTCAGCTCTATGATCATGCAAAGCAATATGACAATGAATATGTATGCCATGAAAACGGGATGGTGGAGGTTGCATGGCAATATATCTCAGAATGGCTATGGAAATGCCATAATAGGTAGATATGATGGCTGTTTTGAGGAAGATATAAGGAGGCTTATGTGTGATAGAGCGTATCATACCACGGGGTTTGGATGCACTGGCGAAGTTTGCACCAGTTCTTGAGGTGAGAAAGGGCAATGCATGGTACCGAAGAGGCTAGCAAATTGCGGAAAGGTAGGAGTGTGTATAATCCATGGACTCACATTAGTCATAAGAACTCACATACTTATTGTCAAAGCCTGTTAGCCCTCGAAGCAAAGTACTACTTGCATGCCCCTAGGGAATTGGTTGGTAGGAGTTAACCATTACGTGCATCCAATTATAACAGCACTCAAGGATTTCAACTAGAAATACAAATGCTCAAACCTCCCCATCATGCCATGTCCAACACTTAGATAAGAAGTTAATAACAAGCTTTAATACCGATATTTCCATGATCATGAACCTATATCCTTTGATATTACGATATCATTATCATTAAACCATACATTTCATATTTAGTGATCTACATGAAAGTTTTTATTATAGCCCCCTTGAATACTTATTCTTATTGGACTAGTCTTATAACCCCTACATATTGCCATTAATATTTATTAAACTATCAAAAAGATTTAACTGAATCATGAGGGTGGAACAATTTCTATAAAATGTAACCACACCATGCTAAGATATAAGTGAAGCACTAGAGCAACTACCTATCTCAAAAGATATAAGTGAAGCACATAGAGTATTCTAACAAAGCACGATAAGTGTGTGTCCCTATCAAAAGGTGTGTCCATCAAACAATGATTATGGGAAACTAAAAAGCAAACAAAGCAAAACTATGGTACAAGACGCTCCAAGCAAAACTCATATCATGTGATGAATAAAAATGTAGCTCCAAGTAACATACCGATAGATTGTAGACGAAAGAGGGGATGTCATCTGGGGCATCCCAGAGCTTAGAAACTTGGGTCTTCCTTGAATATTACCTTGGGTATGCCTTGCTCATCCCCAAGCTTAGGGTCTTGCCGCTCCTTATTCCTTCATCCATCGTCATCTCACCCAAAACTTAAAAAATTTAGTACACAAAACTCAATACAAATCCATAGCATCATAAAAATAAGCAACTATGCAATAGAAAACAAAATATGTCTAAAACAGAACAATCTGTAATGATCTGAATAAAAAACATACTTCGCTAAATCCAAAAATGAAAAATTAGGAAAACGTGGGGAATTTGTATATCCATCATGTGTAAACAATTCAGATAAAAAATCACTTTCCAGGGATTTTTAGAAATTCCTAGACCGAGAGCAAATATTTCTATTTTTTCACATAATCAAGTCAACTATCAACAAAATCATCTCAAAGGCTTTACTTGGCACAAACACTAATTAAAAAATAAAAACACAATCATAAAAGTAGCAATAATTGTGTCAACACACCAAAATAGAAAGTAAAAGAAAAAATTTAAGATAACTATTGGGTTGCCTCCCAACAAGCACTATTGTTTTACGCCCCTAGTAGGCATAAGGCAAAGTTTCAAGTATTGTCATCCTTAGTATCCAAATACTTTTTAATCAAATATTCAATTTTTTTTCATTAATTCTCTACTCTCATGTTCTACTTTTCTAGTAGGATAACTTAAATAATTGAAGGGACTTTGTTCGCTAATTTTAACATTCATCACTTCAAACTCCAAATCATCACCATAAAGATCCTCATATAAAACATGCATTTCATCATCAATAGGATCTCTAGTTGTACCTTCAAACCATTCCTCACTATATCCCTCATCAATTCCCTTATTGATCCACTCAAATTTATCTCAAGCATGGTGGTACAAATTTTTGATAACTTCAATATAAGGAAGTCTTCTCATAATATTTTCACCATACGCAAAATAATCCTTAGATTCCAACTTCTATATAGTGTCCTTATCATGGAGGATTTCTTCTATCGGAGGATGCGCAAAATCTATCTTATAAAAGGCAAAGATGTCCCTAGCTTCTCGAATTATATAGTCAAATTCATGCATAAGGATAATAGTAGTAATCTTTTAGCCTTAGGATTGTGGATGTTGGGAAGTTCATACAATATCTTTTGTAAGGCCAGATGAATATGCAAAAAAACTTATTTCTAACTTAACCGCAAGCATAGCGATACCATCCACATGACAATTTGTTTTGTCAAGAATAGATCTTTTAATTATTGGTATGACTCCCGTGCAATTACAAAATTCTTGAATGACATTCTTCCCAATAATATACCCACTACCCGCATGATATATTTGAGTTTTGAAATTTGTGGTGAAAGAACATGCGGTGCCCCCATGTTTGGTTTTGGTAATTGATGACAATCTCTAAGGACTAATGGTTGCCTTGAGTTATATTTGAAGGGTTTGTCCATAGGTTTTTCTTGAAGTCCATTTGTTGGTCTCAAGGATACTACGTGATGAACAAGGTGCTATTCAAGGAATGACCGAAAGATTGATCATGTGATAGGTTGATCAAGACTAAGTCAAAGAGTGAATCTAGTTGATCAACACACAAAGCGTATAAAATGTACCGAGAGGGATCAAGTGATCCCATAGTATGGTAAGCTTTGTCCATTACACTTTGTGTACTAACCCATGGTCAACATGAGAGTTCTATGTGGGGTTAGGTATGTTTCCATGGGTTTGCATCAAGAGGATGATCTCATACACCCATGGAGGATGGCATCAATTGGTGATCATCATCAAGTTGATCAACACACAAAGCATACAAGATGTACCGAGAGGGATCAAGTGATCCCATGGTATGGTAAGCATTGTCCATTACGCTTTGTGTACTAACCCATGGTCTACGTGAGAGATTTATTGAAGGAAATATGCCCTAGAGGCAATAATAAAGTTATTATTTATTTCCTTATATCATGATAAATGTTTATTCATGCTAGAATTGTATTAACCGGAAACATAATACTTGTGTGAATACATAGACAAACATAGTGTCACTAGTATGCCTCTACTTGACTAGCTCGTTGATCAAAGATGGTTATGTTTCCTAGCCATTCACATGGGTTGTCATTTGATTAACGGGATCACATCATTAGGAGAATGATGTGATTGACTTGACCCATTCCGTTAGCTTAGCACTCGATCGTACAGTATGTTGCTATTGCTTTCTTCATGACTTATACATGTTCCTATGACTATGAGATTATGCAACTCCCGTTTACGGAGGAACACTTTGTGTGCTACCAAACGTCACAACGAATCGGGTGATTATAAAGGTGCTCTACAGGTGTCTCCAAAGGTACTTGTTGGGTTGGCGATTTCGAGATTAGGATTTGTCCCTCCGATTGTCGGAGAGGTATCTCTCGGCCCACTCGGTAATGCACATCACTTAAGCCTTGAAGCATTGCAACTAATGAGTTAGTTGCGGGATGATGTACTACGAGCGAGTAAAGAGACTTGTCGATAACGAGATTGAACTAGGTATTGAGATACCGACGATCGAATCTCGGGCAAGTAACATACCGATGACAAAGGAACAACGTATGTTGTTATGCGGTCCGACCGATAAAGATCTTCGTAGAATATGTGGAGCCAATATGAGCATCCAGGTTCCCCTATTGGTTATTGACCGAGACGTATCTCGGTCATGTCTACATAGTTCTCGAACCCGTAGGGTCCGCACGCTTAACGCTTCGATGACGGTTATATTATGAGTTTATATGTTTTGATGTACCGAACATTGTTCGGAGTCCTGGATGTGATCACGGACATGACGAGGAGTCTCGAAATGGTCGAGACATGAAGATTGATATATTGGAAGCCTATATTTGGATATCGAAGTGTTCCGGGTGAAATCGATTTTTCTCGAGTAACGGAGGGGTTACCGGAACCCCGGTGATTAATGGGCCATAGTGGGCCTTAGTGGAGAAGAGAGAGGCGGCAGGGCAAGGGCGCGCCCCCCCCTAGTCCGAATAGGACAAGGAGAGAGGCGCCCCTTTCCTTCTTCTCCTCCACCTCTTTCCCCCTCTTCTCCTAATCCAAGAAGGAAAAGGGAGGGAGTCCTACTCCCGGTGGGAGTAGGTCTCCTCCTGGCACGCCCCCTCCTGGCAGGCCGCACCTCCCCCTTGCTCCTTTATATACGGGGGCAGGGGGGCACCCTAGACAACAATTGATTGTTTGATCTTTTAGCCGTGTGCGGTGCCCCCCTCCACCATAGTCCACCTCGATACATCAGAAGCGGTGCTTAGGCGAAGCCTGCGTCGGTAGAACATCATCATCGTCACCACGCCATCGTGCTGATGAAACTCTCCCTCAACACTCGGCTGGATCGGAGTTCGAGGGACGTCATCGGGCTGAACGTGTGCTGAACTCGGAGGCGCCGTGCGTTCCCTACTTGATCGGTCGGATCGTGAAGACGTACGACTACATCAACCACGTTGTGCTAACGCTTCCGCTTTCAGTCTACGAGGGTACGTGGACAACACTCTCCCCTCTCGTTGCTATGCATCACCATGGTCTTGCGTGTGCGTAGGAATTTTTTTGAAATTACTACGTTCCCCAATAGTGGCATCCGAGCCTGGTTTTATGCGTTGATGTTATATGCACGAGTAGAACACAAGTGAGTTGTGGGCGATACAAGTCATACTGCTTACCAGCATGTCACACTTTGGTTCGGCGGTATTGTTGGATGAAGCGGCCCGGACCGACATTATGCGTGACGCTATGCGAGACTGGTTCTACCGACGTGCTTTGCACGTGTGGCTGGCGGGTGTCAGTTTCTCCAACTTTAGTTGAACCGAGTGTGGCTATGCCTGGTCCTTGCGAAGGTTAAAACAGCACCAACTTGACAAACTATCATTGTGGTTTTGATGCGTAGGTAAGAACGGTTCTTGCTAAGCCCATAGCAGCCACGTAAAATTTGCAACAATAAAGTAGAGGACGTCTAACTTGTTTTTGCAGGGCATGTTGTGATGTGATATGGTCAAGACATGATGCTAAATTTTATTGTATGAGATGATCATGTTTTGTAACCGAGTTATCGGCAACTGGCAGGAGCCATATGGTTGTCGCTTTATTGTATGCAATGCAATCGCCCTGTAATGCTTTACCTTATCACTAAGCGGTAGTGATAGTCATAGAAGCATAAGATTGGCGAGACGACAACGATGCTACGATGGAGATCAAGGTGTTGCGCCGGTGACGATGGTGATCATGACGGTGCTTCGGAGATGGAGATCACAAGCACAAGATGATGATGGCCATATCATATCACTTATATTGATTGCATGTGATGTTTATCTTTTATGCATCTTATCTTGCTTTGATTGACGGTAGCATTATAAGATGATCTCTCACTAAATTTGAAGATAAAAGTGTTCTCCTGAGTATGCACCGTTGCCAAAGTTCGTTGTGCCCAGACACCACGTGATGATCGGGTGTGATAAGCTCTACGTCCATCTACAACTGGTGCAAGCCAGTTTTGCACACGCAGAATACTCAGGTTAAACTTGACGAGCCTAGCATATGCAGAAATGGCCTCGGAACACTGAGACCGAAAGGTCGAGCGTGAATCATATAGTAGATATGATCAACATAGTGATGTTCACCATTGAAAACTACTCCATTTCACGTGATGATCGGTTATGGTTTAGTTGATTTGGATCACATGATCACTTAGAGGATTAGAGAGATGTCTATCTAAGTGGGAGTTCTTAAGTAATATCATTAATTGAACTTAAATTTATCATGAACTTAGTACCTGATAGTATCTTGCTTGTCTATGTTGATTGTAGATAGATGGCCCGTGCTGTTGTTCCGTTGAATTTTAATGCGTTCCTTGAGAAAGCAAAGTTGGAAGATGATGGTAGAAATTACACGGACTGGGTCCGTAACTTGAGGATTATCCTTATTGCTGCACAGAAGAGTTACGTCCGGAAGCACCGCTAGGTGTACCACTGCGCCAAAGAATCGCAGACATTGTGAATGCCTGGCAGTCACGTGTTGATGACTACTCGATAGTTCAGTGTGCCATGCTTTACGGCTTAGAACCGTGACATCAACGACGTTTTGAACGTCATGGAGCATATGAGATGTTCCAGGAATTGAAGTTAATATTTCAAAAGAATGCATGGATCGAGAGATATGAAGTCTCCAATAAATTCTACAGCCGCAAGATGGAGGAGAATAGTTCTGTCAGTGAGCATATACTCAAGATGTCCGGTACTGCAATCACTTGATTCAACTGGAGTTAATCTTCCGGATGATAGCGCCATTGATGAATTCTTCAATCATCGCCACCAAGCTACAAGAGCTTCGTGATGAACTATAACATGCAAGGGATGGATAAGACGATTCCCGAGCTCTTCGCAATGCTAAAGGCTGCGGAGGTAGAAATCAAGAAGGAGCATCAAGTGTTGATGGTCAATAAGACCACTAGTTTCAAGAAAAACGGCAGAGGGAAGAAGAAGGGGAACTTCAAGAAGAACAGCAAGCAAGTTGCTGCTCAAGAGAAGAAACCCAAGTCTGGACCTAAGCTTGAGACTGAGTGCTTCTACAGCAAGCAGACTGGTCACTAGAAGCGGAACTGCCCCAAGTATTTGGCGGATAAGAAGGATGGAAAGGTGAACAAAGGTATATGTGATATACATGTTATTGATGTGTACCTTACCAGAGCTCACAGTAGCACCTGGGTATTTGATACTGGTTCTATTGCTAATATTTGCAGCTCGAAACAGGGACTACAGATTAAGCGGACACTGGCTAAGGATGAGGTGACGATGCACGTGGGAAATGGTTCCAAAGTTGATGTGATCGCCGTCGGCACGCTACCTCTACATCTACCTTTGGGATTAGTATTAGACCTAAATAATTGTTATTTGGTGCCAGCGTTGAGCATGAACATTATATCTGGATCTTGTTTGATGCGAGACAGTTATTCATTTAAATCAGAGAATAATGGTTGTTCTATTTATATGAGTAATATCTTTTATGGTCATGCACCCTTAAAGAGTGGTCTATTTTTGAAGAATCTTGATAGTAGTAATACACATATTCATAGTGTTGAAGCCAAAAGATGCAGAGTTGATAATGATAGTGCAACTTATTTGTGGCAATACCATTTAGGTCATATTGGTGTAAAGCGCATGAAGAAACTCCATACTGATGGACTTTTGGAACCACTTGACTATGAATCACTTGGTGCTTGCGAACCGTGCCTCATGGGCAAGATGACTAAAACGTCATTCTCTGGTACTATGGAGAGAGCAACAGATTTGTTGGAAATCATACATACAGATGTATGTGGTCCGATGAATGTTGAGGCTCGTGGCGGATATCGTTATTTTCTCACCTTCACAAATGATTTAAGCAGATATGGGTATATCTACTTAATGAAACATAAGTCTGAAACATTTGAAAAGTTCAAAGAATTTCAGAGTGAAGTTGAAAATCATCGTAACAAGAAAATAAAGTTTCTACGATCTGATCGTGGAGGAGAATATTGGAGTTACGAGTTTGGTCTACATTTGAAACAATGCGGAATAGTTTCGCAGCTCACGCCACCTGGAACACCACAGCGAAATGGTGTGTCCGAACGTCGTAATCGTACTTTACTAGATATGTGCGATCTATGATGTCTCTTACTGATTTACCGCTATCGTTTTGGGGTTATGCTTTAGAGACGGCTGCATTCACGTTAAATAGGGCACCATCGAAATTCGTTGAGACGACGCCTTATGAACTGTGGTTTGGCAAGAAACCAAAGTTGTCGTTTATTAAAGTTTGGGGCTGCGATGCTTATGTGAAAAAGCTTCAACCTAATAAGCTCGAACCCAAATCGGAGAAATGTGTCTTCATAGGATACCCAAAGGAGACTGTTGGGTACACCTTCTATCACATATCCGAAGGCAAGACATTCGTTGCTAAGCATGGATCCTTTCTAGAGAAGGAGTTTTTCTCGAAAGAAGTGAGTGGGAGGAAAGTAGAACTTGATGAGGTAACTGTACCTGCTCCCTTATTGGAAAGTAGTTCATCACAGAAACCGGTTCATGTGACGCCTACACCAATTAGTGAGGAAGTTAATGATGATGATCATGGAACTTCAGATCAAGTTGTCACTGAACCTCGTAGGTCAACCAGAGTAAGATCCGCACCAGAGTGGTACGGTAATGCTGTTCTGGAGGTTATGTTACTAGACCATGACGAACCTACGAACTATGAAGAAGCGATGGTGAGCCCAGATTCTGCAAAATGGCTTGAGGCCATGAAATCTGAGATGGAATCCATGTATGAGAACAAAGTGTGGACTTTGGTTGACTTGCCCGATGATCGACAAGTCATTGAAAATAAATGGATCTTCAAGAATAAGACTGACGCTGACGGTAATGTTACTGTCTATAAAGCTCGACTTGTTGCGAAAGGTTTTTGACAAGTTCAAGGGATTGACTACGATGAGACCTTCTCACCCGTAGCGATGCTTAAGTCTGTCCGAATCATGTTAGCAATTGCCGCATTTTATGATTATGAAATTTGGCAAATGGATGTCAAAACTGCATTCCCTGAATGGATTTCTAGAAGAAGAGTTGTATATGATACAACCGGAAGGTTTTTTTGATCCAAAGGGAACTAACAAAGTGTGCAAGTTCCAGCGATCCATTTATGGACTGGTGCAAGCCTCTCGGAGTTGGAATAAACGCTTTGATAGTGTGATCAAAGCATTTGGTTTTGTACAGACTTTTGGAGAAGCCTGTATTTACAAGAAAGTGAGTGGGAGCTCTGTAGCATTTCTGATATTATATGTGGATGACATATTGCTGATTGGAAATGATATAGAATTTCTGGATAGCATAAAGGGATACTTGAATAAGAGTTTTTCAATGAAAGACCTCGGTGAAGCTGCTTATATATTGGGCATCAAGATCTATAGAGATAGATTAAGACGCTTAATTGGACTTTCACAAAGCACATACCTTGACAAAGTTTTGAAGAAGTTAAAAATGGATCAAACAAATAAAGGGTTCTTGCCTGTGTTATAAGGTGTGAAGTTGAGTAAGACTCAATGCCCGACCACTGCAGAAGATAGAGAGACAATGAAAGATGTTCCCTATGCTTCAGCCATAGGCTCTATCATGTATGCAATGCTGTGTACCAGACCTGATGTGTGCCTTGCTATAAGTCTAGCAGGGAGGTACCAAAGTAATCCAGGAGTGGATCACTGGACAGCGGTCAAGAACATCCTGAAATACCTGAAAAGGACTAAGGATATGTTTCTCGTTTATGGAGGTGACAAAGAGCTCATCGTAAATGGTTACATTGATGCAAGCTTTGACACTAATCCGGACGATTCTAAATCGCAAACCGGATACGTGTTTACATTGAATGGTGGAGCTGTCAGTTGATGTAGTTCTAAACAAAGCGTCGTGCCGGGATCTACGTGTGAAGCGGAGTACATAGCTGCTTCGAAAGAAGCAAATGAAGGAGTCTGGATGAAGGAGTTCATATCCGACCTAGGTGTCATACCTAGTGCATCGGGTCCAATGAAAATCTTTTGTGACAATACTGGTGCAATTGCCTTGGCGAAGGAATCCAGATTTCACAAGAGAACCAAGCACATCAAGAGACGCTTCAATTTCATCCGGGATTTAGTCCAGGTGGGAGACATAGAAATTTGCAAGATACATACGGATCTGAATGTTGCGCACCGCTGACTAAGCCTCTTCCACGAGCAAAACATGATCAGCACCAAGGCTCCATGGGTGTTAGAATCATTTTGTGTAATCTAGATTATTGACTCTAGTGCAAGTGGGAGACTGAAGGAAATATGCCCTAGAGGCAATAATAAAGTTATTATTTATTTCCTTATATCATGATAAATGTTTATTATTCATGCTAGAATTGTATTAACCGGAAACGTAATACTTGTGTGAATACATAGACAAACAGAGTGTCACTAGTATGCCTCTACTTGACTAGCTCGTTGATCAAAGATGGTTATGTTTCCTAGCCATTGACATGGGTTGTCATTTGATTAACGGGATCACATCACTAGGAGAATGATGTGGTTGACTTGACCCATTCCGTTAGCTTAGCACTCGATCGTATAGTATGTTGCTATTGCTTTCTTCATGACTTATACATGTTCCTATGACTATGAGATTATGCAACTCCCGGTTACCGGAGGAACACTTTGTGTGCTACCAAACGTAACAACGAATCGGGTGATTATAAAGGTGCTCTCATGTGTCTCCAAAGGTACTTGTTGGGTTGACGTATTTCGAGATTAGGATTTGTCACTCCGATTGTCGGAGAGGTATCTCTGGGCCCACTCGGTAATGCACATCACTTAAGCCTTGCAAGCATTGCAAATAATGAGTTAGTTGCGGGATGATGTACTACGGAACGAGTAAAGAGACTTCCCGGTAACGAGATTGAACTAGGTATTGAGATACCGACGATCGAATCTCGGGCAAGTAACATACCAATGACAAAGGGAACAACGTATGTTGTTATGCGGTCTGACCGATAAAGATCTTTGTAGAATATGTGGGAGCCAATATGAGCATCCACGTTCCGCTATTGGCTATTGACCAGAGATGTGTCTCGGTCATGTCTACATAGTTCTCGAACCCGTAGGGTCCGCACGCTTAACATTTTGATGACAGTTATATTATGAGTTTATATGTTTTGATGTACCGAAGATTGTTCGGAGTCCCGGATGTGATCACGGACATGACGAGGAGTCTCGAAATGGTCGAGACATGAAGATTGATATATTGGAAGCCTATATTTGGATATCAGAAGTGTTCCGGGTGAAATCGGGATTTTACCGGAGTACGGGAGGGGTTACCGGAACCCCCCGGGGGTTAATGGGCCATAGTGGGCCTTAGTGGAGAAGAGGAGAGGCGGCTAGGGCAAGGGCCGCACGCCCCTCCCCCTAGTCCGAATAGGACAAGGAGAGGGGGGCGGCGCCCCCCCTTTCCTTCTTCTTCTCCACTTCTTTCCCCCTCTTCTCCTAATCCAATAAGGAAAAGGGAGGGAGTCCTACTCCCAGTGGGAGTAGGACTCCTCCTGGCGCGCCCCCTCTTGGTCGGCCGCGCCTCCCCCCTTGCTCCTTTATATACGGGGGCAGGGGCACCCTGGACAACAATTGATCGTTTGATCTTTTAGCCGTGTGCGGTGCCCCCCTCCACCATAGTCCAGCTCGATAATACTGTAGCGGTGCTTAGGCGAAGCCCTGCATCGGTAGAACATCATCATCATCACCACGCCATCGTGCTGACGAAACTCTCCCTCAACACTCGGCTAGATCGAAGTTCGAGGGACGTCATCGGATTGAACGTGTGCTGAACTCGGAGGTGCCGTGCGTTCGTTACTTGATCGGTCAGATCGTGAAGACGACGACTACATCAACCGCTACAGTGCTAACGCTTCGCTTTCACCACGAGGGTACGTGGATAACACTCTCCCCTCTCATTGCTATGCATCACCATGGTCTTGCGTGTGCGTAGGATTTTTTTTGAAATTACTACGTTCCCCAATATTTATGTGGGGTTAGGTATGTTTCCAAGGGTTTGCATCATGATGAAGATCTCATACAACCCATGGAGGATGACATCAAGTGGTGATCGTCATCAAGATTGCTGTGTGCAAGTTCAAGTGGTGCATCACGAAGAGATCAAGTTCTTGAAGATTGCCATCCTTTGTGGTGGCAATGGACTTGTGAAGATGTGCCGAAGAGTGGCTCATCCATAGTGGAGTATGGGGGAGCAATCAACTAGTCTTCATCGAGCCAACAATATCAAGAAAGGTGGTCCAACTTGAGGAAGACAAGATCACCATCATCTAGCTCAAGTGGACTATGTGCAAGGCAAAGGTTTGCCCTTGATAGGTTTTCTATTTTACCGTTCTCGTGGTGCTAGTTGGGAGACCGGGTTATAGGATCGATTGCTGTACTATCAAGGGGGGCTCTCAAGTTAGTAGCTTGATCGCATCGTTCATAGAGAGCTCAAACCATTGCATTATTGCATCATATTTATTGGTTCTTGTTTAGTGTTTCTATTTGTGAATTTAGAGCTTATGGTCATTTTCTTGACAAGCTCGAGTTCATCGAAAATGGAGTTCATGTGCATCTTCTATGATGTTTTTTATGTTGGAGTTTTGTCGGTTCTTCATTAATAGAGGTTTTGCATCTCTATATCTTAGGCATACTCCCTCTGCCACTTCTTACTATAAGAGTTTGATGTTTGGATAGTACTCGTGGTCATCTATCCAAAAAGCTTGAGTATGCTAAATTCAGAGCTCATATGTAGAAGTTATGGCACTTCTAGTTTTCTTGCTCCATCTATTTTGCTCACGGGCTTGCTTGTTGCACCCTTGTGGTAGTACCGCTCTGGCCAGTGGTAGTACCGCTTGTAAGCGGCAGTACCGTTCCCTCTTGGGTTGTAGTACTGATACGTCTCCAACGTATCTATAATTTTTTTATTGTTCCATGCTATTATATTATCTGTTTTGGATGTTTTATATGCATTAATATGCTATTTTATATTATTTTTGGGACTAACCTATTAACCTAAAGCCCAGTGCCAGTTCTTGTTTTTTGCCTGTTTTTGAGTTTCACATAAAAGGAATACCAAATGGAGTCCAAATGTAATAAAACCTTCGCAATGATTTTTCTTGGACCAGAAGGCAACCAGGAGACTTGGAGATGAAGTCGGAGGAGCCACGAGGCGGCCACAAGGATGGAGGGCGTGCCCAGAAGGGTAGGGCGCGCCCCCACCCTTGTGGGCCCCTCGTGCATCTCCTGGCCTAATTCTTTCGCCTATATATTCCCATATATCCCCAAACCACCAGAGGCATCCACAAAAACACTTCTCCACTGCCGCGACCTTCTGTACCAGTGAGATCCCATCTAGGGACCTTTTCCGGCACCCTGCCGGAGGGGGATTCGATCATGGAGGGCTTCTACATCAACTCTATTGCCCTTCTGATGAAGCGTGAGTAGTTTACCACAGACCTACGGGTCCATAGCTAGTAGCTAGATGGCTTCTTCTCTCTCTTTGATTCTCAATACCATGTTCTCCACGATGTTCTTGGAGATCTATTCGATGTAATACTTTTTTGCGGTGTGTTTGCCGAGATCCGATGAATTGTGGATTTATCATCAGCTTATCTATGAATATTATTTGAATCTTCTCTGAATTCTTATATGCATCATTTGATATCTTTGTAATTCTCTTCGAACTATCGGTTTGGTTTGGGCAACTAGATTGGTTTTTCTTGCAATGGGAGAAGTTCTTAGCTTTGGGTTGAATCTTGCGGTGTCCTTTCCCAGTGACAGTAGGGGCAGCATGGCACATATTGTATTATTGCCATCGAGGATAAAAAGATAGGGTTTTCATCATATTGCTTGATTTATTTCCTCTACATCATGTCATCTTGCTTAATGCGTTACTCCGTTCTTTATGAACTTAATACTCTAGATGCATGCTGGATAGCGGTCGATATGTGGAGTAATAGTAGTAGATGTAGAATCGTTTCGGCCTACTTGACACTGACGTGATACCTATATTCATGATCATTGCCTTAGATATCTGCATAACTTTGCGCTTTTCTATCGATTGCTCGGCAGTAATTTGCTCACCCACCGTATTATTTGCTATCTTGAGAGAAGCCTCTAGTGAAACCTATGGCCCTGGGTCTATTTTCCATCATATTAGTTTCCGATCTACTATTTTGCAATCTTCTAATTTCTGATCTATAAACCAAAAATACCAAAAATATTTACTTTATCCTTTATCTATCTCTATCAGATCTCACTTTTGCAAGTAACCGTGAAGGGATTGACAACCCCTTTATCGCGTTGGGTGCAAGTTGTTTGATTGTTTGTGCATGTATTCAGTGATTTTTGTGTTGTCTCCTACTGGATTGATACCTTGGTTCTCAAACTGACGGAAATACTTATCTCTACGTTGTTGCACCACCCTTTCCTCTTCAAGGGAAAAACCAACGCAAGCTCAAGAAGTAGCAAGTACCATTTGTAAGAAGTACTTCTGTTGTTCCAGTACCAGGCACACTTCTGCTTCTTTCGGGGGTTCTGGTTTTTGTGTCGGGTTCAGCGGTAGTAGGGCGGCATTGAAGTGTAGCCGTACCTCCTGTAAGCGGTAGTACCGTTGCTGCAGTACTGCAGTCGCGCTCTGCTCTACCCTACCTCCTCTGTTCACTTGTTCTGCTTCTCCCATGGTAGTACCGCTGGGATAGCGGTAGTACCACTCCGGTGGGACTACCGCCCCTAGGTTCCTCGCCTTTGCTCTATTTTCCTGGTTCTACCACCCGAGTGGTAGTACCACTCCATGGAGTGGTAGTACCGCCTTGTGTCCGGGCGGAGCACATAACAGTTGGATTCGGGAGGTCCTATAAAAGGGGGTCTTTTTCCCCAATGAACCTCATCCTTTAAGCTCATATTTGCCCCCCATTGTTGACCTTCTTCGATCTTGCTATCTCTCAATCCCTCCATGGGGAAAAGAGAGAGGAGATCTAGATCCACATTTCCACCAATCACTTTCTCCTCTATGTGAGGGGAACTCCTTGGATCTAGATCTTGGAGTTCTTGGTGTTCTCCTTCTTGTTCTTCCTCTCATTTTCCTCCATAGCTTTCATTGCTTTGGTGGGATTTGAGAGTGAGGGACTTGGGCACTCCTTGTGCCCTTTCCATTGCATTAGTTGCATCGGTTTGAGTTCTCCACAGTGATACGTGGAAGTGAAAAGTTGAGAAGCTTATTACTCTTGGGTACTTGGTACCCTAGAGCTTGTTCCTCTTGGGTGCTTGGCCGCCCTGGATGGTTGGTAGTGCTTCAGAGCTCAATCATTTTGGTGTAAAACTTCAGGCAAGCGTCGGGGTCTCCAATTAGGTTGTGGAGATTGCCCCAAGAAATTTGTATGGGTTCCGGTGACCGCCCCCAAGGGTTTCCAAAGTGTACGGGTTCGGTGACCGCCCCCAAGGGTTGCCATCTGTATGGGTTTGGTGACTGCCCTAAGGGTCCCTTAGTGGAATCACGACATCTTGCATTGTGCGAGGGTGTGAGGAGATTACGATCGCCCTAGTGGCTTCTTGGGGAGCATTGTGCCTCCACACTGCTCCAAATGGAGATTAGCATCCGCAAGGGTGTGAACTTTGGGATACATCATCGTCTTCGCGTGCCCCGGTTATCTCTTATCCGAGCCCTTTACTTATGCACTCTACTTTGTGATAGCCGTAGTGTTTCATGTTATATATCTTGCTATCACTTAGTTGTTTATCTTGCTTAGCATAAGTTGTTGGAGCTCATAGGTGAGCCTAGTTGTTTTAGGTTTTGTGCTTAACAAATTAAATTCTAGTTTTATTCCGCATATGTTCAAGCCTAACCCGAATTATTTTAAAGTGCCAATTCACCCCCCTCTAGCTGACATCCACGATATTTCATGTGGAAGCTTTATTCTCTGGAGAATCATGATTAAGATCGAAAAATTTAAGTCTTTCCTCAAGAGATTCACTAGTACTATCTTCACTATCACTTTCAACAATAACTTTCTCAAACTCAGACATGATAGAAACTTCAAGCAAAGCAAGCAAACAAACAAGTGTTTTTTACGAGAAGTGGGGGGAGATGAAAAAGTGAGGCAAAGGAAAAAAAAAGAAAAAGAACTTATAACAAGTAGTTGATAATTTGTGTGAAGGAAGCTGATAAGATTTTGATGATGTCTCCCTGGCAACGGCGCCAGAAATTCTTCCTGCTACTTGTAAAGTATGTTGGGTTTTCCCCCGAAGAGGAGGGGTGAAGTAGTACTGTAGAGGTAATTATTTCCCTCAGTGAGAACAAAGGGTACCGAACCAATAGGAGAACCACGCAAATTCTCATGTCAGCACCTACACACACAAAAGCGAATACTTGCACCCAACATGGGCAAGAGGGTTGTCAATCCCCTTGAACTTGTTACTTGCAAGGATTAATTATGATAAAGATAGATAGATAAAAAGAAAAGGAAAATAAAAAGTATAAAATTGTAGCAAAGTATTGTTTGGTTTTAATAATATGATAAAAGTAGACCCGGGGTACATAGTTTTCACTAGAGGCTTCTCTCTCAAACACATAGCATACGGTGGGTAAACAAATTAGTATTGGGCAATTGATAGAAAAGCGCATAGTTATGACGTTATTCATAGCAATGATCACACATATACGCATCATGTCTGTGACAAGTAGACCGACTCTTGTCTGCATCTACTACTATTACTCCACCAATCGACTGCTATCCAGCAAGCATCTATCATATTAAGTTCATGACAAACAGAATGATGCTTTAAGCAAGATGGCATGATGTATACAAAGTAACTCAAGCAATATGAATAAATCCCATCATTTTATCCTTAATGGCTGATACATCTCCAACATATCTACAATTTACGAAGTATTCATGCCATGTTTGCAACAATTTTATATGGTTTTGGTATGGTTTGATTAGAACTAACCTGGACTGACGTTGTTTTCAGCAGAACTACCGTGGTGTCATTTTTTGTGCAGAAATATAAGTTCTCGGAATGGGCTGAAAATTTACGGTGTTTTTTTGTGGACCAAAAATAGACCCACGAAGCATCGAGGAAGGACCAGAAGCTTCACGAGGAAGAGACAAGCCTGGGTGGCGCCCCCCTATGGCACGCCCCCCGAGCTTGTCGCTCCCTCGTGGGCCCCCTTAACGTGAGATTGATGGCAAAAATTCCTATAAATACCCAACCCCCCGAAAAGAACCCTAGATGAGAAGTTCCGCCACCGCAAACCTCTGAATCCATGAAAACTCAATTAGAACCTGTTTCGGAACCCTGCCGGAGGGGGAAATCGTCACCGAAGGCCATCTTCATCAACCCGACATCCACTATGATGAGGAGAGAATAGTTCACTCTCGGAGCTGAGGGTATGTACTAGTAGCTATGTGTATTGATCTCTCTCTCTTGTGTTCTTGATTTGGCACGATCTTGATGTGCCGTGAACTTTTTTTTTGACATGAAGACTGTAAGGGAGGCCCCTACAGTATAATTGGTGCAACAAACCCAAATTTTAAGTACCATGCCTTGAACTTGGGTGGGTGGGAAGGCATCACCCCTTTCCACCACTAGGCTATGCCTTTGTTAATATAGTTGGTGTTGGGGAACATAGTAATTTCAAAAATTTCCTACGCACACGCAAGATCATGGTGATGCATAGAAACGAGAGGGGAGAGTGTGTCCACGTACCCTCGTAGACCGAAAGCGGAAGCGTTAGCATAACGCGGTTGATGTAGTCGTGCGTCTTCACGGCCCGACCGATCAAGCACCGAAACTACGGCACCTCCGAGTTCTTGCACACGTTCAGCTCGATGATGTCCCCCAGACTCCGATCCAGCAAAGTGTCGGGGAAGAGTTCCGTCAGCACAACGGCGTGGTGATGATCTTGATGTTCTACCGTCGCTGGGCTTCGCCTAAGCACCGCTACAATATTAGCGAGGAGAACTATGGTGGAGGGGGGCACCGCACACGGCTAAGAGATCAAGAGATCAATTGTTGTGTCTATGGGGTGCCCCCTGCCCCCGTATATAAAGGATCAAGGGGAGGAGGCGGCCAGCCAGGGAGAGGCGCGCCAAGGGGGGAGTCCTACTCCCACGGGGAGTAGGACTCCTTCCTTTCCTAGTAGGAGTAGGAGAGAAGGAAGGGGAAGAGAGAAGGAGAAGGAAGGAAGGGGGCGCCCCCCTCCCTAGTCCAATTCGGACTAGTCAATGGGGAGGGGTGCGGCCACCCTTTGGGGCCTTTCTTTCCTTTCCCGTATGGCCCATTAAGGCCCAATACAAATTCCCGTAACTCTCCGGTACTCCGAAAAATACCCGAATCACTCGGAACCTTTCCGATGTCCGAGTATAGTCGTCCAATATATCGATATTTACATCTCGACCATTTCGAGACTCCTCGTCATGTCCCCGATCTCATCCGGGACTCCGAACTCCTTCGGTACATCAAAACTCATAAACTCATAATATAACTGTCATCGAAACTTAAGCGTGCGAACCCTACGGGTTCGAGAACTATGTAGACATGACCGAGACACGTTTCCGGTCAATAACCAATAGCGGAACCTGGATGCTCATATTGGCTCCTACATATTCTACGAAGATCTTTATCGGTCAAACCGCATAACAACATACGTTGTTCCCTTTGTCATCGGTATATTACTTGCCCGAGATTCGATCGTCGGTATCTCAATACCTAGTTCAATCTCGTTACCGGCAAGTCTCTTTACTTGTTATGTAATGCATCATCCCGCAACTAACTCATTAGTTACATTGCTTGCAAGGCTTATAGTGATGTGCATTACCGAGAGGGCCCAGAGATACCTCTCCGACAATCGGAGTGACAAATCCTAATCTCGAAATACGCCAACTCAACATGTACCTTCGGAGACACCTGTAGAGCACCTTTATAATCACCCATTACGTTGCCAGGACGTTTGGTAGCACACAAAGTGTTCCTTCGTAAACGGAGTTGCATAATCTCATAGTCATAGGAACATGTATAAGTCATGAAGAAAGCAATCGCAACATACTTAACGATCGTGTGCTAAGCTAACGGAATGGGTCATGTCAATCACATCATTCTCCTAATGATGTGATCCCGTTAATCAAATGACAACCCATGTCTATGGCTAGGAAACATAACCATCTTTGATCAACGAGCTAGTCTAGTAGAGGCATACTAGTGACACTCTGTTTGTCTATATATTCACACATGTATTATGTTTCTGGTTAATACAATTCTAGCATGAATAATAAACATTTATCATGAAGTAAGGAAATAAATAAGAACTTTATTATTGCCTCTAGGGCATATTTCCTTCAGTCTCCCACTTGCACTAGAGTCAATAATCTAGTTCACATCGCCATGTGATTTAACACCAATAATTCACATCACCATGTGATTAGCACCCATAGTTCACATCATCATGTGACCAACACCCAAAGGGTTTACTAGAGTTAATAATCTAGTTCACATCGCTATGTGATTAACACCCAAAGAGTACTAAGGTGTGATCATGTTTTACTTGTGAGATAATTTTAGTCAACGGGTCTGTCACATTCAGATCCGTAAGTATTTTGCAAATTTCTATGTCTACAATGCTCTGCATGGAGCTACTCTAGCTAATTGCTCCCACTTTCAATATGTATCTAGACCGAGACTTAGAGTCATCTAGATTAGTGTCAAAACTTGCATCGACGTAACCCTTTACGACGAACCTTTTTGTCACCTCCATAATCGAGAAACATATCCTTATTCCCCTAAGGATAATTTTGACCGCTGTCCAGTGATCTACTCCTAGATCACTATTGTACTCCCTTGCTAAAAACAGTGTAGGGTATACAATATATCTGGTACACAGCATGGCATACTTTATAGAACCTATGGCTGAGGCATAGGGAATGACTTTCATTCTCTTTCTATCTTCTGCCGTGGTCGGGCTTTGAGTCTTACTCAATTTCACACCTTGTAACACATGCAAGAACTCTTTCTTTGACTGTTCTGTTTTGAACTACTTCAAAGTCTTGTCAAGGTATGTACTCATTGAAAAAACTTATCAAGCGTCTTGATCTATCTCTATAGATCTTGATGCTCAATATGTAAGCAGTTTCACCGAGGTCTTTCTTTAAAAAAACTCCTTTCAAACACTCCTTTATGCTTTGCAGAATAATTCTACATTATTTCTGATCAACAATATATCATTCACATATACTTATCAGAAATGTTGTAGTGCTCCCACTCAGTTTCTTGTAAATACAGGCTTCACTTATCAAAGCGTATATTCCAACTCCGAGATGCTTGCACCAGTCCATAGATGGATCGATGGAGCTTGCACATTTTGTTAACACCTTTAGGATCGACAAAACCTTCTGGTTGCATCATATACAACTCTTCTTTAATAAATCCATTAAGGAATGCAGTTTTGTTTATCCATTTGCCAGATTTCATAAAATGCGGCAATTGCTAACATGATTCGGACAGACTTAAGCATAGATACGAGTGAGAAACTCTCATCGTAGTCAACACCTTGAACTTGTCGAAAACCTTTTGCGACAATTCTAGCTTTGTAGATAGTAACACTACTATCAGCGTCCGTCTTCCTCTTAAAAATCCATTTAATCTCAATGGCTCGCTGATCATTTGGGCAAGTCAATCAAAGTCCATACTTTGTTCTCATACATGGATCCCATCTTAGATTTCATGGCCTCAAACCATTTCGCGGAATCTGGGCTCATCATCGCTTCCTCATAGTTCGTAGGTTCGTCATGGTCAAGTAACATGACCTCCAGAATAGGATTACCGTACCACTCTGGTGCAGACCGTACTCTGAAAGACCTACGAGGTTCTGTAGTAACTTGATCTGAAGTTTCATGATCATCATCATTAGCTTCCTCACTAATTGGTGTAGAAATCACTGGAACTAATTTCTGTGATGAACTACTTTCCAATTCGGGAGAAGGTACAATTACCTTATCAAGCTCTACATTCCTCCCACTCACTTCTTTCGAGAGAAACTCCTTCTCTATAAAAGATCCATTCTTAGCAACAAATATCTTGCCTTCGGATCTGTGATAGAAGGTGTACCCAACAGTAACTTTTGGGTATCCTATGAAGACACATTTCTCCGATTTGAGTTCAAGCTTATCATGTTGAAACTTTTTCACATAAGCATCGCAACCCCAAACTTTAAGAAACGACAACTTTGGTTTCTTGCCAAACCACAATTCATAAGGTGTCATCTCAACGGATTTAGATGGTGCCCTTTTTAACGTGAATGCAGCTGTCTCTAATGCATAACCCCAAAACGATAGTGGTAGATTGGTAAGAGACATCATAGATTGCACCATATCTAATAAAGTACGGTTATGACGTTCGGACACACCATTACGCTGTGGTGTTCCATGTGGCGTGAGCTGTGAAACTATTCCACTTTATTTAAAATGAAGGCCAAACTCGTAGCTCAAATATTCATTTCTACGATCAGATCATAGAAACTTTATTTTCTTGTTACGATGATTTTTCCACTTCACTCTGAAATTCTTTGAACCTTTCAACTATTTCTGACTTATGTTTCATCAAGTAGATATACCCATATCTGCTCAAATCATCTTATGAAGGTCAGAAAATAACGATACTTGCCACGAGCATCAACACTCATTGGATCGCATACATCGGTATGTATTATTTCCAATAAGTCAGTAGCTCGTTCCATTTTTTCGGAGAACGGAGTTTTAGTCATCTTGCCCAAAAGGCAGGGTTCGCAAGCACCAAATGATTCATAACCAAGTGATTCCGAAAATCCATCTTTCATGGAGTTTCTTCATGCGCTTTACACCGATATGACCCAAACGGCAGTGCCACAAATAAGTTGCACTATCATTATTAACTTTGTATCTTTTGGCATCAATATTATGAATATGTGTATCACTACGATCGAGATCCAATAAACTATTTTCATTGGGTGTATGACCATTGCAGGTTTTATTCATGTAAAAGAACAACAATTATTCTCTGACTTTAAATGAATAACCGTATTGCAATAAACATGATCAAATCATATTCATGCTCAACTCAAACGCCAAATAACATTTATTTAGGTTTAACACTAATCCTGAAAGTATAGGGAGTGTGCGATGATGATCATATCAATCTTGGAACCACTTCCAACACTCATCGCCACTTCCCCTTCAACTAGTCTCTGTTTATATAACTCCTGTTTCGAGTTACTAATCTTAGCAACTGAACAAGTATCAAATACTTAGGGGCTACTATAAACACTAGTAAGGCACACATTAATAACCTGTATATCAAATGTACCCTTGTTCACTTTGCCATCCTTCTTATCCACCAAATATTCAGGGCATTTCTGCTTCCAGTGACCATTACCTTTGCAGTGTAAGCACTCAGTTTCAGGCTTTGGTCCAGCTTGGAGCTTCTTCGCGGGAGTGACAACTTGCTTGTCATTCTACTTGAAGTTTCCCTTTCTTTCCCTTTGCCCTTTTCTTGAAACTAGTGGTATTGTCAATCATCAACACTTGATGCTCTTTCTTGATTTCTACCTTCGTCGATTTCAATATCACGAAGAGCTCGGGAATCCTTTTTGTCATCCCTTGCATACTATAGTTCATCACGAAGTTCTAGTAACTTAGTGATGGTGACTAGAGAATTCTGTCAATCACTATCTTATCCGGAAGATTAACTCCCACTTGATTCAAGCGATTGAAGTACCTGCATAATCTGAGCACATGCTCACTAGTTGAGCGATTCTCCTCCATCTTTTAGCTATAGAACTTGTTGGAGACTTCATATCTCTCAACTCGGTATTTGCTGGAAATATTAACTTCAACTCCTGGAACATCTCATATGGTCCATGACGCTCAAAACGCCTTTGAAGTCCCGATTCTAAGCCGTTTAAGCATGGTTCACTAAACTATCAAGTAGTCATCATTTTGAGCTAGCCAAACGCTCATAACGCCCGCATCCGCTCTTGCAATAGGTTTGTCACCTAGTGGTGCATCAAGGACATAATTCTTACGTGCAGCAATGAGGATAAACCTCAGATCACGGATCCAATCCGCATCATTGCTACTAACATCTTTCAACACAGTTTTCTCTAGGAACATATCAAAATAAACATATGAAAGCAATAACGCGAGCTATTGATCTACAAAATAATTTGCAAAATACTACCAGGACTAAGTTCATGATAAATTTAAGTTCAATTAATCATATTACTTAAGAACTCCCACTTAGATAGACATCTCTCTAGTCATCTAAGTGATCACGTGATCCAAATCAACTAAACCATGTCCGATCATCACGTGAGATGGAGTAGTTTTTAATGGTGAACATCACTATGTTGATCATATCTACTTATGATTCACGCTCGACCTTTCGGTCTCCGTGTTCGGAGGCCATATCTGCATATGCTAGGCTCGTCAAGTTTAACCTGAGTATTCCGCGTGTGCAAAACTGGCTTGCACCCGTTGTAGATGGACGTAGAGATTATCACACCCGATCATCACGTGGTGTACGGGCACGACGAACTTTGGCAACGGTGCATACTCAGGGAGAACACTTCTTGATAATTAGTGAGAGATCATCTTAAAATGCTACCGTCAATCAAAGCAAGATAAGATGCATAAAGGATAAACATCACATGCAATCAATATAAGTGATATGATATGGCCATCATCATCTTGTGCTTGTGATCTCCATCTCCAAGCACCGTCATGATCACCATCGCCACCGCGCGACACCTTGATCTCCATCGTAGCATCGTTGTCGCCTCGCCAACTATTGCTTCTACGACTATCGCTACCGCTTAGTGATAAAGTAAAGCAATTATGTGGCGCATTGCATTTCATACAATAAGCGACAACCATATGGCTCCCGCCATGTCGAAAACTGGGTTACAAAACATGATCATCTCATACAATAAAATATAGCATCACGTCTTGACCATATCACATCACAGCATGCCCTGCAAAAACAAGTTAGACGTCCTCTACTTTGTTGTTGCAAATTTTACGTAGCTGCTACGGGCTGAGCAAGAACCATTCTTACCTACGCATCAAAACCACAACGATAGTTCGTCAAGTTAGTGCTGTTTTAACCTTCTTAAGGACCGGGTGTAGCCACACTCGGTTCAACTAAAGTTGGAGAAACTGACACCCGCCAGCCACCTGTGTGCAAAGCACGTCGGTAGAACCAGTCTCGCGTAAGCGTACGCGTAGTGTCGGTCCGGGCCGCTTCATCTAACAATACCGCCGAACCAAAGTATGACATGCTAGTAAGCAGTATGACTTGTATCGCCCACAACTCACTTGTGTTCTACTCGTGCATATAACATCAACACATAAAACCTAGCTCTGATGCCACTGTTGGGGAACATAGTAATTTCAAAAATTTCCTACGCACACGCAAGATCATGGTGATGCATAGCAACGAGAGGGGAGAGTGTGTCCACGTACCCTCGTAGACCGAAAGCGGAAGCGTTAGCACAACGCGGTTGATGTAGTCGTGCGTCTTCCCAGCCCGACCGATCAAGCACCAAAACTACGGCACCTCCGAGTTATTGCACACATTCAACTCGATGGCGTTCCCCGGACTCCGATCCAGCAAAGTGTCGGGGAAGAGATCCGTCAGCACAACGGCGTGGTGATGATCTTTATGTTCTACCATCGCTGGGCTTTGCCTAAGCACCGCTACAATATTATCGAGGAGAACTATGGTGGAGGGGGGCACCGCACACGGCTAAGAGATCAAGAGATCAATTGTTGTGTCTATGGGGTGCCCCCTGCCCCCGTATATAAAGGAGCAAGGAGAGGAGACGGCCGTCCAGGGAGAGGCGCGCCAAGGGGGGAGTCCTACTCCCACCGGGAGTAGGAGTCCTTCCTTTCCTAGTAGGAGTAGGAGAGAAAGGAAGGGGAAGAGAGAAGGAGAAGGAAGGAAGGGGGCGCCCCCCCTCCCTAGTCCAATTCGGACTAGTCAATGGGGAGGGGTGCGGCCACCCTTTGGGGCCTTTCTGTCCTTTCCCGTATGGCCCATTAAGGCCCAATACGAATTCCCGTAACTCTCCGGTACTCCGAAAAATACCTGTATCACTCGGAACCTTTCCGATGTCCGAATATAGTCGTCCAATATATCGATCTTTACGTCTCGACCATTTCGAGACTCCTCGTCATGTCCCCGATCTCATCTGGGACTCCGAACTCCTTCGGTACATCAAAACTCATAAACTCAAAATATAACTGTCGTCGAAACCTTAAGCGTGCGGACCCTACGGGTTCGAGAACTATGTAGACATGACCGAGACACGTTTCCGGTCAATAACCAATAGCGGAACCTGGATGCTCATATTGGCTCCTACATATTCTACGAAGATCTTTATCGGTCAAACCGCATAACAACATACATTGTTCCCTTTGTTATCGGTATGTTACTTGCCTGAGATTCGATCGGCGGTATCTCAATACCTAGTTCAATCTCGTTACCGGGAAGTCTCTTTACTCGTTATGTAATGCATCATCCCGCAACTAACTCATTAGGCACATTGCTTGCAAGGCTTATAGTGATGTGCATTACCGAGAGGGCCCAGAGATACCTCTCCGACAATTGAAGTGACAAATCCTAATCTCGAAATACGCCAACTCAACATGTACCTTCGGAGACACCTGTAGAGCACCTTTATAATCACCCAGTTACGTGGTGACGTTTGGTAGCACACAAAGTGTTCCTCCGGTAAACGGGAGTTGCATAATCTCATAGTCATAGGAACATGTATAAGTCATGAAGAAAGCAATAGCAACATACTAAACGATCATGTGCTAAGCTAACGGAATGGGTCATGTCAATCACATCATTCTCCTAATGATGTGATCCCGTTAATCAAATGACAACCCATGTCTATGGCTAGGAAACATAACCATCTTTGATCAACGAGCGAGTCTAGTAGAGGCATACTAGTGACACTCTGTTTGTCTATATATTCACACATGTATTATGTTTCCGGTTAATACAATTCTAGCATGAATAATAAACATTTATCATGAAATAAGGAAATAAATAATAACTTTATTATTGCCTCTAGGGCATATTTCCTTCAGTTGGATCATATGGTGTTTCTCCCTCTCTATCTTGTTGTGATGAATTAACTTTTACCTTTGAGTTTTCACTGTTATCAGATTCCTTTTATGTATTTGAGAACACTTGATGTATGTCTTGCATATGAATACCCGTGGTGACAATGGGGTATTATATTGATTCACTTGATGTAAGTTTTGGCACTCAACTTGCGGATTCCCGATGTGACATTGGGGTAATCTATGCATACGGGTTGATGCACGTTTTCATCCTACTTTCTCCGGTAGAAATCTTGGGGCACTCTTTGAAGTTCTTTGTGTTGGATTGAATATTATGAATCTGAAGTTGTTTGATGCATATCGTATAATCAACTCACAGATACTTGTGGTGACATTCGAGTATCTAGATGACATTCGAGTTCGTTGATGTGTATCATATGGTGTTATTTCAGTACAAACTCTAGGGCTGTTTGTGAAACTTATAGGAATAGCTGCATGGATTGATTGGAAAGAATAACTTTGAGGTGGTTTCGTACCCTAGAAACAATTTCATCTTATGTTCTCCGCTAGATAAGAACTTTGGAGTGACTCTTTGTCGCACTTTAAGGGATTGTTATATAATTCAATTATGTTAGCACTGTTGAGAGATTGCACTAGTGAAAGTATGAACCATAGGCCTTGTTTTCAAGCATTGCAATACCGTTTGTGCTCCGTTTTATCACATGCTACCTTGCCATTTTTTTATTTTTAGATTACAAAAACCTATATCTACTATCCATACTACACATGTATCACCATCTCTTCACCGAACTAGTGCACCTATAAATTTACCATTGTATTGGGTGTGTTGGGGACACAAGAGATTTCTTAATTTGATTGCAGGGTTGTTTGAGAGAGACCATCTTCATCCTATGCCTTCCATGGATTGATAAACCTTAGGTCATCCACGTGAGGGAAAATTGGTACTGTCCTACAAAAGTCTGCGCTTGGAGGCCCAACACGAGTCTACTAGAATAAGTTGCATAGACATCAATGGAAACAATACAATACATGCCTCGCTACCCCTTCTGTCACGAGGTGATGACACCGCAAGATTGAAGCCACTACAAAGCACCTCTTCCACTGAAGATAAACTAATCTAGTTGGCCAAACCAAACGGATAGACCGGAGAGAAATACAAAGCTATCATAATCATGCATAATAGAGTTCAGAACAGGCTCAATTACATCCAATGAATAACCTGGTCATAAACGCAGAATTCATCTGATCCCAACAAACACACCGCAAACGAAGATTACATCGGGTAGAACTCCAAGAAGATCAAGGAGAACATTGTATTGAAGATCAAAGAGAGAGAGAGAGAAGAAGCCATCTAGCCACTAGCTATGGACCTGTGGTTCTGTGGTGAACTACTCACGCATCATTGGAAGGCAACAAGGATGGTGTAGAAGCCCTCCATGGTCGATTCCCCCTCTGGCGGAGTACCGGAAAATGCCTCCAAATGGGATCACCGAATAATAGAAGCTTGCGGTCGTGGAAAAAGTGTTTCGGGTGGTGTCAGGGGTACGACCATCTATGGGGCCATCTATTCTCTTTCTGGTTCAACTAAGGGAATGCGCATGCACAAAGAGCAGAATCAATAGAAGACGCAAGGATTTTTACCCAGGTTCGAGCCACGGTGAGGTGTAAAACTCTACTCCAACCCTTATATATTGGGTGTGTATGAACACAAGCACAAGGAGTGCTTTTTCCCGGTGTTGTGCAAGGAGAGAGCAGCTACGCATGCGAATTGTACTAGGGTTCGATTGTCGATCGTGCGATCCCTTGCAAAGGTTTCCCTGGACCTCCTTTTATAGCTCAAGGGGTTACCATAGTGACAATACAGTAATTATATGTTGATTAGATAGAAAAAAGTGCTATCATACCTAACTCTGCCGGCTTAGGACAAAAATAATAAATGCTCTGTTAGGTGTCATGTGGAGGAGGAACCCCTGCAAGGCTCCTGCGCCGCTCGCCCAGCTACCTCCTATTTAACTGACATGCCTTCTGGATGGGTGTAGTTAAAGGCAATTATCCTTCCAGCATGCTGATACGTGCCCGACAACCCTCACCTAACTTCTTGCAGGCTTGACACCTCACTGATTAGCGACTAGCTGCTAGATGCGGTGGAGTGCTGACAGCTTTAGCGAGAGCTTGGTGGCCAGGGAGCTTGCCGGGCCTTCACCTTGCCGATTTGACCTTGCCGACAAGGGTGGCCTTTGGTGTTGGTCTTGATGCTTCATTTTGGACTTCTCCCAGTAGTTCCTGTGACTGGGCATTGAATCTTGGTCCTGGCGGTCTTCGGCAGGCCTTGGCCAGCAAGGGAGCTGCCATTGTCTGGGCATAAGTCAGGTATAAAATACCAAAGTTTTATACACCGACAGAGCCCCCGGGCCTGGGCCATGCACACTGCCCAAGCGTCACTAGGCTAGTCCCAAATAATGCAAAGACACGCGGCGGGAAACTGCTGCTGTAACTTTTATCATGATGATTTTTCTGATGCATGCCCTCTCCACGCATTAAATGAGGATCATGGAAACTTGGACTGTTGCGGTTATTCCGTGGTAGTGCGCCTGTAAAAGTGCTCGATGAGGTAAACAACAAAGATGCGGCCTCCTCGTGCCTTCCCCACAAAAAAGGGCAACCGCGAGGAGGCGCTGCCAATCCACTCTCGCCAGGACTGCATCCCAACTAGACCTTCGCCTCCCTCCTTAGGCCCTGATGGCGCCCAAGAGAGCCGATGCGATGGGGGGGGGGGGGGGGAGCCCGCCAAACCGCTCAACCCCAAGGTGGAAGAGAAGAAGAAAGAGTTTGAGGACCGAATAAGTTTGAGGGTGGTGTGACTAGAAGGTCACTAGGGTATTGTTTGTGAATACACTAATATATGTGGTATTTGTATATGTGGTGCTAGATTCCCCATGAGTAGTTTGCTTATCTTCGAAAGTCATTCCCGTATAAAGTGATGGTTGTGTATCTAGAAGGTCGCTAGGGCATTGTTTGTGAATACAGTTATATTTATGGTATTTGTACACTATCCATCATCCTGATAAATTTAAGTTTATGGTAATGTTCCATATGTGTAGATTTTTTGGCTTCCCTGCCATCGTCTAGTACATCGTCTCTATGCTAAGAATTATCTTTTATTATATAGCTGCAACAAACAAGTACTTGACTTGATATAGGACAACTTAAAATGACAAAACTAAGCCGGGTTAGGCCTACCATGGAATGGAATTACTTTCTCATGAAAAAGTCATGTACTTATCATTAATGTATTACAACTAATCCATAATATCAGTATAGAAACCTATTATGTCCTATATAAAAAAGGTAATTTGTCCATTACCAGGAAACTAGTGACAACTTCTAACAACCAGCTAGTCCCGATATTTTTCCACGAGCATCCCAATCAACATTCACACTAATGGTGTCGTCAAATCTGACAAACCTTTTGTAACGTCACACTTCCTAACTATACCTTTTGTCACCTTTTGTCGGCCAATATACTCGTGCAACCCTAGTAATGACAACATAGTTTTTTGTGTTTTTCTTGTAATTTTATGCATAATAATTGTACTAAAATTGTGTCCTTCTATCAGGCCATACATTCTTTTGACGTGCTCTTCTTCTAAGAAATCTTCACAAAGGTTGGAAAAATATTTGGGAAACTGCTTTGGGTTGTACCTCCTGAAAAATTTTCTTCAAAATTTAACTTCCTATGTAGTCGAAGGTTGAGGCTTCCATCTAAGTCACACCTTTAAGTTAAAATTTATTATCTCCTGATATATAATATTTGTAGTTGCCTTATGAAGCCTTCATTTATATTGATGTCGAGTTCTCTAATCACAAAGCATTGGTGACGTTCTCTTGTAGTAATATTCATACTTCAATATTTACATATCTAGCGAAGATCACCATGAAAGCATGTCTGTAGTATTCAGTTAAAAAGGAAATGTTACAATGTTTAAATGGCTTACCAGTTTATATAAATAAACACTGACATAACAAAAGCTACTATTGCTACCCAACAACGTCAGAAATACAAAATGGTTGGTTGTCCTCGTGAATTAATACTCCAGATATACCCACTTCATTCCTTCTTATCCACAATATATATCCATATATGAATCACTTCAATTTGACAACATCCCCTTCTAGAAGAGACATGTAATATACATAATGGCAACTTTTGGCCTTTGTTTGAATGCCAAAACAACTTTAGAACTCAAAGTGGGACCATATAATCCAACACACTATATCCGTGATGCCACACTTAATAGATATACCTTTTCCTTTCCTTTTGTCACCTAATTTTACAATGCAACCATAGTACAAACACTATCGTCTATTGGATTCTTCTACAATTGCACGCTTTATAATTATACACTCCAACCACCTTTTTGTTGCATCATTAGTTTCTTAGCATACGAAACACCTAAATTTTTAGCCAGGAAATGTAAGCATTGATATTTTACGTAGCCACCTTATCTATGAATCTGATGTTCCCAAAAGCAACGAGTGTTCATTGATCACCAGCAATGCAAAAACCTCCTCTAATCTCTTTCACCGTTGAAAACACTCTTCTTCGCAGTCACCAACTTTCAAAAATCTCACCTTATTAGTCACCTACTCCCATGCTTGGAGGATGGATGCCATATTTCAGATGGCTTATAGAAGGAGGGCCCATTCTTTTACTGTGGTGTAAAGTACATTATAGTGAAAAATCACATGGATAGTTTGTTGGTGTTGATCGTCGTAAATAGTGATATGAAATGTTCTCCTCAAATTCTTGGATGGCGCCTGTTAAGGAATAGTAATGGTTGATCTGATGATCATATAGATACATTTATAGAAAATGTAGATATATGGAAAGAATGAAGTCACTCATCGGGAAGACAAGGGTTTATACAGGTTCAGGGACTCCCTCACGCGACGAAAATTGACTTGGTCGTTCACAACAGTTTTTCAACTTCTTATGTAGTTGTAGAGCTGGAAGTTATGGGTATCCTTCTCCTAGTAGAAATCATGTACATCCACCAACTTTCTAGATCAGTTCCCCAAGAATAGTTTGCTTATCTCCTGTAGTCATTCATGATTAAGGTTGCGGGTAGTTTATCTAGAAGGTCCCAAGGGCATTATTTACAAAAACCAATACTATATATGGCATGTGTACATTGATCATCACATCCAGTTTCCCTTTGTCACCTAATCAAGTATGAAAACCCTAGTATCAATAGTATGAATCTATTGGATTTTTTCATAAATCACCACATTAACGCTCTCACCACCTCTTTGTTGCACAATACTTTTTAAACATGGGAAGCATCCAATCAAGCAGTGTACATGTCCAAGATTTGTAATTGTCATTCTTATGGTCATACAAATACATGTATAGAAGGACGAGGATAGGCAACCATAATTATGTGGTCCATCGGGAATACAAGGGTTTTATTATGGTTCTAGAATATTTTAGGCTAATGACCCAATGTATGTTGGCTTGTATTGATAGGGTATAAGATTACAAGTTTGGGTTCCGTACAATAAAACTATGCATTGTGTGGTTTTGCAAAGTAATCGACTTGAATCTATGCATGAGTTATACAACTTTTTATCTATTCATATAAGTAGCTATGCTTTTGCGGGCACATATATTTCTCTGAGTAGAAACTTGTGTACATCGAGTGACTTTCCTTATCCTATGTTTGAGCCTCCCTATGGCTAGTGTGTTTATATCCTAGAGGTATTAACAAATATGGCCTATGGTAGTGTATATATAAGGCCCCTAAGTTATTCTCTATAGATAATTATATTATTTATACATGACTCATCCTATTTTTGATATGTTCAAGTAATGGTGTATTTACCTAGCCCCATTTATCTAGTATATGCTCTCCATGCTAAAGAAATACATTACATTGCATATCCATAATGGACAAGTACTTGGATTATATGATGGCTTAAACCGGCAAAATTAAGCATTTATGTCTACTATAGAATGACATCACCCTCGTGAAACAAGCATGTTGATAATGTTAACATATATGACAACTTATGTATAAAATATATATATCCAAATCAATGATAGCGGATAAAAACGGTAATGTGGTTGCCAGAAGAGCCACGCCAGCTCTTATACCAATCGTCTTCTGGTATTTGTCGCAAGCATTCAATCTACATCTAAACCACTTATGTCATCGAATCAAATAAATTTTCTTGTAATGCCACCCTTCCTCATTTCACCGCCTTTTGTAGAACAGTCCACTCATGCAACCATAGTAGCAACAATATGGTTCAATTGACTTCTCCATAACATCACACACAATAATTATACTATTTTTCGTCGCCCAACCCACTACATAAATGTGTGTAATGACAATAGAATCTACCAGACTTTGCCCTATTGTCATTCTTAATGAATTTATGAATTATACTCTCTTGTACCAACCAATTTCTACCATTTCTTCTGCGTGTTCAATCAACATTTGAATCGGTGACACCGTCGAATCAATCAGACTTTCATGTAATATCAGACTTACTAATTATACCTATTTGTGCCATCATGCGTAATAATCACACTCTATAGTTTTGTTTTTAACCCAATCTGATACTAAAAATGCATGTATCAATGAGCTTCTGGCATTTGCCACGGGTATTCAATCTACATTTGAACCAGTGACGTCACTGGATCAAACAAACTTTTATGTAATGCCACACTCCCCATTATACCATTTTGTCGCCTTTTGTTTGCCAATCAACTTGTGCAACCATACTAGCGACAATATGACTCATCGGACTTTTCTGTAATGTCAAGCATACTAATTATACATTCTAGTTGCTTTTTTTCACCTAACCCATTATAGAAATACTTGTAACAACAATAGGGTCTACTACAGTTTCCCCAAATGCCAGTCCTAACTAATTACGAAGTGTACTCTCTTGTACCAACTGTCTTCTCGTATTTATTTCGGGTGTACAATCTACGTATGAACTAGTGATGCTATCAAATCAACCAAACTTTACTATAACACAACTCTTCCTAATTATACCCTTTTGTCAAATTTTGTTGGCATCCACTCGTGCAACCCTAGTGACAACTATATGGTTTGATGTACTTTTTCATAAAGTAACACATACTAATCACACTCTTTAGTTGTGTTTTGTCATCGACTCCACTATTGTAAACGCTTGTACCAACAAGCTTCTGGTATTTATCATGGGTGTTCAGTCTACATTTGAACCATTGATGCCATCGATTCAAGTAATGCTACCCTTCCATTGTTTTCCGTCGGGCAATCTACTTGTGCAAGTAGCGACAATATGGTTAATCTACTTTTCGGTAACAAAACGCCTAATAATCACACTCTCTAGTTGCATTTTGTTGCATAATATGCCATTGTACCACTTGTACCAGCCATGCAATGGCATTTGTCGTGGTTATTCAATCAACATCAGCAGCCATCAAATCAAACACTTTCTTATAATTCCACGGTTCCTAATTATACCCTTTTGTTGGGAAATCCACACGTGCACCAATATTAGCGACAATATGATTCGTTGGACTTCTCCTTAACGCCATGCACAATATTATACACTCTGGTTGTGTTTTGTGACTTTCCCCTAATGTCATGCTTGACGGATTTATGAACTATACTTTCTTGTAACAACCGAACTCTGGTATTTCTTTTGGGCGTCCAATCAACATTTGAACTAGTGACTTCATAATCCACTAGACTTTCCCATGACGAAACTCTTTCTTAGTCCTAATTATACCCTTTTGTCGCATTGTGCTATCTAATCCACTGGTGCAATCCTAAAAAGAGCAATATGGTTTGATATACTTTTCTATAACGTAATGCATAATAATCATACTCTATAATTGCATTTTATCGCCCAATACGCTACTGTAAACACTTGTACCGACCAGCTTCAAGTATTTATCACGGCTATTCAATCCACATTTGAACCAATGATCACATCGAATCTTGTAGCACCACACTTCTTAATTATACCTTTCTGTCGCATTTTACCAGCCAATTAATCCACTCATGCAATCCCATGGACCGCTATATGGTTCACCTTACTTGTTTGTTATGTCACGCACCATAAGTATACTCGAGTTATATCTTTTTGCCAAATCCACCACTAAAAGGCTTGTAACAAGAAGCTTCTTGTATTTTTCGCGGGCATTAAAGCTACATTTCATGAAGTAAGGCCATCGAACTAAGAGATGTAATCAACACTACTAGCAACCCATAGGTACAAATATGAGGTTTTGAGACAAAGATTGAATACAAGAGATGAATTAGGGTTTGATATGAGATGGTGTTGGTGAAGATGTTGATGAAGATTGGTCCTCCCAAGATGAGAGAATCATTGGTGATGACGATGGCTTTGATTTCCCCCTCCCGGAGGGAAGTTTCCTCGGCGGAATCTCTACGCCAGAGAAAAAAGTGCTACTACCGAGGTTCCGCCTAGAGACGGCGACGCTTCGTCCCGAAACCTTCCTTACAAATTTTTTTCTAGGGCAAATGACATCGTATAGGAGAAGATGGGCCCCGGGGGCCTGCCAGGGGCGCCGCAAGCTCGGGGGCGTGCTTCCGGGCTTGTGGCTGTCTGGTGGGTCCCCATGTAGTATTTCTTTCGCCAATAATTTTAATATATTCCAAAATAATTCTCCATCAATTTTCAGCTCGTTTGGAGATGTTCAGAAAAAGTGCCTCTGGTGTAGCCCTTTCCGGTCTAGAATTCCAGCTGCCGGGAATCTCCCTCTTTATGTGATACTTGCAAAATAAGAGACAAAAGGCATAAGAATTGTATTATAAAGTGAAATAACAGTCCATAATGCAATAAATATCAACAAAAAACATGATGCAAAATGGACGTATCAGGGGTGGGGGATGCCGTGGCGCGAGAGAGATTTAGTGGCTTGTCCCTCTTTTGTCGCTGCCAGGTGGGCCATGGAAAACCCAACCGAAACCAGCCAATCAGGTCACTTCTTGCGGTCGACCATGTCTAACCCTAGTGCCTGATCCAAACCGTCCCCGAACAGCGATCCAGCGGCTCAGATGGTGCAGGGTTTTGAGAGGGGTTTGAGGGGTTTTGACGGGGGTTTGAGAGGGTTTAGGTTTGAGCATAACTAATTTAAAAAATCCAAAAATTATGAAACTTCCGCACATCATTGTTTTATGTTACTAAGTTGCTAGGAAAAATCAGAAACCATGTCTACGGATATTTTCATGAAACTCCCTTCACATAATTGAGCTATCACCAACAAGGGTGCATGATTTTCAAGGGAAATGAACTAGGGTTTAGTGTTAACCATAGCATAGTTTGTCCAAACGATGCCATATTTCACATGGACCCTATATTTGCAAACTAGACGTTAAGGTTTTGTTTTTAGTTCAATTAGAGAACAAAATAATGCTTAGAAATGGGTTGTCTACCCTAGATTTGGAGCTCATTTGGAACACATATTTCATGACTATGAGTTTTACTTCACAAAAGAGACGTCTTCATACTACTTCACAAAAGTACCATTACATCAGACAAAATGAAAAATATCAAATTGTTAGTACCCAAATTCAAATTCAAAACATTACAAACTTCAAACTCAAGTTCGGACCATCGAAAGGTACACAACATTAAAAAGTTCAAGCTCAAGTTTAGAACATTGAAAGATTCACAACATTACAAGGTTCAAACTCAAGTTCACATAATTCAAAGTTCAAACTCAATTTCACATCATTTCAATGTGGAAACTCAAAATCTAAACCTTTTCTAGCTCCTTGTGTTTCTTGTTGGATTTACCACCTTGTTCCTTGTGTTCGTTGTTGCGTTACTGGGTAACTTCACTGACTTTGTTCTTTTGGTCTTCACAACAGGTTCTAGCGGTGGAGGTGGTGAAGGAGTACTGTTAGTAACAGAACAGGTGATGGCCAATGGGCAAACAGCTATAGGTGCCACAGGTTAAACTGCTCTATCTTCGGTTCCTAGCGCTTGAAAACCTTTGAAAGCCATATTTTGAAAGTCATCATCAGATGTGGCTTCAACAGTTGGTTCACCTTCAGTTGATGTCAAATCATTTTGTGTTATGTTCCTTTTAGTCCCTTTCTTTGCCTTTGTTGCATTCTTCCGTTTGCTTATCCTCGAGTTGTTCATAGAGAGACAACATTAAATTCTGTTTAAAAAAATGAGAACAAATGAAAAAAGAAAAGAAGGCACACATACCAAGTTGTACTTGCAAAGCTCAAGTGGCTGAATTGGCTCAAATGGCTCAAGTTTTATTTGTTCTAGTTCTTCTAGAGCTGCTTGTCCTTCTGCCCCTTCTTCTAGTGCTTCATGATTTTCTGCATTTTCGGTGCCCCATTGATCATCCTCTCCAAATGATGGATCCACGGGATTGGAACAAATCCTAGCAATGTGCCCTAGTCCTCCACATCTTTTGCTCTTGCACCTTCTACGTGTACCTCCCTCTGCACTTGATATTATCATGTTCTTCCTCGGCCTTCCTCATGGTCGAACTAAAACTGGAGCGTGAAGTTCAAAACCTGGATCGATGATGTTCCATTGGTCTTTTCCCAATGATGTAGGCACGATCTCAACATATGTTGCCTTAAACTTCGCAATAGAGAAATATTCAGACACATACTGATCAACCTCACCAACTTCACCCTCGATGAGTGTCATGAAAAATAGGGCATGTATGCATGGCTGCCCACGGATCTGCAATTGCCTACATCTGCATGTCTTAGTACTTAAATCCATTGGGTACCTCCATTCCTTTATTTTAGTGTCAGTATATGTTACCTCAGCCTCGTGTGTTGATCGTATAATGCATTTCATCCTCAATCCTCTTGCCATGGCATGAAATGCCTTTATCAAAGACGAGATTATGACATGGCCAACATATTGTGTATCTGTAATTCTTTGCTGCAAATCCATCTTTATCATGATCATCTGCCTAATCTTGTCAAATGCTTGCCACAACATAAGCCCTTTCACTGACTTAATTTTTGAATTGAAACACTCGGCAAGGTTATTGGTCACATAGTCTACCTTGCATATTTCATCGAATTTGCTTCTTGACCAAACCATTCCATGATGTGCTTCCATGTATTCCCGCACAACAGAATTTTCAGCATACAAAACTCTCGAGTGGTGCTCATGTTTCCTCAAGCTGCAAGTGTATGATGCTGGCCATAGATTCTCATCATACAGTTTACCCCTGAATTTCTTTTTAACATTATTAGCTAGGTGTCTCATACATTCCCTATGATCAACTCCAGGGAAAACTACATCTACCGTAGTTTCTAAAACCTTGCAAGCATCTGTGTGTATAGCCAATCCTGGTGGCTGCCCTATAATGTTGCACAAATTCTTCAAAAACCACACCCAACTTTCCTCTGACTCCATCTCCAAAACACCATATGCCACTAGGAAAAGCCAGTTGTGTGCATCAACTGCACAAGCAGCTACTAGTTGTCCCCTAAATCTCCCATTGAAAGTTGTTGCATCCACAGCCAAATAAAGCCTGGAACCGTCCAGAAACCCCTCCAGCAAGCCTTGAAACAAACAAAAGCCCTCCTGAAACATTCCTTCTCAAATGTCTTCCCCCTAATTTTTTATTATGCAGTATGCTTGTCAAGCTCTACAACAGTACCTGGACTTGCCATCTCCACTTCAGCTTTATAGGTGTACAACAAAGTAAAACTATCATTCCATGGACCATTAATTCTGTCAAGAGCCTTTGCCTTTGCATAAAATCCTCATGTACGTTATGCTCATCTTATACTTATCAAACAACAACTTATGTAGTGTTGTAGGACCAAGTGTTGGTGTCTCTCTAAGCTAATCCATGATTGTATCTGCCACCCACTTAGTTTTTGCTAATTTTGGTGATTGGGCCTCCCCCCTCCAGGTGGGTGATAGGTCTCCAACGTATCTATAAATTTTTATTGTTCCATGTTGTTATATTATCAATCTTGGATGTTTTATAATCATTTTATAGTCATTTAATTCATTTTTTGGTACTAACCTATTGACATAGTGCCAAGTGCTAGTTGCTGTTTTCTGCATGTTTTTTACATCGCGGGAAGTCAATATCAGACGGAGTCCAAATACAATGAAACTTCACGGAGATTTTTTTTCGACCAGAAGGAACGTAATGGGCCCTGGCTGCGCCTGGGGGTGCCTCGTGGGAGGCATAACACACCAGGGTGCGCCAGGAAGCCCAAGCGCGTCCTGGTGGGTTGTGCCCACCTTGGGTGCCCCCCGGACCGCCTCTTTGCTCTATAAATACCCCAATATTCCCAAAACCCTAGGTGAGTCGACGAAATATTCATCCAGCCGCCACAGAGTCCAAAACCACCAGATCCAATATAGACACCATCTAGGATGGGGTTCACCACCTCCATTGGTGCCTCTCCGATGATGCGTGAGTAGTTCTTTGTAGACCTTCGGGTTCGTAGTTAGTAGCTAGATGGCTTCCTCTCTCTCGCTGAATTCTCAATAGAATGGTCTCTTGGAGATCCATATGATGTAACTCTTTTGCTGTGTGTTTGTTGGGATCTGATGAGCTTTGAGTTTATGATCAGTTATATCTTTTTATATCCATTGAAGTTATTTGAGTTTCTTTGATCTCTTATATGCATGATTGCTTATAGCCTCGTATTTGTTCTCCGATATTTGGTTTTTTTGGCCAACTTGATCTATTTATCTTGCAATGGGAAGAGGTGCTTTGTAGTGGGTTCGATCTTACGGTGCTTGAACCCAGTGATAGAAGGGGAAACGACACATATGTATCGTTGCTACTAAGGATAAACGATGGGGTATATGTCTACATAGGTAGATCTCGTCTACATCATGTCATCGTTCTTATTGCATTACTCCGTTTCTCCATGAACTTAATACACTAGATGCATGCTGGATAGTGGTCGATGTGTCGAGTAATAGTAGTAGATGCAGGTAGGAGTCGGTCTACTAATCTTGGACGTGACCTATATAATGATCATTGCCTGGAGATCGTCATGATTATTCGAAGTTCTATCAATTGCCCAACAGTAATTTTTCTCGAGAGAAGCCACTAGCGAAACCTACGGCCCCGGGTCTTCTTTCTCATATATTTGCCTTTGTGATATACTTTTCCTTTGCATTTATTTTCAGATCTATTGAACCATAAATACAATTTATCTCACGTTTGTTTGCCTATCTTGAGGCGCCGTACCCCGGAAGGGATTGACAACCCCTTTAACATGTCGGGTTGCGAGGATTTGTTATCTGTGTGCAGGGGCTGTTTACGTTGTGTTGCTTGGTTCTCCTACTGGTTCGGTAACCTTGGTTTCATATCTGAGGGAAATACCTACCGCTGCTGTGCTGCATCATCCCTTCCTCTTTGGGGAAATACCGATGTAGCTTCAAGCGACATCAGTGGGCAAGTGTGCATATGTGGGTTCTGTTTGACCTAAAATTTAATGAAACAATTGTACCAAGGGAAATAGAAGGGATCAAGCATCACAGAAAATAATTAATTTTGTGCGCGGAATTAAACACCTGAATATATTTACTTGTATGCATATGGGGGGCATGCAACCACCACCTACACCTCTCATATGGATAGTGAACGGTCAACCTTCTGGGTTCACACTTGTCAATCACAATATCATTTTGACTTAGAATGCAATATGTAGGTAGTGCATTCCGATAGTCAATCATCGATTCAAATATTTTTCTTGGGGTAAGCTGTCCCACTCAATAGTTGGCATGTCCTCACCAGCATATATATTCATCTGGAACCAACATGCCAGCGTTATCCTCCTTCTCTTCATCATCAGTTTCATCAAATCTAGTAGGGCCGGTTGGCTCCTCTGGGTATTCATCCTACATTGCTTGTTTGCTGAATCCATCAACCAATTTAGGGTACATCCTCTCATCATCATCATCATCGTTTCGGGGCAATCGCTTGTCAAGTTGTGCATCATCTTCTACATCCACTGCAGCACTCGCCTGGCTTTCACTTCTAGTAGGTTTAGCCGGTCCTGACCTACGAGGAGTGTGGGGCCGCTCACTATTAGCAGAGTTATCAGGTGCCACAACCTTTCTCTTTTCCCATTCTTTTGGAGGCCGGAGCATGTCAATTCAAATTTTACCGAAACAGCTGACAACATTTGAAGCAAAAAGAGTTTCTACATGCTCGTCGCAAGTTAGTGGCACAAATTTGTGCTCAAAACTATCAAAATATTTCAGTTCAACAACATTGTCTTAGCTCCAGGGATAATCAGAACAAAGGGAGTTGCATAAATCTTTAAACAAAATAATTGTTTCTACCACCTTTGGATAGGAAAATCCAGACAAATGATGTGCTTTTGTACCTCACAGGATGCTAGTTTCCGTTCTAACTGCGAGCGGAAAGGCAAGTGCTCGATCAATCCTACAATTAGGTAGGCAATAATTAAGTCAAGCGGGCAACAGTTCACTCGCCCATTGGTCAAATACTAGGCATATTATCGAGTTAGATCACACATTTCAAGGGTTCCGATGCTTACCCAGCCGGAATCCATGAGTTCTCTGGTGCTCCTGGTTCGACCCAATCCTCCCCACAGTCGATGGGATGGAGGCGGGTGTCGCTCCACATTGCCCAAGCCTCTGCAGCTCAATCTGCTACCACAGGTCCACCCACCAGACCCCCTCGCGCCAGCACAAGCCTGGGGCAGGGAATGTGGCGGATCAGTGCACCGCGAGCGAGGGTTCGTGTAGATTGTAGGCTAGATTGGGAAAAGGTGCACTACAAAAAAATACACTTCCGTGATGATACGTGTTTGTCACAGTAGGTCGCGTTTTTTGTCATGCATGTACATCCATGACAAATTTATGACGGAATCAAGATAGTCATACATGTGCTGTCGTAGAAGTGTTCCATGACATTACGAAAATTATCATCACGAAAGTGTCCACTTCCATGATGATAAATCGCACGTCACAGAAGTGCTTTCGTCAAGGGTGACCGACACGTGGCATCCACCGTAACGGAACGCCGTTAAGCTATCGGGTCGGGTTTTGGATCCGATAACCCGTTAACAGCCCCGACCAATGGGGATTTTCCACGTGTAAAATCATCATTGGCTGGAGGAAACACGTGTCGGCTCACCGCTGGGACAGATGTCATCCACTCATTGGACAGAAGGCGCCTATGATACGTCGACACGTGGCACGACCCAACAAAGGCCCATTGCTATGAAAAGGCCGACCCGTTTGACTTGGTCAAAAGGTGGCGGGTCGGCCCATGGGAAGCCTGTTAATGGCATGTTCGCATATAGCCCATTTACAACCCGCTAACCCAAGGCCCGTTATGCCCTATTCGAATTAGGCCCAGTAGCGTCATCTGGGCCATCCAATATGATTCCAGCCCGTTTTCACTTCTGGCCCATGTATTGCCCATGACGTCTCTCGGCCCATATGAGGCCCTATGTAACTCTTGGCCTATTAACGGCCGGTGGTGAAACTGGCCCGTAATGAACAGTCTATCACTTTACACCCATTAACGGCCCGTGGTGAAACTGGCACATATAGAACTGAGTATCACTTTATACCCATTAACGGCCCGTTATTCCGCTGGGCCATTTCCAGCCCATGTTATCTTTCGGCCTTCTCAGAGCCCATTTATTCTTGGGCTCATTTCCAGCATTCGTTTACTTACGACCCGTTACTGTCATTTTCTGCTTGTGGGCCAAATTCAGCCCGTGGTGACAGTCGGCCCATTTGTGGTCCGTTAATACGTTGGGCCGTTTTCATAGCATCATCAAATACGGCCTATTAACGATGGCCCGTTTTGGTCATCCCATGAACAGACGATTCCAACTCTAGCCCGTTTATGGCCAGAATGCGGTCTGTTTGGCCCATGTTTGGCCAATCGATCATACGGCCCGTATAAGGCCCATTGATGATATGGCCCGTAGAAGGCCTATTGTTTCTACGGCCCGTAGAAGGCCCATTATTTCTACGGCCCGTAGAAGGCCCACTGTTTCTACGGCCCGTAGAAGGCCCATGCTTTACTGCCCGTAGAAGGCCCATCGCTTTACTGGCCCGTAGGCCCAGTGTCACTACTGTGGCGTTTATTGTGGCCTAGTTTTAAAAAATAGGTTATTGCAGCCACTAGCAAACCGCAGAGAAAGAACTGCACTGAATACAAGCAAACAATAAACAAGACAACAAGGAAATAAATAAGCAAGCAACTTACACTAGGCTATCACGGCTATTACACATATTACGTCCACTGGGCATCAAAGTTCGCCACCAGTGCAAATATAGGGCACATAGCAGCATATAAACACCGCAGCAAAACAAGTCCAGAACTAAAACCACTTCAGAAGAGTTCAAGAAACAATATCCTGGGTACCCATAATGCTGGCAAGATGCTTAGCAAGCTTACTAACTTTCTCTTGTTTGGCGCTTAAGTCCTCCAGCGCTTGCTATTGCACGAGAAAGTATGCATCTGAATTCTGCAGGGACTTCCTCAGTCCTTCGGCTTCCTGTCGCATAACATCTGATCGATGTCTTTCAACTTGAAGTTGAGACTCAAGAAGCCGAACTGATTCAGGAAACGAGTTCAAAGAGCTGGTGCGAGCAGTGGTAGCCAGTAACTCGAACACTACATCAAGACATGACTTTGGGGTTGTCTCAGTGTCTTCAATATAGTTTTTATCAGCTTTCTTGGAGACCAATAGGGATGTCTCACTATCTTGAACCTTATCTGCATTACTTCCTTTACCATTGCATAACAGGGTACTCTTCTCCAATATTTTATCCGCGTTCTAAAAGAGAAACAAACAAACACATCTCAGGTTTACAATGTAGTATATGAAACTCATTTTGGTAAACCAGTTCAGTAGTAAGGTGGACAGGATAACAGCATGAAACAAACATATATCTATGTAGTATGGTCACTGTATGGTCTATATCATTCTAGTTTATGTTGCCAAATCAAGATAAATACAGTTCGAATCATATCTATTTAAGACAAAGCAGCATAGATAGAATATAAGTGTGGGAAACTACACAGCAATAACAACACTTGTAATGTGCATGGCATGAGAACATAACTGTTTATTCAATTGAAACTGAAATCAACATAGAGCAAGTTACAACAGCAAACAACCAAAACGTTGAAGAACCAGGTTTAAAACATACCTGTTGCACCATTGGAGTTTCAATTGCATCCTTCAAATTTGAAATTGGTTGGTATCGAGAAATCTGATGATGCAAGAGCAAAGTAGTATGAACCATAGCTACGGAACCTGACACGAGAACAATTATTCTTCGCTTTAAGCGTTGACTTGGGTTGAGTGGTGGTCCTCGTGATTTGGGCACTGCAGTTGCCTTACTAACTGCTCGTGTTTGGGTGCTCTATGGTGGAGACGGTCTTTGTGTCAACGGAACTGGGTGTCTATCTGCTGGGGTTGGGGTTAGAAGGGGTGTAGCTGGTTCTCTGTCCAACTGGGTAGGGGTACAATCTGCATGAGTGTGGGTTATGTGTGGTGGGGCTCATTCTTGGGCAAGTACAACCGTGGTTCTATCTGCATCGACAGGTAGCACGATCTTTTCAAGACCGTGTTTTACTCCCACGATTCTGCCATCACTCCCTCCAATTGAAATGGCTGATAAACAAGAAAAGTAATTGAATGTACAAACATTGTAAGATAGACAGGTGTAATGGATAGTACGGAAGAAAACAGGGCATGCAATAATTCACATTTATGTTGTCTAAGCAAACAGAATAGTAGGACATAACTTCACATATATGTTGGCTAATTAAACAGGATAGCATCACACAATTTCACATGTATGATGGCTAACTAAACATGATAGAATGACATACTTCAAAATATGATGACTATGTAAACAGGATGACATGATATAACTATACGATGTGTCTATTAAAGTGGTTGGCATGCCATAAATCACAAACATGCCGTCGATGGAAACATGATGGCATGATATAATTCACAGATAGAATGACATAATTTAAAATATGATGACTATGTAAACTGGATGAGACGATATAACTATATTATGTCTTTAGAAAATGGGTTGGCATGCCATAATTTAGATACATGCTGTCTATGTAAACATCATGGCATGACATAATTCAAATATATGATTTATATACTAAGGAAGTGAGCAGAGGGTAATCGCATATATGATGTGTCAACTAAGGAGATGGCATTCAATATTGTGTATATGATGTAAAAACTAAGCATTGCAATACAACATATGCATTATATGAGTAATATAACCCTGCCAAGTTTGAGCATACACCTCAGGGGGATAATAGGACCGGTCATTTGCCTCTGAATCCTCATCTAAACAGCTATCTGTAACCCGCAAGATATCTGCTTCAGCAGGTAGCATTGTCTCCTTTGAAGACCTTGTTTTCACTCCAGATTTCTCCATCACCAATTGAAATGGCTGATTCACAGGAAGTGCAGTTGAATATACAAACATTGTCAACAAAAGCAATGAGAAATACAAAAAAAGGACTGCATGATATAATTCACATATATGACGCTTGCCTAAACAACATGGCATTGCATAATTCACATACATAATGCCTTGCAACAAGATAACATTGCATAATTCACATATATAATGTCTTGGAACAAGATGGCATTGCATAATTCACATATATGGTAATTAGACACTAAACAGGTGGCATTCACACAAAGCATGTCTAAACTAAGCAAATGACATAGCAATGCAAGATACCATACACACGATATGAGCAACATAACCCTGCCAAGTTAGGGCATGCACCTCGGGGATATGACTGGTCATCTGTCTCTGAATCCTCCTCTGAGGAGCTATCAATAACCAGCAAGACATGCGCTTCGTCAGATAGCATTGTCTGCTCTAAAGAACTTGTTTCCACTCCAGATTTTTCCATGACCGTGCCGAATGGCTGATGCAGAGGAAGAGTAATTGAATGTACTAAAATAGTTGACAAATTTAACACATGATAAGAAAATGATGGCATGATATAATTCACATATAAGATCACTGGCTAGACAAGATGGCATTGCATGATTCACATATACGATAAAGAAACTAAACAGATGGCATTGACACAAAGCATGTCTAAACTAAGCAGATGACATCTTTAATGTATACAGTAAGCAATGCAAGGCACCATATGCATGATATTACCAACATTAGCATGCCAAGTTAGAGCGAAGACCTCATGGGGTAAATAGGAGTGGTCTTCTCCTTCTGAATCCCCCTCAGAACAGTTATGTTCCTCTTGATTACGATCTGAAATGGGTGGAGGGGGGGCTGCCTTTGCGCCCACCATGGAACGACGTCTGCATGAAATTTTATTGCCACGCAAGGCTCGCCTCTTTTGCAATACATGATCAGTTCCATTGTGTATAATAACTGGCATGCATAGGAATAAAACATAGTGAGATTATGTAAGGAGTGCATGCACAAATCCAGAGTGATGGTAGCAAACTATGGATAGACCCAAACCAATGATAGCAGGGAGATAATAGCTTTAGTTGAAAAATACAGATAATGGCTCCTTTAATGTTTGTTTGCACCCAACATGAAACTCATAGTAGACACCGGCGATTAACCAAATAGTAGACAGATAGTACTGATTGCTGCCCCAATATGTACCCCACAACCATTTTAAAAACTCAAGTTTCAGCATTAGTTTGGACCTGACTCGGAGTCTAATAGGTGAACACGACAATAATGTAGCATGCCATCATATTAAGCGACGCATAACGTAAGCATACACGGAAGAGTGCGACCTCCCTTGCGGACCCATGTAGTCCTCAAGGTCATCTGCTCAGTTGATGATGGTAATGCAGTTGTCGTGGCTGCCGGCGGCGGGAAAGAAGATCTGAGGCGGCGAAAGACAGTCTGGAGAGCGGATCCCTGCTGTGGTGAACCCTTCCATCGTTAGAGCAGCTGAGCTGGGGTGGAACACAGCACCGCAGGAGCAGGACAAACCACACAAGGTTTTGTTTGACACATATCTATAACAGAAGTAATTGAGTAAGGGCTTGTTTGAATTTGAGGATTCTAACAATGTAGGGATAGGAAATAGACAGGAATAGGATAGGAATGCACGTGCGAAACAGAGAATTTAAAAACACATGATTTCTGCCAATCTGGGTGTTTGATTCACAACAATCGGAAGATCACAGGATGCAAAAAAGCATGGTGAGATTAAGTCACACCACAAGAAAATGTACGGTTATAATGCTAGTATGCTACTATCTCTTAGTCTTGTGCTTGATGAATAGGAATATAAAAAGGAGGAGAAGTGCAAATTAGAATTCCTACGGTTTTTCTTTCAAGGAGACACTAGAGGAACAAATCCTACAGTTTTCCTTTGCTCCATTCATTTGCACCAAATTCATGAAAAGTAGTACCATAGGAAACTTTCCAATTCCTAGGTTTTTCATTCACTTTTCCTTTCAAGAACTGGCGATTCTAGTAGGCAGGCTTGAGCAAGGAAAATCCTACACTAAATTTTTTTGTGTGCTACTTCTATTACTTTGGACCCAGGCCACTGCCATACTAGCTCAACTCCCAGGCCCATCGACAAATGCACAGCTCAAACGCGCAGAGATAAATAATGATGGCGTTCAAGAGAGTCCATCACGGATAGCTAAGTTGCCTGGTACCTCACTGCTTGTCATATAGTAGGATAAAATAATCGTATTTCCCGTTACTACGAGTGCTCAGTGGACAATATATACAACATGTAGAGTAAAAAAGAGATGCAACAAGTGTACAACCTCTTTGGCGAAGCCATGTTGATCTCAACGTGATTGGGTTGGCCCGTGAGGATGCTCCCGCTGACTTTGCCGCCGGAGGAGGGGAAGAAGATCTTAGGCGTCTGGAGATGGAGCCCGAGGTACTGCTCCGCTGTGATGGAGGGTTTCTCTCTATCTATTTCCTCTCAAATGTTTTTTACCTTTCTTTTTTTAGACACAATTGTTTTTATGCCTTTTTTAGAATTATTTTTTATACCTAGGAGCACGTGTAGAGACGGGCTCTTGCAGAGCCCACTCCTTGACTTTGTCAATGCCTCTCTCTCCTCCACATAAGGAGTACTACGTACTTGCTATGCATGCATACGGCGGGCAGCTGGCGTCTTGAGGGGCCAGGGGGGTGAGAGCGGGCTCCGGAAGCGGACGAAATTCGTGCAAACAAAGCAAATTTCAAATTGACCGGATGAAATTCATTACATTTCGAGAACTTTTCCTATAAACTGGATGAAATTCATTACATATTTCGCACAAACCGTACTAAAACCTACTGTAAACCTAATCTAAACGATCGCCGGGCCCTGACCACCATGTCCGGCCATGAACCCGAGAAAGCCGGCCATTGCCTTTGCCTCCTTATCCGCCTCGATAACCTCCTCCTCCGGATCACAAGGTTATGAAGATTTCCGCCTCCACGTCGCCATCAAGCGGCTAATTGGCCGCCGATTTTTATCCCACCAAGCTTGGCGTCAACTGAGTGGAGGAGCGGTGGCCTTCCTAGGACCAGAGCGGTGGCGACCTACCGTGTACTACTCTTCCTCGCTGCCGGCTGCGCCCGTGCATGCGCGCCGGCTTCGTGGTCATGGCGGCGGAGTGCGGCCGGGGGGGATCCGACGATCTCCTTCGTCTGCTCCTGCGAGAGTACGTCCAAGAGAGCTTTGGAGCGCACCTGGGGCGGAGCCACTGATGTCCTCCGTCTGCTCCTGCGACAGTACGACCAAGAGATCTTAGGAGTTCCCGGAGGCCATGGTTGGAGTGGTGCCAACAAAAGGAAGGGACTGGAGGAGAACGAGTGTGGGTCTTTGGCTATGGCTGGGAGCTAGGGCTCAAGTTAATATAGCGGGCGAATCGCAATGAGCCGCGGCAGACGGATGGACGGCTGGTAGCGGAGTAGGTTCGTCGGCAGCCGTGGTGTCATTAACGCGGAGCAGTCGCTTGCACCGGGATGCCGCGCAGGTGGCGCTCTCTCGGCCAGCGCACTGCTGCAATGCCGGCGCTAGTGAGAGGTCGCGTCGGGCGTGAATGCGGTTGCTGCTTCAGTGACTTAACCACAGGTGTGTTGTCTCACTAACATGTGGGCCCAACGGGCATCAGGCCCACATGTCAGTGACACACCAACTCACCTGCAGTTAAGGATGGTGAATGCGGCATTGACGTTCTGGAGAGACGGTGATCGTTTCAGGCGGGAAGCGCTCGCTAGCGATGGAAGGGGTTTCGGTAGGCCAGGGCGGTCAGACACTGGCGTGGTGGTAAAATGCGAACTCATGGATGACGAGCCTTTGAAGCGTATGCGGCACGTATTGACAACCAGGCGTCCATGCAACCGCTCTTGTCGCCAGCTAGCATTCGATGACCACCATTAGACACCACACAACCATACATAACTTATGAATAATGGACGAATCGATCAGACACACACTCGTGTGCAGTGGCACTATGATCGGTTGCTCACGATAGTACATACTCCGCACCATAGTACCCTCTCTAGCTAGGCTGTTTTATAGATTGTCGTTGTGATGGATGATATACATGAGCAAGGCGCCGAGTCACGAGTATGACCGTTGGTGTTGAGCCAGGTGAATACATGCTCGGTGTTCGCGGAGGCCTCCAGCAAACTTCTAAACAGTAATGTCACAAACGCATAATTTTGGTTTTTATTTCTTTCTTCCCTGACAGGTCGGCCCGCATAGATAGATAGATAAAGAACACGAGCTGATGAGGCGCTTGCGGACTGTTTGACTAGTCAACCAGACAAATAGGGAGCTATACGCTGAGCCAGTGACTGTATAATCACCATATCTCATATACAATGATCAAAGTGAGCTATCAAGACAAGTTCGATGACCGCCAATGCATTTTACTTGGTAATAAATGACCAGGATTGAATGGGAATCCAAATTTGCTTCGTCTTCTGTCCTTGAGCTCTTGATAAACCAATGCACTATACGGTTGTCTGGCCACTCCACCCAAGAGCTCTCACCAAGCGTCGTTCATGCCAGCGCGCCGCACACTAACCGGTAAGGCAGCGATGGCATCCTGCCGCGCCGAGTTCCTCGCCGCCGACGACCGAACACAAAATGGTAGGGAAGCGATGGCATCCCGCCGTGCCGAGTTCATCGCCGCTCGCGACCTAACAACTATGTGGGAGGAATTTGAAGATGCCAAGGCCGAATGGGCGGTAGAGCAAGAGGCGGCCAAAGCTGCACAGAGGGAGCGAAAAACTCAGAAAGCACTCAAGACAAGAGAGGCCAGCCACCGCAAGAAAGAAAAGGACGCACGCGCTGCTGCGGAGAGGTCGCCGGAGATCCAAGCACGGTGGGGTGTCGCTGGAAGGAGAACGACGGCGTCTGGCCAGCATGTGAGAAGTAGTAGTACTAGTAGTTAGTGTGTGTGTCTGTGTCTGAGTACTAGCATGTACCAATACTAGTACTAGTTACTACTGTAGTTTTTAGAGCAAATTACCAGTACATTAGCCTAGACTAAATGGAAAAATTCCTATCCTAAGCATCAATGGCATCTCTTTCTCTATAGGAATTGAGATGCATGTCATCTCACTTCCTATGATTTTCATATTCCTATCCTATGAATGAAAGGAGGCCTCTGTTGGAGTAACTACTGTAGCTAGCGATCGCTGGTACAGTAGTTTTCTTCAAGCGGAATTCAATGAAGTCATGATGGTTCCTTCGTCCGAGCAACTTGAAAGTGGGAAGTGGGCCTGTGATTTGACGGCTCATTAGTCATTGTTCTTTGCGGGCGCGACGACCAGGTGACTCCTTGGAGTTCTGCGTGCATGGCAAGTGGACCAAGATGGTCAACGTCCCACATGTTGGCGAACGGAAGTATTCTTTCCGATATCGAGGAGCAAGGAAACCGCGTGGTATAGTATCACTGCTGATTGGTTCACAAAAAATAGTATCACTGCCGATTTATAATTATTTTTTATTTCTGATGAATGCTAGCGTTTCAACTCTTACGACGAAGGGTGCCAAACACGGCACGTGCTGGATGTCCCACACGTCAGCGAAAGGAGTGGGACATGAACAGCGTGGTAGAGCCCAGCGTAAAAAAACAGCGTGGTAGAGCGTCTCCACTTCTTCCACTTCTGGGTCGGAGACCACACGTAGTACTAGTACTTAGTGGTATGAACGATACAAAGTGCTACCTGGAGAGAAAGACACGTCTAGTTGGAAGGTCTCGGGGCATACACGTAAAAAAATATAAAAGGTAATATGTGCCTCCAACTAATATAGTAGTAGAGTACTTAGGCACGTACTCCATAACATCACTGTGCATTGCACGTACAACATTTAGTGGTAGTACGTAGTAAGGGACAAATGCCGCCTACGAGGTCCCTTCTCGACCTACTTTTGGGTGTTTGGTAGAGTGTATGGAGGGTGCATGAGTCCACACTAGTTTAGCACAAATACACTAGAAGCATGCATGAAGAGAGCATGCATGAAGACGGGTGTTGAGTTGAGCATGCATGAAGAGGGAACAACTATGCTGAGTCGAAAACGCAACCAAACACACCCTATATGCCACGCATGTTCATACCATTTGTGCCTTTCTACTTCACTTACTGCGCTACATTACTCAGGTTCGTACGTCCACTCCTGGGTACATGTCTGTCTCGTAGTTCCAGTCCCACGTGTTCTTCATATAGATGGAACGATCCTTGCATAACACGTGCACCTTGATGTCTCGCGTGTTGGCAAAAGGATGAACAAAGCTCACGTAAAAAAATAGAGTGGAAGAACATAGATTCCGGACGACCGAGAAGGAGCAAGGAACCTCGTGGTGGAGCGTGTGCACTCATAATATTTAATATTATTCAGCGATATAAAATTAACCAATCATCTCCACAGTGGACTGGAAGAGTACGAAACACGGCAGCCTAGTGTAGTTACATCATACTAGTACATGGCTAACCCACGCTATCACCATATTTCTTGGCTTCCGTGCGACACCTATCTCTAGTAATCCAGCAGCCTGTATCGCTTCTCCCTCCTCGTCTCTATCAAAGTGCGGCGGGCTGGCGTTTCTGCCGTATATTGAGGTCTGTTAACTATCACATGTTAGCGACATGCCAAGAGCATTCTAAAAAAATTCCTTTCACGTTCTGTTTTCAAAAGAAAAAATCCTTTCACGCATTTAATTTGCTGTATGCTTTGAGCAACTTGCATGTCCTATACTGCTCCTGTTTGATACTCTAACTTAGCTAGAGGTTAGACTAACTCATGACTAACCCTGAACTAACTGTAGCCAAAGAGGTGTTTGGATGACAGGGTTAGATTGACAATAAATGCACTTCATGGAGAGAGAAAAGTGATTTTTCAGTGGTCCCAATGAGAACTATCTCCAGTTAGCACCTCTTGGGTGGGATAGTTTTCTTGGTGGGTTCGGTGCAACTTGCTCCAATTTAAATCCTCATGATTGGATACTTTAGGGCTATTTGAGCCCCAACTAGCTCAAACTAACTCTAACCCATGGATCCATACAGGGCCTATGGCAAGTCTCGACGCGGAGCAGTCGCGTGCCCCGGGAACCGGCGCTCTCTCGGCCGTCGCGCCACTTCAAAGCCGGCGCCAGTGAGAGGTCGCCTCCGCTCTGGCCGGGCATTAATGTGGCACTGACGCTCCAGGGCGACGCTGACCGTTTCACGCGGGAAGCGCGCGCTGGCAATGGAGTATAGGTTTTGAACCGTTTCAGGTGTAGTACTGGTAGTTTGCAAAACTACTCAATTATTGCACTCAGTTTCCTAAGAAATTGTGGTAAAAAATGTTACTCCACAGCCCGCTTCCCTTCTCCTTCCTCTTCCACCGCGCACGTCCACGAGAAGCAACCGGTCAACCCTTATATAGGAGTGCTAGCACAAAAAGATGCATGCATGACCACTAAAATTTCCATATTAAAGCGCCGCTCCGGCGGGAGTATGGCGCTTCAGCCGGCCGATGGCTACCGGGCGACGGCGACCAGAGAAGAGGCGGCGGGAGGGGAATGAATGCAGCTACTGTTTGGGTTCGCCTTCCGTTTTAAATAAATGCGCAGCATCACGTGTGCCCGCGGGTGCACAAATTGTAACATACTCGTGTCTGCGCTTAAGTGGGCGCCACGAATCGGGTGTGTGTGAGAGAGAGATTACGAGAGCAGAGTGCGTGTGTGCGACTCTACTCTTCGGACATGTACTCAACCTTTTGCATCGGGATATAAGTATAACGGTATTTACTTTAGCTAGTGATTTACGTGGCCATGTTAACGTGGTTGTGTCAAAAAAATTGTCACTTCCTGCTCGTAATTTGCGTTATATAATTACAAGCAAGATTCTCGTGCATTGCACGGAACATCAATATGCAGTTTTTTAGAAAACACCTGTTGTGATTGACCCATGCAGGAGTAATCTCATGTGTAAAAACTAATGATATCTCGAGAATTTTATAGGAAAACTGGTATCTCGAGAATATCATCGAAAAAAATGAAAGATGATAGATAAGGCGAGGAGGAGTGGAGCGTGGTGGTGACTGGTGGTCGGAATGGGCGGAGGCATGGCGATGGACGGCGCCGACAGGCGGCAGCGGCCACTGTCGGTGTCAAAACCGGCGGATCTCGGGTAGGGGGTCCCGAACTGTGCGTCTAGGCAGATGGTAACAGGAGACAAGGGACACGATGTTTTTACCCAGGTTGGGCCCTCTCGATGGAGGTAATACCCTACCCCTGCTTGATTAATATTGATGATATGGGTAGTACAAGAGTAGATCTACCACGAGATCGAGAGGCTAAACCTAGAAGCTAGCCTATGGTATGATTGTTGTTCGTCCTACGGACTAAAACCCTTCGGTTTATGTAGACACCGAATAGGGTTAGGGTTACACAGAGTCGGTTACAATGGTAGGAAATCTACATATCCGTACGCCAAGCTTGCCTTCCACGCCAAGGAAAGTCCTATCCGGACAAGGGACGAAGTCTTCAATCCTGTATCTTCATAGTCTAGGAGTCCGGCCAAAGATGATAGTTCGGCTATCCGGACACCCCCTAGTCCAGGACTCGCTCAGTAACCTCTGAACCAGGCTTCAATGACGACGAGTCCGGCGCGCATATTGTCTTCGGCATTGCAAGGCGGGTTCCTCCTCCGAATACTTCATAGAAGGTTTTGAACACAAGGATAGTGTTCGGCTCTGCAAAACAAGTTCCACATACCACCGTGGAGAGAATAATTTTTTGCACAGATCTGCTGACGTGTTCCGCGGCGTGACATCACACCATGGCCAGGCCTTTATTCGAATCATTTTTTACTGTCCCACCTCAGCGCGTTTAGCGAGGCGGTTTCCTTGGCACGTCTTATCAAAGCGTAGATCGTGCCCCCTTATTCCAGGATTCTCATCAATACGGACGTGGGTAACCCAACCGTGCCCGTTCGCTGGCACGCCTCTATCGGCGAGTCCCAATCGACCACGGGAGGGCTCTTGGTATTCAACCTCTTTATAATGAGACCAAGGCCCTCTTCTTTTTTCCACCCTCCATCGAATTCGCCTCGCGCTTCGAGTTCTAACACCCAAAGCTTCAGATTTAGGCGCTTCGGAACTTCGACGATGTCCGGCTTCGACCAGCTCGGCTGATGGATGTCTTCTTCCGTCACAGAAGAAGATGTGCTAAAGCTGCGAGACGCCAGGTATCTAACCGACTAGATTTCGCATAGGCTGCCTGTTCCAGGGCAGGTCATTCCCACTCCCGAGCCCGGCGAGAGCGTGGTGTTCGTGTCTCACTTCCTTCGGGGTTTAGGCTTCCGACGGATCCCTTTGTGCGGGGCTCATGTTTTATTATGGGCTGGATTTCCATGACTTGAATTCGGAGTCCATCCTCCATATCTCGTCATTCATTGTCGTATGTGAAGCCTTCCTCCATATTACCCCTCACTTTGGATTGTGGCTCAAGACCTTTAAGGTGGAGCGAAGATGATCGAGGGCAACAAGCAAAAGTCGGAGGGGCGGTCATAAGCAAGTGTGCTGATGCTCCGTGGCCCGAGGGCTCTTTTCAAGAGGAGCTTGGTTTGTGGCAACGGGAGTGGTTTTATATCACCGCTCCCAGGGGCACCAAATGGGTGGCGCCACCCGCCTTCCGCTCAGGTCCACCATAGCAGCTGGCATCATGGGTCAACCGGGGGCTCGACTGGTGGCCGTCCAAGGACGTTCCTCTGTTGCAGGGCCGTATTCGAGACCTCCAAGAAAGAGAGATCAATCTGGTCGTGGCGGCGTAGGTTATGCTGACTCGGCACCTTCTTCCCTGCAAATGTCGCCCCCTCCGTCTGTGGGAGTTTAATCCGGAGGGACCACGAGCTCTCCAACATTTTATGGGCGCGACGCCCAAGGAGATGTACAAACTGTTCTTCGGATCACAAGAGAAGTGTCCGGACTTGACCGAGGACGCAGGTCTAAGCTGCAATCACCCAGATACTCAAGTAAGTAACCCTGTAACCGGACATGCTATTCATTCATTTATCATATATATGCCCTTTGAGGGAGCCGTTTCTTGAACAGGAGTGGATAGCCAAGGCAAAGTTGATAAGGTGTCCGGCTCCCCTCCCAGAGACCACGCCGGATCCCATGCTGACCAAGATGTTGAAGGCGCTACCTGTTAAAGAAAGCGAAGGGGAGCAGGAAGCAAGCGCCTCCATGAAGGAGGCTTTCAAGGAAGAGGGATCAGGATCCTCCTCCAAGGGAGAAGAGGACCGCTCAAGACCCGGAAGCCAAGGCCTCAAAGCGGGAAAGAAGTCTTCGTCGAGAAAGTCCAGCGGGAAGTACCCCAGCCGCACTATTTCCCCAAGGGATCAGCCTCCAATGAGCCGTAAGTAAAAAGAAGGGGTCCTATGAATAAAGAACATCCCTGTATTTATTTCTGAAGATAACCGAAATTGTACCTTGTAGTTCGGATCTCAGCAGAGCTCGTCGTCGGGGGATCTTTGTCCGGAGATGATAGAGAGCGAAACGCCTCCCCCTATCGCGCCTTCGTGCGAGGCGGGCGACCCTAAAGTGTCGTCACGGAGAGTTTCCCCGAGTCCGGCGGGGCCGGACGGTCCGGCGCCAACTGGCGTGCGGTCGGAGGAGCTGAAGGACCTGCTCGGGCGAGCGTATATCTCAGAAGATCACCGTGCGCTAATGGCTACGGTAATTGAAAGAATTGCGTCCGCTGAGAGCGGATTGCATGAAGCCGCCGAAGTTTACCGACGGGTTTGAGATCTGAAAAAATGTTGTACCTTCTGACAGTTATGCATATAGAATGCGCCCTGTATAGATAGTAGCCCCTGAGACTCGGTATGCTATCACAACTGACAGCGTGCCGAGGATCATAATCTCAGTACTAACATGTCGCCGTTCCTATGTAGGTGGCGGGGCGTCCGGTGGCTAGCCGGACTGATGAATTTGCCGAACTAAAGCGGCAACTTGACGAGGCAGATGCGGACATCGCGCTGGTCAATAAATGGTTTGACGAGTCACAAGGTATGCGACTTCTCCGTGGGCTGCTCACTGCCGAAGCAAAGAGGAAATGGCCGATTTGGCCCTGAAACTGAAGAATACTATCGACCGCTGCGAGGTTCTTGAAAAAGAACTTCAAGCGGAACAAGAGGACCTGAAAAAGGCCACCGCTGAATCCAAGGATGCCCGTTCGGCTATGAGAGCTGCCAAGGAGGAGCTGAGTCAGGCCAGGGATATTGCGGCTGGAAAACCGTTTCTGCTGCGGAGGAAATATACGGATCCGAAGTATGCTCATGACTCATTTGTGGCCAGGCGGACCCCAGCCGAAGAGTTATTTTGGCTTAGTGCAGCAGTTCCTTGGTGTGGTACCGCGTATCGACGCAATGAAGCGGTCGGCGTGTATTGAGGGGGCGCGGATGGCTCTTGCCGTGTCAAGGCATCTTGGGCTGAGATGAAGGCCACCGATATTGCGCCCCCCAGTCGAACGGCAGGCGAGTACCGCCGTCGGCGCTATTTTGAGGAAGTTCTTCCGGGCGCTCGTTTAATAGAGACGCAGTGCTCAAAGGATGTTATGTTTGAATGACATGTATAATTTTATGAAACAACGTTTCAATTTAATGTAAGAGCTTTTTATACTTGTGCCTTCAAGTAGCAAACTACCTCTGTCGGCCGTTGATGTATATATGTATATAACTTTGAAAGATGGCAGTCTTGACTTAGCCCCCACGCACATAGTGCGGGGTGTTTGCAAAGAAGTCGCGCTTTCACACTTAATCAACGTCTTGGTCCTATAAAGGAGGTGGTAGCGTAGCAAACTAGGCAACCGGACTATAATGCTTTATCACTTTCACTTAGCCATAGGAGTTCGATGGTGGGGCTACTATATAGCCCACAGGGCACCGCACTCTCCCGAATTCGGGTGCTTATGTGTCCGGCGAAAACGGTCCTTCGTTAATGCGGAGGAATTCTAAATATTCGGTGAGTCATTGAGTGGTTGACCAGTCTCGCTATATCATGACAGTCAGTTTTGGCTTTCTCTCTTGAGGTGCTCGCCCGGCGAACCGGGCACAATCGCAGATAGTTCTCCTAGTGCGCGTTAGCGATAGAGCGGGCGTAAGGCAGCAAAATACAGGAGCCGGGAAAACCCAACATTTGACCAAAGACATGATTCGGAGCTGATGCATATAAGGCCTAACTCGAGACGCCGAACACTCCCTAAGGTATTCGGTCTTTTATAAAGCGGGCCGAACAATGCCCTTGGTAACAAGCCCCTGGTGTCCAGGTACGTGCAAACTTCTGACGCGGCCGATGCCAAAACGCCAGCCTCCTCCTCGGTTATAATAAGAGACCGGGGGATGAGTAACAACAAGAGACAGTGAAAAAGGTTTACGCAGGGTCTTAATCTGAAAAGAATCCTTGCAACGGGTCCCTGCTGCACGTCTGCGCCTGTGTCTCCGTTGTGCCGTATCCTGGACGGGTATAGCACGGCGTTCATCTGTAAAAGAGAGGAACTTAGTTTGAAAAAGATCGCGCTAAAATGTAATTGGAAATAAAATAGAGTATGATTCAAAAATGAGTAAAATTGAGCTTTATTGTCTCTTGTTGTACATGCGTGGAGCCCCTTGTAAGGGGGGTACGCGGCTAGTAAGCATCATGTTTATTTATGCCGGACTCGCCTAACTGTGTCCGGGTGCGAACGACTGCTTTAGACACTTTTGGCCAGCAAGGCCGTATTAGTGTGAGTCAGTCTCACATTCTTTCCTTGAGGGACACGCACAGCTTCCCTTTAATGAAATGATGCCTCGTGGACCGGGCATTTTAAGTTTAAGAGATGCATAATGCGGTATTGCGTTAAAGCGGGCGAAAGCTTCACGTCCCAGTAGTGCTTGATGGCTACTTTTAAATGGGGCGATGTGGAAGACCAACTTTTCCCGACGGAAGTTGTCGGGTGAGCCGAACATAACTTCCAATAGTAGGGAGCCCGTACAATGGGCATATGTGCCTGGCATTATTCCTTGGAAGGAAGTGTTGCTATGGCTAATCCTGTTTGGGTTTATCCCCATGTTGCGGATTGTGTCCTGACATAGCAGGTTTAAATCACTGCCGCTATCCATTAGGACTTGCGTAAATTGAAGACCGTTGATTATAGGTTCTAGTATCAAGGCAGTCCATCCTGTGTTCCGGATACTTTCGGAGTAGTCCTGATGGTCGAAGGTAATTGGTTTTGACAACCAGTGTTGGGACTCCGCTGGGGTAGATTGTGCGGCGCTAATTCAATGGGTGCCGCTCTGTTTTCCCCTTTTATTACTTGAAGTAAGTTTACTGTTTTGACCTCTTGTGGGAAATTCTTTTGTTTTCCGGGGCTCTGCTTGTGGTGCTCGTCATCATCCTCACTTGGTGTGTCGAGCCCCTTGTGTTCGGCGTTGAGTCTGCGGACTGCTTGAAAACCCAACAATCTCTGTGGGTATGGTTTGCGTGCTTCCGGAGTCTTGTGGATTTGGCATATCTTGTCCAAGATTTTGTTTAAGTTGGATAGCTCATCGCTATTGTCCTTAACGGGCAGTTTTTATTGTTCTGCCGTGAGCTTTTGAATCGGCGTTGATTGCGCGCTCTTTGGACCGATCCCTTAATCCGGCGCTGGTCCTTGCTGCGTCATGGTTTCCCATTCCATCCCCGACTTGGATGTACTTGGGTCGCTGGTATCTGCATCTTGCTAGCCAGCTATCCTCTCCAGCATAAGCGGGTCATGAGGCTTGTTAGTGCGGCCATTGTTCTTGGCTTTTCCTGGCCAAGGTGTGCAGTGAGCCATTCGTCTCGGACGTTTTGTTTAAAAGCTGCTAAGGCTTGGCGTCGACGATCGACTATTTGGTTCTTTTGGTGAGGAACCTGTTCCAGAATTTTCGAGCTGACTCTCCGGGCTGTTGGGTTATGTGACTTAGATCGTCTGCGTCCGGAGGTCGGACATAGGTTCCCTGGAAATTGGCCCGAAAAGCATCCTCAAGCTCTTCCCAACTACCAATGGTGTTTTCGGGGAGGCTTTTAAGCCAATGCCGGGCTGGCCCTTTGAGCTTGAGGGGTAGGTATTTTATGGCGTGGAGATCATCTCCTCTGGCCATGTGTATGTGGAGGATATAATCCTCAATCCAGACTCCAGGGTCTGTCGTTCCGTTGTATGCCTCTATGTTTACGGGCTTGAATCCCGCTGGAAATTCATGATCCAGCACCTCATCGGTGAAACATAGAGGGTGTGCCGTGATGTTCGGATATTTGACGTGTTGTATTGCTCGCCAGAACTTGTTTCCTTCGCCCGTAGATAGATCTAACTGGGCCATCCTTTTGGTGCGAATCCTTATGCGGATCGCGTGACGGCTTGTGTGCGGCGCCGCTTGCCGCTCTATGTTTGCCATGTGGTCGTCTATCCGACCCGGCGGCCTCTTTGTTTTTTGATCGTGGGGGCTCTCGGCCTCCTCATCGAATTCGGGCGTAGTTTGCGCTTTGGGTAGCTCTTTGCTTGGCGGCCGTCGCCATATTTGTCTGCAGTGTTGAGTAATTTACTCCATCTCATTGGTCGTCTTCCGCTGTTACGAGCCTCTGTTTTGCTTTTTTCAAGCCACGCGCGATAGCGAGGAGCTCTTTGTGGAGGTTCTTGATCCAATGACGTGTCCGGCGTGAGATCGTCCGGACTGTTGTCCTTGCCGGGGACGGGTTGTTTGTCCAAGTTGGCCTGTTCGGATGGTTGCTCAATGGCATGTTCCTCGTCGGCCGGCTCACCCTGCTCTATGGCTGGGTCTGTGTGGGCGCTATCTTTGTCGAGGTGGGGTTTTGAGCGGCGCTTACGCGCGCTTTGACCGCTTCGAGGGAATTTTCTTTCGCAGCGCCTCGTCGTTCCTCGTTATCGCTTCCCTTAGGTGTGTCCACCATATATATATCGTAAGTTGAGGTGGCCATCCAGTGCCCTGTGGGCGCTGGTTCTTGATCGTCTCCGGCGTCGTCGTCCATATCGTCGATGTCCTCGGAGTCAAGTCGAGCATGTCTGTTAAGTCATCGGCGGTGGCTACAAAGTGGGTGGTGGGTGGGCGTTGAATTTCTTCGTCGATCGAATCCCAACCTTCGACCGTAGTTCGCCAGGCTTCGACGACAAAGAGAGACTTTAATGAGTTCAGGATATTGCAAAGGCGAGTCTTTGAAAGATGTCGTGGCGGTGAACTCCATAACCGCGCCTGATCGGATTCGACCGTGGCGGCGCGGAGGTTGAGTCCGGAAGGAGTCCGCACTGGAAGTCACGAGCTTTGCAAAGGACAGGGATGATGTACGGCTCAATCGCCATAGAGATTTCAGCCCCCGAGGCAGTGTCCAACCAACCGTCCTCGATCGCGAAACCGGCCCGGATTAAGCGTCGGAGCGGCATGCGGTGCGACCTCGTGGCCACCGTTGGCGGCGAGCTAGATCGTACCCATCGAGACAGTGCGGCACGCTCGGCTGTGGCTCGAATCCGTCGAAGATCAAGTCTCCGCGGACATCGGCCGTATAGTTCAAGCTTCCAAATCTGACCTGATGGCCAGGGGCGTAGCTTTCGATCTGCTCCAGATGGCCTAGCGAATTGGCCCGCAGTGCAAAGCCGCCGAATACGAAGATCTGTCCGGGGAGAAAAGTCTCACCCTGGACTGCGTCATTGCTGATGATTGAAGGAGCCATCGGTCCTATAGGTGACGACACAGAGGAACTCTCAATGAAAGCACCAATGTCGGTGTCAAAACCAGCGGATCTCGGGTAGGGGTCCCGAACTGTGCGTCTAGGCGGATGGTAACAGGAGACAAGGGACACGATGTTTTTACCCAGGTTCGGGCCCTCTCGATGGAGGTAATACCCTACTCCTGCTTGATTAATATTGATGATATGGGTAGTACAAGAGTAGATCTACCACGAGATCAGAGAGGCTAAACCCTAGAAGCTAGCCTATGGTATGATTGTTGTTCGTCCTACGGACTAAAACCCTTCGGTTTATATAGACACCGAATAGGGTTAGGGTTACACAGAGTCGGTTACAATGGTAGGAAATCTACATATCCGTATCGCCAAGCTTGCCTTCCACGCCAAGGAAAGTCCTATCCGGACAAGGGACGAAGTCTTCAATCTTGTATCTTCATAGTCTAGGAGTCCGGCCAAAGATGATATTTCGGCTATCCGGACACCCCCTAGTCTAGGACTCCCTCCGCCACCATGCATGCTAGATTGTTCCAGAGACTTATTCCTTTTTTAATTGATGAGCAATGAGGTTGCGGGAGATAATGATGTGGAGATAGGTGATGGTATATTTTTGTAAAATTATCATAGTTTGCTTTCTATCCGTGAGATATAGATCATATGGTCTGTATTACAAGATGGCAGGCACACCATCATCGCCAACTCATTTTTTTATAAGGGTACAGATGATAAGTTTGCTGACTACTAAAGTAAAGTGGAATTTGTCCATGTTATGCAAGTAAATAAAGGTGATTGTTTATCATACGGGTAAGGTTGGATGAAGGGTGGTAGTAACAAATGCTCTGCCTAGAGCATGTGTGTGTGAGATGGAGTCTTAGTGTGTGTGTGGGGGGGGGGGTGTGTGTGAGAGAGAGAGAGATGGAGTCTTAGTTTGTGTGTGTGTGTGAGAGAGAGAGAGATGGAGTCTAAGTGTGTGGGGGGGTGCGTGTGTGTGTGTGTGTGTGTGTGTGTGTGTGAGAGAGAGAGAGATGGAGTCTTAGTGTGTGTGGGGGGGTGTGCGTGCGTGCGTGTGTGTGTGTACGTGCGTGCGCGCGCGTGTGTGTGTGTGTGTCGCGGGGTCCTCAGTGGCGGATGTAATTTAAGTGTTCATGGCTTCATCATAGAGAGGTGATGTGTATGGCAGAGGCCACCAACGATGGGGTGTGAGAGAGAAAATGCCCGTAGAGAGGGAAGAGAAGGTGCGTGCGCGCGAGAGGAGTCGACATCGAGAGAACGTGTTTGTTCGAGAGACACCGAGGAAGACTTCTATATATCGATGGTGCATATGTAGGCGGGAATTAAACAAAGGGATGGTCTTATTGGTTTCGGGGAAATAGGGGAAGAGTGAGAGGCGCTGGGGGAGGGGGTAGCTAGTAGGAGATTGTTAAGTGTGAGTGTGTGTTTTACCCATCCAGGCGGAAGTTATGTGCACAAAAGAGGAGAACGATTCGATGTGGCGTTAGATTGAGGGTAATTAACTACGTATGGAGACATAGAGACCTTGAACGTGCATGTGTGAGATGTATACATGTATACGTGGGATGTGTGTGTGTGTGTGTGCGCGCGCATGATTGAGATAAAAGAAAGAAGACATAAGTCATAAGATCAACAACATGGGAGAGACGGATCGGTATGATAATATGCATGCATGTGAGAATACAGGGAAGAAGGCCCGACAATTGAGCATGTGTTTTTGTCTTTAAGAGATAGTGGCGTGGGCTGGAGCATGCATCTATGGCAAGCAGAGGGGGTGAGGCACAACGATTGTGCAAAAGAGATCAACCTATAAATGCATATGTATGGAGAGACATATATAGTGTGGGTGATAGGAAGCAAGACTCCGTGCGAGAAAGAAATGTGGACAGAGAAACTACAGATAGATACAGAGATGGAGATGCTAGCTAGAGGGACATCCGCTAGTTTGGGTGTTGGAGATGACCGTCGGGTGGTTCAAACGGCGAAGTTATATATGTGTGTGAGAGGGCACTTGACTGCATGTAGAGAGAAACATATGTAGTGTGCGTGATAGGAATCAAGAGTGAGGGCGAGAAAGAAGGTTGATGGAGAAACAGATAAATAGAAAGATAAAGATGCTAGCTAGTGTGCGTTAGAGATAGGAGTCGAGTGGATCAGAACGCTAGGTTATGTGTGTGGGTGTGAGAGAGATAGAGAGAGGGTGCATGTGAGTCACATACAAACAGATATAAGAGAGAAATGAGATCCAGATAGACGGAGTTTTGTGTCTGCGATAGAGAAAGATATTTCACAACGAGAGTGATAGCTAGAGATACATATGAGGGAACGCAAGATATCTCTAGGGAGAGAGGGTGTGTGTGAGCGACATACAAGAGAACAATGGAGAAATATGAGACCCTGGGAGACAGAGTTTGTGTTTGTGTGTGAGAAAGAGATATTGAAGAGGAACAATTGTAGGTTCTCATATCTAAGGAGCGAAAGACATCTCTGTATGAGGGGTGTGTGAGTGGCACACATGGGAATAGTAGAGAGAAATGAGACTCCTGGAGACAAAGTTTTGTGTTTGTGTGAGAGAAAGAGATTCCACATGGAGAATCATAGTTAGAGACACATAGCAGGGAGCGAGATATACTTAGAGAGAGACAGAGTGATGAAGGTCGAGGGAGAGAGTACCGTCAGTGTGTTACGAAGATAAAAGATCATTGTCGACATACAGGTAGCACGAGAGATACCCGAGAGACGATGAACGCGTATAGGTCCAGAGAGATAGTCCTATATAAGCATGAGTGATAGCTATATGAGACGAATATCTGGGTTAAAGGGGATTCAAATATTTAAACTGGAGATCACGACATCGATAATATCATAACGCAAATTGGCGTATCAAACATGCATATTCATTTGAATTTGGGTACACGTGTAATGTTATATAGTTTATCAATATTGGTGATCCATAGATTGGTTTATATGCAATTAATGTCTAAACGGGATTACACTATATGTTGCATGTGTGAAACACATTATACATGTTTGAGAAGTTAAAAAAACCCGCATGAAACACACATTAATTGGAGACAGTCAGCGAGGAATGCATACATTGGATTTCAACATAAAGTGGTTTCAAATATTTGAAAATCCAAATTGATGGATACAACCTTATGAATCCGAGATCATGCCATTTGTAAACCATATTTATGTATAAATGGTGTTGTGGTTTTGAAAGTATATACAAAAAATGATGTATATAGAATGTAATTCCAATTGAAAATGGATCCCGCCCGAAAAAAATAGAATACAAACGGGATTCGAATTGAGTTGGCACGGTAAACGTGCACTCTGCAAAATTTGAACGAAGCGGGAAAAGTCGTAGTAACCGCCCGAAACCAAAATCTGCGAGATGGAAATCACTACTGCCTATCCCTGCCACGCAAAGCCTATCTGCTGGATTTCTATAGGTTTCGATAGGGGTAGGTTTGTAGTTTCACCCAAACGTAACGTAACCGCCTCTCACCCGGATTCATACACGATGGGCGCCAAAATACAGTGTGTCCTCGGCCGAAATCGACTCCCTCCCCGATTCATATTCATACACGGTGGGCGCCAAAAACAAACTCTCGTCGGCAAATATTCGGTGTATGCGAGATTACCGTCCTATCCCCAACCGACTAATGTTGCTGTGATGTAGTAGAAATTTGAAACGGGGGCTAAGTTTGTAAATTTCCTTGCATTTGAGACAAGCGCTCTGAATACATGGTTCCCCCTTCCTCTCTACCTCCCTTTTCCCCATTCATACTCCGTGGGCGCCAAAACACCCTCTCCACCCCACCCTCCTCCGTCTGCCGCCGTCCGCCACCCCATCCACCGCCGTCCTCCTCCACCATGCCGGAGCTGATACCCCGACGCCGCCGTCCATTACAAGAGATCGACTTATCTCATCCATGCCTTCGGACCGGGATCCTTGCATCCCGTCCTCTCGCTTCATCCCCGCCGTCGTCCACCTTGCCGGCGCCGCTCCTACGACCGTCTCGTCCACCGTGCACCGCCGCCACCATCTACCCTCCTAGATCTGCTTCCACGCCGCCGACAGCCATCGCTACCGCAGCATCGTCAAATTCTCAGTAGATGCGTACACGGCGCCGCACCAGAGGTGGTACTCTTTTGTATCTGCTCAACTTATTTACCGCAGCAAGAAAATAGATCGCCACTGCTTTACTTTGATTTCTTGTCTTGGTTGCGAAGTTGCCTTTGTCCGGTTTGCACCTTCAGATCTGCCATGGCACGCTCAACACTATACTCCCAATGCTTATGGTTTTCCCCTTTTATATTCCACACTAGTTATATCACAGTAGACTAAATTTCAAAATTGGGTCAGACGATTTTTTAGAGCTCGCGGAGTTCGGTCGGGCGATCGAAGGGCTCGGGTGGTTGTGGGGCCTCGCCGAAGAAGAAAACTCGGCGCTGGTGGGGGTTGGGGCGGGTGGGGGGGATGATGGAGGAGGCGTGGCGGTGGGGGCCGGTGGTCCGGCAGGCGGCCCGTGCGGTGTTCTGTATGGGAAGAATCAGAGACGAGGAAGAAGAAGGATTAGGAGACGTAGGATCTTCATCCAACCGCCTAAAATGGTCGAGAGACAGCTGGGAGTTGCATTCTTAATGCGCTCTGGTTCATCATGTGTGGGCACTGCGCAACCAACATTTTATTATCCAAAATCTGCTTGCTCTGATATTAACAGTAGAGGTCTATACGGTCGGTTGTGATGGACACTTTGAGCCTCTTTGATTCGTAGGATCTTGTAAACATAGGAATAGGATTTGCAGTGGCCTGCCCACTTGAATTCTATAAGAATAGCAAGGAAATGCGGGGAGTTGTGTCGCCTTTGAGAGTTACACTGATATTAACAGTAACGCACCTTCACTTGAAGAGACCTGGTATCCGAAGCCTTTCTAACCGTACCGGCAATACTAGCACATATATTCTAGCAAGTTCCACTTTGCTTATTTTACTCTGATGCTTAAGGTTTTCCCGCTATATCTACACTATGATCTGTGTAGCTGCTTTGTGTCACACTAGCAGCAGTCCACTCTTGAAGCTAAACACTGCAATGACTTGCAAAATTGGCACCAAGGCATTGAGTGCCATTCTGGATGCAATGAAACTCATACGCTCCCCACCTGTTGATTCTTGTTCGGAATATGATCCTAATGACTATTCTAACCTCGAGGAGTCAAAGGCAGATGGCCTGTCCTGTTCACCCATCAAGGTGCCTGTTCTAATTTGGCAATGTTTTATTGATTGCGGGTATCTTGCATATGTTGTCTTGCATTTCTTCTACTTTGTTGCACCGCAATCTACTTAGTTTACTCATCATTATGTCGAGATGACATGCCCATCCATTATCAATACATATTCCATCTGTCATCATACCATGTTTTTTCACTCAAATGCTGTTCTTGTGCATCAGACATCAAAAAGGAAGAGGGTGATTGCCGAACCTCAAGGAGCACCAGCAAAGTCCATGAAAAATGTGGTGGTGCCGGATAAATCAGACACCACCCCACTTATATTGGATGTACAACAAGTGACACAAAACGTAGGACCGACTCCAGCAGACTGTACCCACTTATAATGACAGGTAGTTGTTCATGTACCATCACTCTGCAGCTTATTATCCTTTGCCCTCCATTTTCTACACATCAGATCTATATTTACTCTTACCATAAGGTTGGTACTGAAGAAGTTTAGCTGTGCATTGCTCTTGGCTGTACCTTTTGCCTGTATCGTTGCACTTACATTTATAGCTACTTGGTTATGTAGCATCACTCTTCATCTTATCTTAAATATTCTCCATTTTTTCGTATATTATCACATCTATATTTACTCTTAACAAAATGTAGAATAAAGGCAATGCTTTTGAAGAAGATTCCGTGGTAAACTTCTTGAATTGCCCCCCCCCCATCAGCATGGACAAGGCCTTTATAGAGCCTGTCTTCACCAATAATGTAAGTTTGTCCATCTCAAGCCTTCAAACTTTGTTGTATATATTTGGTTAGGCATGACTGCAACAGTTGTTTATTTTTTGTGCTTGCATCAAATTGCTTATTTAAAGTTTATTATGTAGTTCATAAACAAAAGTTTGTCCTTTCTCAATTTAAGTTTTCAGTTGTACAACCAAGTTCCTTCTTCATACCATGTAAATTAAACTATCTGAGCAAGTGATCTTCTTTTGCCTTTGCATGTATATACATTCTTCATCCGTAATCAAGTGGTGTGGTGAACCTACCCACTACTGCACAATGTCATATTATGCAATGTCTTAACTATGAACAATGTCATATCATTCTACTATTATTTAAACTATCTCTTTATTTGCCAATCTGAAATGGTATAAATTGACAGCACACTAACCATTGATACTTATGAGTTCTTGATATGTAATCCGGTGTTCATTGAAGCTGCCAACTCCTTCACAATGTCATTTCCTGCCATGTCTTGACCTGAACAATACCATATTGTGTTAATGCAATTTTAAACTGTGTCACTTTATTAAATCGAGAAGAAATGTGATGAATTGTCAAGATCGATACTTTTACATTGCAAAACCTGTCATCCATTCGCTTGTTTATCTTTGAGTGAGGAAGATATAAGTGTTGAACAAGCGCAGTCTCATCATCTTGCTCAGCTGCTTGCGTTGCAGCTCCCCAGCAGGGCTAACCTTTCTTGAACTCTATTGAAGCGCTGTCGGTTTTGTATATTATTTTGTCAGCGTGTTTATTTGCACTGGTGGCGATGTTTGATGCCCAGTGTTGTAATCTGTTGTCTGCTTGTGCTTTATTATCATAGTGGCGAACTTTGATACCCAGTGGATGTAATATGCCGTAATTTCTTTATTGTATAGTCTAGGTTTTTTCTTATTCACGACGCTGTAGTTATTTTACTGTATATATATCCTGTCTTCGTAGTAAACCGGCCCAACTGTAAAATTACGGTACATAATCGGGCCGTCATGCAATCACGATGTAGGATGGGCCTGAAACGTGTTGAACAGCTCACGAGCCGGCAGCAGCCCGAAATGAGCCCCGGCCCCTGATTGTGCGAATCAAATCACGGGATTTTAACAAGCCAAAATTGTCTCGGTCCTTGTTTGGCCCAATCAGATATCGGCTGCGAGCAGGCCGGATGCAAATCCGGCCGTAGTTAGGCCCAACTATATGACGGGCTTTTAACAGCCGAAATGAATATAGGGCAGAAATGTTAAACGGGCCCTTAACATGCCAAAACTAATATCAGGCCGAATTACTAAGTGGGCCTTTAGCAAGTGGGCCCAAAAGCATAGTGTCCAGTTGCCGGGCGAATTTGATATGGGCCATAATTGAGCCCAAAGCCTCTTAAAGGGCCAGACCTGATCTGGGCCGTAATTTGGCCCAGAACGTGGTAGGCTTATAACGGGTCGGATCTCATATGGGCCACTTTTAGGCCCGGAACATAGCAGGCCATTAATGGACCGTATCAGATATGAACCGGCATTTGGCCCAAAACATGGCAGCCAGTTAATGGGCCGGCCTGCTAGGGTCCTCAAAATCTTGTGGGCCTACAGCTGGGCCGGCCCATTAATGTCGACGAAATCTCATGGGCCTTTAGCTGGGTCGGCCCATTATGATCCGCAAGAATCTTGTGGGCCTTTACCTGGGCCGGCCCATTATGGCACACAAAAAATCTGGTGGGCCTTTAGCTGGGCCAGCCCAGTATGGCCCACAAAATCTTGGGGGCCTTTACCTGGGTCAGCCCATTATGGCCCGCAAAATCTCATGGGCCTTTAGCTGGGCCGGCCCATTATGGTCCGCAAAATCTTGTGGGCCTTTAGCTAGGCCGGCCCATTATGGCCCGCAAAACTTGTGGGCCTTTAATTGGGCCGGCCCAATTAAATTTGTTGTGTCGTGCCACGTGTTGACGTATCATAGGCGCCTTCTGTCCAATGAGTGGATGACATCTGTCCTAGCGGTGAGCCGACACGTGTTTCCTCCAGCCAATGATGATTTTACACGTGGAAAATCCCCATTGGTCGGGGCTGTTAACGGGTTATCGGATCCAAAACCCGACCCGATAGCTTAACGGCGTTCTGTTACGGTGGATGCCACGTGTCGGTCACCCTTGACGAAAGCACTTTTGTGACGCGCGATTTATCATCATGGAAGTCGACACTTGGGTGATGATAATTTTCATAATGTCATGGAACACTTCTACGACAGCACAGGTATGACTATCTTGATTCTGTCATAAATTTGTCATGGATGTACATGGATGACAAAAAACGCGACCTACTGTGACAAACACGTATCATCACGGAACTGTATTTTTTTTGTAGTGCAATCAAGAGATCTCGATATCTTCCATGCTACACACATTATAGGCGGTTCCCAAACAGAATGTTAAAGTTTATACTCCCCCACCACCAACAAGCATCAATCCATGGCTTGCCCGAAACAACGGGTGCCTCCAACTAACAAGATCTGGGGAGTTTTGTTTGCAATTATTTTGATTTGAGCATGGGACTGGGCATCCCGGTTACCAGCCATTTTCTCATGAGTGATGAGCGGAGTCCACTCATCATGAGAATAACCCACCTAGCATGGAAGATATAGACAGCCCTAGTTGATACATGAGCTATTCGAGCATACAAAACAGAATTTCATTTGAAGGTTTAGAGTTTGGCACGTACAAATTTACTTGGAACGGCAGGTAGATACCGCATATAGAAAGCTATGGTGGATTCATATGGAATAACTTTGGGGTTTATTGAAGTGGATGCACAAGCAGTATTCCCGCTTAGTACAAGTGAAGGCTAGAAATAGACTGGGAAGCGACCAACTAGAGAGCGACAACAGTCATGAACATGCATTAAATTAATCAACACTGAGTGCAAGCATGAGTAGGATATAAATCACCATGAACATAAATATCGTGGAGGCTATGTTGATTTTGCTTCAACTACATGCATGAACATGTGCAAAGTCAAGCCACTCGAATCGTTCAAAGGAAGATACCACCCTATCATACCACATCACAGCTATTTTAATAGCATGTTGGCACGCAAGGTAAACCATTATAAACTCCTAGCTAATTAAGCATGGCATGAGCAACTATAATCTCTAATTTTCATTGCAAACATGTTTCATTCATAATAGGCTGAATCAGGAACGATGAACTAATCATATTTACAAAAACAAGATAGGTCGAGTTCATACCAGCTTCTCTCATCTCAATCAGTCCATCATATATCCTCATTATTGCCTTTCACTTGCACGACCGAACGGTGTGGATAATAATAATAGTGCACATGCATTGGACTAAGTTGGAATCTGCAAGCATTTAATACAAGCGAGAAGACAAGGTAATATGGGCTCTTGGTTAAATCAACAATAATGCATATGAGAGCCACTCAACATTTTCATCATGGTCTTCTCCTCTTGTCCCCCAAAGAAAAGAAACAAAATAAAAGTATTTACAAGGGAGAGCTCCCAACAAACAAAAGAAAAATGAGAAATCTTTTGGGTTTTCTTTTAATTACTACTACTACTACAGGCATGGAAAGTAAACTAGCTAAAAGCTACAACAATTTGTTTTTGGTTTTTCTTAAGGTTATTCAAACACACAAGAAGAAGGCTTACAAAAGAAAATAAACTAGCATGGATAGTACAATGAAAAAGTATGAGCACCGACAACTAGAATGAGTGTGTGAACATGAATGAAATGTCGGTGAGAAATACGTAATCCCCCAAGCTTAGCCTTTTGGCCTAAGTTGGTCTATGCCCATGGATCGAAGCTAATCTCTCCGGTGTACGGAGGAGGGTCCTCAGGGTGCCACTGGTTGGCTATCTCCTCCGGATCCCACTTATAAACAGACTGTCGATAAGGGTCAAGTGGTGGCTCAGGCTCTGGAACTTGTGTCAGGCTCCAGTATGCATAAATGGTCTCTGGCAAGATGAGGTACGTGCCTGAAAGTATATTAAACAAAGAGGGTGCAGGCAAGGTAATAACCTCACAGTGAGTTTTACAAAATATCAAATTATACATAAGCATCTTCTTATTATTTTTAACAATAAAGTCATGTGCTGCCATACTCTTATAATCTAGAAAAAAGGGGGCAACAACTTTTCCTCTTTCTCATAATGCCTAATAGGTATCTCAAATTGTGCAGCAAGGTGCGAAGCAAAGATGCCTCCGAAGATGGGGCCCTATGTATGGTTCAAACTTAATCGTTTAGCGATAATAGCGCCTAAGCTGAAAGTTGTATCATGAAACAAAGCATGGCGCAAAATGACTAGATCAGGGGCACTAAGATTCCCACTGTTCCCGCGACCAATTAAGCATCTACTAGCAAATATTGCAAAGTAACGTAGAACAGGAAAGTGTATAGTAGTAATTCTCACATCGAAAACTTTTCTCGTTTCCCCTATAGCAATTCTATCAATAAATCCATCCACATCACTACGGTGTGGTTCCTCGATGCTGCCTACAAAGGGTATCTTGCAGACCCGACAAAAATCATGGAGTGACATCTCCTTAACCTCATCATATAAGTGAAACTCCACTGAAGGTGGTGATTTCTTAGCATGGAAATAAAAATTTTGCACGAAAATATTAGTGAGTAGGAGATACTGTTTGCGCTGGTCGTGGAGGAAGTCGGAGAGGCCTGCATTCTCAGCCAAGTGATAAAAATCATCATAAATTTCGGCGGTCTCAAGAATGCATCACAAGGACATTCGCATGGCCGAACCTCTGTAGTGCGAGGAAGAATGTATTTGGGCTTTTTATTTTCTTCATTTTGCTTATCCTTCGAGCTTCGGCTCGAAGAACCTCTCAACAACCTCTTCAACATTTTCTCCCTCTGAAATTTTCTGAAAATTTTAGTGACTCGAAATAAAAATGAACCAAACTCAACAAGAGTGATAGCAACTACTCCCACAAGTGCCTAGAGACTATATCATGCATTAGAACTACTTGGGACCATATAAATTTGGCATGCAAGCTCAAGAACAGGGTCACCTTAACAGCAAAAATTTGCAATAAATAAAGCACTAGAACAAAAACTATTTGGACCATTGGAGGAGTCACATACCGAAGAACAATCCCCCAAAACAGTTTTGTGAATGAAACTTTGAGCAAGGAGATTGAAAATGGCAGCAAGATGCTAGAACACGGGTTTGAGCTATGGGAGGATTTTTTTTCTGGAGGAAGACGAAGTGAGTGGGTGCTGGAATAAGTGGAGGGTGTCCACGTGGGGCCCACGAGGCAGGGGCGTGCCCCAGGGTGAAATGGTGCCCCCTGGTGTGTTCTCAGTGCCAGATATTCTTAAATATTCTATAAAAAATCGTAATTCATTTTCGGGATGTTTGGAGAACTTTTATTTTCGGGGTATTTTTTATTGCAAGGGTAATTCAGAACAGACAGAAAATACTATTTTTGCCTTATTTAATCTAAATAACAGAAAGTAAAAGGAGGGTACAGAGATTTGTGCTTTCTAACTTCATCCATCTCATGCTCATCAAAAGGAATCCACTAACAAGGTTGATCTAGTCTTGTTAACAAACTCTCTCCGAATAACATGAAACCAGAGAATTTTTAAATAACACTAAGTTACCTCAATGGGGATATTCACGTCCCCAATAATAAGAATATCATATTTCTTATTACAGTAGGAAGAGGAAATTCAAAACCTCCAATAATAATCGTTGAAATTTTCCAATAGAATTGATACTGTGGACTTGAGGTTGTTTCCTCGGAAAGTGTACCGTATGCTCATTACCATTAAAATGAAAAGTGACATTGCCTTTGTTGCAGTTAATAATAGCCCCTGTAGTATTCAAAAAGGGTCTACCAAGGATAATCGACATATTATTGTCCTCGGGAATATCAAGAATAATAGTCCGTTAAAATAGTAACGTTTGCAACCACAACAGGCACACCCTCACAAATACCGACAGGTATAGCAGTTGATTTATCGGCCATTTGCAAAGATATTTCAGTAGGTGCCAACTTATTCAAATCAATTCTACGATATAAAGAGAGATGCATAACACTAACACCGGCTCCAAGATCACATAAAGTAGTTTTAACATAGTTTCTTTTAATGGAGCATGGTATAATTGGTACTCCTGGATCTCCTAGTTTCTTCGGTATTCCACCTTTAAAAGTATAATTGGCAAGCATGGTGGAAATTTCAGCTTCTAGTATCTTTCTTTTATTTGTAACAATATCTTTCATATACTTAGCATAAGGATTCATTTTAAGCATATCAGTCAAACGTATACGCAAAAAGATAGGTCTAATCATTTCAGCAAAGCGCTCAAAATCCTCATCATCCTTTTTCTTGGATGGTTTAGGAGGAAAAGGCATGGGTTTCTGAACCCATGGTTCTCTTTCTTTACCGTGCTTCCTAGCAATGAAGTCTCTCTTATCATAATGTTGATTCTTTGATTGTGGGTTATCAAGATCAACAGCAGGTTCAATCTCTACATCATTGTTATCGCTAGGTTGAGCATCAACATGAACCTCATCATTAAAATTATCACTAGGTTCATGTTCATCTCTAGATTGTGTTTCAGCATCAGAAATAGAAGTATGATTGGGATTCTCAGGTGTGTCAACAACAGGTTCACTAGAAACATGCAAAGTCCTATATTTTTCTTTTTCTTCTTCTTAGAAGGACTAGGTGTATCAACATTAGTTCTCTGAGAATCTTGCTCAACTCTCTTAGGGTGGCCTTCAGGATACAAAGGTTCCTGAGTCATTTTACCCTCTCTAGTCATAACTCTAACAGCATTATCATTTTTCTTATTATTTAATTCATTGAGCAAATCATCTTATGCTTTAAGCACTTGTTCTACCTGAGTGGTAACCATAGAAGCATGTTTACTAATAAGTTTAAGGTCACATTTAACTCTAGACATATAATCACTCAAGTGTTCAATCATATAAGCATTACGTTTCAATTGTCTATGAACATAAGCATTGAAGTTTTCTTGTTTAACAATAAAGTTATCAAACTCATCCAAGCATTGGCTAGCAGACTTATTACGAGGAATATCACCTTCATCAAATCTATAGAGAGAATTTACCTTTACTACCTGTGTCGGGTTATCAATACCATGTATCTCTTCAGTAGGTGGTAAATTCTTAACATCTTCAGCTTTAATACCCTTTCCTTTCATAGTTTTCTTTGCCTCTTGCATATCTTCAGGACTGAGAAATAGAATACCCATTTTCTTTGGAGTTGGCTTAGGAGTTGGTTCAAGAAGTGTCCAATCATTATCATTACTCAATATATTATTCAATAGCAATTCAGCTCGCTCAACAATTCTTTCCCTGAAGACACAACCAGCACAACTATCTAGGTGGTCTCTGGAAGCATCGGTTAGTCCATTATAAAAGATATCAAGTATTTCATTTTTCTTGAGAGGATGATTAGGCAAATCATTAAGTAATCGGAGAAGCCTCCCCCAAGCTTGTGGGAGACTCTCTTCTTCAATTTGCACAAAATTATATATTTCCCTTAAGGCAGCTTGTTTCTTATGAGTGGGGAAATATTTAGCAGAGAAGTAATAAATCATATCCTGGGGACTACGCACACAACCAGGAGTAAGAGAATTAAACCATGTTTTAGCATCACCCTTTAACGAGAACAAAAATAGCTTAAGGATATAGTAGTAATGATTTTTTTTCCTCATGAGTGAATAGGACGGCTATATCATTTAATTTAGTAAGATGTGCCACAACAGTTTCAGATTCATAGCCATAAAGAGGATTAGATTGAACCGAAGTAATTAACTCAGGATTGATAGAGAAATCATAATCCTTATCAGAAATACAGATAGGTGAAGTAGCAAAAGCAGGGTCATATTTCATTTTAGCATTCAGAGATTTTTCTTTCAGCTTAGCTAACAGTTTCTTAAGATCATATCTATGTTTGCAAGCAACAAAGTCTCTAGCAGTTTCTTCATCCATAACATAACCCTCAGGCACATCAGGCAATTCATATCTAGGGGGAGAATCTTCATCATCACTTTCATCAATATTATCAGTTTCAATAATTTCATTCTCTCTAACCCTAGCAAGTTGTTCATCAAGAAATTCACCTAATGGCATAGTATTATCAACCATAGAAGTAGTTTCATCATAAGCATCATGAAAAGCAGAAGTGGCATCATCAATAACACGCGACTTATCAGAATCAATAGCAGGAGTAGGTGTCGCAAGTTTACTCATAACAGAAGGTGAATCAAGTGCAGAGCTAGATGGCAGATTTTTACCTCCCCTCGTAGTTGAGGGATAAATCTTTTTTTCGTCTTTCAAGTTCCTCATAGTGATCAACAGATATAAATCCCAAGTGACTCAGAGAATAGAGCTATGCTCCTAGGCAACGGCGCCAGAAAATAGTCTTGATAACCCACAAGTATAGGGGATCGCAACAGTTTACGAGGGTAGAGTATTCAAACCAAATTTATTGATTCGACACAAGGGGAGCCAAAGAATATTCTCAAGTATTAGAAGTTGAGTTGTCAATTCAATCACACCTGAAAGACTTAATATCTGCAGCAAAGTATTTAGTAGCAAAGTAGTATGGAAGTAACGATAACGGTGGCAAAAGTAACAGTAGCAGTTTTGTAGTAATCGTAACAGTAGCAACGGAAAAGTAACTAAGCAAAGATCAATATGTGAAAAGCTCGTAGGCAATGGATAATGATGGATAATTATGTCAGATGTGATTCCTCATGCAACAGTTATAACATAGGGTGACACAAAACTAGCTCCAGTTCATCAATGTAATGTAGGCATGTATTCCAAATATAGTCATATGTGCTTATGGAAAAGAACTTGCATGACATCTTTTGTCCTACCCTCCCGTGGCAGCGGGGTCATATTGGAAACTAAGGGATATTAAGGCCGCCTTTTAATAGAGTACCGGACCAAAGAATTAACACTTAGTGAATACATGAACTCCTCAAACTACGGTCATCACCGGGAGTGGTCCCGATTATTGTCACTTCGGGGTTGTCGGATCATAACACATAGTAGGTGACTATTGACTTGCAAGATAGGATCAAGAACTCACATATATTCATGAAAACATAATAGGTCCAGATCTGAAACCATTGCACTCGGGCCCTAGTGACAAGCATTAAGCATAGCAAATTCATAGCAACATCAATCTTAGAACATAATGGATACTAGGGATCAAACCCTAACAAAACTAACTCGATTACATGATAAATCTCATCCAACCCATCACCGTCCAGCAAGCCTACGATGGGATTACTCACGCACGGCGGTGAGCATCATGAAATTGGTGATGGAGGATGGTTGATGATGACGACGGCGACGGATTCCCCTCCCCGGAGCCCCGAAAGGACTCCAGATCAGCCCTCCCGAGAGAGATTAGGGCTTGGCGGCGGCTCCATATCGTAAAACGCGATGAATCCTTCTCTCTGATTTTTTTCTCCCCGAACGTGAATATATGGAGTTGGAGTTGAGGTCGGTGGAGTCTCAGGGGGCCTGAGGGAGTACTGGATTAGGGGGTGTCCGGATGGCCGGACTATAACCTTCGACCGGACTCCTGGACTATGAAGATACAAGATTGAAGACTTCGTCCCGTGTCCGGATGGGACTTTCCTTGGCGTGGAAGGCAAGCTTGGCGATACGGATATGTAGATCTCCTCCCATTGTAACCGACTCTATGTAACCCTAGCCCTCTCCAGTGTCTATATAAACTGGAAGGTTTTAGTCCGTAGGACGAACAACAATCATACCATAGGCTAGCTTCTAGGGTTTAGCCTCTCTTATCTCGTGGTAGATCTACTCTTGTACTACCCATATCATCAATATTAATCAAGCAGGAGTAGGGTTTTACCTCCATCGAGAGGGCCCGAACCTGGGTAGAAACATCGTGTCCCTTGTCTCCTGTTACCATCCGCCTAGACGCACAGTTCGGGACCCCCTACCCGAGATCCACCGGTTTTGACACCTATATTGGTGCTTTCATTGAGAGTTCCTCGTATGCGTCATCTTTAGGCCCGATGGCTCCTCCGATCATCAACAACGATGCGGTCCGGTGAGACTTTTCTCCCGGACAGATCTTCAGATTCAGCGGCTTTGCTCTGCGAGCCAATTAAGCAGCCATCTGGAGCAGATCGAAAGCTTCGCCCGCCATCAGTCAGATTTGGAAGTTTGAACTACGGTGACATCCGCGGAGACTTGATCTTGACGGGTTCGAGCCACAACCAAGCGCGCCCGCCTTTGTCACGATGGGCATGATCTAGCTCTGCCGCGAACAATGCCACGGAGGCTGCACCAGTGTCGCTCCGACCCTTAGCTCGGAGCCGATCGCGCATGTCGAGGGCGGGTGGCTGGACACCGCCTCGGGGGCTGCAATCTCTACGGCGATCGAGCCGAACACCAGCCTTGTCCTTTGCGAAGCTCGTGACTCCAAGGTGCCGGACTCCGAACCTTCCGCGCCCCTACCAATCGAATCCGATTGGGCGCCAATAATGGAGTTTGCCGCCGTGGACATCTTTCAGCACTCGCCCTTCGGCGACATCCTGAATTCGCTAAAATCTCTCTCTTTATCAGGAGAGCCCTGGCCGGACTATGGTCAGCAAGGTTGGGATGCGGACGACGAAGAAATTCAAAGCCCACCCACCACCCATTTCGTAGCCACCATCAGCGATTTAACCGACATGCTCGACTTGACCGAAGACATCAGCGGTATGGGCGCCGATGCAGAGAGGCGACCAAGAACCAGCGCCTCTGGGGCCTTTGGAAGGCCACCTCGTCATCTGAAATATACATGGTGGACACCCCAAAAGAAGGAATGGCGATGGAACAACGGAGGATGACCCTCCAAGAAGCAGCCTAAGGGCCGGCGTCAGCGGCGCCGCTCTAAATCCCGCCAAAGAAAAAACGGCGCGCTGCACGGGAGATAATAACACCCCGGACAGTGCCAAAGACAACCCCCTCCAGCAGGATTCAGCACAGGAGGATGGAGAAGCCAGCCCTCATGAGAGAGCGCAGAGAGGTAGAGGGCGATAATTACATGCCTCCCTCCGAAGGCGAGGCAAGCCTCGGCGACAGCCAATTTGTCGTGCACGAGGATCCCGTCGAACAAGAGCGTTTCAAACGCAGGCTTAAGGCCATGGCGAGCAGCCTCAAAAAAAACAGCAACAGCTTAGAGCTGACCAAGACTTGCTAGCCGACAGATGGACTGAAGTCCTAGCGGCTGAAGAGTACGACCTCGAACGCCCCTCCAAAAGCTACCCAAAGCGCAGGCTGCTACCCCGATTAGAGGAGGAAGCACCTGAAAATACATCACCAGCGCACGACGCGGCCGACCGGCCACCTCGTGGCCGCGACAGAGAGGCCTCTCAGCCCTCCACTCAAGCCGCACCCCGGTGTCGCTCCAAAAATACCAAGGCACGGGAAAATGCGACAGACCTGCGAGATATATTGGAGGACAAGGCAAGGCAAACGAGATCTATGTACGGATCGCGTGGGCGCCCTACGACACGTGATGATAACCGGGATATAGCAAATCCGGCCGGGCCGGACACAGCAAATAAAGCTCATTTGAGCTACGCCGTGATATAGCCCAGTACAAAGGCACCGCACACCCACTATGCTTCACAGATGAAGTAATGGATCATCAAATCCCCGAGGGTTTTAAACCTGTAAACATCGAATCATACGATAGCACAACAGATCCTGTGGTATGGATCAAGGATTATCTCCTTCATATCCACATGGCCCGCGGTGATGATCTACACGCCATCAAATACCTCCCACTCAAGCTTAAAGGACCAGCTCGGCATTGGCTTAACAGCTTGCCAGAGTCAATTGGTTGTTGGGAGGACACTCGAAGCCGCATTCCTCGACAATTTCTAGGGCACCTATATGCGACCACCGACGCTGATGACCTAAGCCACATAATTCAGCAGCCGATGGAATCGGCGGACAATTACGGACACGGTTCCTAACCAAGAAAAATCAATTAGTCGACTGTCCGGATGCAGAGGCCCTCACAGCCTTCAAACATAACATCCTTGACGAGTGGCTTGCCCGGCACCTAGGACAGGAAAAGCTGAAATCCATGGCAGCCCTCACAACACTCATGACTCGCTTTTGCGCGGGAGAAGACAGCTGGCTAGCTCGTAGTAATAACATGACCAAGAGCCCTGGTAATTCGGATACCAAGGACAGCAAAGGCAGGTCGCGTCGTAACAAGCACAAGCGCCGCATTAACAGCGACAATGCGGAGGATACGGCAGCTAATGCTGGATTCAGAGGCTCTAAACCCGGTCAGCGGAAAAATCCATTTAAAAGAAATACTCCGGGCCCGTCCAGTTTGGACCGAATACTCGATCGCTCGTGCCAGATACACGGCACCCCCAAAAAACCAGCCAATCACACCAACAGGGATTGTTGGGTGTTCAAGCAGGCAGGCAAGATAAGTGCTGAAAACAGAGACAAGGGGCTGCATAGCGATGATGAGGAGGAGCCCCGGCCGCCGAACAATAGGGGACGAAGGGCTTCCCCCACAAGTGCGGACGGTGAACATGATATCGCAACCCACATCCCCAAAGGGAGGCGGAAGTGTGCACTCGAGGGGCGTATATGCGTTGGAGCAGTCGCCCCAAAGTTCAACCCATGGTCCTCCTGCCCGATCACTTTTGATCGAAGGACCACCCACTAGCATCTGCCACGGCGGATTCGCGCATTGGTTCTAGACCCAATCATTGACGGAGTTCACCTCACTAGAGTCCTTATTGGTGGCGGCAGCCTTTGAACCTGCTTTATCGGGATACTGATGCAAAAATGGGCATAGATCCCTCAAAGTTAAACCCACAAAGACGACCTTCAAAGCGTCATACCAGGTGTAGAGGCCAAGCTGTATAGGCTCGGTTACCGAGGTGGTCTTGGATCCCGGATAATTCAAGCGAGGAGTTAATCTTCGACATAGTCCCGTTCCGCAATGGCTATCATGCCTTTGCTCGGACGAACCGCATTTGCAAAGTTCAATGTGGTTCCGCTCACGCATACCTCAAGCTCAAGATGTCGGGCCCTCCGAAGTCATTACGGTCAATGGAAACACCAAGCGCTCTCTCCGAATCGAGGAGCATCGGCTGACCCTCGGCGGAAGTACAAAGTAGCCTCTCAAGGCAAGTCTCCAGTCTGGCTATTAAACGTCCGGACACCGTCAAGCGTGCCCGAAGTAACTTACAACAAGACCGCCTGGCACGTTCCGAGCACGCGTAGCAATGCGGCCCCAACCCCAGCCCTCGCGAAATTGTGAAACCAGTACTACGCGTACATAATTACGCTCTAGAAATACCATGGGCATAGGGGGAGGGGCACGACCACGGCATGCCCAAAATGCGGCTCAACCGCACTAGGGGCTCCCGATTTTGTCATTCCTTTTTTCTTACTTTCAGGACTCCGCTCTCCGGAAGGCCTATCCGGCAGTAGAATCGCCGAACACACGATGCAACAGCCGGGGAAGCAGAAAGCTATGTCGAGTGTCCAGGTGGTCTCTATTACGAGCTAAATACCTGTCTTACATACCATCCCGCAGCTCGCCCCTGGAGGGGGACATGTCAAATAGTCCCATCTCTTGCTTATCGCACTATTTGTATCGTTCTGCTTTTACCGCAGCCTTTTCGAATAAACAATACATAGCCTTTGTCTATTATTGCATTACTTTTTTATGTAAATATGTTCAGTTATGACATTATGCAACCGTACAGTTTGGTACGGCCAATACACCAGGGGCTTAAGTACCCCAGAATATGATGAGAAGTCCGAACACTCTCACGAGTCGGCACCCGAACTTATAGCATTATATGCATCAGCTCGAATCATGTCTTGGGTCAATAGTTGGGTTTGCCCGGCTCCTATGTTTTGGTACCTTACGTTCCGTTATATCGGCTAAGGTAGCGCTAGGAGAACTACTGCGATTGTGCCCGGTTGAGCTGGGTTAAGCACATCGATGAAAGCTAAAACTGACCGTCCGATAGGGCGAGAGCTGGTCGCTGTTCGAGAGGTTTCGAGTCCCTAAAGACTTACGCCGCTTAGGCGAGGGCCGGCTTTATCTGGCGCGGATAGTGCCCGAACTTCGGTCTTCGAATACTAGGGGCTTCACGAAATTTAAAATTATAGAATTCTATGGCTAAGTGAGAGTGATAAAGCATTATAGTCTGATTGCCTTGTTCGTTGTCTTTGGCGCCTCCTCGAAGGACCCAGAATGGGAACAAGAGCTCCAGGTTTATCCGAACACCCCAAAGACTCGTGGCATGGGGCGAAGTCGATGACTCGCCATCTCTCAGATTTAATAAGCGGCCGCCTGAAGGTAATATTTTAAATTCAAAAGCGTTGCTTAGCGCATATGAACAAGTTTTCAGCGCACAGGATAACACGAGCGAGTTTACTCAAAATTACATCCTTGGAACATTCATCCGCCACAAGGGCACCCTTCAGGCGCCCTCATAATACATCTCGGGCTTGCGATGCTCCTTGCCCAGCGGTGGCCCATCTGTCACCGACTTCTCAAAGCATCCATCTTGCCCAGTGCACTTTAACACGGGCAAGGCCCCTCTGGCGCCTTCGATGCATACAGAGCGCTTGATGACTTCAAGCCGTGGACAGACGTCTGCCAGCCGCCTCACCAGCCCAAAGTAGCTCCCAGGCATGACCTCCCCAGGCCATAGCCGGACTATAAGGCCCTTCATGGCCTGTTCGGCCACCTTATGGAGCTCGACCAGTTGCTTCAGCTAGTCTCACAAGGGCACCGGGTGTCCGGCCTCAGCATACTGAGCCAGAACACCTTTTCAATCGAGCTCCCCTCCTCGGCTCGGTAGTAGGCGGCAGCGTCGGACACACTGCGGGGAAGATCTGCGAATGCTCCTGGAGAGCTCCGGACTCGGGTAAGTAACAAGTAATTCACTTTCACATGCTTGCTTTGCATAAAGAATGTCTTACCCGCCGCTATCTCCTTCATCGCCTCAATTTCCCGGAGGGCTTTTTGGGCTTTGGCCTTGGCAGATTTGGCGCTCTCAAGGGCCGAGGCGAGCTCGGACTCTCGAGTTTTTGAGTCAAGCTCCAAAATCTCGTGTTTTTCCACGAGAGCTTGGAGCTCTTGCTGCACCTCCGCCACCCGCGCCTCCTGCTTTTCTCGCTCCGTGCGCTCCACGGCCGCATTGTCTTCGGCCTTGGACAGCGCTTCCTTCAGGGTCGCCACCTCGGTCGTGGACCCTGTAATACTCACGTTGGTCCTGTCATTTTTTGCAACCACATCTTTTTATATACTTACATAAGGTATTACTTACCTTCTTTGTCCTCGAGCTGCTTCTTGGCAAGGCCGAGCTTGTTCTCGGACCGCTCGAGGCTCTGCTTCAACACATCGACCTCCGCAGTCAGTGCGGCAGAGGTCGGCAGCGCATCCTACATTCCCATATTGACATACTTATGTTAGACTCCTGCGTATATATTTTAGATCCTCAGTTTGGCTTTTCTTTCCGAACACCAAACTGAGCATCGAAAACTCTTGTCTATGCGGTAATATTTTTACATATCTTAAATACATACCATAAAGCTTGTTAGAAGGCTGGCACAGCTTGATCAGCCCGCTCTTGGCGAACTGAACCTTACAGGTCACCACACTCATAATAGTGCGGTGCTCCTCGTCGATGGGCGCGTTAAGCACCTCCAGCAGATTATCCGGTGCCTCCGGTTGGACGGAGGTCACCGGCGTCGTACGCTTGCCCTTCTTACTAGGGGGGCGCCTGCCGGACTCCGAAACCACTGAAGGTTCCGGTGCGGTGTTCGGCCCAGGGCCGGACTTGGAGCCCTTGGGGGTTTTGTCCCCTTTGCGCCTAGAATCCGGGAGGTCGCCTTGCGGTGCCTCCAGGACCACCTCCTCCCGGCTTGGACCCTTTTGGGACTCCACCTCGGCATCATCCGCGGCGCGAGGGGAGGAGGCGACCGGAAGTGAAGTGCTATTCACATACGACGAGCCTAAGGAGCCGCTCGACGACACACCGACCTGGGCTCGGGGCGGACTGCATGATTATATTCGGCGTCAGAAGATACTGTGGAACAAAGGAAAGCCATGAGTTATTCTGGTATCCGGATACTTACGATTTTGCCAGGGGCTTGGCCCTGGATGGCCACTCCTCTTCGCCGTCGTCGGTGTTGGTGGAGTAGTCCGGAGGAAGGGTCCTTCCCTTCTTGGACCCTCCCCCCCCCCCCCAGTTGGGGCGGCCTTCCTTTTCTTCTCTCCCTCCGCTGGGGGAGAGACCTCTCTTTCCTCCTCCTCGTTTGCGTGGGAGGAGTCCGCCTCGGAGTCATCAGACGATGAGTCCGACACCACCAGGCGCAGGGAACTCTTTCGAGTTCGGTGGCCTTCTTCTTAGCCTTCTTCTCCGGCACCACGTAAGGTGCGGAACCAGCAACCCGTCAGCGGGCGTCCGCTGGAGTCTTCGGGCAAGGAGCCGGACAGTTGATCTGCCGGATGTTTTCTGCCAATCTGTCAAAGGTAAGGGAGTTTAGATCCGCATAGGGTCAAACTATGAAAACAAGTATCCGTAAAGGGTAAAACAGCTTACCGCATTGGCTTGATCTGCGCCTGAATCCGCGATCCTCGATGGCGGATGCGGGAGCCTCGGCGCCCTTGAACAGCACCTTCCACGCATCTTCGTACAAAGTGTCGAAGAGCCCGCTCAGGGTTCAGTGATGTGCCGGATTAAACTCCCACAAGTTGAATGCTCGTTGTTGGCATGGGAGGATCTGGCGGATGAGCATGACCTGGACTACGTTGACGAGTTTGAGCTTCTTGCTCACCAGGTTTTGGACGCAGGTTTGGAGTCCGGTCAGCTCTTCGAATTACCCCGACAGGCCCTTCTCTTTCCGGGAAGTGAGGCGTGGGGATGCAGATTGAATTGGGGCGCTGCCCATTCAGGGTCCGTGGCTCGGTGATGTAGAACCACCCGATTGCCACCCATTTATGGTCTCTCTGAAGGAGCCCTCGAGCCATAGTCGTTGGGCATCTTGCCCACCATGGCACCTCCGCACTCCGCTTGGCGGCCGCCCACTACCTTGGCTTTACATTGAAGGTCTTCAGCCATAAGCGAAGTGGGGCTGGATGCGGAGGAAGGCCTCGCCTGCACGATGAGCGCCGAGATGTTGAGGATGAAGTTTGGGGCGGATCGTGGAAATCCAGGCCGTAGTAGAACATGAGCCCCGGACAAATGGGTGAAGTGGGAAACCTAGTCCGCGGAGGAAATGGGTGAGGAACACCACCCTCTCATGGGGCCTGGGGGTGGGGATGAGCTGCCCCTTATATGGGAGCCGGTGCACGACGTCATTGAACAAGTATCTGGCTTCCCTCAGCTTCTTGATGTGTCCCGCCGTGACGGAGGAGACCATCCACTTGCCTCCCACTCCGGACATGGCTGGAGAAGGTTGAGGTGGGATGTGCGGACTCGGGCGCTGTAGCTCGAGTGTGCGGAAATGGATAAGCAAATAAGGAAGAAGGCGTAGATGAAAAAGGTGGATCCTTATCCCCTTATATGGGCGGACGAGACTGCACGTCCGCACCCGCCTGGTAAAACTCGCTTATCTCCCAAGCGCCGTAATTAATGGCACGGTTGGGTTACCCACGCCCGTATTGATGAGAATCCCGAAATAAGGGGACACGATCTCTGCTTCGACAAGACGTGCCAAGGAAACCGCCTCGCTAAGTGCGCTGAGGTGGGACAGTAAAAACGATTCGAATAAAGGCTTGGCCGCGGTGTGATGTCACGCTGCGGAATACGTCAGCAGATTGGATTTGTGTAAATATTATTTTCTCTATGGTGGTATGTGGAACTTATTTTGCAGAGCCAGACACTATCCTTGTGTTCAAAATCTTCTATGAAGTATTCGGAGGAGGAACCCGCCTTGCAATGCCGAAGACAATCTGCGCGCCGGACTCGTCGTCATTGAAGCCTGGTTCAGGGGCTACTGAGGGAGTCCTGGATTAGGGGGTGTCTAGATGGGAGGACTATAACCTTCGGCCGGACTCCTGGACTATGAAGATACAAGATTGAAGACTTCGTCCCGTGTCCGGATGGGACTTTCCTTGGCGTGGAAGGCAAGCTTGGCGATACGGATATGTAGATCTCCTCCCATTGTAACCGACTCTGTGTAACCCTAGCCCTCTCCAATGTCTATATAAACTGGAAGGTTTTAGTCCGTAGGACGAACAACAATCATACCATAGGCTAGCTTCTAGGGTTTAGCCTCTCTGATCTCGTGGTAGATCTACTCTTGTACTACCCATATCATCAATATTAATCAAGCAGGAGTAGGGTTTTACCTCCATCAAGAGGGCCCGAACCTGGGTAAAAACATCGTGTCCCTTGTCTCCTGTTACCATCCGCCTAGACGCACAGTTCGGGACCCCCTACCCGAGATCCGCCGGTTTTGACACCGACAGGGCCCATGAGGCAGAGGGCGCGCCCCAGGGGGTTGGGCGCCCTGCACCCTCGTGGACAGGGTGTGGGCCCCCTGATGCTGATTCTTTCGACAGTATTTTTTATTATTTCCAAAACGTGTCTCCGTGGATTTTCAGGTCATTTCGAGAACTTTTATTTCTGCACAAAAATAACACCATGGCAATTCTGCTGAAAACAGCGTCAGTTCGGGTTAGTTCCATTCAAATCGTGCAAGTTAGAGTCCAAAACAAGCGCAAAAGTGTGTGGAAAAGTAGATACATTGGAGACGTACCATTCACCGTGATTTGGGCCTAGGGGAAGGCACTGGGAATAACTAGATGATGGGTTGCTAGAGTGACAGAAGCTTATACCCTAGTTTATGCGTTGCTTCGTAAGGGGCTGATTTGGATCCACATGTTTCATGCTATGGTTAGATTTATCTTAATTCTTCTTTCATAGTTCTGGATGCTTGCGGGAGGGGTTAATCATAAGTGGGAGTCTTGTCCAAGTAAGGACAGCACCCAAGGACCAGTCCACCCACATATCAAATTATCAAAGAACGTGAATCATATGAGCATGATGGAAACTAGCTTCACGAGCGCTTTGCTTAATATAGGAGTTCGTCTAGGCTTATCCTTTGCTACAAAAAGGATTGAGCCACCTTGCTGCACCTTTGCTATACTTGTTACTTGTTACTCATTATGAATTATTTTATCACAAAACTATCTGTTACTAATATTTTCAGTGCCTCCAGAAAATACCTTGCTGAAAACCGCTTGTCATTTCCTTATGCTCCTCGTTGGGTTTGACACTCTTAATTATCGAAAGGACTATGATTGATCCCCTATACTTGTGATTCATCATGCCCCCATCATCACTGATGTCGATACAGAGTCGACCATGGGATTCCCCCATTCCATGCTTCCTCCACCACACCCTCCGAGCCAGATCTGGCAGCCTAAAAGGGCCAAATATAAATCGGTGAGAGGGGAAGCTGCACCAACAAAGGAGGCCATGGATTCCAGCAGCAGAGCACCTTTGCCACCAAACCGCCTCCCACGCGACCAGAGGGACGACCAGAACCTACAGAGCCACCCATGGGAGAGGTTGATGTCATCCGACAGATCTGGGGCCGCCCTTCAGGTGCCCAGAGCTTCCTATGACAAAGCAGGGCAGCAGAGCATCGCCACCACCTTCACTGGAGACCGCACGGTGACCAGCGACGATGAGAGAGAGGAGGGGTGGGTGGCTTGGGCGTCTAGGGTTCCGTCACCCTTGAATCGCCCACTCAGGGTGACGCAAGAGCAACGACGAGGGAAGAGGTTTCTTTCCACATAGTTTCCTTGAATGCCACACTTTCTAATTATACTCTACTGTGGCGTTTTGTCGGGGAGTACACTCGTGCAATCCTATTAACGACAATATGGTTCCCTGTACTTCCCAATGTCACACATAATAATTATAGTCTAGTTGCGTATTGTTGCTCAATATGCTAGTGAAAACGCTTGTACGAACCAGTTTTCCTTATTCGTCGTGGGTATTCAATCTACATTTGAACCAGTGATGCCATCGAATCAAACCGATTTTCCTTTAATGTCACACTTCCTAATTGTACTCTTTTGTCGCATTTTGTCGGGCAATCCACTCATGCAATCCTAGTCACGGCAATACAGTTTGTTGTACTTCCTTACATCATGAACAATAATTATACTCTAGTTGCATCTTGTCGCCGGATCCGGTACTGAAAATGCTTGTGCAAACCAACTTCCATTATTCATGATGGGTGTTCAAGCTACATTTAAACCAGTGACGCCATCAAATCAAACAGAGTTTCCTATAATGCCACATTTCCTAAGTATATCCTTTTGTCGTGTTTCATCGACAAATCCAGTCGTGCGATCCAAATAGTGACAATACAGTTCATTCTACTTTCGTATCGTCACACTATAGTCTAGTTGTGTTTTAACGTCCAACTGGGTACTGATAATGCTTGTACCAACCCGCTTCTGGTATTTGTCGCGGGTGTCCAATCTACATTGGAACCGGTGGGGCCAACAAATCAAACATAGTTTTGTTTTTTACATGAAAGGTATAAAACCCGACTTTCAGTTAATGAAGCCATCAACCGGCTAGGATACAAGGTGCAGATTATTACAAAGGCAAGGCATGGGGAAAACTAAAAAATACAAATAGAGATTGCACAAGGCAGAATCAAAAAAAGCATATCGAAGAGTGAAATCGCCAACACAAGGAGAAACAAGTCCATGCCATCCGAGAGGACACCGCAAAACAGAACAACAGGAACAGAGGAGTCCACGACACACCAACAACTAATAAAGTGGAGGATCGTGCCTGCAGAAAGAAACCATTGGCTCTACCAAGACCCGATCATGCCATTGGCGGAGGGAAGACCACTATCTCCCCTACATCTAGCACGAGGATGTCATTCACCGGCCGGCAAGCACAAACACCGTAGGGCAGAAGCCACGAAGGGGAACGATACATGAATTGACCCGCCTCTACCACCTTCGGGCTATCGAGGATGCACTGCACTGAGCCGCCACAAATCCACACACTACAGCACCCGAACCCCAACCCTACCCCAAGCCGACACCTCCAAGGAGGACCATGACGTCGGTGCGCCACCGCCGGCCGGCCAAATCCTAGGTTTTCACCCAATGTCTAACGGAGGGGGAGATGGGAGGAACAGGAAGCTCAACACACCCTCAGAAGGGGAAAGCGAAGACGGAGCACCGCCGCCTGCTACTTCTTGTGCTTGCGTTGGTTAATCCCTTGAAGAGGAAAGGGTGATGCAGCAAAGTAGAGATAAGTATTTCCCTCAGTTTGAGAACCAAGGTATCAATCCAGTAGGAGACAACACATAAATCACCAATACCTGCACAAACAATCAAACACTTGCACCCAACGTGATAAAGGGGTTGTCAATCCCTTCACGTTCACTTGCAAAAGTGAGATCTGATAGAGATAGATAAAACTAAACAAAAGATAAAGTAAATATTTTTGGGTTTTTTGGTTCATAGACCAGAAAGTAAAAGATTGTAAAATCGTAGATCGGAAACTTATATGATGGAAAATAGACCCGGGGGCCATAGGTTTCACTAGAGGCTTCTCTCAAGATAGCAAATAATATGGTGGGTGAACAAATTACTGTCGAGCAATTGATAGAAAAGCGCAAAGTTATGACAATATCTAAGGCAATGATTATGAAATATAGACATCACGTCCGTGTCAAGTAGACTGACTCCTGCCTGCATCTACTACTATTATTCCACACATCGACCGACTATTGCATGCATCTAGAGTATTAAGTTCATGAAGAACAGAGTAACACTTTATGTAAGATGACATAATGTAGAGGAATAAACTCAAGCAATATGATGTAAACCCCATCTTTTATCCTCGATGGCAATAATACAATACGTACCTCGCTGCCCCTTCTGTCACTGGGAGAGGACACCGCAAGATTGAACCCAAAGCTAAGCACTTCTCCATTGCAAGAAAAACCAATCTAGTTGGCCAAACTAAACCGATAGTTTGAAGAGAATTACAAAGATATCAAATCCTACATATAAGAATTCAGAGAAGATTCAAATAATATTCATAGATAAGCTGATCATAAATCCATAATACATCGGATCTCCACAAACGCACCGCAAAAGAAGATTACATCGGATAGATCTCAAAGAACATCGAGGAGAACATGGTATTGAGAATCAAATAGAGAGAAGAGGCCATCTGGCTACTAGTTATGGACCCGTAAGTCTAAGGTAAACCACTCACGCTTCATCGGAAGGGCAATAGAGTTGATGTAGAAGCCCTCCGTGATCGAATCCCCCTCCGGCAGGATGCCGGAAAAGGACCCAAGATGGAATCTCACGGGAACAGAAGGTTGTGGCGGTGGAAAAGTGTTTTTGTGGATGCTTCTGGTGGTTTAGGAATATATGTGAATATATAGGACGAAGAATTAGGTCACGGGAGTCACGAGGGGCCCACAAGGCAGGGGGCGCGCTCCACCTCCCTGGCCACGCCCTTCTCCCTTGTCCCCGCCTCGTGGCTCTTCTGACTTGATCTCCAAGTCTCCGGGGTGTCTTCTGGTCCAAGAAAAATCATCGCCAAGGTTTTATCCCGTTTGGACTCCGTTTGGTATTCCTTTTCTGCGAAGCCAAAAACAAGGAAAAAAACAGAAACTGGCACTGGGTTCTAGGTTAATATGTTAGTCCCAAAAATAATATAAAATAGCATATTAATGCATATAAAACATTCAAAACAGCTAATATAATAGCATGGAACAATCAAAAATTGTAGATACGTTGGAGACGTATCACCGCTGTCGTCATCGAGGTCGATGCGGAGTCGACCAGGGGATTCCCCTGTTCTAGGGTTCCTCCACCACACCCTCGGAGCTAGATTTGGCAGCCCAAAAGGGCCGAATCCAGATCGGCAAGGGAAGAAAGCCGCACAGGGGAAGGAGGTAGGAAACCCGAGCCGCATGACACCTCTGCCACGCAATCACCGCCTACTCGACTGAAGGGACGAACAGCACCTGCAGCGCCACCCACCTACGAGGCCAGCTCTGCGCCGCCGTCCGCCTCCGCCCCAGTTCACCACCCTTTCACTGCTGCTATGGCGAACTTCCCGGTGCGCTCGTTCGCCTTTGCTCCGGTGGGATCGACCTTCGACAGAGGCCCTGCTCATCGCGTCCAGCGCCATGCCATGGTGCTGGATGATCCTCCGCTCAACCATGATAGGTATGCCATTGTTTCTGTCGACCCTCCTGTCCCCGATCATCAGAAGGAGTTCTGGCTTGCGGAAGTCTGCCGCATTATCACTGTTGACCTGGAGTATGATCTGCTTGATGATTTTGTCTACCCGCTTGGCATTGGTTGTGTTGTTTTTGCGGATATGGAGAGCAGAGATGTTGCGATTAGGGAAGGGCCTCATTCTCTCACTGATGATTCCCACTTTTCTTTAGTTCCGCGTGATGAGAGCATTAACATGCGCATGCCTGCATTTGAATATGAGGTCTGGATAATGTTTCTTGCTTTTCCTATGGATTATCAGAATGAACATTACATCCACAAGGCAGTCTCGAACTTTGGTAAGCTACTAGTCTGGCCGCGTCCGGGGCAGAACAAGGCCCGTGTTTTGGTCAAATGCCATATCAAAGATGTTGCTGAGGTTCCTCATAGTCTCTTAGTGACCAGAGTCGGTCTGCTGCCCGATCTTGGGCATTCTTGGTCTGTCCCCATCTATGTGCTTAACGGGAGAAACACCATCCCATGCCTGGTTGGCACAGAGGAAGCCCCGCCACTCCTAAACGCCTCACCGCATCCGTATGATCTACCATTTTACACTGTCATGTAGCAGGCCTGAATTGATGAGATGGTTGCACAAGATGCTCTGAATGAAGCTGCTTGGAATGCGCCGGAGCCGAAATAGAACAACTTTAGGAGAACGGATGGCGTGCCTGGCTAGTTATCCCCCCTCCGTACTCTGGTTTCAGTTTCAGAACTTTTTTCCAGTATGATGGGCCATCCCTGATGGATGACGTGGACCCTGAGCACAATATTCAGGACAACTTGTCTGATGTTTGGTCGTCTGAAGAGGAGATTGAGGCGGTTGAAGCCTTGGCTGATAATTTCGTTATTGGAAATCCTATTGCCCGTTTGGCCTTTGTTAGAGAAGGAGGTAACGCTGTTAATCTGATGGTTGCACTAGACCAGGAGCTGCTGACTTGGATTGGTGGCATGCTCAAGCGCATATACACAACAACCCTTACTGATGTGTAGATGGAGAATGTGATGCTCCCACTCAATCTTTTCAGGATTATCCAAACCCATCTGAGCTTGATCTCTGCTGCCTGCCTGATGAGTATCGCGCAGGAACCTGATGTCATGGCTGTGATCTTCAGTGCTTGCTTCCAGTTGGGAGCTAGTGTCATTCCCCGCAACCTGCTGCAGGAGGGCTCGCTTGTTATGGCTGACTCTGTTGATATGGAATGGGACTGGGCTGATAGATCTCGTGGGCTCAAGGCCATCACTGCACAGCTTGCCCCTAAACCTGTCTGCTCTGAATCCACTTCTGCTGCACTGCCGGAGCATGGGAATGCCCTCCAGATGATTGCCTCGTCGTCTATGTTTGCTGTTAATAGTTCGCGCAACGTCAAAGTGCCCCTTGACACTACTGCTGTCAGAAGAAGCACAAGATCGACCCAGTATGACAGCTTCAAAGTCAACCAGATCTCTGATAACAAGCAACCCAAATCGAGAGTGAGAGCTCGTGTGGTGCCATCGGTTAGAGCTGTCTCCACGGCTACTGCTCCTGCACAAGCTGCCACTACCCCTTGCCCTCCTCCTACTTCCATCGAGGAAATTCAACAGGTGGGCGTTCGTTGTGGGATTGCTCCTGAAGAACTATCTGCTGCGAAGTTGCTGGATGGCCAGTCGACGGCTTCAGACGGCGACAACTGAACTCTCCTTTCATCATGAATAAATCATGGAATGTGTTGTCGTGGAACATCAGAGGCATATACTCTGATAGCAAACTTTTGGCCCTTAGAAATGCTATTGATACTAGCGGTTGTTCGGTGCTATGTATTCAGGAAACTAAGCGTGAATCTTTTGATCTAGCTTTTATTAAAACGGTCTGCCCCAAGCGCTTCGATAAATTTGTCTTTGCGCCTTTGTTGGGTGCCTTGAGTGGTTTGATCACTATTTGGAATAGTTCTATGTTTGTGGGCACGCCGTGGTTTATTGAGTCCTTTGCTGTGGGGATTTCTTTTGTTTCCACCCAGTCCAATGAATCTTGGAATCTCGTCAATGTTTATGGTCCTTGTTCTGGTCAGCGACGGGTGGATTTTAGCTCTTGGTTATTTGATCTTAATATACCTGATGATGAAAATTGGTTAATCCTGGGCGATTTCAACTTCATCTGTTCCACGTCCAATAGAAACAAACCAGGTGGAGATGCTGCCAATATGCTTTTGTTCAATGAACTCGTCCGTGCACAATCCTTGATGGAGCTTCCTGTCAAAGGCCGATCGTTTACATGGAGCAATATGCAGGATAATCCTTTGCTCGAGCAACTAGATTGGTTCTTCTCGTCGTCAAATTGGACCACTTTGTTCCCGCATGATGGTTTTACCTCTCGGTAAACCTGTGTCTAACCATATTCCTTGTGTAGTGGCCATTGAGTCCAAAATCCCCAAGTCCAAACTTTTCTGGTTTGAAAACTTCTGGGTCAATCATTTGGGATTCTTGGAAGTGGTTGCTGGTTCCTGGTCCAAGCCTTGCAATGCTCCAAACTCCGCTGCCCTCATTTGCAAAAAGCTGAAAAACTTACGCTATGATCTCAAGCGTTGGAGCCGAGGCATTTCAAAGCTGAAAATCATGATTCAGAATAGTAATGAGGCTCTTGTTCGGTTGGATGATATTGAGGATAAAAGAGCTCTTTTCACACAAGAAAAGAACTTCAGGCGCATTCTTAAATCACACCTCAATACTCTGCTCAAATATCAGAATGAATACTGGCGGAAAAGGTGCACTGTCAGGTATTTCAGATTCACTGATGAAAACACTAAACTCTTTCAGTCCCTTGCAACTGAGAGGTTTAGACACAACTCCATTGCCAACCCGCGGGATGGTGATGTGATCGTAAGTGATCATGTTGGTAAGGAAGGAATACTATATAAAACATACAAAAGAACGCTTGGGTTCCTCTAAACCTACCTGCATGCGTTTTGATCTCTCCTGGATCATCCGACGGATTGACGGCTTGGATGAGCTATCAGCGCCATTCACAAAAGGTGAGATCGATGCTGTGATCAAAGAAATGTCGGCTGACAGGGCTCCTGGTCCAGATGGCTTTAATGGTTGCTTCCTTAAAAGCTGCTGGCAGATCATCAAAGAGGATTTCTACAGGATGTGTGAGGATTTTCATGAGGGCAACCTGGATGTCTCCAGCATTATTGAAGGGTATGTTACCCTGATCCCAAAGATCTCATCCCCTGAGAATGCCAATGATTATAGACCAATAACATTGCTCAATTGTTGCCTAAAAATTGTCACAAAGATATTGGCTAATCGTCTGCAGAAAGTCATTGTCACGCCCAATATGCGACCCTATCCAAAAGGAACTCGACGGTCCCACCAAGGATAGACCCGCATATTGAAACGCTTTTGCAAGGTGGATATCATTACATCCACATTACATAATAGACGGGGATACATACATAAGGCACAAATGCCACAAGAATACATCAACATCATATACAAGATCAACATCCGACTACGGATGAAACAAAAACAGAAACTCAAACAATATCCACCTGCTAGCCAGGCTGCCGACCTGGAACCTATCCCCGATCGAAGAAGAAGCGGAAGAAGAACTCCAAACAAGCAAACATCGCTCTCACGTCATGATCATCGCAAACCTGTACCTGCAACTGTTGGTGTAGTAAACTGTGAGCCACGAGGACTCAGCAATCCCATTACCATGGGTATCAAGACTATCAAAGCTTAATGGGAAATAAGGGGTAAAGTGGTGAGGTTGCAGCAGCGGCTAAGCATATATGGTGGCTAACATACGCAAAAGAGAGCGAGAAGAGAAACAAAGGAACGGTCGTCAACTAGTAATGATCAAGAAGTGATCCTGAACTCCTACTTATGTCAGACATAACCCAGAAACCGTGTTCTCCTCTCGATCAACCCGAAAAGAGACACTCACGGTTACGCTACGGTTGGTGTATTTTAGAAGAGTTTGCTTCAAGTTTACTACAACCGGATATTAACAAATTCCATCTGCCACATAACTGCGGGCACGGCTTTGAAAGTTCAAACCCTGCAGGGTGTCCCAACAGCCCATGATAAGCTCTCGCGATCAACAAAGGATATTCCTTCTCCCGGAAGACCCGATCAGTCTCGGAATCCGGCTACAAGACATTTCGACAGTAATAAAACAAGACCAGCAAAGCCGCCGGATGTGCCGACAAATCTGATAGGAGCTGCACATATCTCGGTCTCGGGCACACCGGATGAGCAGACGTCGGGTTGGCATAGACCCTGATTGCCAGGGGGCGCGGACATCGCTTCGGTTTGGGCCAGCACTTGGAGAAGCACTGGTCCGGGGGTAAAATAAAGATGACCCTTGAGGCGCGACTCCCAAGGGAAAAAGGGCTAGGTGAGGCAAATGGTAAAACCAATGTTGGGCCTTCTTTGGAGGAGTCTTATTCAAAGCGAACTGTCAAGGGGTCCCATAAATCACCCGACCGCGTTAGGGACGCAAAATCCGGGAACATAATACCGATATAGCGGAAACTAGAGGCGGCAAGAGTGGAACAAAACACCAGGCATAAGGCCGAGCCTTCCACCCTTTACCAAGTATATAGATGCATTAATTAAATAAGATATATTGTGATATCCCAACAAGTAAACATGTTCCAACAAGGAACAACATCTCCATGTTCCAACAAGGAACAAACTTCATCTTCACCTGCAACTAACAACGCTATAAGAGGGGCTGAGCAAAGCGGTAACATAGCCAAACAACGGTTTGCATAGTAAGGGTGCAAAGGTTAGAGGTTCATGGCAATTTGGGAGGCTTGAGGAACAAGTGATAGGTAGCGCAACATAGCGATAGAACGAAACAACTAGCATAGCAATGATAGTAGTGAGATCCAGGGTAGCGGTCATCTTGCCTGAAATCCCGCAAGGAAGAAGAACGAGTCCATGAAGAAGATGAAACCACGAAGATGAACCAAGCGTGAGCATACGAATCCTCGCGATCATAGCGAAACAGGAACTAACAAGAAGAAGCACACAACATAGGTAAACACACCACCCATGAAAAAGGCATGATGCACAAACAAGCATGATGCATGACAAGACTACATGAAGCTACTCATGGCAAGAGATGATGCAAACAAGAGCAACACATCAAAGCAAGTTTAAATGAGGCGGAAACAACACATAACAATTCCTAGAAGTCCTCATATGCAAATTTCGAAATTGGTCCAGATCTGAATAACTTTATGTTCAAGTTGCTAAACAGCAAGTTAAGATGCACCATGATGATATACACGAAATTTTAGTCAAGTTACATATAAAGTTCATTAGATTCGGAGCTACGGCCTAGAAGATATGAGCAAAACAAGATAACCATGGCATTGATGAAAAATGCATACAAACATCAAGCAAACACCTCAAAACATGGATGCAACATGATAATATGAAGCTACATGCAAAATTAAGCAAGTTTAATATAGAGCACACTCAAAACGGAGCAACGGATCAACACATACACACAATACAAGTTATAGCAACAATCTGTCCAAGACAGCAAGTAGGCATATTGCAAGCATCAAAACAACATGCTACAGAATCTCAACGTAATAACAAAAGGCATGGGCATGATGTACACGTAAAGCATGACAAAACATGAGCACTGAGCTATCTCCAGAAATCACTAGAACATGCTCAAAAACACATGGCAAGATTGCAAATAATAACAGTTTCACAGACTTAGCAGAATTCACAGGACATGGCAGAAATAACATCAGGTTAACATGTTTAGAGCTATCAAACAACATGCTACAGGAATTTATCATGGCAAACAAAGGCATGGCATGAATCTACTAGTTTCATAGAACAAAAGTCCTTTAGTGACCATAAGCCAAAAGGGATCAGAAAATACAATTGCAAGCATGTGAACATAGCAAAAACATAAACAGATTCAGACTTGGTGCAAAACTGGAGCATGGCATAAACAGATAACAAGTAGGCATGTTAACGAGCTCGATGCACTCACTACGAGGCATTGCATGACAAACTAAGCATACACCCAGCAACTAGACATGGCATAGAAGCTAGACATGGCAAGAACAACAACATAGCATGCTTGGATCAACTACAACAACCTTGGAAAAATTGAATAACATGTAAACAAACTGCTAGGAAACATTTTATAGCAAAAGTAGAGCTCGATTGACTCAAGATATGGCACTCCATAATTGCAAACAAGGGCATGGGTGGCTAGAGAATAACCATATGTTCAAAACATCCTTACTGAAGTATCTCAAAATAAGCATGGATCTCTCGGTAGCATCAAGTTAACATGGCATAAAAATATCAGTGAGCAGGGCTGAAATCAGCAACATCATGAAGCCTAGTTTGCATGCTTGTGCTAGTCACCACAGAGATCACAAAATACATGGCATACACCCATGTAAAGATGGCATGGCATATTACAAAACACATGTAGGACTCAAGTTCATAGGATGCACACATCAATCATGGCAAAAATGACAAAAGTGCATGTTCTGATAAGAATCTGAAACTAACATCACATAGCCTTCTTCTAATAGCATTTCCGGCATCAAGATGAGCTCAAATGTAAATGATGCAATGAGATGAAATGATGTACTCGCCGAGGCGAACAATTTGACATATTACGCGCACGAAACGGTGCCACGGATGCAGAGATACGATGCGATGAACATGGCATGATGATGTAAATATTTCGGGGACTTAGCAGATTTAGCACCTCGGGGAAAAAGTCAACGCGGAGTGGATCGGGTCCGGCGAGGTGGATCCGGGTGCGGGTGAGGTCCGGCGAGGTCGGAGGAGGAGCTCCGGCGAGGGGGGCCGGCCGGCTGACGCCGGGGAAGGCTGGAGGCGGCGGGATCCGCGGCCGGCTGCGTCGGCGGCTTGTGTGGGCGGCGCAGCCTAGCCGAGGCGAGGCCGCAGGCGGCGGCGCGCAGCCACCGGCGGCGAAGGAGGCGGCGGAGGCTCGGGCGGCGCGCGGGAGGCGCGGGCGGGGGCGTGCCTTCGGGCCAGGCTTGGCTCGGGCGGGCGGTCGTGGGCTCCATGGGCGGCGGCGGCGCGAAGCGGTGGGACACGTGGCGGCTCGGAGTGGGCGGCGGGCGGCGGCGCTGGGGACGGGCGGACACGTCCGGGGGGGAGTGGACGTGTCCGTCGGCGGGAGGAGGAAGAAGCTAGGGTTAGGGGGGATTTTCATCCGTGAATTTGGACGGGGAGGGCATATGTATAGTTTCAGGGAGCTAGGAGAGTCCAAATGAGGAGCGGTTTTCGCCCACACGATCGTGATCGAACGACCGAGAGCATGGAGGGGAGTTTGCTGGGTTTTGGGCCACTTTGGAAGGGGTGTTGGGCTGCAAAGAGAAGGAGGCTTTTGCGGTTACCCGTTTAACCGTTGGAGTATCAAACGACCTCCAAATGACCCGAAACTTGACAGCGGTCTACGGTGCTATACCAAGGCCGCTTGACAAACCTCGGTCCATTCGAGACCGTTAAACACCCGCTTTACGAAAAAGAGGTAAAAGGGGCGCCGGAGACATAGGAGTGCGGATTGCAAAAGCGGACAACGGGAAAATGCTCGGATGCATGAGGCGAACACGTATGCAAAAAGAAATGCACATGATGACATGATATAAAATGCAGATGTTGACATGGCAAAGTGCAACACGCAAGCAAATGACATGGCAGCGATGGCGAATAAGCTGGAAGACACAGGCGCATCGAATCCGGGGCGTTACAACACTCCTCCACTAACAAGAGATCTCGTCCGAGATCTTAGGACCAAGACGGAAGGGAAAAAAGGAATAGGTGAAACAAGAACTCAAGAGAAGAAGCAAAGAATCGAGAGCACTCGAGAAGAAGAGAGGAACGAGCGAGAATGACGAGAATCGAAAGCTCACGGACTCGGAAAGACTATGAAGCCAATCGTTCTAACCGGAGTGGTTAGAATGAGAAAAAAACGAATAGGACTGAAAGGATTTAGGCAGCACTGACTGAACATGGAATGAATAGAACATGAGCTTCACCCAAAGAGATGGCACTTGACGAGATGAACAATGCAATGCCTCCGGAAGAATTAAAAGAATGAAATGAAAAGAACTGATAAGAAAATGACAACTAGTGCCACGAATGACATAGAAAGCAACCTTAGAAGAAAAGATTGAATGGAATTGTTGAGAGAATTCAACAACGAAAAGAATAAGCTTGTCGTGGACTTATGGAAAACATCTCAAAATAATGAGGTGATCGCCGACCACAAGTGGAAAAGATTAAATAGCTGAGAATGACGAAAATGCAAAACTTCACTTCGGAAGAAAATGAAGAATTATTTGCTCTTCAAGACGCGAGAAGAAAAGATACTTGAGCTCCTCCAAAAGAACATAGATGAACTCTTGAAGAATGAATTAAATCATGAAGAACCACCGTGAAGAACTCCGATAACAAAAGGATGACGAGATAAAATGAAGGAAGAAAGAATAAGATGAGCCTGCGATGAATTAGATGGAGGTTCCGACGAGATGGTCGAGGGAATTGAACTCCGGAAAAGAAAAAGATGAAAACACTTGGAAGTGGAATTTATTCCTCAAGAACAAACTCCGAAGAAAAAGATTATTCACTTGGATGAAATAAGAATAAGATTTATTGTATGCTTATCCTTCATCAAATTACATTGATGACCAACAATGGATTTCGCATCTTACTTATTCTTCTTGAAAAAAAAAGGATTAAGAAGGGATAGCACAAAACTTGAGGAAGTCTTCATGAACCACCGGTCGGATTTGAAAGAACGAATGGATTAAAATGATAAACAAAGAAAAGAATCTTGAACGAACCACCATAAGAAATGACAATGAACGAAGAAAAGAGAAAGAATCTCCGGGAAGAATTAGGAAAGCACAAAGATACTTGAGGGAATTTAGAGAAAAGAGATCGAAGAGATCGCGAACTGATTGAAGAATACTTGAACGAAGCACCGGAAGAATATTGAGACGAACGAAGGGGCACGGATATAGAATAATTAGAAAACGACTTTGAAAACTTGGAACGAAGAAATCTTCCGAAAAGATGGCCTCCGGATGATTGAGATGGAAAGCAACACCTGAAGTACTCCGGATGGATGAAAAGAATTGCACAACTGGAAACAACTAGATATGATAACATCGAGCTAGCACCGCGAATCTCCGGGAGAACGGACAAGATTTAAGAGAAAAAAAATCTACGACGGTCTTCAAATGTTGAGAATGACGACGAGAACCACCATGCAGAATTGTTGAGACGCTCCGGGAGAACAAAAAGCGAAGAGGTTGAGGCAACAATGAAAAGATTTGAAATTGATCTTGGAAAAGGAATGTGACTGATGGAATCCATTATTACGTCACACTTGAAAAGAATTGAGAATAACTCCAGGGGAATTAGAAGAGTCAGGTAAGATCCTGGGAGAAGACCTGTGGGTTAGGGCCCACTAAAAGAAAACACCGTTGGAAAGGATTGTTGAAGAGGTAGATGATGCACCGGAATAACTGAAATATTTGAATGAGGTGACAACCTCGGATTAATTCAAACACAGACGAATCTCTCGAGATGTGTTGAACACTCTGGAAGGATAAATTGGCGAGAGGCGAACGAGTAGAGAAAACACTTGAGCCGAGGAAAAGAATATGATCAACACCGAAAAACATGAATTGAGTGCGCCGAAAAAAGAAAGGGATGAAGAATGACGAACGAGACGAGAATTCACCGGTTAAAATAATTGAGGGAAGACTGAAGAGGCTCCACACGAATGAAATTGATGGTCGGAAGAAACTCGAACTCCGGGAATAATAGGGTGGGAGGCGGAAAACAAAGACAACTTGGAACGGGAATCGACGAGTAACTTGAAGAGAAAAGCACCGGTTGAAATCATTGAGGAGAGAGAGCAAAAACTTCACACGAGTAGGATGGATACTCGATTACGGACTCCGGTTCCGAGAAGAAGAAGGGAGGGCGGGTGGGAAAATAAGACAACTGAGGATTGAACTTGGCAAAGATGAAGATGGTCGAGTCGACTTGACGAGAAATGCACCGGGTCAAAAGAGATGAGACCCAACGAACGAAAAACTAACCACGTGATCCTAAAGAAAAATTTGAACGGGGAGAGGAGTAATTCAAAACACCTACGTCAGGATTCCTTACCAGAGCGACGAAGGGGAGGAGTAAAAGAAATCCTACTCTCGATATAACTAGACTCGAAAACAGTTTTCTTCTATACTCAACAACGGCCAAACTACACGATCAATCAAGGGGGCTTCTAGGGTGGGTCGAGGTTCTGATACCAACTTGTCACGCCCAATATGCGACCCTATCCAAAAGGAACTCGACGGTCCCACCAAGGATAGACCCGCATATTGAAACGCTTTTGCAAGGTGGATATCATTACATCAACATTACATAATAGATGGGGATACATACATAAGGCACAAATGCCACAAGAATACATCAACATCATATACAAGATCAACATCCGACTACGGATGAAACAAAAACAGAAACTCAAACAATATCCACCTCGCTAGCCCAGGCTGCCGACCGAACCTATCCCCGATCGAAGAAGAAGCGGAAGAAGAACTCCAAACAAGCAAACATCGCTCTCACGTCATGATCATCGCAAACCTGTACCTGCAACTGTTGGTGTAGTAAACTGTGAGCCACGAGGACTCAGCAATCCCATTACCATGGGTATCAAGACTAGCAAAGCTTAATGGGAAAGAAGGGGTAAAGTGGTGAGGTTGCAGCAGCGGCTAAGCATATATGGTGGCTAACATACGCAAAAGAGAGCGAGAAGAGAAACAAAGGAACGGTCGTCAACTAGTAATGATCAAGAAGTGATCCTGAACTCCTACTTATGTCAGACATAACCCAGAAACCGTGTTATCCTCTCGATGAACCCGAAAAGAGACACTCACGAGTTACGCTTTACGGTTGGTGTATTTTAGAAGAGTTTGCTTCAAGTTTACTACAACCGGATATTAACAAATTCCCATCTGCCACATAACCGCTGGGCACGGCTTTGAAAGTTCAAACCCTGCAGGGTGTCCCAACTTAGCCCATGATAAGCTCTCGCGATCAACGAAGGATATTCCTTCTCCCCGGGAAGACCCGATCAGTCTCGGAATCCCGGCTACAAGACATTTCGACAGTAATAAAACAAGACCAGCAAAGCCGCCCGGATGTGCCGACAAATCCTGATATGTAACATCCCAAATTTTGGAATATTAATATAATTAATTGAATTGTTTGTTTGTTTGCTTGAGTGAATTAAACTTGAGTGAAATTTGAACCTTTTCAAAAACTTTTGAATGAGAGGGAATAAAATGACTTTCCCCTTCTCCGGTAAATTCAAATTCATACTATTAAAATCAATGAGAGAAGATGACATGACTTCTTCAACTATAAAGAATTTGAACGGAGTTTTGCAATTTAATTCTTTCAAATATTTGCACTTGCTTCTCTATTTTTCTTCCCGAGAAATACCCGAAAAATAAATTCTTGCAAGCAAGAAAGAGCGGAGAAAATGACCCTCCAAAATCAGGGGCACTTTTGAAAATATTTGAGCCAATAAAACCAAAGTTTTATTTAAAATTATTTGCAAAAAGAAATAAAGCCTTTAGGGATTTTCTGAAAAACATTTTTTAAGTTTTATTTTGGCCGTGGAATAATGCTCATCATCTATATTTTATTTTTCTGATAATTTTAGTATATAAAACTCTTGATTCGAATTGATTTGATTCCCTTTTATTGTTTTAGTTTCCTAATTTTAAAAATAGGAATGGAATCGTTTTATTAGGAAAAACCTGGCCCATTAAGTACTTTCCTATTCTAGCCCAACAAGAGATCATCTCCTTCCTCTGTTTCCTCTCACGTTCTGAAGCTTTCCATGTCCATGGAGACAGAAATCTCCACCTTCGATCTCCTCGTCTTTCCATCCCAGCGCCTCCCGAGACCGCCTATAAAACCCCTCCCTCTCCTCGTTCCATTTTCCCATCACCACGCCTCCCTGCCCGTAGCCTTCTCGCCACCGTCCTCCTTTTCCTGCCTAAAGCGCTCACCGGAGCTCTCCTGGAACCTCCCATCGCCCAGCGCCACCTCCCCAGCGCCGACCCCTCCTCCGCCACCCCCACCTCGCCGCAACCTCGCCCCCTCGCCGAGCAGCCCTCCACATCGCCGTCTCCTTCCTGCCATCTCTGCCTCACGTCAGAGTAACTCCGTTTTCGTTTTCAGATTTATTTCCGTAACAGATTTAGTTCCGTTCTTGTTTAGCCTATAACTTTTGATCTAGAAGTCCAATGATGCTGATTATTTTTGCGTTAGATCACAATTTTCTTGTAGTTTCAAAATATATAATTTGTCTATGTTTGGATTTATAAAAATTGAGTTAGATCAGATTTGAATTAAAGCTTGTTTTGCTTATTCGGGAGTTTAAAAATAGGTTTTAATTAATTCTTTTTGCTCCTGGTCTCTAGGACCTTTGTTTATCCAGTAGTATTTAGTATTTTATTTTCAGGTTAATTTAAATTAGGTTTTAGCAAAACAGTACTGTTTTAATATTAGTTCTGTTTTAGCTTTTTATTTATTGTTTTATTAGTTTTAAATTATTTCTTTTTGTCACTTTTGACAAAATTAGTTGTGTTCTGTTAGACAACAGGAGAAAATTTATTTTATTTTTTAAAAAATTTCCTTAGTTTTGTATGAAACCTTCTATAGGTCATAGTTAGAGTTTTATAAAAGCTTTTTATTTGTTTCTTTTGCAAATAAAATTTTATGGAAAAAATACTTTATGTTAAATTAGTTATTTTACATTTTATTTTCTGTTAATTTATTAGTTTAGTATTTTAATTGTTGTTAAGTTTTTACTTACGGCAAAACTATATTAGATGTTTGTAGCAAAGTCATAGATCTTCGTTAGTAGTTTTTCTTTGTAGTTTTATTTGAAGTTTCTTTTGATTTTGTTTGAGTTTTATTATCGATTTTCCTTGCTGTTTTGATTGTTATTTCGAGTGCTAAAATTGTTTGCTAGGATGTTTGCTTATGTGAATGCTATGTTTGACTATATAGATTTTCAGCGGAGTGACGATTAGTTCTACCAAGTCATTTTTCGACAGCGTTGTTATCTTCATCAAGTATTACCGAGCAAGTTCACTTTGACCATGCTTTTCTTACCTATGTTTTATTGCATTTAGTGGCACCTTTGCAACCACCCCTCAGTAGTGTTATTGAATCCTTGTAGTTGAGTAGTATGCATGAGGTAGGAACCCATCACCCTGTTACCAAGCCCGGGACGTTTTATTTAAATGCTACGCTATAGTAGACGGGGTTTGGTATGAGTGTTCGGAGTGGTGTGAGAAAGGAGGACTCTCGTCAATGGCGACAACTCCATGATGGCATCTGCAAGGACTGCATCTTCAAGGCCTCAAGACTTCAAGACTCGAGACAAGAATTCAATACACACTCTTGGGTGAAGGGCGGTTGTGGGCACCTGGAGAAACCAGTGGTTGGCGGGATGCATGGAGAAGCGCCATGACATCTTGCGGAAAGCTTCACCCAGACTCAAAGAGACGGAAGAATACTTCACGCCGGAAGCTTACTGTGCAACCGCAAGTCATTATGGGCTCTGGCTTGGTTGACCTTAGTTGTGACTCTGGCTGGGGACGGTGCTAGCAGATGTAGAACTACGGTAGGATTGGATGGGTACGGACGGTGGTCGGAGGAACTCTTTGGAAGACCATGTTTGGTCATCTTGTTCTCAAACACTCTGAAGTGCGAGAACGTAAAAAGAGGATCGAATCTTGCGGGTAAAGTGTACAAACCTCTGCAGAGGGTTATAACCTAATCGATTAGCCGTGTCCCGATTTACGGACAATTTGAGCCTCTGGACTTGGATCTATCTCGGAACTCTCAACACGGATGATAACTTAATTGTGGGCAACTTATGGTGACTTTGGGCTATGGGACATCGGTTGGCGGAACCATGTCATGATAGAAAACTCCATAGTACAGACTTCATTTATTCCTTTGATGTAGGTAAAATAAAACCAGCTTTTATGCAAATAAAAGTCGAATCTGAGCCATAAAGCCATCTTGCATATAGTATAGTTTACCATCTGTTTTCTCTTATTGTGATCTTGCGGTACATTCAATGTACTGACCTACACGGCTGCAACGTATCATGTTGCAGATACCTTCCTCGACGAGTAAGAGTTACGATCTGAGGTTACGGTCTACACTCAACCTGCCGATGGCGTTGATGGGACTCCACACCCGTTTGATTGTTTCCGCTGAGTATTACGAGGTATATATCATTTTACGTTATTTATACATGTGATTGCACTTTGATATATACATTGATGTCTTGTGTGCAAAGATATCTTGATCCGAGGATGGCACGGATACACGAGGCTTGACCGTCCGAGGTCGGTCGCTCTGAGAGATGGTATCGAGCACATGTTGGTATAGGGCGTGACCCTAGAAATCGGAAAGCCCCTAGGACAGGATATCTCAAAACTTTATTTTCAAAAGACTCTTACTTCTCATCTTTTCAGATTTTATCAAATAGACACTCTCACCTCAAATAGTTAGAATATACACCTTTCCTTTTGACCACACGGAAGATCAATGAAGTCACTCCAAGAATTAAAGATATCGGACAATGATGGCCATTTCAGAGTAAAGAGGATTTCACCATGCATTAGAAGAGTTGAAGTTGCAACAATTGAAGACTCAAGACTATAAGAATTTGAAGAATCTGAAGAATTATTTGACCTTTAGAAGACCAAAACCCTGTTACACACTTACGTTAGATGCGCGATTTGTGAGCTGTCATTTGTTTGATGTTTTCCGACAGCCACAAAGTAAAACCCGTTTCTTCAAAAACTATTGTTTGTATTGTGTGTATATCCTCCCCACCTCTCTCATATCTCATCCCAAAGCTTTTGGACCCCATAGATGATGAGCGAAGTTGGCAGATATTCTCTGGACCGAAGACTCAGCCGGAGGCAGAGCTATGGATTCAGAACATGGAGAATCACTTCGGGAGCAATTTGGTTTCAAGGAAGAATGAAGTATCGTACGCTCTTCAGTACTTTGAAGGAAGTGATGCAACCTGGTGGAAAATGCATCAAGCCATACAAGGATTTAATGGAGCAAGAACTTGGGAGGAATTCAAGAAGACCCTGTTGAGATCACGTCTCATCCGGAAGCACTATGATAACCCGAAGAAGAAATCTTGTGCCTGCAAGATTTGCGGAGAAATAGGACACACCCAGGAGGAACACAAGGATGGATGCCCACATAGTGAGGAGAAACACCCAGCTGAGGAATGCCCAACTAGTCAGGTGACTTGTTTCTTGTGTGAAGGAACCACCCACTACCCGACTCAGTGTCACATTTACCCCATGGTGCAACAAACTATTCAGGAGCAGGAAGAAGGAATGAAAGAAGCCCTCCGAGAAGTTATGAAAGAACCTGTGATGAAGGAATGTGTTAAAGACCCTGATGGAGAAGGTCTCAACAGATTTTACTCCAATGCCTGCTATTCATGTGGAGAAGAAGGACATTTTCACAGTATTGCACCAAGGAAAGAAAGGAGTATTCAGGATATTTCCGACAATGAAGTGAAGTTTGACCCCCGGGAGATAGAAACTCTGATCATTACAGAGAAATCCAGGAAGAGAAAAGGAAGGCAACCCGAGAGCGACACAATTTTTGCAGAGAAGGACTTGAGTCATATCACCTGTTACAGGTGCAAGGATTTAGGTCATTACGCTAGTAAATGCCCGGAAAAGAAGCCAAGAATCCAAGGAGCCCGCATAATCACCAAGAAGCCCGAGACATGTCGGAAGTCATTTGTTTTCGCTGCAAGGAGGCAGGACATTATGCTATTAAATGTCCCGACAAGATGGAAGCTGGAGTTGAGTAGTTGGAATTTTGAGATGGATAATAAGAGTAGTAGAAAGCAATTTCATTTTCATGAGCTCGATGAGTTGAGTTATGTAATAGATTACTCGAGATTGTAATAGTTCATGACTCAATAAAGTTGTAATGTCACATCTTGAAAAGCTTTAAGGAGTTGTCATATTTTATCTTGGAAGTTAATATTCGGATGAACATGGAAGAAAGTGAGTTGTGATGCATAAATTGGATATTGGAAATTGAGTTTGAAGTTTTGTTGGATGATATTTGTGTGCCCAGGAGATAAGTACCTTAATTCTGAGCATCATTTCTGTTTCTAACTGCAGATGACGGCCCTTCTGAGCCTTTCCTTAAAGGTCGGAAACCATCATGACCACGACAAGTGATCATGATTACCGAAGATCTGAAGGAAATGATGAAGCATATTCATCCTTGAAGGAGATGCAGTCTACAAAGGCTATCCTTTCATGCAAAAGGAGTGGAACTTTGGTATGTGGAGGTACACCTCCACCATTTGAAAGAGTTTGCCCAAAGATGACGGGCAGTACTTTTCATTTCACGTGTGCCACAAGCAACTTTCTTCGATGCTGTTAGTGAAGCAGCCATGGAAGCCATCGTCGGATCGAGAAATACTTGAAGCAAGACTCCGTTATACTCAGGAATACCTAAGCGAAGTGCATACTGAGATGATGGAGGTGAAGCTCAAGGCCACCACAATGAAACAGAAGATTAAAGATTTCAAGGCACATGTCGCACAATTCGGTGGGATGAAGAATCCTCAAGGAGGAAAAATGAATAAAGTTGGAAGTAATGTCGACCATACCGAACCATGTGGGTGGCAGCATTTGTAACAAAGTACTTTTGGAATTTGGATTCTGAAAATGATTAAGGATGTAATGAAAGATTGATATTAGAATAATGAGGTGTTATGGATAAACTTGTGCAGTTATTTTGGTCATAGTACTCTGTAAAACCACAGGATCAATGAAGAAAGAAATGTGTTATCCATGACGGTCCATAGAAGGAAGCTGGACAAAATAAGTTGGAGTTGTGCTTTTGCTATGATGGTATGAAGAAATAGGGTACTCTGGATTTAAGGAGGTGTAACAAGAGAGTTACTCCAAGGATGAGTTAAAGCTGCACTAGTCTTGAAGTGGGCCATAACCCACAGGCCCAGGATTTTGATAAGGAACAGGCGTAACCTTGATGAAGGAATAAATTGGAAGAATCAGCAGTCCAATCAGCATACGTTTCAGAGGAGATTACATAAAAACCTAAGAGTGGTGAAGTAACGATAGATGTTTTGTTTGGCATGCGAAACCATGGATTTATACGAACTCAGTTCGAGAACAAGAGAAATTCTGCAATGCTTGTGAGTATGCCCAAGTGTTAAAATCGTGATTCGATATTTACATATGTGGTAATGATTCAAATGCAGGATGGATTGGCCCCATACGGAGACTTCTATCATGAACTATCATATGTTGATGGAAAATCGAGAGCCTTGAAAAACTTAGAAGAGTGTCGACGCGATAAGCCATAAAACCATAAAATGGTAGGACGATGGAACCCCATTACAGAGCAACCGTTGCCAAGCGTAGGTTATACGGTGAGGTTCAACCCAGACCCGTTTTCTGCAGGAGAAAACCATAAATTGTAGACCACCATGAGTGTTTCGATAGTTGTCTAGATTGGACACGAGCCTATCAGCTAAGAAGATCCGATCCGGACAAAATTCAACTTTGACGAACCGACCCAAGCTTTTGAGGAAAACTCTATGCTTCGACGGAAGAGCTTTAATGAAGGAGCTATTGTAAGATATGTGAAGAGACATACATTGTCAGCCCTCCGGAGGAAATATCTGAGTTTATTAGAACCATGACCTTGTTTTTAAGTGTGGTAGCACCACGACCTTCGACCAAGACATTTGCTAGAAGTCCCCAACCCTAACCTTTTCTTGCTAGCCTCTTGAATCTCGAGGACGAGATTCATTTTAAGTGTGGTAGGTTTGTAACATCCCAAATTTTGGAATGTTAATATAATTAATTGAATTGTTTGTTTGTTTGCTTGAGTGAATTAAACTTGAGTGAAATTTGAACCTTTTCAAAACTTTTGAATGAGAGGGAATAAAATGACTTTCCCTTCTCCGTAAATTCAAATTCATACTATTAAAATCAATGAGAGAAGATGACATGACTTCTTCAACTATAAAGAATTTGAGCGGAGTTTTGCAATTTAATTCTTTCAAATATTTGCACTTGCTTCTCTATTTTTCTTCCCGAGAAATACCCGAAAATAAATTCTTGCAAGCAAGAAAGAGCGGAGGAAAATGACCCTCCAAAATCAGGGGCACTTTTGAAAATATTTGAGCCAATAAAACCAAAGTTTTATTTAAAATTATTTGCAAAAAGAAATAAAGCCTTTAGGGATTTTCTGAAAACATTTTTTAAGTTTTATTTTGGCCGTGGAATAATGCTCATCATCTATATTTTATTTTTCTGATAATTTTAGTATATAAAAACTCTTGATTCGAATTGATTTGATTCCCTTTTATTGTTTTAGTTTCCTAATTTTAAAAATAGGAATGGAATCGTTTTATTAGGAAAAACCTGGCCCATTAAGTACTTTCCTATTCTAGCCCAACAAGAGATCATCTCCTTCCTCTGTTTCCTCTCACGTTCTGAAGCTTTCCATGTCCATGGAGACAGAAATCTCCACCTTCCCGATCTCCTCGTCTTTCCATCCCAGCACCTCCCGAGACCGCCTATAAAACCCCTCCCTCTCCTCGTTCCATTTTCCCATCACCACGCCCCTCCTGCCCGTAGCCTTCTCGCCACCGTCCTCCTTTTCCTGCCTAGAACGCTCACCAGAGCTCTCCTGGAACCTCCCCATCGCCCAGCGCCACCTCCCCAGCGCCGACCCCTCCTCCGCCACCCCACCTCGCCGGCAACCTCGCCCCCGCCGAGCAGCCCTCCACATCGCCGTCTCCTTCCTGCCATCTCTGCCTCACGTCTGGTAACTCCGTTTTCGTTTTCAGATTTATTTCCGTAACAGATTTAGTTCCGTTCTTGTTTAGCCTATAACTTTTGATCTAGAAGTCCAATGATGCTGATTATTTTTGCGTTAGATCACAATTTTCTTGTAGTTTCCAAAATATATAATTTGTCTATGTTTGGATTTATAAAAATTGAGTTAGATCAGATTTGAATTAAAGCTTGTTTTGCTTATTCGGGAGTTTAAAAATAGGTTTTAATTAATTCTTTTTGCTCCTGGTCTCTAGGACCTTTGTTTATCCAGTAGTATTTAGTATTTTATTTTCAGGTTAATTTAAATTAGGTTTTAGCAAAACAGTACTGTTTTAATATTAGTTCTGTTTTAGCTTTTTATTTATTGTTTTTATTAGTTTTAAATTATTTCTTTTGTCACTTTTGACAAAATTAGTTGTGTTCTGTTAGACAACAGGAGAAAATTTATTTTATTTTTTAAAAAATTTCCTTAGTTTTGTATGAAACCTTCTATAGGTCATAGTTAGAGTTTTATAAAAGCTTTTTATTTGTTTCTTTTTGCAAATAAAATTTTATGGAAAAAATACTTTATGTTAAATTAGTTATTTTACATTTTATTTTCTGTTAATTTATTAGTTTAGTATTTTAATTGTTGTTAAGTTTTTACTTACGGCAAAACTATATTAGATGTTTGTAGCAAAGTCATAGATCTTAGTTAGTAGTTTTTCTTTGTAGTTTTATTTGAAGTTTCTTTTGATTTTGTTTGAGTTTTATTATCGATTTTCCTTGCTGTTTTGATTGTTATTTGAGTGCTAAAATTGTTTGCTAGGATGTTTGCTTATGTGAATGCTATGTTTGACTATATAGATTTTCAGCGGAGTGACGATTAGTTCTACCAAGTCATTTTCGACAGCGTTGTTATCTTCATCAAGTATTACCAGCAAGTTCACTTTGACCATGCTTTTCTTACCTATGTTTTATTGCATTTAGTGGCACCTTTGCAACCACCCCTCAGTAGTGTTATTGAATCCTTGTAGTTGAGTAGTATGCATGAGGTAGGAACCCATCACCCTGTTACCAAGCCCGGACGTTTTATTTAAATGCTACGCTATAGTAGGCGGGGTTTGGTATGAGTGTTCGGAGTGGTGTGAGAAAGGAGGACTCTCGTCAATGGCGACAACTCCATGATGGCATCTGCAAGGACTGCATCTTCAAGGCCTCAAGACTTCAAGACTCGAGACAAGAATTCAATACACACTCTTTGGGTGAAGGGCGGTTGTGGGCACCTGGAGAAACCAGTGGTTGGCGGGATGCATGGAGAAGCGCCATGACATCTTGAAAGCTTCACCCAGACTCAAAGAGGCGGAAGAATACTTCACGCCCGAAGCTTACTGTGCAACCGCAAGTCATTATGGGCTCTGGCTTGGTTGACCTTAGTTGTGACTCTGGCTGGGACGGTGCTAGCAGATGTAGAACTACGGTAGGATTGGATGGGTACGGACGGTGGTCGGAGGAACTCTTTGGAAGACCATGTTTGGTCATCTTGTTCTCAAACACTCTGAAGTGCGAGAACGTAAAAGAGGATCGAATCTTGCGGGTAAAGTGTACAAACCTCTGCAGAGGGTTATAACCTAATCGATTAGCCGTGTCCCGATTTACGGACAATTTGAGCCTCTGGACTTGGATCTATCTCGGAACTCTCAACACGGACTGATAACTTAATTGTGGGCAACTTATGGTGACTTTGGGCTATGGGACATCGGTTGGCGGAACCATGTCATGATAGAAAACTCCATAGTACAGACTTCATTTATTCCTTTGATGTAGGTAAAATAAAACCAGCTTTTATGCAAATAAAAGTCAGATACAGAGCCATAAAGCCATACTGCATATAGTATAGTTTACCATCTGTTTTCTCTTATTGTGATCTTGCGGTACATTCAATGTCTGACCTACACGGCTGCAACGTATCATGTTGCAGATACCTTCCTCGACGAGTAAGAGTTACGATACAGGGTTACGGTCTACACTCAACCTGCCGATGGCGTTGATGGGACTCCACACCCGTTTGATTGTTTCCGCTGAGTATTACGAGGTATATATCATTTACGTTATTTATACATGTGATTGCACTTTGATATATACATTGATGTCTTGTGTGTGCCAAGATCTTGATCCGAGGATGGCACGGATACACAGAGGCTTGACCGTCTGAGGTCGGGTCGCTACATGATAGGAGCTGCACATATCTCGGTCTCAGGGCACACCGGATGAGCAGACGTCGGGTTGGCATAGACCCTGATTGCCTGTGGGGCGCGGACATCGCTTCGGTTTGGGCCAGCACTTGGAGAAGCACTGGTCCGGGGGTAAAATAAAGATGACCCTTGAGAGCGCGACTCCCAAGGGAAAAAGGGCTAGGTGAGGCAAATGGTAAAACCAATGTTGGGCCTTCTTTGGAGGAGTCTTATTCAAAGCGAACTGTCAAGGGGTCCCATAAATCACCCGACCGCGTTAGGGACGCAAAATCCGGGAACATAATACCGATATGACGGAAACTAGGCGGCAAGAGTGGAACAAAACACCAGGCATAAGGCCGAGCCTTCCACCCTTTACCAAGTATATAGATGCATTAATTAAATAAGATATATTGTGATATCCCAACAAGTAAACATGTTCCAACAAGGAACAACATCTCCATGTTCCAACAAGGAACAAACTTCATCTTCACCTGCAACTAACAATGCTATAAGAGGGGCTGATCAAAGCGGTAACATAGCCAAACAACGGTTTGCATAGGAAGGGTGCAAAGGTTAGAGGTTCATGGCAATTTGGGAGGCTTGAGGAACAAGTGATAGGTAGCGCAGCATAGCAATAGAACGAAACAACTAGCATAGCAATGATAGTAGTGAGATCCAGGGTAGCGGTCATCTTGCCTGAAATCCCGCAAGGAAGAAGAACGAGTCCATGAAGAAGATGAAGCCACGAAGATGAACCAAGCGTGAGACGCATACGAATCCTCACGATCATAGCGAAACAGAACTAACAAGAAGAAGCACACAACATAGGTAAACACACCACCCATGAAAAAGGCATGATGCACAAACAAGCATGATGCATGACAAGACTACATGAAGCTACTCATGGCAACAGATGATGCAAACAAGAGCAACACATCAAAGCAAGTTTAAATGAGGCCGGAAACAACACATAACAATTCCGGTAAGTCCTCATATGCAAATTTCGAAATTGGTCCAGATCTGAATAACTTTATGTTCAAGTTGTTAAACAGCAAGTTAAGATGCACCATGATGATATACACGAAATTCTAGTCAAGTTACATATAAAGTTCATTAGATTCGGAGCTACGGCCTAGAAGATATGAGCAAAACAAGATAACCATGGCATTGATGAAAAATGCATACAAACATCAAGCAAACACCTCAAAACATGGATGCAACATGATAATATGAAGCTACATGCAAAATTAAGCAAGTTTAATATAGAGCACACTCAAAACGGAGCAACGGATCAACACATACACACAATACAAGTTATAGCAACAATCTGTCCAAGACAGCAAGTAGGCATATTGCAAGCATCAAAACAACATGCTACAGAATCTCAACGTAATAACAAAAGGCATGGGCATGATGTACAGGTAAAGCATGACAAAACATGAGCACTGAGCTATCTCCAGAAATCACTAGAACATGCTCAAAAACACATGGCAAGATTGCAAATAATAACAGTTTCACAGACTTAGCAGAATTCACAGGACATGGCAGAAATAACATCAGGTTAACATGTTTAGAGCTATCAAACAACATGCTACAGGAACTTATCATGGCAAACAAAGGCATGGCATGAATCTACTAGTTTCATAGAACAAAAGTCCTTTAGTGACCATAAGCCAAAAGGGATCAGAAAATACAATTGCAAGCATGTGAACATAGCAAAAACATAAACAGATTCAGACTTGGTGCAAAACTGGAGCATGGCATAAACAGATAACAAGTAGGCATGTTAACGAGCTCGATGCACTCACTACGAGGCATTGCATGACAAACTAAGCATACACCCAGCAACTAGACATGGCATAGAAGCTAGACATGGCAAGAACAACAACATAGCATGCTTGGATCAACTACAACAACCTTGGAAAAATTGAATAACATGTAAACAAACTGCTAGGAAACATTTTATAGCAAAAGTAGAGCTCGATTGACTCAAGATATGGCACTCCATAATTGCAAACAAGGGCATGGGTGGCTAGAGAATAACCATATGTTCAAAACATCCTTACTGAAGTATCTCAAAATAAGCATGGATCTCTCGGTAGCATCAAGTTAACATGGCATAAAAATATCAGCAGAACAGGGGCTGAAATCAGCAACATCATGAAGCCTAGTTTGCATGCTTGTGCTAGTCACCACAGAGATCACAAAAATACATGGCATACACCCATGTAAAGATGGCATGGCATATTACAAAACACATGTAGGACTCAAGTTCATAGGATGCACACATCAATCATGGCAAAAATGACAAAAGTGCATGTTCTGATAAGAATCTGAAACTAACATCACATAGCCTTCTTCTAACAGCATTTCCGGCATCAAGACGAGCTCAAATGTAAATGATGCAATGACATGAAATGATGTACTCGCCGAGGTGAACAATTTGACATATTACACGCAAGAAACGGTGCCACGGATGCAGAGATACGATGCGATGAACATGGCATGATGATGTAAATATTTCGGGGACTTAGCAGATTTAGCACCTCGGGGAAAAAGTCAACGCGGAGTGGATCGGGTCCGCGAGGTGGATCCGGTGCGGGTGAGGTCCGGCGAGGTCGGAGGAGGAGCTCCGCGAGGGGGCTGGTGGCCGACGCCGGGAAGGCTGGAGGCGGCGGGATCCATGGCCGTGGAGGGCTCCGGCGGATCCGGGCGGCTGCGTCGCCAGGCGCGCTGGGGCGGCGCAGTTTAGCGAGGCGAGGCCGGCAGGCGGCGGCGGGCCACCGGCAGCGGAAGGAGGCGGCGGAGGCTCGGGCGGCGCGGCCGGAGGCGCTGTGGGCGGGGCTGGCTTGGCCTTCGGGCCGCTTGGCTCAGGCGGGCGGTCGTGGGCTCTGGCGCGGGGCAGTGGCGCGGCGGCGGCTGGGACACGTGGCGGCTCGGAGTGGGCGTGGCGGCGCGCTGGGACGGGCGGACACGTCCGGGCGGCGGGTGGACGTGTCCGTCGGCGGGAGGAGGAAGAAGCTAGGGTTAGGGGGGATTTTCATCCGTGAATTTGGACGGGGAGGGCATATTTATAGTTTCTGGGAGCTAGGAGAGTCCAAATGAGGAGCGGTTTTCGCCCACACGATCGTGATCGAACGACCGAGAGCATGGAGGGGAGTTTGCTGGGTTTTGGGCCACTTTGGAAGGGGTGTTGGGCTGCAAAGAGAAGGAGGCTTTTGCGGTTACCCGTTTAACCGTTGGAGTATCAAACGACCTCCAAATGACCCGAAACTTGACAGGCGGTCTACCGGTGCTATACCAAGGCCGCTTGACAAACCTCGGTCCATTCCGAGACCGTTAAACACCCGCACACGAAAAGAGGTAAAAGGGGGCGCCGGGAGACATAGGAGTGCCGGATTGCAAAACGGACAACGGGGAAAATGCTCGGATGCATGAGACGAACACGTATGCAAAAAGAAATGCACATGATGACATGATATAAAATGCAGATGTTGACATGGCAAAGTGCAACACGCAAGCAAATGACATGGCAACGATGGCGAATAACTGGAAGACACCTGGCGCATCGAATCCGGGGCGTTACAACACTCCTCCACTAACAAGAGATCTCGTCCCGAGATCTTAGGACCAAGACGGAAGGGAAAAAAGGAATAGGTGAAACAAGAACTCAAGAGAAGAAGCAAAGAATCGAGAGCACTCGAGAAGAAGAGAGGAACGACGAGAATGACGAGAATCGAAAGCTCACGGACTCAGAAAGACTATGAAGCCAATCGTTCTAACCGGAGTGGTTAGAATGAGAAAAGAAACGAATAGGACTGAAAGGATTTAGGCAGCACTCTGACTGAACATGGAATGAATAGAACATGAGCTTCACCCAAAGAGATGGCACTTGACGAGATGAACAATGCAATGCCTCCGGAAGAATTAAAAGAATGAAATGAAAAGAACTGATAAGAAAATGACAACTAGTGCCACGAATGACATAGAAAGCAACCTTAGAAGAAAAGATTGAATGGAATTGTTGAGAGAATTCAACAACGAAAAGAATAAGCTTGTCGTGGACTTATGGAAAACATCTCAAAATAATGAGGTGATCGCCGACCACAAGTGGAAAAGATTAAATAGCTGAGAATGACGAAAATGCAAAACTTCACTTCGGAAGAAAATGAAGAATTATTTGCTCTTCAAGACGCGAGAAGAAAAGATACTTGAGCTCCTCCAAAAGAACATAGATGAACTCTTGAAGAATGAATTAAATCATGAAGAACCACCGTGAAGAACTCCGATAACAAAAGGATGACGAGATAAAATGAAGGAAGAAAGAATAAGATGAGCCTGCGGTGAATTAGATGGAGGTTCCGACGAGATGGTCGAGGGAATTGAACTCCGGAAAAGAAAAAGATGAAAACACTTGGAAGTAGAATTTATTCCTCAAGAACAAACTCCGAAGAAAAAGATTATTCACTTGGATGAAATAAGAATAAGATTTATTGTATGCTTATCCTTCATCAAATTACATTGATGACCAACAATGGATTTCGCATCTTACTTATTCTTCTTGAAAAAAAAAGGATTAAGAAGGGATAGCACAAAACTTGAGGAAGTCTTCATGAACCACCGGTAGGATTTGAAAGAACGAATGGATTAAAATGATAAACAAAGAAAAGAATCTTGAACGAACCACCATAAGAAATGACAATGAACGAAGAAAAGAGAAAGAATCTCCGGGAAGAATTAGGAAAGCACAAAGATACTTGAGGGAATTTAGAGAAAAGAGATCGAAGAGATCGCGAACTGATTGAAGAATACTTGAACGAAGCACCGGAAGAATATTGAGACGAACGAAGGGGCACGGATATAGAATAATTAGAAAACGACTTTGAAAACTTGGAACGAAGAAATCTTCCGAAAAGATGGCCTCCGGATGATTGAGACGGAAAGCAACACCTGAAGTACTCCGGATGGATGAAAAGAATTGCACAACTGGAAACAACTAGATATGATAACATCGAGCTAGCACCGCGAATCTCCGGGAGAACGGACAAGATTTAAGAGAAAAAAATCTACGACGGTCTTCAAATGTTGAGAACGACGACGAGAACCACCATGCAGAATTGTTGAGACGCTCCGGGAGAACAAAAAGCGAAGAGGTTGAGGCAACAATGAAAAGATTTGAAATTGATCTTAGAAAAGGAATGTGACTGATGGAATCCATTATTACGTCACACTTGAAAAGAATTGAGAATAACTCCAGGGGAATTAGAAGAGTCAGGTAAGATCCTGGGAGAAGACCTGTGGGTTAGGGCCCACTAAAAGAAAACACCGTTGGAAAGGATTGTTGAAGAGGTAGATGATGCACCGGAATAACTGAAATATTTGAATGAGGTGACAACCTCGGATTAATTCAAACACAGACGAATCTCTCGAGATGTGTTGAACACTCTGGAAGGATAAATTGGCGAGAGGCGAACGAGTAGAGAAAACACTTGAGCCGAGGAAAAGAATATGATCAACACCGAAAAACATGAATTGAGTGCACCGAAAAAAGAAAGGGATGAAGAATGACGAACGAGACGAGAATTCACCGGTTAAAATAATTGAGGGAAGACTGAAGAGGCTCCACACGAATGAAATTGATGGTCGGAAGAAACTCGAACTCCGGGAATAATAGGGTGGGAGGGCGGGAAAACAAAGACAACTTGGAATGGGAATCGACGAGTAACTTGAAGAGAAAAGCACCGGTTGAAATCATTGAGGAGAGAGAGCAAAAACTTCACACGAGTAGGATGGATACTCGATTACGGACTCCGGTTCCGAGAAGAAGAAGGGAGGGCGGGTGGGAAAATAAGACAACTGAGGATTGAACTTGGCAAAGATGAAGATGGTCGAGTCGACTTGACGAGAAATGCACCGGGTCAAAAGAGCTGAGACCCAACGAACGAAAAACTAACCACGTGATCCTAAAGAAAAATTTGAACGGGGAGAGGAGTAATTCAAAACACCTACGTCAGGATTCCTTACCAGAGCGACGAAGGGGCAGAGGAGTAAAAAGAAATCCTACTCTCCGATATAACTAGACTCTGAAAACAGTTTTCTTCTAGACTCAACAACGGCCAAACTACACGATCAATCAAGGGGGCTTCTAGGGTGGGTCGAGGTTCTGATACCAACTTGTCACGCCCAATATGCGACCCTATCCAAAAGGAACTCGACGGTCCCACCAAGGATAGACCCGCATATTGAAACGCTTTTGCAAGGTGGATATCATTACATCAACATTACATAATAGATGGGGATACATACATAAGGCACAAATGCCACAAGAATACATCAACATCATATACAAGATCAACATCCGACTACGGATGAAACAAAAACAGAAACTCAAACAATATCCACCCTGCTAGCCCAGGCTGCCGACCTGGAACCTATCCCCTGATCGAAGAAGAAGCAGAAGAAGAACTCCAAACAAGCAAACATCGCTCTCACGTCATGATCATCGCAAACCTGTACCTGCAACTGTTGGTGTAGTAAACTGTGAGCCACGAGGACTCAGCAATCCCATTACCATGGGTATCAAGACTAGCAAAGCTTAATGGGAAAGAAGGGGTAAAGTGGTGAGGTTGCAGCAGCGGCTAAGCATATATGGTGGCTAACATACGCAAAAGAGAGCGAGAAGAGAAACAAAGGAACGGTCGTCAACTAGTAATGATCAAGAAGTGATCCTGAACTCCTACTTATGTCGACATAACCCGAAACCGTGTTATCCTCTCGATGAACCCGAAAAGAGACACTCACTTGTTACGCATACGGTTGGTGTATTTTAGAAGAGTTTGCTTCAAGTTTACTACAACCGGATATTAACAAATTCCCATCTGCCACATAACCGCTGGCACGGCTTTCGAAAGTTCAAACCCTGCAGGGTGTCCCAACTTAGCCCATGATAAGCTCTCGCGATCAACGAAGGATATTCCTTCTCCCGGAAGACCCGATCAGTCTCGGAATCCGGCTACAAGACATTTCGACAATAATAAAACAAGACCAGCAAAGCCGCCGGATGTGCCGACAAATCCTGATAGGAGCTGCACATATCTCGGTCTCGGGCACACCGGATGAGCAGACGTCGGGTTGGCATAGACCCCGATTGCCTGGGGCGCCGGACATCGCTCGGTTTGGGCCAGCACTTGGAGAAGCACTGGTCCGGGGGGGGGTAAAATAAAGATGACCCTTGAGAGCGCGACTCCCAAGGGAAAAAGGGCTAGGTGAGGCAAATGGTAAAACCAATGTTGGGCCTTGCTGGAGGAGTCTTATTCAAAGCGAACTGTCAAGGGGGTCCCATAAATCACCCGACCGCGTTAGGGACGCAAAATCCGGGAACTTAATACCGATATGACGGAAACTAGGGCGGCAAGAGTGGAACAAAACACCAGGCATAAGGCCGAGCCTTCCACCCTTTACCAAGTATATAGATGCATTAATTAAATAAGATATATTGTGATATCCCAACAAGTAAACATGTTCCAACAAGGAACAACATCTCCATGTTCCAACAAGGAACAAACTTCATCTTCACCTGCAACTAACAACGCTATAAGAGGGGCTGAGCAAAGCGGTAACATAGCCAAACAACGGTTTGCATAGGAAGGGTGCAAAGGTTAGAGGTTCATGGCAATTTGGGAGGCTTGAGGAACAAGTGATAGGTAGCGCAGCATAGCGATAGAACGAAACAACTAGCATAGCAATGATAGTAGTGAGATCCAGGGTAGCGGTCATCTTGCCTGAAATCCCGCAAGGAAGAAGAACGAGTCCATGAAGAAGATGAAGCCATGAAGATGAACCAAGCGTAGACGCACGAATCCTCACGATCGCAACGAAACAGGAACTAACAAGAAGAAGCACACAACATAGGTAAACACACCACCCATGAAAAAGGCATGATGCACAAACAAGCATTATGCATGACAAGACTACATGAAGCTACTCATGGCAAGAGATGATGCAAATAAGAGCAACACATCAAAGCAAGTTTAAATGAGGCCGGAAACAACACATAACAATTCCGGTAAGTCCTCATATGCAAATTTCGAAATTGGTCCAGATCTGAATAACTTTATGTTCAAGTTGTTAAACAGCAAGTTAAGATGCACCATGATGATATACACGAAATTCTAGTCAAGTTACATATAAAGTTCATTAGATTGAGACTCGGCCTAGAAGATATGAGCAAAACAAGATAACCATGGCATTGATGAAAATGCATACAAACATCAAGCAAACACCTCAAAACATGGATGCAACATGATAATATGAAGCTACATGCAAAATTAAGCAAGTTTAATATAGAGCACACTCAAAAGGACAGCGGATCAACACATACACACAATACAAGTTATAGCAACAATCTGTCCAAGACAGCAAGTAGGCATATTGCAAGCATCAAAACAACATGCTACAGAATCTCAACGTAATAACAAAAGGCATGGGCATGATGTACAGGTAAAGCATGACAAAACATGAGCACTGAGCTATCTCCAGAAATCACTAGAACATGCTCAAAAACACATGGCAAGATTGCAAATAATAACAGTTTCACAGACTTAGCAGAATTCACAGGACATGGCAGAAATAACATCAGGTTAACATGTTTAGAGCTATCAAACAACATGCTACAGGAACTTATCATGGCAAACAAAGGCATGGCATGAATCTACTAGTTGCATAGAACAAAAGTCCTTTAGTGACCATAAGCCAAAAGGGATCAGAAAATACAATTGCAAGCATGTGAACATAGTAAAAACATAAACAGATTCAGACTTGGTGCAAAACTGGAGCATGGCATAAACAGATAACAAGTAGGCATGTTAACGAGCTCGATGCACTCACTACGAGGCATTGCATGACAAACTAAGCATACACCCAGCAACTAGACATGGCATAGAAGCTAGACATGGCAAGAACAACAACATAGCATGCTTGGATCAACTACAACAACCTTGGAAAAATTGAATAACATGTAAACAAACTGCCAGGAAACATTTTATAGCAAAAGTAGAGCTCGATTGACTCAAGATATGGCACTCCATAATTGCAAACAAGGGCATGGGTGGCTAGAGAATAACCATATGTTCAAAAAATCCTTACTGAAGTATCTCAAAATAAGCATGGATCTCTCGGTAGCATCAAGTTAACATGGCATAAAAATATCAGCATGAGCAGGCTGAAATCAGCAACATCATGAAGCCTAGTTTGCATGCTTGTGCTAGTCACCACAGAGATCACAAAAATACATGGCATACACCCCTGTAAACATGGCATGGCATATTACAAAACACATGTAGGACTCAAGTTCATAGGATGCACACATCAATCATGGCAAAAATGACAAAAGTGCATGTTTTGATAAGAATCTGAAACTAACATCACATAGCCCTCTTCTAACAGCATTTCAGGCATCAAGATGAGCTCAAATGTAAATGATGCAATGAGATGAAATTATGTACTCGCCGAGGCGAACAATTTGACATATTACACGCACGAAACGGTGCCACGGATGCAGAGATACGATGCGATGAACATGGCATGATGATGTAAATATTTCGGGGACTTAGCAGATTTAGCACCTCGGGGAAAAAGTCAACGCGGAGTGGATCGGGTCCGGCGAGGTGGATCCGAGTGCGGGTGAGGTCCGGCGAGGTTGGAGGAGGAGCTCCGGCGAGGGCGGGGTGGCCGACGCCGGGAAGGCGGGAGGCGGCGGGATCCATGGCCGGAGGGCTCCGCCGGATCCGGGCAGTGCTGCGTCGGCGCGGCCTGGGCGCAGTTTAGCCGAGGCGAGGCCGGGCAGGCGGCGGCGGCGGCCACCACCGGCGGCGGCGAGGCGGCGGAGGCTCGGGCGGCCTGGCGGGAGGCGCTGTGGGGTCGGGGCGCGGACTTCGGGCCCGGCGTTGGCGGCGGCGCGATCGTGGGCTCCATGGGCAGCGGCGGCGCTTGGCGGCTGGGACACGTGGCGGCTCGGAGTGGGCGCGGCGGCGGCGCTGGGACGGGCGGACACGTCCGGGCGGCGGGTGGACGTGTCCGTCGACGGGAGGAGGAAGAAGCTAGGGTTAGGGGGGATTTTCATCCGCGAATTTGGACGGGGAGGGCATATTTATAGTTTCTGGGAGCTAGGAGAGTCCAAATGAGGAGCGGTTTTCGCCCACACGATCGTGATCGAATGACCGAGAGCATGGAGGGGAGTTTGCTGGGTTTTGGGCCACTTTGGAAGGGGTGTTGGGCTGCAAAGAGAAGGAGGCTTTTGCGGTTACCCGTTTAACCGTTGGAGTATCAAACGACCTCCAAATGACCCGAAACTTGACAGGCGGTCTACCGGTGCTATACCAAGGCCGCTTGACAAACCTCGGTCCATTCCGAGACCGTTAAACACCCTTTACGAAAAAGAGGTAAAAGGGGCCGGAGACATAGGAGTGCGGATTGCAAAAGCGGACAACGGGAAAATGCTCGGATGCATGAGACGAACACGTATGCAAAAAGAAATGCACATGATGACATGATATAAAATGCAGATGATGACATGGCAAAGTGCAACACGCAAGCAAATGACATGGCAACGACGGCGAATAACTGGAAGACACCTGGCGCATCGAATCTGGGGCGTTACAGTCATTCTCAAAATCATCCACAGGAATCAATATGGCTTTCTTAAAGGGAGGACCATCCAAGACTGTCTTGCATGGACCTTCGAATATATTCATCAGTGTCAGGCGTACACACGGCAGATTGTGCTGCTCAAACTTGATTTCGCCAAGGCCTTTGACACAATTGAGCATGCACCAATGTTGGAGATCATGCACACATGGGCTTCGATGACAAGTGGCTAGGCTGGATGAAAACTATTTTTGGCTCCGGTGTTTCTTCCATTCTCCTTAATGGAGTTCCTGGCAGAAAGTTTCAATGCAAATGTGGGGTGAGGCAAGGTGACCCCCTGTCACCACTGATTTTTGTCCTTGCTGCTGATCTACTGCAAGCTGATGTTAATGATGCTTTTGCTCAACGCCTGATTGACCTGCCAATCCCATGCAATCGCTGTGGTGATTATCCCATAGCACAATACGCGGATGACACTATCTTGGTGATGCCAGCATGCCCGGATCAAGCTGCCCGCATGAAGACCATTTTGGAACACTATGCTGCATCGGTGGGATTGAAAATCAACTTCGATAAATCTACGTTGATCCCCATCAACATTGATCAGCAATATGCGATGGAGTTGGCGCAGGTTTTTGGCTGTTCGGTTGGTTCTTTCCCGTTCACGTATCTTGGCCTTCCCATGGGCACGACCAGACCGACGCTGTTGGAGCTCATGCCTCTTGTGCATGGTGTGGAGAGGAAGATGTCCACTGCTTTGTCTCTGATGTCGGCCGGGGCCAAACTCACTTTGGTCAACTCGGCCGTGACGTCGATGCTAATCTATTCCATGTGCACGATTAAGCTGCACCCTAGAGTGATCGAGCACTTGGATAAACTGTGCAGGTACTGTCTTTGGGCTAAAAACTCTGAGGATGGAGTTAAGAATAATCCGTTGGCAGCCTGGGAGTTAGTTTGCAGACCAAAGGACAAAGGTGGCCTCGGGATCATTGACATCAAAACCCAAAATGTGGCCCTCCACTTGAAGCACCTCTTTAAATTCTACAACCACAATGATGTTCCCTGGGTGACCATGATTTGGGATGCTTACTACACAGACAAGATTCCGCACGCTATGGACCCGATTGGCTCCTTCTGGTGGCGTGATGTTCTGCATCTTAGTGACGTATTTCGTGGGATTAAAAATGTCACTTTGGGAGATGGATCCTCCTCTCTGTTCTGGAAAGACGCCTGGTTTGATGGTGATCGTCAGGCCCCCCTCATGGAGCTCTTTCCCAGGGCTTTCTCGTTCTGCTTAAACGAGGATGCATCCGTCGTCGAGGTTCTCACGTCCACAGATCCAAACATGCTCTTTCATCTGCCGCTGTCAGCTCAGGCTAGGGGGAAGTTAGAGAGATCCAACGTGGATCGATGCATGTACTCCTGGAGAGAGATTGCAAGGACACCTGGGAGTGCACTCCCGGTGGAGCCTATTCCTCTAAGAAGTTTTATGACCACTGCTTCAGGGAGATTGTTGCTGACGAAGCCTTTGGCTGGCTCTGGAAAGCCAAAAGTCCAATCAAATTCAAAATGTTCGGGTGGTAGCTGTTGGTTGATCGCTTAAACACAAGAAACATGTTGAGACGTAGGCATTACATCGTTGCTGGCAACAACTATACCTGCATGATATGTCAGAACCCCCCCCCCCCCAGAGGAAACGTTGAACACCTTTTCTTTGCCTGCCCATTTAGCCAGCGTTGCTGGGCTAAGGTTGGCATGCTTTGGCCGACACTGGGGGAACAGGGTCTCTTTGATTCACGGGGGCAAAAATAGCTGGCGTCAGCCCTTCTTTATGGACATCTTCCTGATGGCAGCGTGGAGTTTGTGGAGAGAGAAATAATGTTTATTTCAGAGGGATCACGCACTCCTTTGACTCGTGGCTGAGTAGGTTCAAAAACCTTTTGAGTCTCCTGGTGCACAATTGTAGAGATGATCTCCACCCCTTCCTAGATACCTACTTACAAAGTTTGTAGCTCTTGCAACACTTGTTTGTGTTTTGTTCTTTGGAGATTGGCCGGGGGGCCACTAAAAACCCATCTATAACACTGATGTAACTGTTCTTGTGTGAGTAATACAAAAGTCAGTGGGAGCCTCTCCCACTGTCGTTAACTGTAAAAAAACGCCGCTCGCCAAATCAGTGGCGGCCGCCCCAGTGCTCAGAGCTCCCTGCAACGAAGCAGGGCAGCAGAGCATCGCCACCACCTTCATTGGAGGTCGCGTGACGACCAGGGATGTCCTCAGGTGGCGGCAGGGAGGGAGTTAGAGGAGGGATCGGTGGCTTGGGTGGCTAGGGTTCCGTTGCCCTTTAGTCGCCCTCTCGGGGTGATACAGGAGCCACGAGGGTGGGCATAGGTTTCTTTCCACGTAGATTCCTTCAATGCCACACTTCCTAATTATACTCTGCTATCGCATTTTCTTGGGCGATCCACTCGTTCAATCCCAGTAACGGCAATACGGTTCATTGTACTTCCTATGTCACACATAATAATTATACTCTAGTTGCCTATTTGTCGGGGGTTGGGTGCGACATATGCCAAAGGATGGCTTATCATGGTGGGAGCGAGTAGAACGTCGCCGGTGCCCGAAAGCGGGATGAGGCATAGACACGAATGTCGGCGTACTTTCCCCAAGTTCGGGGCTCTCCTAGGAGATAACAACCCTAGTCCTGCTCTGCGGGGTCTCCGCATGATCACTAAGGCACTAGTGAGTACAATGGTGCTCCTCGAGCTGTATGCTAGAGGTAGGAGGAAGTAAGGCTAGCTCTCCCCTCTCTCTATGTATGAGTCTAATTCTAACAGGTTGGGAACCCTTTGCATGGGTGCCATGGGGGGTTTATATAGGTCTACCCCCTAGGGGTACAATGGTAATCTGGTCGGGTGTAGGACCCGGCTGTCAGTGTCTCTGGTCGCCGGCTGCTGGGGCCCGCCGCCTTGTGGGCCCCGCCGACTGGTCTGGTACGGAGCCGACAGGCCGCCTCCGCCGCTTGCGCGTATGGTCGGTGGCTGATTACTGTAGCTGCAATGCTAATGACGCATGCTTGGTCGGGGAGGGGCGTGGCTACAGTCCCGCCGTCTGGTGGGAGATCACTGTAGCCACACCGTGTCTCGTCTGGTTAATGGTGCACGGACCTCGAGGGAGGAGCAGGCCGCCTGCTAGAGGCCGGCTCCCCTTGGGCCCGACTGGTCAGGCTATGCCGCCTTCCGGTCTCTCGCTGCCTGGTAGGGCCCGCCGCCTGCAGGCCATACCGACAGGCCGTCATGGGAACAGGGCTCTGCCTGACAAGGGTGACGCCAAGGGTGGAGTGGCAATAATGTCGCGTCGTGCGGAGATCTCCGCCTGTACGGGGCACTGTGGCCATGCTTAGCCCTGGATATGGGGGTGATGGGCTACACTGTAGCCACATCATGTCTTGTCTTCTTAATGGGGGCGCAGACTCTGAGGGCGTCGTGGGCCGCCTGCTAGGAGTCGGCCCATCTTGGTGCCGTCTTCTAGTACTTGGCCGTCTTCTGGAAGCCGGCCACCAGAAGGAGGCGCTTCATTCTGGATGCTTGAGGGACGCAGCCAGCCCAAATGTCTTGAAATGCTCAGGGACTCGGGTTAGGCTACCCGCGGCCCATTACTCCAACAGTAGTCCCCGAAGCTGGTGAGGCGTCGCGGTTGATAAGTCGAGATGCCTCAGCAGTTTCCTTCTCCATGTGTTCTTGCTAAATGCTTGGTCCGCCTCCTGGCGTACCGGCTGCCAGGAGTCGGCCATGGCTAGGCGGGCTCGTCTAATAATTTGGAAAGGTCAAGGCGGGAACCAGGTGGCGTGCATACTAAGCCTCTAGGCCCGCCGCCCGCTGCAAGTACGCCATGCGGCGTCAGCCGGCCGGGCCAGCCTGCCAGCCCACGCGCATGATGGGACGCGATAGCAGGCTAGGCCCGCCACTACCGGGCCTCGGCGTGCAAGCGGATCCGCTACGGCCGAGGCAAACGGTTGCGATTCCGGGGGAGTTACTGCGCAGTAACTTGCGAAATAAACGCGGGGTCATGGGCGCAGTCAATCCCACGATCACACGCCCCGCCCCCTCGGCTTCATAGCCCGAGGGCTATAAGTAGGGGGAGGAGGGGGAGCGGTGGAGCACGCGCGCCCTCCTCTCCCTTCGCCATTTTCATCTTCTTCCTCCCTTGCCGCCGCCGCACCTCTCCGCGCTCCGCCGAGGCACCGCCGCAGCTCGCCGTCATCAGGCTCCTTCGCCCCAAGCTTCTCGCTCGATCCCGCTTGGATTTCATGGCGCGCGAGAAGGGAGGGGACTGGGATGGCTCGGTGGTGATCGACGACCACCTCACCTTCCTCCGGGCCACACGTCGATTGCCCGGCGCAGGCTTCATCAAGGTGCGCGTGCCGCCGGAGAAGGAAATCTCACCGGCGCCGCAAGGAGGCGAGCGGGTCATCTTCTGCTCGCACTTCCTCCGCGGCTTCGGCCTGCCGGCGAGCGGATTCTTCCACTCCTTCATGGAGTTCTACCATCTTCAGCCGCATCACTTGATGCCCAACACCGTGATGCTATTGTCCGCCTTCGTCACGGCGTGCGAGGGCTACCTCGGCATCCTCCCCACCATCGAGTTGTGGGGAGCCTTCTTCTACACCAAACTGGGCACCTCCGCTAAGGAGAAGGCGGCCTAGTGTGGTGCCTTCGTCGCGGTGCGTCGGCCGTCGGTGAAGAACGCCTTCCCCGCCATCAAGCTGTCACAGTCGGTGAAACTGTGGCAAAAATCATATTTCTATGTGGAGAACGTCGACCCGGCAATCGACTTCATCAACTTGCCGCCCTACGAAGCCGGCCCTCCGGCTGAGCCTCGGGCCAACTGGGGCTACAAGCCGAAGCCCATATCGGCCGACGCCACCGCCGCCATCAACCGGCTCCGGGTGCTGACGGAGGCGGAGGGCCTCAAGGCATCTGACCTACTGGTCGCCTTTGTCAAGTGTCGGGTTCTCCTGCTCCAAGGCCGGCCTCATCTGATCTGTCGGATGAGCGGGCACCGCGACCCGAGCCGGATGTGCACGAGGGACATGCCATCTGCCAAGGTGGCCCGGATGGTGAACGAGATCTCCGACCTCAAGCTGTCGGAGGGGTCTTGGCGGTTCGACAAGCGGCCATACTCCCGCGACAACCCGCCGCCTGTTGTAAGTTCTTCAACTCTTTCTACTTAGTACTTGTCTTGGTTCTGACCAGTCGACCTTTTGGACACAGATCTACATGTCTCCGGCGACGGCCGCCATTGTGGGGCCGGGTAGAAACTACCAGCCGGACCGGTTGGTGAGCGACACGGACGACCCCGACTTGGGGGCGGCCGCCCTGGAGGACGACGCTATAGGCGGCGGTGATGGAGCAGGCGGCTCCGAAGAAGGAGGCGGCATCGAGACTTGGCCCGACGATGACGATGAGGAAGACGAGCTGCACCCTGCGCGAGGAGCCGGCAAGGCGTACGTGGGCCCCTTCGCCGAGCCGACCGCTCGAGGCGGCACGCGTAAGTGTAAACAGGGCATCGCCTTGTTTGACAGCGCGCCGAAGAAGGCAAAGAACCCTACCGCTGCGACCAGGCGGAAGGAGGCCGCCGCGAAGGTGATAACCCACAAGTATAGGGGATCGCAAAAGTTTTCGAGGGTAGAGTATTCAACCCAAATTTATTGATTCGACACAAGGGGAGCCAAAGAATATTCTCAAGCATTAGCAGTTGAGTTTTCAATTCAACCACACCTGGATAACTTAGTATCTGCTGCAAAGTATTTAGTAGCAAAGTAATATGGAAGTAACGGTAACAGTAGCAAAAGTAATATTTTTGGGTTTTGTAGTGATTGTAACAGTAGCAACGGAAAAGTAAATAAGCGAAGAACAATATGTGAAAGGCTCGTAGGCATTGGATCGGCGATGGAGAATTATGCCGGATGCGGTTCATCATGTAACAATCATAACATAGGGTGACACAGAACTAGCTAGCTCCAATTCATCAATGTAATGTAGGCATGTATTCCGAATATAGTCATACATGCTTACGAAAAAGAACTTGCATGACATCTTTTGTCCTACCCTCCCGTGGCAGCGGGGTCCCAATGGAAACTAAGGGATATTAAGGCCTCCTTTTAATAAAGTATCGGACCAAAGCATTAACACATAGTGAATGCATGAACTCCTCAAACTATGGTCATCACCGGGAGTGGTCCCGATTATTGTCACTTCGGGGTTGCCGGACCATAACACATAGTAGGTGACTATAGACTTGCAAGATAGGATCAATACCTCACATATATTCATGAAAAAATAAAAGGTTCAGATCTGAAATCATGGCACTCAGGCCCTAGTGACAAGCATTAAGCATAGCAAAGTCATAGCAACATCAATCTCGGATAGTGGATACTAGGGATCATACCCTAGCAAAACTAACTCGATTACATGATAAATCTCATCCAACCCATCACCGTCCAGCAAGCCTACGATGGAATTACTCACGCACGGCGGTGAGCATCATGAAATTGCTGATGGAGGATGGTTGATGATGATGATGGCGACAGATTCCCCTCTCCGGAGTCCCGAACGGACTCCAGATCAGCCCTCCCGAGAGGTTTTAGGGCTTGGCGGTGGCTCCGTATCGTAAAACGCGATGAATCCTTCCCACTGATTTTTTTCTCCCCGAACACGAATATATGGAGTTGGTGTTGAGGTCGGTGGAGCTCCAGGGGGGCCACGAGGCAGGGGGCGCGCCCCCCACCCTCGTGGACAGGTGGTGGGCCCCTGGCCTTGATTCTTTCGCCAATATTTTTAATATTTTCCAAAAATAAGTTCCGAGGAGTTTCAGGTCATTCCGAGAACTTTTGTTTCTGCACATAAATAACACCATGGAAAGTCTGCTGAAAACAGCGTCAGTCCGGGTTAGTTCCATTCAAATCATGCAAGTTAGAGTCCAAAGCAAGGGCAAAAGTGTTTGGAAAAGTAGATACGACGGAGACATATCAACTCCCCCAAGCTTAAACCTTTGCTTGTCCTCAAGCAATTCAGTTGATAAACTGAAAATGATAAAGAAAAACTTGTACAAACTCTATTTGCTCTTGTTGTTGTAAATATGTAAAGCCAGCATTCAAGTTTTCAGCAAAGATTATGACTAACCATATTCACAATAACACTTAGGTCTCATGTTTACTCATGTCAATGGCATAATCAACTAGCGAGCAATAATAATAAAATCTTGGATGACAACACTTTCTCAAAACAATCATAATATGATATAACAGGATGGTATCTCGCTAGCCCTTTCTGAGACCGCAAAACATAAATGCAGAGCACCTTTAAAGATCTAGGACTGACTAAACATTGTAATTCATGGTAAAAGAGATCCAGTCATAGTCATACCCAATGTAAATTAATAGTAATGGATGCAAATGACGGCAGTGCTCTCCAGCTTGTGCTTTTTAATAAGAGGGTGATGACTCAACATAAAAGTAAATAGTTAGGCCCTTCGCAGAGGGAAGCAGGGATTTGTAGAGGTGCCAGAGCTCAATTTTAAAGCAGAGATAAATAATATTTTGAGCGGCATGCTTTCATTGTCAACATAACAACCAAGAGATGGCGATATCTTCCATGCTACACACATTATAGGTGGTTCCCAAATAGAATGGTAAAGTTTATACTCCCCATCCACCATTAGCATCAATCCATGGCTTGATCGAAACAACGAGTGCCTCCAACTAACAACAGTCCCAGGGGGAGTTTTGTTTGCAATTATTTTGATCTGATTGGCATAAAGCATGGGACTGGGCATCCCGGTGACCAGCCATTTTCTCTTGAGTGAGGAGCAGAGTCCACTCCTCTTGAGAATAACCCGCCTAGCATGAAAGATACAGACAGCCCTAGTTGATACATGAGCTATTCGAGCATACAAAACAGAATTTCATTTGAAGGTTTAGAGTTTGGCACATAAAAATTTACTTGGAACGGCATGCAGATACCACATATAGGAAGGTATAGTGGACTCATATGGCATAACTTTGGGGTTTAAGGGATTGGATGCATAAGCAGCATTCCTGCTTAGTACAAGTGAAGGCTAGAAAAAGACTTGGAAGCGACCAACTAGAGAGTGACAACAGTCATGAATCATGCATTAAAATTAATAAACATTGAGTGCAAGCATGAGTAGGATATAATCCACCATGAACATAAATATCGTGAAGGCTATGTTGATTTTGTTTCAACTACATGTGTGAACATGTGCCAAGTCAAGTCACTTGAATCATTCAAAGGAGGATACAACCCCATCATACCACATCACAACCATCTTAATAGCATGTTGGCATGCAAGGTAAACCATTATAACTCATAGCTAATCAAGCATGGCATGAGCAACTATAATCTCTAATTGTCATTGCAAACATGTTTATTCATAATAGGCGGAATCAGGAATGATGAACTAATCATATATACAAAAACAAGAGAGGTCGAGTTCATACCAGCTTCTCCCATCTCAATCAGTCCATCATATATCGTCATAATTGCCTTTCACTTGCACGACCGAACGATGTGAATAATAATAATGCATGTGCATTGGACTAAGCTGGAATCTGCAAGCATTCAATAAACAGGAGAAGACAAGGCAATATGGGCTCTTGGTTAAATCAACAATAATGCATATAAGAGCCACTTCAACAATTTAATCATGATCTTCTCCTATCGACCCCCGAAGAAAAGAAAAGAAATAAAACTATTTACATGGTAAAGCTCCCAACAAGCAAAAGAAGAACAGGAAATCTTTTTGGGTTTTCTTTTAGTTATTACTACAGCAAGAAAAGTAAACTAACTAAAAGCTACAACTAATTTTTTTTCTTAAGGTTTACTAAACACACAAGAAGAAAGCGTAAAAATAAAATAAGCTAGCATGGATATTACAGTGAAAAAGTATGAGCACCGACATCTAGCAATGAGTGTGTGAACATGAATGTAATGTCGGTGACAAATACGTACTCCCCCAAGCTTAGGATTTTGGCCTAAGTTGATTTATTGCCACGGATGCCCTGGCGGATATCCAAAGTTGTAGTTGGGGTCGTACTAAGATGAAGAAGCCCCTGATTGCCACTGGTTGACAATCGTCTCCGGATCCCACTGGTAATTAGACTGTCGCGGAGGATCAAATTGTGGTTCCCGCTCTGGCTCTGTGGCTGGCGTAGGGTTTCGGTAGGTGTGAACGGCCACCAGCAGAACGAGATACTGGCCTGCAGATAAATCAAACAAGGAAGGAGCAGGCTAGGTAATAGTCTCAGGGTGATGTTTATCAAAGAACAATTTGTATTTAAGCACCCTTTCCCTGTTCTTAACAATAAAATCCTGCGCTACCATACTCTTATAATCTAAATAAACAGTGGGTAGCAATTTTTCTTCTTTTTCATAGTGCCTAATAGGTATGTTATAATATGCAGCAAGGCGTGAAGCATAGACACCTCCAAAGATGGGGCCTTTTGTACGGTTCAGACTTAACCGTTTGGGAATAATACCGCCCATACTAACAGAGTCATCGCGGAATAAACCATGGAACAAAATGATAATATCAGGAACACTAAGGTTTCACAGTTTCCATGACCAATTAAGCAACGACTAGCAAATATTGCAAAGTAGCGTAAAACAAGAAAATGTATGCTAGTGATTCTTGCATCGGAAACCTTCCTAGTTTCCCCTACAGTAATAGTGTCAATAAATCCGTCCACATCTTTACGATGTGGTTCCTCTAAGCTACCCTCGAAAGGTATTTTGCAAACCCTGCAAAATTCATCTAGTGACATCTTCTTAACCACATCGTATAAATGAAACTCTACTGAAGGAGGTGATTCCTTAGGATAATAGTAGAAGTTTTGCACAAAAGTATTGGTGAGTAAGAGATACTGTTTGCGTTGGTCATGGAGCAAGTCGGTGAGGCCTGCATTCTCAGCCAATTCATAAAAATCATCATAAATCCCGGCTGCTCTCAAGAAATCATCGGAAGGCATTCACACGGCCGAACCTCCGCGGTGCGAGGCAGATCATATTTGGGCCTCTCTGCTTCTTCACTTTGCTTTTCCTTCGAGCTTCGGCTCGATGAGCCCCTCAAAAATCTCTTCATTATTTTCTGAAAAATTCTAAAAATTTTAGTAACTTCAAATAAAAGTGAACCAAGCTCAATAAAATTGATAGGAACTACTCCTACAAGTGCCTAGAGCCTATATCATGCATTCGAACTACTTGGAACCATGTAAATTTGACATGCAAGCTCAAGAACATGGTCACCTAGGAAGCAAAAATTTGCAATGAATAAAGCACTAGAACAAAAACTAATTGGACCAATGGAGGAGTCACATACCAAGGAACAATCCCCCAAAGCAGTTTTGTGAGAGGTGCTTTGAGCAAGGAGATCGAAAATCGCAGCAAAATGAGCTAGAACTCGTGCTTGAGCTGGATGGTGATTTTTTTGGAGGAAGAAGAAGTGTGTGGTGGCTGGCATAAGTGGAGGGGGGCCACCGTGGGCCCATGAGGCAGGGGGCGCGCCCGGGGGGTGGGCGCGCCCTGGGCCCTCGTGGCCAGGTGCTTGCTCCCCCTGCTGTATTCTCAGTGCCAGATATTCTCAAATATTCCAGAAAAATCATATTAAATTGGCAGGGCATTTGGAGAACTTTTATTTTTGGGGTATTTTTATATTGCACAGATAATTCAGAAAACAGACAGAAAAATACTATTTTTACTTTATTTCAACTAAATATCAGAAAGTAGAGAGAGGGTACAGAAGGTTGTGCTTTCTAACTTCATCCATCTCATGCTCATCAAAAGGAATCCACTAACAAGGTTGATCAGGTCTTGTTAACAAACTCATTCCGACTAACATGGAACCGGAGAAATTTCGAATAACACTATGTTACCTCAGCGGGAATATGCACATCCCCAATAATAAGAATATCATATCTCTTTTTGACGGTAGGAAGAGGGAATTCAAAACCTCCAAAAATAATCGATGGAATTTTTCCAATAGAATTGATACTATGAACTTGAGGTTGTTTCCTCGGAAAGTGTACCGTATGCTCATTACCATTAACATGAAAAGTGGCATTGCCTTTGTTGCAATCAATAACAGCCCCTACAGTATTCAAAAAAGGTGTTCCAAGAATAATAGACATACTATCGTCCTCAGGAATATCAAGAATAAAAAAGTCCGTTAAAATAGTAACGTTTGCAACCACAACAGGTACATCCTCACAAATACCGACAGGTATAGCAGTTGATTTATCAGCCATTTGCAAAGATATTTCAGTAGGTGTCAACGTATTCAAATCAAGTCTACGATATAAAGAGAGAGGCATAACACTAACACCGGCTCCAAGATCACATAAAGCAGTTTTAACATAGTTTCTTTTAATGGAGCATGGTATAGTTGGTACTCCTGGATCTCCAAGTTTCTTTGGTATTCCACCCTTAAAAGTGTAATTAGCAAGCATGGTGGAAATTTCAGCTTCCGGTATCTTTCTTTTATTAGTAACAATTTCTCTCATGTACTTAGCATAAGGATTCATTTTGAGCATATCAGTTAATCGCATACGCAAAAAGATAGGTCTAATCATTTCAGCAAGGCGCTCAAAATCCTCATCATCATTTTTCTTGGATGGTTTGGGAGGAAAAGGCATGGGTTTCTGAACCCATGGTTCTCTTTCTTTACCGTGTTTCCTAGCAACAAAGTCTCTCTTATCATAACGTTGATTCTTTGATTGTGGGTTATCAAGATCAACAGCAGGTTCAATTTCTACATCATTATCATTGCTAGGTTGAGCATCAACATGAACATCATCATTAACATTATCACTAGGTTCATGTTCATTACTAGATTGTGTTTCAGCATCAGAAATAGAAATATCATTAGGATTCTCAGGTTGTTCAGCAATAGGTTCACTAGAAGCATGCAAAGTCCTATCATTTTTCTTTTTCTTCTTTCTATAAGGACTAGGTGCATCTAAACTATTTCTCTGAGAATCTTCCTCAATTCTCTTAGGATGGCCTTCAGGATACAAAGGTTCCTGAGTCATTTTACCAGTTCTAGTAGCCACTCTAACAACATAGTCATTATTCTTACTATTCAATTCATTGAGCAAATCATTCTGAGCCTTAAGTACTTGTTCTACTTGAGTGGTAACCATAGAAGCATGTTTACTAATGAGTTTAAGTTCACCTTTAACTCTAGACATATAATCACCCAAGTGTTCAAGCGTATCGGAATTGTATTTTAATTGTCTACCAATATAAGCATTGATGTTTTCTTGTTTAACAATAAAATTGTCAAACTCATCTAAGCATTGTCTAGCAGACTTATAACGAGGAATATCACCTTCATCAAATCTATAGAGAGAATTTACCTTTACTACCTGTGTCGGGTTATCAAGACCATGTGTTTCTTCAATGGGTGATGAATTAAGATCATATATTTCTTCAATAGGAGGTAAATTCTTAACATCTTCGGCTTTGATACCGTTTTCTTTCATAGATTTCTTTGCCTCTTGCATATCTTCAGGACAGAGAAATAGGACACCCCTCTTCTTCAGAGTTGGTTTAGGGATAGTCTCAGGAATTGGCTCAGGAAGTGTCCAATTATTTTCATTTGTCAACATATTATTCAATAGAATTTCAGCGTCATCCGGTGTTCTTTCCCTGAAAACAGAACCAACACAACTATACAGGTAATCTCTGGAAGCATCGGTTAGTCCATTATAAAAGTTATCAAGTATTTCATTTTTCTTAAGAGGATGATCAGGCAAAGCATTAAGTAATTGGAGAAGCCTCCCCCAAGCTTGTGGGAGATTCTCTTCTTCAATTTGCACAAAATTATATATATCCCTTAAAGCAGCTTGTTTCTTATGAGCGGGGAAATATTTAGCAGAGAAGTAATAAATCATATCCTGGGGACTACGCACACAACCAGGATCAAGAGAATTAAACCATATCTTAGCATCACCCTTTAATGAGAACGGAAATATTTGAAGGATGTAAAAGTAGCAAGTTCTCTCATCATTAGTGAACAGGGTGTCTATATCATTTAATTTAGTAAGATGTGCCAAACAATTTCAGATTCATAACCGTAAAAAGGATCAGATTCAACCAAGGTAATTATATCAGGATCAACTGAGAATTCATAATCCTTATCAGTAACAAAGATAGGTGAAGTAGCATAAGCAGGATCATATTCATTCTAGCACTCGGAGTTTTTTGTTTCAGCTTAGTTAATAATTTCTTAAGATCACTTCTATCATTGCAAGCAAGAAAGTCTATTTTAGTTTCTTCATCCATAACATAGCCCTCAGGCACAACAGGCAATTCTATTTATTGGGAGAGCCTTCATCATCACTATCATCAATATTATCAGTTTCAATAATTTCATTCTCTCTAGCCCTAGCAAGTTGTTCATCCAGAAATTCACCAAGTGGCACAGTAGTATCAAGCATAGAAGTGGTTTCATCATAAGTATCATGCATAGCAGAAGTGGCATCATCAATAACATGCGACATATCAGAATTAATAGCAGAAGCAGGTTTAGGTGTCGCAAGCTTACTCAAAACAGAAGATGAATCAAGTGTAGAGCTAGATGGCAGTTCCTTACCTCCCCTCGTAGTTGAGGGATAAAATTTTTTAATCGTCTTTCAAGTTCTTCATAGTGACCAGTCGATATAAATCCCAAGTGACTCAAAGAATAGAGCTATGCTCCCCGGCAACGGTGCCAGAAAATAGTCTTGATAACCCACAAGTATAGGGGATCGCAAAAGTTTTCGAGGGTAGAGTATTCAACCCAAATTTATTGATTCGACACAAGGGGAGCCAAAGAATATTCTCAAGTATTAGTAGTTGAGTTGTCAATTCAACCACACCTGGATAACTTAGTATCTGCAGCAAAGTATTTAGTAGCAAAGTAATATGGAAGTAACAGTAACAGTAGCAAAAGTAATATTTTTGGGTTTTGTAGTGATTGTAATAGTAGCAACGGAAAAGTAACTAAGCGAAGAACAATATGTGAAAAGCTCGTAGGCATTGGATCGGTGATGGAGAATTATGCCGGATGTGGTTCATCATGTAACAATCATAACATAGGGTGACATAGAACTAGCTCCAATTCATCAATGTAATGTAGGCATGTATTCCGAATATAGTCATACGTGCTTATGGAAAAGAACGTGCATGACATCTTTTGTCCTACCCTCCTGTGGCAGCGGGGTCCTAATGGAAACAAAGGGATATTAAGGCCTCCTTTTAATAGAGTACCGAACCAAAGCATTAACACATAGTGAATACATGAACTCCTCAAACTATGGTCATCACCAGGAGTGGTCCCGATTATTGTCACTTCGGGGTTGCCGGATCATAACACATAGTAGGTGACTATAGACTTGCAAGATAGGATCAAGAACTCACATATATTCATGAAAACATAATAGGTTCAGATCTGAAATCATGGCACTCGGGCCCTAGTGACTAGCATTAAGCATAGCAAAGTCATGGCAACATCAATCTCAGAACATAGTGGATACTAGGGATCAAAGCCTAACAAAACTAACTCGATTACATGATAAATCTCATCCAACCCATCACCGTCTAGCAAGCCTACGATGGAATTACTCACGCACTGCGGTGAGCATCATGAAATTGCTGATGGAGGATGGTTGATGATGACGATGGCGACGGATTCCCCTCTCCAGAGCCCCGAACGGACTCCAGATCAGCCCTCCCGAGAGGTTTTAGGGCTTGGCGGCGGCTCCGTATCGTAAAACGCGATGAATCCTTCTCTCTAATTTTTTCTCCCCGAACACGAATATATGGAGTTGGAGTTGAGGTCGGTGGAGCTCCAGGGGGGCCACGAGGCAGGGGGCGCGCCCAGGGGGCAGGTTCGCCTCCACCCTCGTGGACAGGTGGTGGGCCCCCTGGCCTTGATTCTTTCGCCAGTATTTTTAATATTTTCCAAAAATAAGTTCCGAGGAGTTTCAGGTCATTCCGAGAACTTTTGTTTCTGCACATAAATAACACCATGGAAAGTCTGCTGAAAACAACGTCAGTCCGGGTTAGTTCCATTCAAATCATCCAAGTTAGAGTCCAAAACAAGGGCAAAAGTGCTTGGAAAAGTAGATACGACAGAGACGTATCAGAAGGCGGCCAAGTTTCAGAAGCTCCCGAAGGCGCCTCCCATGGTGTCGGCGTACGTATCTTTTTCCTGTGCTTTTCCTTTCTTGTTGATTCTGTCTAAGCTTCCTTGCTTTATTTTCCTTGACTTAGGGCCCCGCTCTCTCTTGAGAAGTCGGCCGTCGCCTCCATTATTGGGTCGGCGGAGACCTCCACCACCACCCGGCGAATCGACCCTGCGGCCGACCTCCGGGAGGCGCAAGAACGAAACGCGCGTGAAGCGCGCGAGGAGCAGGAAGTCGCCCGCCTGGAGAAGGCGGAGGCCGCCGTGCTGAAGAAGCTGGCGGAGGCTGAGGCTGATGCCGCAGCGAAGAAGCGGCTTGAAGAAGCCGCGCACTGCCAGGAGCTGCTATTCGTCGTTCCCTTGAATTCTGCGCCGCCTCCACCAGAGTTCACGGCACTGACTGGGGGAGCCAGCGACGAGCACCCGATCATGGAGAGGGAAGGCGGCGATGTCATCATGCCGGACGCGGCCGTGCCCCCACCGCCGCCATCTAGAGTGGCGTGAGACAAGCAGTCGGCTGCCCCGCCGGCGCCACCAGCCGGAAACAAGGTGGTTACGGGCCCGGCTCCTGAGGCCCACACACCAACATGCCGTCGTCTCGTGAAGGCGACTTCAGCGGCACGACTGCTGGAAGCCGGCGCCGCGAGCTCATCAGTCCCAGATGCCGAAGCGACCAGCACCGCGCCCGCTGACTGGGTGCGGGGAGGCGGGACGGGAGCCTTAAACAAGGTGGTCCTGGACATCCAGGGCAAGCTCCGAGCTGAGGCCGACGCTCTCAAGCATTGCAACAAGGCGTTCTTGGATTCGCGAGCGGCCATTCGGGTGTATTTCTTACTTCTTCGTCTTTGATTCTTGTACTTCTCTGTGGGGCGCGCAAGCGCACCCACTGTGTGTAGCCCCCGAGTTTCGGGCCAGCTGCTGAGCAGGCGGCTTGGAACTTTAATTTGCAAGCTCCGGGTGCTAACTTCGTCTAATATCCTCGTTGTAGGATTATCATAACCTTCGCGCGGACACCTTCAACTCCAACGTCCGAGAGCTGGACCAGCGGACCGCCGACTTGTCAGAAAGCCGGAGTAAGTCTCCGTTTTCTTTCTCTGTGGGGGCGCGCTGGCGCACCCGCGGGCTGTAGTCCCCGAGATTCAGGCCGACTGCTGAGCAGTCGGGCCGGTTCTCTCCGGCAACTACATTTCTTCTTTAGTGATCGTTGATAACCTCTTTCTCTGCGGGGGCGCGACAGCGCACCCGCGGGCTGTAGTCCCCAAGATTCGGGCCGACTGCTGAGCAGTCGGGCCGGATCTCCCCGGGAACTACACTTCTTCCTTGTTGACCGTTGACATCTTTTTCTTCCTCTACTTTCGCAGAGGCCAACGCCGTCCTGCAGCAGCAGTTGGATGAAGCCAACACCGTGTTACGTGCCAAGGAGGCAGAGTGCAGCAAGCTAGCCCAGGAGCGTGACCGGCTGGCCACGCAACTGGTGGAGCAGGCGAAGCTTCTCCAGAAGGCCCAGAAGGAGGCGGAGGTGAAAGAGTCCAATCTCCTCGCCGAGTTCGAGACCGAGCGCTCCGCCTAGGCCGACAAGTAGGCGTTGCTGACTGCCGGCTTTAGTAGGATTGAAGATATGGTTGACGGTAAGCTTTCTTCTTTTTTCTTTCTTTCAGCTGCCGGCTTCTGATCGGGCCGGCTTCTAGCTTCTGACTTATGGCTTCTTTGCTTTCTGCCCGAGCAGACTTCTTCCCTGGCCACTCTGGCACCGTCAACCAGGCCATTGAGGCTGAAGAGCGGAGGGCGAAAGGTGCGCCGATCGCCGCCAACGCCCCCGGACCCTTAGTGAACAACTTCTCAGCATCCAGGCCCGCCTTCGGCCGGCTCATCGGGTGTTGCACCGTCTTCAGCGTGTCAGGGCCCAAGAGATCTCCGCCCTGTGGCCAGACATGCCGGCTCCGCGCACTCCCAGTCGGACTGCCAACTGGCTGGAGGTGGCGGCCGGCCGTCTGGAGGCTTGGAAGGGTTCCTCGGCCCGGCTGGAGCGTGCCGAGCCTTGGAGTTCGTCAAGGCGTGGTACCCTGGGCTAAATCTAGCCCAGTTGACCATGTTTCGGTAGGAGGCCCAAGAAGAGCTGGTGGCGGTGGAGGGTGACATTGTCAAATTGGCGGCGGCGATCACCGAGTATACCAACACCAGCATCTTCATCCCTGAGCTGGCAGAGAATGGTGTCGAGGCGCCACCGGAGTGGTTTGGGCTGAACACGGAGGACGACGAGGAATCGGCCGAGGTGATCGACTCTAGCGACGAGGGAGAAGGCGAGGAGGATGAGAAAGTGGAGAAGATGCGCCAGAGGTCAGAGCGGACGGCCAGCCTCAGCTTGACAACGCCTCGAACAATGAGTCGCGCTCGAGCGTGCCGACTGCTGCAAGAGGCGACCAAGCGGAGACTAACCAGCTGTCCACTCCACCAACCGGCACCACCGACTCTGCCACCCAGCCGGACCCCTCTACTGCTCCCTAGGCCGTCGACTTTTATTTTTCCTGCTTATCAGTCTCGACAACTTTGTTAAACTTGCACAATTCCACCCGCAGGGTGTATTTTCAAACTCTGTTGAATGCTGGCCAATGGGCCTTTTGACATGTAAATATTCTTCCGCACAATCTGTGCTTTCGCCGAGTTCCGACTTTCCTTGCTTTCTGCTCCTTGGCTTTTTTCCTTTGCCCTCTCTTAGCTGCCATCTTGCCAGCCAGACAGCCGATCTGCGGACTGTGGCAGGGTCAAGTACTTAGCTACTTTTGGCAGGGCAAGTACGGACTAGAGCGCTAGCAAGTTAAGTAGAAGCCGACTGGCCGGCAGCTGAGCAGCAGGTTGGCGAGGCAGGAAGCCGGCTTGAGCTATGTACATGCTTTGGGTCCTTAGCCATTTTTCATGTGGACATCCTTTCTCTGCCTTTGACTCCTACCCACCGGGCAGTCGCTCTGCGAGCTGCGGCTTATGGCAGGAGAAGGTTTAGGTGCCAACACACTACTTGTCCGACTGCTGGAAGCACCACATAGCACAAGGCGGCGAGCCCCCGGGCCGACTGGGCGAACCCGGTGCCAGGCGGAATAATGAAATAAGACATTCATAGGCATAATACTTATCATATAGATAAAAGAGGGTAGTCCCCGAGCTCTTCTCGGGGGACCCGGAGTCTTTGTACTTAATACAAAAGGTAGTGTGGTACATACTGCATCAACTGTAAAATCTTCGAAGGAGATTTGCATTCCATGGCCGCTCTGTCTCCTTGCGGGAGTCGTCTCTTTTGCGTGCTCTGGGCTTCTGAGCATCGAACAGGTAGTAGGAGTCATTGCCCAGAACTTTGCTGATGATGAAGGGCTCTTTCAAAGGTGCCGAGAGCTTGTGCTGGCCGGCTGTTTGCTGGATCACCCGGAGCACAAGGTCTCCCTCTTGGAAGGATCTTGGCTTGACCTTCCGGTTGTAGTATCGGCATAGACTCTGCTGGTAGATGGTGGACCGGCTGAGTGCCAACAGCCGGCCCTCTTCCAGCAGATCGACACCGTCTTCTCGTGCTACTTTTGCCTCCTCTTCGGTGTACATGGTGACTCGAGGGGAGTCAAATTCTATGTCCATCGGGATGACGGCTTCGGCACCGTAGATGAGGAAGAAAGGCGTGAAGCCGGTTGACTTGTTCGGAGTTGTGCGCGGGCTCCAAAGGACGGCCGGCAGCTCATCGAGCCAACAGCCGGCCGAACACTCTAGAGGCTCGACCAGTCAGGGCTTGATGCCGGACAAAATGAGGCCGTTTGCTCGCTCCACTTGGCCGTGTGACTGCGGATGGGCAACGGACGCTAAGTCCAGTCGGATGCCCTGCGTCACACAGAAACGGGCCAAGGCGCCTTTGGCAAAGTTTGTCCATTGTCGGTGATGATACTGTGAGGTATGCCATACCGAATGGTGATGTCTGCAATGAAAGTCACAGCAGTCGGACCGTTCAACTTCTTGATTGGCTTCGCTTCTATCCACTTGGTGAATTTGTCCACGGCGACAAGCAATGAGTCATGCCGCCGCATGCTGTCTTGAATGGTCCCACCATGTCCAGCCCCCAGACGGCAAAGGGCCAGGCAATGGGGATAGTCTTGAGTGCTGATGCTGGCAAATGTGGCTTGGAGCGGAACTTCTGGCACCCTTTACATTTCTCGACCAAGTCTTTGGCATCTTCTAGGGCAGTTGGCCAGAAAAAACCATGGCGGAAAGCTTTGGCAACAAGTGATCTTGAAGCCATGTGGTGACCACACTCGCCTTGGTGGATATCTTTGAGGATTTCTTGGCCTTTCTCCGGCTCCACGCAGCGCTGGTGCACACCAGTGACACTGCGCCTCACAAGCTCTCTGTTGACGATGGTGTATGCTGCCGCCTGAGGTTGCACATGTCGGGCCGAGATCTCATCAGTCGGCAGCTCTTTGTTCATTAGAAAGTTGAGGATGGGTTGCGCCCATGAAGGTGCTGCTATTTCTTCGACTGCCAAAACTGCAATTTGCACGAGGGCGGTTGGGCTGGGAGGCGGCCGGTTGGAGTTGGCTGCCGCTTGCTGAGTCGGTGAAGTCCCCGGGTCGACTGCCGCAGTCCCCGGGCCGGGTTCTGAAGTCCCTGGGCCGGGTGCGACTGCTGCAGTCCCCGAGCCGCCTGCCAAAGTCCCCGCGCTGGCTGCTGGGGTCCTCAAGTCGGATCCGACTGCTTCAGGAGGAGCCGGCACGAAGATGGAGTCTGATTCTGGCGACGGCTTGACAGACGGTTTGAGGAGGCACTGTAGGGCTACGCCGGCTGGTATTGCTTGCCGGGTGGAGCCGATCCGTGCCAAGGCATCTGCTTGCTCATTGTCATTTCTTGGTATATGGAGGAACTCGCACCCTTCAAAGTATCCACTGAGTTGCTGGACGAGGAAGCAGTAGCTTGCCATATTTGCATCCTTGGCGTCCCAGTCGCCTGACGACAGCTGGACCACCAAGTCGGAATCACCATAGCACAGGATCCGGCCAATGCCGAGTTCCTTGGCAAGCCGGAGCCCGTGTATGAGTGATTCGTATTCAGCTATGTTGTTGGAGGCGGCAAAGTGAATTTGCAGCACATATCTAAGCTTGTCGCCTTTGGGAGAGGTGAGGACGATGCCGGCTCCCAAACCGTGCGCATCTTGGAACCATCAAAGTGCTGTCGCCAATGGGTGGAGTCCGGCGCTGGCGGCAGATACTGGGTCTCGTCCCAGTCAACGAGGAAGTTGGCCAGCACTTGGGACTTGAGGGTGGTGCGAGGTTGATAGTAGATGGTGTAGCGGGCCAAATCTATGGCCCATTTGGCCACTCGGCCCGAAGCATCTCGGCTTCCAATGATCTCGGCAAGCGGAGCAGTGCAGACCATAGTGATTGGGTGCTCTTGAAAGTATGGTTTCAGCTTCTTGGCGGCAAAATGCAAGCCATAGCACATCTTCTGATAGTGGGGGTAGTTCTTCTTGGAGGTGGACAACACTTCACTCGGGTAATACACCGGCCTCTGGACTAGTAGTGCTTTTCCTTCTTCCTTGCGCTCCACAACCATGACTGTGCTGACCACCCGGCTGGTAGCGGCGATGTAGAGAAGCATGGGCGCCTTCGCAGTCGGAGCCGCCAGGACAGGAGGAGTGGTCAACGTCTTCTTGAGCTGGAGAAAAGCTTCGTCCACCTTATCATTCCACTCGAAAAAAAGTGGTCTTCTTCATGAGTTGGTGCAGGGGAAGAGCCTTCTCGCCTAGCCGACTGATGAAACTGCTGATGGATGCCAAGCAGCCGGTGAAATTTTGCACGTCCAATAGTCGGGTGGGCACCTCCATCCTCTCGATGGCCTTGATCTTCATAGGGTTGCACTCTATGCCGCGCTCTGGGACCAGGAAGCAAAGAAGCTGGCAGGCTGGTACTCCAAAAACGCATTTCTCCGGGTTGAGCTTGATTTGAAATCGGCGCAAGTTTTCAAAGGTTTCCTTAAGGTCTTCTAGAAGCATGCCGCGCTTCTCAGTCTTCACTACCACGTCGTCCACGTAGACATGGGCGTTTCTGCCGAGTTGCTTGAGGAGACACTTCTGCATGCAACGCTGAAACATGGCGCTGGCATTCCTCAAGCCGAACGTCATGATCAGGTAGTAGAAGGCTTCGAATGGTGTGATGAAGGCGGTCTTCAGCCTGTCGGCCGGGTTCAGCTTGATCTGATGATACCCTGAGTATGCATCCAGAAAACTCAACAGCTCGCATCCGGCTGTGGAGTCTATCACTTGGTCAATTGTTGGCAGGGCAAAGGGATCTTTGGGCAAGCTTTGTTGAGGCTGGTATAATCGATGCACATGCGCCACTGCTTATTCTTCTTCAGCACAAGGACTGGGTTGGCTAGCCATTCTGGGAACAACACTTCCATAATGAAGCCGGCTGCTAGAAGCCAGGCTATCTCCTCTCCAACGACTCTTCTCTTCTCTTCTGACAGGCGGCGCAAGGGCTGCCTGACTGGCTTGGCATTAGGTCGGACATGTAGCTTGTGCTCGGCGAAATCCGTCGGAACACTCGGCATGTCCTTGGGAGACCATGCAAAGATGTCCCGATTCTCATGGAGGAAATCGACGAGCTCACTTTCCTATTTACTGTCAAGGTTTGCTCCTATGACAGCGTGCCTCCCCGGCAACGGCGCCAGAAATCCTTCTTGCTACCTCTTGAGCACTGCGTTGGTTTTCTCTTGAAGAGGAAAGGGTGATGCAGCAAAGTAGCGTAAGTATTTCCCTTAGTTTTTGACAACCAAGGTATCAATCCAGTAGGAGGCTACGCGCAAGTCCCTCGTACCTACACAAAACAAATAAATCCTCGCAACCAACACGATAAGTGGTTGTTAATCCCTACACGGTCACTTACGAGAGTGAGATTTGATAGATATGATAGGATAATATTTTTGGTATTTTTATGATAAAGATGCAAAGTAAAATAAAAGCAAAGTAAAAAAAGCAAAGGAAATAACTAAGTATTGGAAGATTAATATGATGAAGATAGACCCGGGGGCCACAGGTTTCACTAGTGGCTTCTCTCAAAACATAAGTATTTTACGGTGGGTGAGCAATTCTTGTTGAGCAATTGATGAGAATTGAGCATAGTTATGAGAATATCTAGGTATGATCATGTATATGGGCATCACGTCCGAGACAAGTAGACCGACTCCTGCCTGCATGTACTACTATTACTCCACACATCGACCACTATCCAGCATGCATCTAGAGTATTAAGTTCATAAGAACAGAGTAACGCCTTAAGCAAGATGACATGATGTAGAGGGATAAATTCATGCAATATGATAAAAAGAACATCTTGTTATCCTCGATGGCAACAATACAATCGTGCCTTGCTGCCCCTCATCCTTTGGAAAAGGACACGCAAGATTGAACCCAAAGCTAAGCACTTCTCCCATTGCAAGAAAGATCAATCTAGTAGGCCAAACCAAACTGATAATTGAAGAGACTTGCAAAGATAACCAATCATACATAAAAGAATTCAGAGAAGATTCAAATATTGTTCATAGATAAACTTGATCATAAACCCACAATTCATCGATCTCAACAAACACACCGCAAAAGAAGATTACATCGAATAGATCTCCACGAGAGAGGGGGAGAACTTTGTATTGAGATCCAAAAAAAGAGAAGAAGCCATCTAGCTAATAACTATCGACCCGAAGGTCTAAGGTAAACTACTCACACTTCATCGGAGAGGCTATGGTGTTGATGTAGAAGCCCTCCGTGATTGATTAAGCCTTCCGTGAGCTCGAACAGGCCCCAAGATGGGATCTCGTGGGTACAGAAGGTTGCGGCGGTGGAATTAGGTTTTTGGCTCCGTATCTGATCGTTTGGGGGTACGTTGGTATATATAGGAGGAAGGAGTACGTCGGTGGAGCAACATGGGGCCCACGAGGGTGGAGGGCGCGCCCTAGGGGGTAGGCGCGCCCCCCTACCTCGTGGCTTCTCGAAGCTTCTTTGACTTAGGGTCCAAGTCTCCTGGATCATGTTCGTTCCAAAAATCACGTTCCCAAAGGTTTCATTCCATTTGGACTCTGTTTGATATTCCTTTTTTGTGAAACTCTAAAATAGGCAAAAAAACAGCAATTCTGGGCTGGGCCTCCGGTTAATAGGTTAGTCCCAAAAATAATATAAAAGTGAATAATAAAGCCCAGTAATGTCCAAAACAGAAGATAATATAGCATGGAGCAATCAAAAATTATAGATACGTTGGAGACGTATCATCGCCCTCGAACTTGTCCAGCTCGTCTGCTGCCGCCTGGGCAGCTCGTATATTCTCCGCATGCGTGGCGTAGATAGGGCGATCCGCCCCGAACATGCTGGCAATGGCCGCGCCGCACAGCTGGACCGTGCCGATGCGGCTAGGCCCACCAGGAGTCGGCGTGCCGCCAACGGCGCGGTCCATCTCGCGCTGGTAAGCCTCCGAAAGGCGTCTCATGCTGGCTAGCTTCTTGGCGCTCTCGACGAGCTGGACGCGGCGTGTTTCCAGCGTCTCGGCATCGGCGTCTTCTGGGATGGGCGCAGTCAGGTCTTGCAGCGCCGCCTCGAGCGGGTCTCGAGCACCTCCGCCAGCGTACTCGCCATGGCTAATGACAAGCACCTCCGTGACGGTGCTTCCGCCGCTGTCCGCGCGAGGGAGCGGCTCATCATAGACCCCCACGTTGGTGGGGAAGGCGTCGAGCGACGCCGTGGCGGAGTCGACAAGCATCGGATCAGTAGAACCAACCGACTCCAGGTCCACAACAGGCTCGCTGATGACGTGGATTTGGTCGAGGAGGTTGACGAGGCGGCTCTCGGGGTCATCTGTGCCCGCGTCAGATACGGGCTCGTCGGAGAGGCGAATCTCACCAACAAGATTGGCGAGGCAGCTCGCTGCGCAGTCGACCTCCGCGCCGTGCAGCGCTTCGGCGCAGACACCGTCTGGTGTGTCGGGCTGGCTGCGCTCACCAGGAAGGAACAGGGTTCCCGTCCAGAGCAGGTCTCCGGACGACGGTGCACCTCGCCCCATGGTGGGCGCCAAATGTCGGGGGTTGGGTGCGACATATGCCAAAGGATGGCTTATCATGGTGGGAGCGAGTAGAACGTCGCCGGTGCCCGGAAGCGGGATGAGGCGTGGACACGGACGCCTGCGTACTTTACCCAAGTTCGAGGCTCTCCTAGGACATAACACCCCTAGTCCTGCTCTGCGGGGTCTCCGCATGATCACTAAGGCACTAGTGAGTACAATGGTGCTCCTCGAGTTGTATGCTAGAGGTAGGAGGAAGCAAGGCTAGCTCTCCCCTCTCTCTATGTATGAGTCTAATTCTAAAAAGGTTGGGAACCCTTTGCATGGGTGCCCTGGGGGGTTTATATAGGCCTACCCCCCAGGGGTACAATGGTAATCTGGTCGGGTGTAGGACCCGGCTGTTAGTGTCTCTGGTCGCCGGCTTCTCCGCCGGCTGCTTGGGCCCGCCGCCTGGTGAGCCCCGCCGACTGGTCTGCTACGGAGCCGACAGGCCGCCTCCGTCGCTTGCGGGTCTGGTCGGCGGCTAATTACTGTAGCCGCAATGCTAATGACACATGCTTGGTCGGGGAGGGGCATGGCTACAGTTCCGCCGTCTGGTGGGAGATCACTGTGGCCACACCGTGTCTCGTCTGGTTAATGGCGCACAGACCTCGAGGGAGGAGCAGGCCGCCTGCTAGAGGCCAGCTCCCCTTGGGCCCGTCTAGTCAGGCTATGCCGCCTTCCGGGCTCTCGCTGCCTGGTAGGGCCAACCGCCTGCAGGCCATACCGACAGGCCGTCGTGGGAACAGGGCTCCGCCTGACAAGGGTGACGCCAAGGGTGGAGTGGCAACGGCGTCGCGCCGTGCGGAGATCTCCGCCTGTACGGGGCACTGTGTCCACGCCTAGCCCTGGATATGGAGGTGATGGACTACACTGTAGCCACATCTTATCTTGTCTTCTTAATGGGGGCGCAGACTCTAAGGGCGTCGTGGGCCGCCTGCTAGGAGCCGGCCTCTCTGGAGGCCGCCTTCTAGGAATCGACCCATCTTGGTGCCGTCTTCTGGTACTTGGCCGTCTTCTGGCAGCCGGCCGCTTGAGCCAGCCGGCCACCAGAAGGCCACGCTTCATTCTGGATGCTTGAGGGACGCAGCCGGTGTTGGGTAACGTAGTAATTTCAAAAAAATTCCTACGAACACGCAAGACCATGGTGATGGCATAGCAACGAGAGGGGAGAGTGTCCGTCCACGTACCCTCGTAGACCGAAAGCGGAAGCGTTATATCAACGCGGTTGATGTAGTCGTACGTCTTCACGATCCGACCGATCCAAGCACCGTTACTCCGGCACCTCCGAGTTCTTGGCACACGTTCAGCTCGATGACGATCCCCGGGCTCCGATCTAGCAAAGAGTCGGGGAGGAGTTCCGTCAGCACGACGGCGTGGTGGCGATCTTGATGTTCTACCGTCGCGGGCTTCGCCTAAGCACCGCTACAATATGACCGAGGTGGAATATGGTGGAGGGGGCACCGACACGGCTAAGGCGATCACGAAGATCAACTTATGTGTCCATGGGGTGCCCCTGCCCCGTATATAAAGGAGGGAGGGAGGAGGAGGCCGCCCTCTACTATGGCGCGCCATGGGGAGTCCTACTCCCACAGGAGTAGGATTCCCTTTCCTAGTCCAACTAGGAACCCTTCCATGTATTAGGAGTAGGAGAGAAGGAAGGGAAGGAAAAGGAGAAGGAAGGAAGGGGCGCCCCCCTAGTCCAATTCGGACTAGTCCAAGGGGGCGGCGGCCACCCTTTGGCCCTTTTTCTCCTTTCCCGTATGGCCCACTAAGGCCCAATACGAATTCCGTAACTCTCCGGTACTCGAAAAATACCGAATCACTCGGAACCTTTCCGAACTCGAATATAGTCGTCCAATATATCGATCTTTACGTCTCGACCATTTCGAGACTCCTCGTCATGTCCCCGATCTCATCCGGGACTCGAACTCCTTCGGTACATCAAAACTCATAAACTCATAATAAAACTGTCATCGAAACCTTAAGCGTGCGGACCCTACGGGTTCGAGAACTATGTAGACATGACCTAGAACTATTCTTGGTCAATAACCAATAGCGGAACCTGGATGCCCATATTGGCTCCTACATATTCTCTGAAGATCTTTATCGGTCAAACCGCATAACAACATACTTTGTTCTCTTTGTCATCGGTATGTTACTTGCCCGAGATTCGATCGTCGGTATCCAATACCTAGTTCAATCTCGTCACCGCAAGTCTCTTTACTCGTTCCGTAATACATCATCTCGCAACTAACTCATTAGTTGCAATGCTTGCAAGGCTTAAGTGATGTGCATTACCGAGAGGGCCAGAGATACCTCTCCGACATTGGAGTGACAAATCCTAATCTCAAATCGCCAACCCAACATCTGCCTTTGGAGACACCGAGTACTCCTTTATAATCACCCGATTACGTTGTGACGTTTGGTAGTACCAAAGTGATCCTCCGTAAGCGGAGTTGCATAATCTCATAGTCATAGGAACATGTATAAGTCATGAAGGAAGCAATAGCAACATACTAAGCGATCGTGTGCTAAGCTAACGGAACGGGTCATGTCAATCAGATCATTCAACTAATGATGTGACCTTGTTAATCAAATAACAACTCCTTGTTCATGGTTAGGAAACATAACCATCTTTGATTAACAAGCTAGTCAAGTAGAGGCATACTAGTGACATCTGTTTGTCTATATATTCACACATGTATTATGTTTCGGTTAATACAATTCTAGCATGAATAATAAACATTTATCATGATATAAGGAAATAAATAAGAACTTTATTATTGCCTCTAGGGCATATTTCCTTCAGTCTCCCACTTGCACTAGAGTCAATAATCTAGATCACATCACCATGTGATTAACATTGATAGTTCACATCATCATGTGATTAACACCCATAATTCACATCGCCATGTGACCAAGACCCAAAGGGTTTACTAGATTCAGTAATCTAGTTCACATCGCTATGTGATTAACACCCAAAGAGTACTAAGGTGTGATCATGTTTTGCTTTGTGAGAGAATCTTAGTCAGCGGGTCCGCCACATTCAGATCCGTATGTATTTTGTAAATCTCTATGTCAACAATGCTCGCTGCGGAGCTACTCTAGCTAATTGCTCCCACTATCAATATGTATCTAGATCGAGACTTAAAGTCATCCAGATCGGTATCAAAACTTGCATCGGCGTAACCCTTTACTTACCTAACCTTTTATCACTTCCATAATCGAGAAACATATCCTTATTCCATTAAGGATAATTTTGACCGCTGTCCGATGATCTATTCCTAGATCACTATTGTACTCCTTGCCAAACTCAGTGCAGGGTATACAATAGATCTGGTACACAGCATGGCATACTTTATAGAACCTATGGCCAAGGCATAGGGAATGACTTTCATTCTCTTTCTATCTTACGTCGTGGCGGGTTTTGAGTCTTACTCAATTTCACACCTTTGTAACACAGGCAAGAACTCTTTCTTTGACTGTTCCATTTTGAACTACTTCAAAATCTTGTCAAGGTATGTACTCATTGAAAAAACTTATCAAGCGTCTTGATCTATCTCTATAGATCTTAATGCTCAATATGTAAGCAGCTTCACCGAGGTCTTTCTTTGAAAAACTCCTTTGAAACACTCCTTTATGCTTTGCAGAATAATTCTACATTATTTCCGATCTACAATATGTCATTCACATATACTTATCAGAAATGTTGTAGTGCTCCCACTCACTTTCTTGTAAATACAGGCTTCACCGCAAGTCTGTATAAAACTATATGCTTTGATCACACTATCAAAGTGTTTATTCCAACTCGAGATGCTTGCACCAGTCCATAGATGGATCATTGGAGCTTGCACATTTTGTTAGCTCCTTTAGGATTGACAAAACCTTCTGGTTGCATCATATACAACTCTTCTTTAATAAATCCATTAAAGAATGTATTTTTGACATCCATTTGCCAGATTTCATAAAATGTGGCGATTGCTAACATGATTCGGACAGACATAAGCATCGCTACAGCTTGAGTAAATCTCATTGTAGTCAACACCTTGAACTTGTCGAAAACCTTTCTGCGACAAGTCGAGCTTTGTAGATAGTAATACTACTATCAGCATCTGTCTTCCTCTTGAAGATCCATTTATATAATATGGCTTGCCGATCATGGCAACTCCATCAAAGTCCACACTTTGTTCTCATATATGGATCCCATCTCAGATTTCATGGTCTCAAACCATTTCGCGGAATCTGGGCTCATCATCGCTTCCTCATAGTTCGTAGGTTCATCATGGTCTAGTAACATGACTTCTAGAATAGGATTACCGTACCACTCAGTGCGGATCTTACTCTGGAAGACCCACGAGGTTTGGTAACAACTTGATCTGAAGTTTCATGATCATCATCATTAACTTCCTCACTAATTGGTGTAGGAATCATGGAACTGATTCTGTGATGAACTACTTTCCAATAAGGGAGAAGGTACAATTACCTCATCAAGTTCTACTTTCCTCCCACTCACTTCTTTCGAGAGAAACTTCTTCTCTAGAAAGGATCCATCTTAGCAACAAATATCTTGCTTTCGGATCTGTGATAGAAGGTGTACCCAATAGTTACCTTTGGGTATTCTATGAAGAAGCATTTCTCGATTTGGGTTCGAGCTTATCGGTGAAAACTTTTTCACATAAGCATCACAACTCAAACTTTAAGAAACGACAGCTTAGGTTCTTCGCTAAACCATAGTTCGACGGTGTCATCTCAGCGGATTTAGATGGTGCCCTATTAAGCGTGAATGCAGCTGTCTCTAATGCATAACCCCAAAGCGATAGTGGTAAATCGGCAAGATACATCATAGATCGCACCATATCCAATAAAGTGTGGTTCTGACGTTCGGACACACCATTATCTTGTGGTGTTCGGTGGCGTGAGTAGTGAAACTATTTCACATTGTTTTAATGAAGGCCAAACTCGTAACTCAAATATTTTTCCTCTGCGATCATATCGTAGAAACTTTATTTTCTTGTTACGATGATTCTTCACTTCACTCTGAAATTCTTTGAACTTTTCAAATGTTTCAGACTTGTGTTTCATCAAGTAGATATACCCATATCTGCTCAAATCATCTTGTGAAGGTCAGCAAATAACGATACTTGCCACGAGCATCAACACTCATTGGATCGCATACATCGGTATGTATTATTTCCAATAAGTCAGTAGCTTGTTCCATTGTTCCGGAGAACGGAGTTTTAGTCATCTTGCCCAAAAGGCACGGTTCGCAAGCATCAAATGATTCATAATCAAGTGATTCCAAAATCCATCGACATGGAGTTTCTTCATGTGCTTTACACCAATATGACCTAAGCGGCGAGTGCCACAAATAAGTTGCACTATCATTATTTAACTTTGCATCTTTTGGTTTCAATATTATGAATATGTGTATCACTATGATCGAGATCCAATGAACCGTTTTCATTGGGTGTGTAATCATACAAGGTTTTATTCATGTAAACAGAACAACAATTTATTCTCTTACTTAAATGAATAACCGTATTGCAATAAACATGATCAAATCATATTTATGCTCAACACCAAATAACACTTATTTAGGTTCCACACTAATCCCGAAAGTATAGGGAGTGTGCGATGATGATCATATCAATCTTGGAACTACTTCCAACACTCATCGTCACTTCCCTTCAACTAGTCTCTGTTTATTCGCAACTCCTGTTTGAGTTACTACTCTTAGCAACCGAACCAGTATCAAATACCGAGGGTTGCTACGAACACTAGTAAAATACACATCAATAATTTGTATATTAAATATACCTTTGTTCACTTTGCCATCCTTCTTATCCGCCAAATACTTGGGGTAGTTCCGCTTCCAGTGACCAGTTCCATTGTAGCAAAAGCACTTAGTCTCAGGCTTAGATCCAGACTTGGGCTTCTTCACTCGAGCAGCAACTTGCTTGCCGTTCTTCTTGAAGTTCCCCTTCTTCCCTTTGCCCTTTTCCTTGAGACTAGTGGTCTTGTCAACCATCAACACTTGATGTTTTTCTTGATTTCTACCTTCGCCGATTTTAGCATCGCGAAGAGCTTGGGAATTGTTTTCGTCATCCCTTGCATATTATAGTTCATCACGAAGTTCTAGTAACTTTAGTGATGGTGACTAGAGAATTCTGTCAATCACTATCTTATCTGGAAGATTAACTCCCACTTGATTCAAGCGATTGAAGTACTCAGACAATCTGAGCACATGCTCACTAGTTGAGCGATTCTCCTCCATCTTTTAGCTATAGAACTTGTTGGAGACTTCATATCTCTCAACTCGGGTATTTGCTTGAAATATTAACTTCAACTCCTGGAACATCTCATATGGTCCATGACGTTCAAAACGTCTTTGAAGTCCCGATTCTAAGCCGTTAAGCATGGTGCACTTAAACTATCAAGTCGTCATCATATTGAGCTAGCCAAAGCGTTCATAACGCCTCAGATTCGCTCCTGCAATAGGTCTGTCACCTAGCGGTGCATCAAGGACATAATTCTTCTGCGCAGCAATGAGGATAAACCTCAGATCACGGATCCAATCCGCATCATTGCTACTAACATCTTTCAATACAATTTTCTCTAGGAACACATATGAAAACATAGGGAAGCAACAACGCGAGCTATTGATCTACAACATAATTTGCAAAATACTACCAGGACTAAGTTCATGATAAATTAAAGTTCAATTAATCATATTACTTAAGAACTCCCACTTAGACAGACATCTCTCTAGTCATCTAAGTGATCACGTGATCCAAATCAACTAAACCATAACCGATCATCACGTGAGATGGAGTAGTTTTCAATGGTGAACATCTTATGTTGATCATATCTACTATATGATTCACGCTCGACCTTTCGGTCTCCGTGTTCGAGGCCATATCTGCATATGCTAGGCTCGTCAAGTATAACCTGAGTATTCGCGTGTGCAAAACTGGCTTGCACCCGTTGTAGATGGACGAGAGCTTATCACACCCGATCATCACGTGGTGTCCGGGCACGACGAACTTTGGCAGCGGTGCATACTCAGGAGAACACTACTTGATAATTTTAGTGAGAGATCATCTTATAATGCTACCGTCAATCAAAGCAAGATAAGATGCATAAAGGATAAACATCACATGCAATCAATATAAGTGATATGATATGGCCATCATCATCTTGTGCTTGTGATCTCCATCTCCGAGGCACCGTCATGATCACCATCGTCACCGGCGCGACACCTTGATCTCCATCGTAGCATCGTTGTCGTCTCGCCAACTATTGCTTCTACGACTATTGCTACTGCTTAGTGATAAAGTAAAGCAATTACATGGCTTTTGCATTTCATACAATAAGCGACAACCATATGGCTCCTGCCGATTGCCGATAACTCGGTTACAAAACATGATCATCTCATACAATAAAATATAGCATCACGTCTTGACCATATCACATCACAACATGCCCTGCAAAAACAAGTTAGGCGTCCTCTACTTTGTTGTTGCAAGTTTTACGTGGCTGCTACGGGCTGAGCAAGAACCGTTCTTACCTCGCATCAAAACCACAGCGATAGTTTGTCAAGTTGGTGCTGTTTTAACCTTCGCAAGGACCGGGCGTAGCCACACAGTTCAACTAAAGTGAGAGAGCAGACACCGCCGGTCACCTTTAAGCAACTAGTGCTCGCAGCGGTGAAACCAGTCTCGCGTAAGCGTCTGGCGTAATGTCGGTCCGGGCCGCTTCATCTCACAATACCGCCGAACCAAAGTATGACATGCTGGTAAGCAGTATGACTTATATCGCCCACAACTCACTTGTGTTCTACTCGTGCATATGACATCAACGCATAAAACCAGGCTCGGATGCCTTTGTTGGGTAACGTAGTAATTTCAAAAATTTCCTACGAACACGCAAGACCATGGTGATGGCATAGCAACGAGAGGAGAGTGTCGTCCACGTACCCTCGTGAGACCGAAAGCGAGCGTTATATCAACGCGGTTGATGTAGTCGACGTCTTCACGATCCGACCGATCCAAGCACCGTTACTCCGGCACCTCCGAGTTCTTGGCACACGTTCAGCTCGATGGCGATCCCCGGCTCCGATCCAGCAAAGCGTCGGGGAGGAGTTCCGTCGACGACAGGCGTGGTGGCGATCTTGATGTTCTACCGTCGCGGGGCTTCGCCTAAGCACCGCTACAATATGACCGAGGTGGAATATGGTGGAGGGGCACCGCACACGGCTAAGGAGCGATCACGAAGATCAACTTATGTGTCCATGGGGTGCCCCTGCCCCGTATATAAAGGAGGGAGGGAGGAGGAGGCCGCCCTCTACTATGGGCGCCATGGGGAGTCCTACTCCCACGGAGTAGGATTCCCCTTCCTAGTCAACTAGGAACCCTTCCATGTATTAGGAGTAGGAGAGAAGGAAGGGAAGGAAAAGGAGAAGGAAGGAAGGCGCCCCCTCCCTAGTCAATTCGGACTAGTCCAAGGGAGGCGGCGGCCACCCTTTTGGCCCTTTTCTCCTTTCCCGTATGGCCCATTAAGGCCTAATACGAATTCCGTAACTCTCGGTACTCGAAAAATACCGAATCACTCGGAACCTTTCCGAACTCGAATATAGTCGTCCAATATATCGATCTTTACGTCTCGACCATTTCGAGACTCCTCGTCATGTTCCCGATCTCATCCGGGACTCGAACTCCTTGGTACATCAAAACTCATAAACTCATAATAAAACTGTCATCGAAACCTTAGCGTGCGGACCCTACGGGTTCGAGAACTATGTAGACATGACCTAGAACTATTCTTGGTCAATAACCAATAGCGGAACCTGGATGCCCATATTGGCTCCTACATATTCTCTGAAGATCTTTATCGGTCAAACCGCATAACAACATACTTTGTTCTCTTTGTCATCGGTATGTTACTTGCCGAGATTCGATCGTCGGTATCAATACCTAGTTCAATCTCGTCACCGGCAAGTCTCTTTACTCGTTCCGTAATACATCATCTCGCAACTAACTCATTAGTTGCAATGCTTGCAAGGCTTAAGTGATGTGCATTACCGAGAGGGCCCAGAGATACCTCTCCGACATTCGGAGTGACAAATCCTAATCTCGAAATCGCCAACCCAACATCTGCCTTTGGAGACACCTGTAGTACTCCTTTATAATCACCCGATTACGTTGTGACGTTTGGTAGTACCAAAGTGATCCTCCGTGGCAGGAGTTGCATAATCTCATAGTCATAGGAACATGTATAAGTCATGAAGGAAGCAATAGCAACATACTAAACGATCGTGTGCTAAGCTAACGGAACGGGTCATGTCAATCAGATCATTCAACTAATGATGTGACCTTGTTAATCAAATAACAACTCCTTGTTCATGGTTAGGAAACATAACCATCTTTGATTAACAAGCTAGTCAAGTAGAGGCATACTAGTGACATACTGTTTGTCTATATATTCACACATGTATTATGTTTCCGGTTAATACAATTCTAGCATGAATAATAAACATTTATCATGATATAAGGAAATAAATAATAACTTTATTATTGCCTCTAGGGCATATTTCCTTCAGCCGGCCCAAATGTCTTGAAATGCTCAGGGACTTAGGTTAGGCTACCCGTGGCCCATTACTCCGACACTATTCTCGCTCAGTCTGCTAGTGACATCATTTGTATGAACCAGCTTTCGTTATTCATCATGGACATTCAATCTACATTTAAACCAGTGACGCCATCGAATCAAACAGAGTTTCCTTTAATGTCACACTTTCGAATTATACTCTTTTGTCACGTTTTGCCGGGCAAGCCACTCGTGGAATCCTAGTCACGGCAATATGGTTCGTTGTACTTCCTAACATCATGCGCAATAATTATACTCTAGCTGCATTTTTTCGCCCAATCCTCAACAGAAAATGCTTGTCCAAACCAGCTTCCATTATTCATCGTGTGCATTCAAGCTACATTTAAACCAGTGACGCCATCAAATCAAACAGAGTTTCCTATATAACGCCACACTTCATAAGTATACCCCTTTGTCGCGTTTCACCGACGAATCCACTCGTGCAACCTTAGTAATGACGACAATACCGTTCATTTTACTCCCTAATGTCACGTGCAATAATTGTACTGTATAGTTGTGTTTTGCCGCCCAATCCGCGACCGAAAGTGCTTGTACCAACCAGCTTTTGGTATTCATCATGGGCATTGAAGCTACATTTAAACCAATGACGCCATCAAATCAAACAGAGTTTCCTATAACGCTACACTTCCTAAGTATACCCTTTTGTCGCATTTCACCGGCGAATCCACTCCTGCAACCTTAGTAACGACGACAATACCATTCGTTTTACTCCCTAATGTCACGTGCAATAATTGTACTGTATAGTTGTGTTTTTTCGCCCAATCCGCGACCGAAAGTGCTTGTACCAACCAGCTTTTGGTATTCATCATGGGCATTCAAGCTACATTTAAACCAATGACGCCATCAAACCAAATAGAGTTTCCTATAACGCCACACTTCCTAAGTATACCCTTTTGTCGCATTTCACCGGCGAATCCACTCCTGCAACCTTAGTAATGACGACAATACCGTTCGTTTTACTCCCTAATGTCACGTGCAATAATTGTACTGTATAGTTGTGTTTTACCGCGCAATCCGCGACCGAAAGTGCTTGTACCGACCAGCTTTTGGTATTCATCATGGGAATTCAAGCTACATTTAAACCAATGATGCCATCAAATCAAACAGAGTTTCCTATAACGCCACACTTCCTAAGTATACCCTTTTGTCGCGTTTCACCGACGAATCCACTCCTGCAACCTTAGTAATGACGACAATACCGTTCGTTTTACTCCCTAATATCACGTGCAATAATTGTACTATATAGTTGTGTTTTGCCGCCCAATCCGTGACCGAAAGCGCTTGTACCAACCAACTTTTGGTATTCATCATGGGTATTCAAGCTACATTTAAACCAATGACGCCATCAAATCAAACAGAGTTTCCTATGACATCACACTTCCTAAGTATACCCTTTTGTCGCATTTCACCGACGAATCCACTCGTGCAACCTTAGTAATGACGACAATATCGTTCGTTGTTATTCCCTAACGTCACGTGCAATAACTATAATATATATTTGTGTTTTGCCGCCCAATCCGTGACCAAAAGCGCTTGTACCAACCGGCTTTTGGTATTCATCATGGGCGTTCAAGCTACATTTAAACCAATGACGCCATCAAATCAAACAGAATTTTCTATAACGCCACACTTCCTAGTATACCCTTTTGTCGCGTTTCACCGTCGAATCCACTCTTGCAACCTTAGTAATGACGACAATACCATTCGTTGTACTCCCTAATGTCAAGTGCAATAATTATACTGTATAGTTGTGTTTTGCTGCCCAATCCGCGCCAAAAACGCTTGTACCAACCGGCTTTTGGTATCCATCATGGGTGTTCAAGCTACATTTAAACCAGTGACGCCATCAAATCAAACAGAATTTTCTATAACGCCACACTTCCTAGTATACCCTTTTGTCGCGTTTCGCCGTCGAATCCACTCTTGCTACCTTAGTAATAACGACAATACCGTTCGTTGTACTCCCTAATGTCACGTGCATTGTGATTTGCCGCCCAATCCGCGACCAAAAGCGCTTGTACCAACCATCTTTTGGTATTCATCATGGGCGTTCAAGCTACATTTAAACCAGTAAAGCCATCAAATCAAACAGAGTTCCCTATAGTGCCACACTTCCTAATGTCACGTGCATTGTGTTTTGCTGCCCAATCCGCGACTGAAAGCGCTTGTACCAACCATCTTTTGGTATTCATCATGGGTGTTCAAGCTACATTTAAACCAGTGACGCCATCAAATCAAACAGAGTTCCCTATAATGCCACATTTCCTAAGTATACCCTTTTGTCGCGTTTCACTGACGAATCCACTTGTGCAACCTTAGCAATGACGAAAATAATGTTCGTTGTACTCCCTAACATCACGTAAAATAATTATACTATATAGTTGTGCTTTGTCGCCCAATCCGCAACTGAAAGCGCTTGTATCAACCGGCTTTTGGTATTCATCATGGGCGTTCAAGCTACATTTAAACCAGTGACGCCATCAAATCAAACAAAGTTTCTTATAATGCCACACTTCCTAAGTATACTCTTTTGTCGCGTTTCACCGACGAATCCACTCGTGCAACCTTAGTAATGACGACAATATCGTTCGTTGTATTCCCTAACGTCGCGTGCAATAATTATACTATATATTTGTGTTTTACCGCCGAATCCATGACCGAAAGCGCTTGTACCAGCCAGCTTTTGGTATTCATCATGGGCGTTCAAGCTACATTTAAACCAGTGACGCTGTCAAGTCAAACAGAGTTTCCTATGACGCCAGCTTCCTAAGTATAACCTTTTGTCGCGTTTCACCGACGAATCCACTCGTGCAACCTTAGTAATGACGACAATACCGTTCGTTGTACTCCCTAACAGCACATGCAATAATTATATTGTATAGTTGTGTTTTGCCGCCCAATCCGCGACTGAAAGCGCTTGTACCAACCAGCTTTTGGTATTGGCTGTGGTCGTAAAATCTATAATTAAACCTATGAGGCGATCGAATCAAACCGGTAACGCCACACTTCCAAATTATATCCTTTGATTTGCCGAGCAATCCACTCGTGCAAACCTAGTAACGACAATACCGTACGTTGTACTTTCGAACGTCACGCGCAATAATTATACTCTAGTTGCATTTTGCCGCCCATTCCGTTACCGGAAACACTCGTAACGATAATAGAATCTACGGGATTGTCCCCTCATGCCATGCTTAATGAATTTAGTTCTCGCCACCTTTTTTTTGCACAGTATTTAGGGTTTATGGTTTTTTTTTCTTTTGCACAGTGGTTAGGGGGTTCTTTAGGGCCTTTTTTCACAGCATTTAGGGTTTATGGTTTTTTTTTTTTGCACAGTGTTTAGTGGGTATTTTAGGGCCTTTTTTTTGCACACTTGGTTTCTTGGCCCCAAGAAAGAAATCACCATTCCAGCCCTTTGGCCCAATAAGAACCAACGGTCAGAACCTCTCCGCCACCAACCACCACCTACACAAAATAAGATCCATGCATATAGATTACACGGTGCCAAAATACTCCACTGTCAATGACTAACCATCATTAACTAGACGATATATTGTGGGGATACGAGTAACACACCACCCCACATAGCACCGTAGCGCATTTGGGCAGGTGGGAAAATACAAAGAAGATCCATGCGCATAGTGTGCGTGCTGACAAAATGCTTTGACTGCCAATGACTGGCCATCATTAACCACGAAATATTTCCTAGGATTTTCAGCAACACTGCGAGCGCATCCTCGTATATCTCCTGGCGCCATCCAATTAATCCTGCTCTCTAAAGATGGAATCCACTCCCCGGATATGCACCGCCAAGGCGCGGCATTAATCGCAGAGATATCAGCAGCCCCCTCCTTGTTTTGGCACTGGCCGTATCCCGGGCACCTGATTAATGCCGCATAAAACCCATGAAATAAATGGGCATCAGCAGATAACTCACATCTCTCACATCAGGGGCTGCGCTCCGACCCTCGGCCACGCTATATAAACCGGCCCCCGGCAGCGCTCAGACCCATCCATCTCACACTCGCAGTGCACAGACAGTCAGATCCAGAGCGGCACTAGCACCAGTACCAGTGTACTTCCAGTGTGCCAGTGCTTCTCTTCTTCTCCTGTCTCTGCCACCATCACCCAGCCATCACCCAGCTCCCTTCCACTCTCGGCCACCGCCCGAATCCTCCTCCTCGTACCACACACTACACAGAGAGAGTAGACCCGAACCCCCCACCCACCAAACTCCAGCCCCACCATCGCCAGGTTTTTGGTAGGGACGAGGGAAGTACGAGCCAGATCCGGCGGCCCCCATCGGGACTGAGACCGAGGGGTCACGTCCGTCGGTCGGCGTCGGAGGGAAAGGTTGGAAACGGGAAAGTGATTGGATTACGTGGTGGAGATTGAATTTTTTTGGTGGGGGTATGGAATTTTTGTGCCTTGTGCTGATGCTGACCCCTTCGATTCCGCAGGGCTTTCTATACCGAGTGCGAGCCGCGGATTTGCCCCCGCGCGCGGCCGCGGCGGCGTGCCCCTACTCCAATGGCGTCCTCCTACCCCAGCAGGCCCAACCACCGGGGCAGCGGCGTGCACAACCACGGGGGAGGCGGCCGCGGGCACGGCGGCCGCGGGCACAACGGCGGGCACGGGTACGGCCACCACTACAACGGGAACGGCGGCGGGCGCGGGGGCCGGGGCGGCCACCACCACCGCTGGAACGACTACGGACGAGGCGGCCACCACGGGTACGGCTACGGAGGCGGCCACCACCAGGGGTACGGCTACGGGGGCGGCCACCAACAGGGGTACGGCTACGGAGGCGGCCACAACGGGTACGGCGGCGGCGGCGACGGGATGTTCCACCACAACTACGGCGTCCCCGGCTACGGCGTGGGCCTGAGCCACCCGGTGCCGGCGCCAGCGCCAGCCCCAGCGCCGGCCCCGATGCCGGTGGCGCCCCCGAGCTACCCCCACGCGCAAGGCCCCGGCCGGGTCCCGGTCCCGGTCCCGGAGGAGCAGCCGCAGCCGAGCCGGATAATGCTGATGGCGCCGCGGCGCCGGGCCCCGGCCATCCCGCCGCCGCTGCGGGCCGCGGAGGCGGCCGCCCGCGAGGTGGTGCTGCGGCTGCACCCGACGGAGGAGGCGGAGCGGCGCCGGCACAAGGTCATCGACTACGCCAAGAACCTCATCGGCACCACCTTCGGGTGCGAGGTACCTGCTCCCCCCACCCCCACCCCCGCTCCCCCACGCGAAACCCTCGCGCGTTTGTCCCGCTGCGTGCCCGTCCCGTCCAACGTGCTCCCTTCGTCGTCGCCCGAGCTTCCGTAGGCCCGTCCCGCACACAATCATCAACCAACCCAAAAAGGTCTTTCCGTTTCGTCCGGCCCCGAATCCTCCTCGTGGTGCCGCGTCTCGGGCCTCGGGTTTCGTGCCGTAGTGTGCTTCCACCGTCGCTTTCACCTGGAGCGTGAGGGGTCCGGCCGCCGCCGCCGCCCGCCCTCGTAGGTGCTTGGGGAATTTTTCCGATTAGACTAATCGATCCATCTCGGGTCGCGTCTGGGTTTGGTTAGGATAGGATATTGCTGGTCTTTGTCAATTAGTTAATCGTCATCTGCTAATAATTAATTAATCATCACCCTATGACTATCATGTTATTTGTTTGTTTATACACCTACTAGAACTAGTAGTACACAAGTATTTGGATCTTAGGATAATAATGTTGTTAGGACCTAAAGTTTACCCATATGAAGCATAAAGTCATAATACTGTTTTGTCCTATTAAAAGTAAAGGGGCGAGAGAATGCTGTCATTCACTATTACACTATAAAACAAATCTAGTTAACGGTTGCAACTTGTTCTGAATTTTGCAGCATGTGATAAATCCATTTTTCACTTTTTCATCTTAATAGAAACAAACAAAAACTTTTAATGTGTTAGCAACATATGCTTTAAGGTAGGTCTATCGATGAGAATAATTGAAACTGAATTAAAAAAGTAGGACTTTTTAAAAGATTGGTAAAAATAAGTACAATCATACTCAACATAAAAGAAAAGGGGCTTTTGTAAAAAAATGTGAATGAATACTACAAATCGCTGTTATAATGGATAAAAAACAGAAATGTTTTTTAAGAATAAGATTGAAAAAAAAAGTAAGTAGAATCACATTCAAAATAAAATAAAGGGGCTTTTTCTATGAGAAAACATGGTTTTAATACTTCAAGTGTTGTTCTAATGGATTAAAAAAGCAGGAACATATATTTTTAAAAATATTGCAAAAAAGTAAGTAGAATTATATTCAAAACGGGACTTTTCTTAAGAAAACATGGATGGATACTTAAATCGCTGTTTTAATGGATAAAGAATGTAGGAAGGTTAATGCTCTTGTCGTCTGGGTTAGGATATCATGACACGATCCATCCGTTAATTAGTTAATTATTAACCCATGCTTATCCTGGTCTTTTTTTATTTCCGCCTACTATAGTATTGCTTTATTTTTAATATTTGATGAAGTGGTTAGTCCAATAGTAATAGTTCACGGACACGTACAGACATTGTCCGTGGTGTCTCATATGATCACGGCTAGTTTTCACGTACACGTCTAGATTGTGCTTGGGCCCTCATATGTCCACGGATACGTCCACATAGAGTTTAGACGTGTCCGCTCCGAACCACCATCTGTGTGGATGCATAACCACACCCAAAAAAGTGTCCTCTCCATTTTCAAACATGTCAACGAGTTGGGCCGGGCATAAAACCCGATACCCAAAGCTCAAACCCGAAAAACCCAAGCACTACATCAAGTAGCAGTATAACAAACCCGGATATATTCAGTTGCGCTCCTAGTCATAGTACCCAAACTGCCCAAGGCCCAAGCTAGGTAAACCTAATCCCTGCCCAGCTGCCCCACCCATCCCAGTGATGCGGCTAAGGCGGCCGCCACAACCACAACCGCACGCACCAAAGAAATTCGGGTCCCTAGTCATCGTACCCAAACTACACGAATAACTCGAATTAATATGCATTCTGGTAGAGAATAGCTAGCAAGTGCCCAGCCCAACTGAAAGAAAGGCGCAGTTCCTTCAACCCCCCAGGCCCAAGCTAGTTAAACCTAATCCTTGCCCAGCTGCCCCAACCCTGAACCCGTCCTCAACCCTAATCCCCAATTTCCCACAACAAGAACACGCAGTAGCACACGCACACCCCGGTGTCCCATATGTCCATGGACACGTTCGGACATTGTCCGGACGTGACCGATCTGAACCCCAATTTGTTCAGGCACACAACCACACCCCTAAAAATGTCTTCCCCATTTTTAGACATTTCAACAAGTATGTTGTGTGCGACACCATCAGAGCATGCACAACACCAACGTCACGGCAAGACCACACTGCAACACATGCACACCCAGGTGCCACGACGATCGCGCGTACCGGGTCAGCCCCGGTAGCCCGAACAGCTTGAGCTCGGGCCGGCGGCAACCTCGCGTGGACACACACGAGCACACGAGCAAGCACAAAATGTACCCAAGCGGGTGTCCCATATGTGCACGGACAGTGTCCGAGCCCCCCACATGTCCACACACACCTTCGGACAGATCCTATTTCCGTCACACACACACACACACAAAGAACATCAGTACTCATCACTTAGTGTCCCTTTTTACCGGCGCAAGTACCCCACTAGTACTGATTACGACGTCGATGTGTAAGAAGAAACACTCAGAAAAGGGTCCAGCCTTTTTGCTTCGCTGCCGTCGCTGTCGGCCGTCGCATGACTCCCCACGTACAGCTGCACACGCACGCATTATATTCCCTGCATGCTGCGGCTACGGTGCTCGTCCGTCTACAAGATTTCCATGCCGTTGCACTCAAATGTGCTTCGTACACTTTTATGGGAGGACTTTGGTGTACCTGTATTTAACACAAAAATGTGAGTACCACTATTATGCGCGTCTAGTGTAGACTTGATTGGGTTTGGCAGGCAACCCGTAGTCTTGTTAAAAATTGCAACAACACTCGTACCGCTTTATTTCTACGCACAATTTTGCTTCTACTAGAATGTGCCGACACATTTTTTTGTGATAAGTGTTTAACTCATTTTTCTTCTAACAATGCAGGTGTTCCCGTTCGGGTCGGTGCCGCTGAAGACGTACCTCCCCGATGGTGATGTCGACATCACCATAATCACGAACACCAACTTGGACGATAGCTTCGTCCAAGACGTCTGTTGTTTGCTCGCAGCCGAACAGAGCAGCGACGATGCCGAGTTTGCGCTGAGAGACATTCAGGTCATCAACGCCAAGGTGAGTTCTCCGTTTGAACTTCCAAATGAAATTATCTGCATAGTTGTGGGAAGTACACTTTCTGAGGGGTTGTGGGAAAGACACTTTTTGAGGGGTTGTGGGAAAGATATATCTTTTTGAGGGGTTGTGGGAAAGACACGTTTTAAACTGTATGCTCTTTGCTATGTCCTTATATAGTTATATTTTCTGCTGATATTCAATAAAGTCTCTAAGCTTATGTCATTGTTTTTGTGTACCCAGGTCAAGATAATCAAATGTGTTGTCGACAACCTTGTGATGGACATCTCCTTCAACCAAGTCGGCGGTGTGTCCACCCTCTGTTTTCTTGAGCTGGTACGTGGATGCGATCTAAACTATTCGATTCATTTTGAAAAAAAAATCATCTTAAATACATACCCGGCAACTTGTATAAATAACACGAGTAACTTAGATCCCTAACCTGAATGTGTGTTCTTGTTTCAGGTCAACAAAGAGGTCGGGAAGGACCATCTGTTCAAGCGGAGCATCATCCTGATCAAGGCGTGGTGTTACCACGAGGGTAACATCCATGGATCTAACCACTGGTTGATGTCTACGTACGCATTGGAGGTGTTGATTCTGTACATCTTCAACCTTTTCCACACCTCTATACATGGCCCTTTGCAGGTAATTCCTCGGAAAACAATCCAAGTAACTTCACAATATGTGCAAATTAAAGTGTTTTTTGACTGTATCTTCTTTGTTTAACAGGCCCTGTACAAGTTTCTGCTGTACTACAGCAAGTTCGATTGGGACAACCAGTGCCTTACTTTAAATGGCCCTGTCCCCCTGCGCAACGACGCCGGTGAGTCATACTAGTCTATCATTTTCCTTTGTTATGTTATGTGAATCACTTGGCATGTAATTAACAAAATCTCTGTGACTTGCAGCTGGGCTTACTGCCGCAAATGAGGAATTACTGCTGAGCAAGGAGCCCCTCAAGCGCTCACTGCGTAAGCTTTTTGAGCTTCCAGCAGATTCTGATAGGCGTGACCCAGACTTACGCCTGAAGTACCTGAACATTGTTGACCCCTTGAAGGGGGATAACAACCTCGGCACAAGTATCAGCGAAGGTAAGAATAACCAAGATGATCCATCATTTTGGTTTATATCTTGATTGTGGGGTACACACTTTTCTTTCTATTAGGTGGATGATTTGGTTGAACTTAACATCTACATAAATTTATGCAGCAAACTCTCGTGTCATACGGGATGCCTTTGCAGCTGGCGCGGAGAAGCTGGGAAATATTCTCAAGCTGCCTTGCGAACGTATTGCAGAAGAAGTCTATGTGTTTTTTACACATACGCTGCGGAAACATGGACGGGGTGAAAGGCAGGACCTTGGAGAAAGTGTGTCCCAACCCATGCCTGATCGTGGAAATGCACGTGCCGAAGATGTGTCCGGCCAGGGGATTTCTTGCATGGATGGAGATGAAAAGAGAATTCATCGGACCTCAGGTAGATTATTTTCCAGTTCATGCTAAAGATCATATTTGGCACAAAATTTTGGTATTTTGACATGATTACTATTGCAAGATGGTACCGGAGCCATTAATTCACCATTTCTTTGTTGTAGGTTCAACCAACTTCAGGAGCCACTCCGATCTATCCTCTTCCTCGGAGAATGGTCACGAGGTTCCTGGTTCTAACCCTGTTAACGGGTCAAACCGGAACGGTGTCCATCAAGAGAAGGTGCAACTTCCTCCTTTCAGGCCGGTGAACCTACTGGACCTCTCGGGGCATGTGAATTTACACATGAGATGCATACGGAGTGTTCAGTACAACTTGGAGGCCATGCATGATAAGCTCCTCAAGTCGGTTATAGAGGCGGCTTCAGCAGGTGTGCTGGATGAGGATCGCTTTGTAGTTCCACCTCTGCGCCCTGTTCCGAGGTCAGCTCCATGCCCGCGGCCGCCTCCTTCTCTCGGCGCGGCAGTTGTTCCTCGGCAACCGATCACTGAGCGCCAAGTTGAACCGGAATATCTGCCGTCGCCTCATACCCACATTCCACCCAACGGATTCTCGGCCTATCCCCCTTTTGCTGGTCCTTGGTTTCCAAACACCGAGGACATGTCTCAGACTTATGGAGCTGGCACTTACGTGCATAACATGGTAAGAAACATTGGCTCATGGTCCTTTTTGTTCATTTTATGTTCAAGTTTCCAATAGATTGACTCGATGTCTTTTTTTCCTTATGCGCAGAACTACTCGATGCCTTTCGGAATAGATGCTTTCTCCGGCGGGATGGCATTCTATCCAGCTATGTGGGATTTCCGTCAATCACGTGGAACCGGCACATACATCCCCAGAACAGTAAGAAACCTTGAAAAATGTTTTTTCCACTTTTCAGTTTAGCTCTGTTTGCAGTAGACTAATTCAATTTTCGATTGCTTGCCATTTATGCTTTACTCTTGTAGGGTTGGAACGCCAACAGGGACAAGTCGTCGAACGATAGGGGAAGGATCCAAAGGCAGCGGCAATCAGACCGGGGTTACGGAGACGGGAGACCGGATGTTGCCTCAAGCAATAATGGGCATGTTGCGGGCGCAAGCGCAGCAGCAGGACTGACATCGACGATGCGAGGCAATCCGCACCAGGGTGCCTCTTCAAGCAACAATGAGCAGAGGTATGCAACATTGCTCAAACTTGATACTATCGAACAACATATTTGTTTGGTACTGACGAAGTTGTTGCCAGGTCTGAGAATGGGTGGGTGGTGACGCGGATGCCGCCGAGGATCACGGTTCCTCGTCACGGCAGCGGCAGCCAGCCCTCTTCACCTGCAGTGGTGATCACACCTGTCGTCCCGGCGGAGCAGCATGAGAACCTGGAGTTCGGAACCATGGGGCCTTTCTCAGTGGCTCGTCAAAACTCTGTGTTCGATGAACAGTTCCCTGCTCTCCATGAAACAACAAGGCAGGGACAACAAGGCCCGCAGAGGAGCCCCAGGCCAGGCGCGGGTGCAACCCCCAGGAGCTGGCCTGCAGAAGCCTCTGGGTCAGCAGTGCAGAGCCCTAGGCCCAGTGTGACTATGAGCCAAAGCTGGCCCAACATGCCGGTACATAGCCCCAGGCCATTTGTGCGTACAATCCAGAGCTGGCCCCACATGCCATCCCCCAGGCCTGGTGTGGGTGCGACCCAAAACGGGCCCGTAGGATCCCCCGCTGCCTCCACATCGCAGAGCCCTCGGCCCGGTACCAGTGCGGCCGAAAACAGGTACAATACTGTAGACCATCTTTCCTAGCTCATGCACGAGTCTCATGTTCATTCTTGCACTATGAAATCAAACTATCATCTTCTAACTAACACTGCTTCCTGATGGAACTTGTGCAGGGCTGCCGGGCCTTACCAGCTGCAAGACGACGCTGACTTCCCTCCCCTGGAGACCGAGAACCCGTACGATGCTGACTTCCCTCCTCTCCAAGCTGCGGCCCGCCGCTGACATGGTAGAGTTGAGATGACATACAACTAATCGTGACGGTGCAAGGGGAGAGCTTAACTTCATGACTTGGTTGAGGGGATGGTGTGCTCGAGGAGATGGAGCAGGATTTTCGTCCGGCGGCATAAACAAACAATTTGGATCGATGCTATTCGTGGTGATAGCATGTTTATCTGTGTGTTGTAAAAACTCTAATAATTCCGGTACTTTTTATCGCTGTTGTTAATTATCTGTAGTGTAGAAGAGGGCGGCTCTAGTGCAGTGCAATGCGAGCGCTGGCTGCACCCTCCGTAGCTTTATATATGCATAACCCAAAAAAAATTAGCAAAAATAGAAAATGACAAAAAAAAAGTAGCCTTTGTAGATCAGACATTTAGCATTTATAAAAAAAGTAGTTAGAAAACAATGCCTCTCTTTGTTCCCGTGTGGAATGCTGATGTGTTCTTCTCCATGATCATCATGGTTTATATGCTGCGTTGCTGCTCCTATGCATTGTGGTTGCAACAACATTAGCCTTATTTATGGAATTGCAGGGACTGAGTCCTGCTCCTATGGAGGTCGGCGACCAAGAGACGTGGGCCGGCGGCTGCTTCTGCCTCGAACCAACGCAATTCAACCCCCTGCTAGCATTGAAAGGGGTAGAGGATGGCATTCAAAAAATGTCAAGTGCTGGCAGGGTAAGTTCATTGCCATGGCTGGTAGATTAGCTTTGCTCAATGCCACTCTTGGCAATAAGCCTATGCATATGACGTCCTTCTATGGCTTGCCTAGGGGAAATGAGAAAAGTATTGATTGTTTTAGGGAAAGGCTTTTGTGGCAGGAACACTTGGGTAACAGAAAATAAAATACCACTTGGTTAACTGGGAATCTGGGACACAATTTGCCTACCTAAGATTTAGGGGGTCTTGGGGTGCTGAATTCGAAGCTTAAGAATATGATCCTCCTGGGTAAATGGCCGGGGAATATGTTGAGGAAGAAATTAATACCTTGATAACCAAATTATGTCTCAAGCCGGGCTTGAACTAGTATTCTGTTGAATTGTTTATTTCGTAACGCTGGGTGAACTAGTATTTGGGGCTGACTCATTCCAGAAATGTTCTTTGTTTCTAATGTTGGTATAATTTTTTTATAAATAGTGTTGGTAGATGTATCAGTTACATTGTGTCAGCTAATCCAATGTACTTTTGGATATTTTTTTATTAGCCTGTTTTACATGATTGGTTTGTGGTCAACCTCTAGCATTGCATGAAATTATTGATGAAACATTGAATTCTGTAATGCCAACTTTTGGAATTTGGGATGGTAAGGCTTACCTTACACAAATGGTTTTGCTATTTTTCACTCGACTGAAATCAATTTGAGTTCAGTCGAATTTGCTGGCTGTTGGATCACACGCTGTGATTTGTAGGAGAAGTGATCGTTCAGTCGTTGTCAGGCCCGCGCTTTCCCTTAAATTCTGAAGTGACAGTTGCAGCAGAGACCAGGAGAGGAGGGGAAAGGGATAGAGGCACTTCTCCACGGCGATTTTTTCGGTGGATCCGATCTTCTCATTGTTTGCATGAATTTTGATTTTATTTTGCTTATTCCTGTTTATTTCATCTCTTTTTTACAACGTCGATGGATGAAGGACTGAAAGAATTTGTAACCGTATGGTGTTTCAGCTTAATGTGTTAACGACCAGTGGCGGCTGCACTACACTACTACGCAAGAAGCATGCACTCAATATATGTATGGTCAGCTCAAATTATCATATCTTCTTAGTGTACTATTTACTATTTTTCTTGTATTTGGATTTTTTTTTGTTCATGCTTACTGTAACTACAACCCACTAGCATGAAGGTCTGTAGCACAGTTTCAAACCTTGTGGTGTTGTTTTCGTTGCATTGGCGGTTTCAAGTCGCGCTACACTAGTAACCGTGGTTTCATGATATATTGTCTATCTTTTGCTAGGATTTCGCTTGGACTTACCTTTAATTTCTTCTTTTAACTCCTCGTCGCTTTTAGCCATCTTTATTACTATATGTATGTGCCTGACCCGTGTTCTGCCAATACAATGAACACTGAAGAAACCTTAGGACGACCACTCTACTTAAAAACAATAACAAGTAGATTAGCTAAACACACACAAAAAAGTGTACCTACCAGAGAGCCGCTTGAATGCAAGCGGCGCGGCAAAGCGTGCATATGCATCTAGTATACATACGTTGGGTACACATGGACGGGGCGAAAGGCAAGACCTTGGAGAAAGTCCCTCCCAAGCCATGCCTGATCCTGGAAATGCACACGGCGAAGATGTGTCCAGCCTAGGAATTTCTTGCATGGATGAACATGAAAAGAAAATTCATCGGATCTCAGGTAGATTATTTTCCAGTTCATGCTAAAGATCATATTTGGCACAAAATTTGGGTATGCCAACATGATTATTATTGCAAGATGGTACCGGAGCCATTAATTCATCATTTTTTTGTTGTTGGTTTAACCAACTTAAGGAGCCACTCCGATTTATCCTCTTCCTCAGAGGATGGTCATGATATTTCTGGTTCTAACCCCGTTAGGGTCAAACCGGAACGATGTCCATTAAGAGAAGGTGCAACTTCCTCATTTCACGCCGATGAACCTATTGGACCTCTCAGCGCATGTGGATTGGCACATGACATGCCTACAGAGTGTTCAGTGCAACTTGGAGGACTTGCATGATAAGCTCCTCAAGTCGGTTACAGAGGCATCTTCAGCAGGTGTGTTGGATGAGGATCGCTTTGTAGTCCCAACTATGCGCCTTGATCTGAGGTCATCTCCATGTCCACGACTACCTCCTTATCTCGGCATAGGATGTGTTCCTTGGCAACCAACTGTTGAGCTCCAAGTTGAAGTGGATTATCTGTCGTCGCCCCGAACCCACATTCCACCCAACAGATTGTCGACGTATCCCCCTTTTGGTGGTCCTTGGTTTCCAAACACTGAGGAGATGTTCAGACTTATGGAGCTAGCACTTACATGCATGACATGGTAAGAAACCTTGGACCATGATCCTTTTTGTGCATGATCTGTTCAAGTTTCCAATAATTTCACTGATGTCTTTTTCCCTTATGCGCGGAACTATTTGAGACCACTCGGAACAGATGCTCTCTCCAGCGGGATGGTATTCTATCCAACTACGTGGGATTTTTGAAAGTCGCATGGAACTGACACATACATCCCCAGAACAATGAGAAACCTTGGGAAAATGTTTTTCCCACTTTTCTATTTAGCTCTATTTGCAGTTGGCTGATTCAATTCTCGACTGCTCGCCATTTACAATTTACTTTGGCAAGGCTGGGACACCAACAGGGACATGTCGTAGCACGATAGGGGAAGGGTGCAAAGGCAGAGGCAATCAGACGCGGGTTACGGAGACAGGAGGCCGGATGTTGGCTCAACAAATGGGTACGCTATGATCGCAAGCGTAGCAGGACAGACAATGATGATACGAGGCAATCCACACCAGGGTGCCTCTTCAAGCAACAGTGAGCAAAGGTATGCAACACTGCTCAAACTTGAAACTACACACAACATATTTTTTGGCACCAACAAAGTTCTTGCCAGGTCTGAGAATGGGTGGGTGGCGACATGGATGTCGTCGACGATCACGGTTCCTCGTCACGGCGGGGACAACCAACCCTCTTCACTTGTTGTGATGGTCACACCGGCGGTCACAATGGTCAATGACCAGTCGGTCACGACGGAGTAGCATGAGAACCTGGAGTTCGGAACCATGCACCCTTTCTCGGTGGCTTATCAAAACTCTATGTACGATGAACAATTCCTTGCTCTCCATGAAACAATGAGGCATGGATAACAAGGCCCGCAGAGGAGCTCCAGGCCAGGCGCGGGTGCAACCCACAGGAGCCGGCCTGCAGACGAATATGTGTAACTTGGTTCAATATGTGTATAAATCAACTTTTGGTACATTTGCTAACTTTATAATTGGCCTTCTTATTAGTATAGTACATGTGGTCCACTGATTGGCTAGTTGTGCACTTCCACTGATTGTTGTTGAACTACTAAATATTGTTGTTGTGCTTAGTCATGTTCTTGTCATCTTAAGTTTGCTATGCAAAAATGTAAGGAAAATCATTGGAGCTTGTAAGCCTAGACTCAAATTGTGTTGGTTTTAGCTCATGTTAGCCTGATAGTTTATGTTATGAAATAAATGCCCTCTTTACTATTGTGAATTGTAGTATTGTTTTTAAGGCTTTGTTCACGTGGTATACTCTGAAATGTTATTTATTTTTGTTACAGTTCATATATTTGTGCATCAACCATAACATTCCATCTCACTGTGCTGGTAAGGGACTGTTTACTTGCTTCCTGATGACAGTCATGACTTTGCATGTGTTATGTCCAATTGGTGTATCTGGATGGGCTTACATATTACTGGCGTGTCATTTTCATTTACCCTTCCTGGCTTTCTAGTCTAAGGAATAGTAGTAACACAGAGCAAAACTGGAAGTGTTCACATTATGCTTTTGTGAATGTTGGTGGTATGTGGGATGTCCCCTAAACCCACTTGTTCCACATATTATGTGGGTAGATGTGGGTCTCCCACTTAACATATCGTATATGCGATAATTGTGGGGTAGACGCGGGTCTCCCACTTAGTGTCCCACTTGCACGGTGGCCCGAAAGAAACTAGCCTAGTGGGGCAAAGTCTGGTAGAACAACGGGAACCGGGCTCCACCTCTATCTACCTTTGGATGCATACATGGAGATTCGTGGCATGCAGGTCACGTGAAGCATGGCCTAATCTAGTACATGAATCTTGCCAAGCCTACCATAACAAAAGTGCTACAGAGTTGGACTGTTGTCAACATGCTTGTTAGACCGAGCGAGCTCCATCCCAAGGATTACAAAAAATTTGAATTCCTGTTCCGCGAATTGAAACCACGCGCAACTTAAACTATTAATAACCTTGCTAAGCATTCCAGGAATCAACACTACTCCCTCCTAGTGATCAGTGGGCCAACGCAATTGATCTCTGCCGTCGTCCGTTGCCTGGCAAATCTCAATGTCTGGGTCCACCATTGGTCATGTGCTTTATGCTTTATGTAGGAAGAAAGTGGCGAATGGTCTGAATACTAGTTTTTGGAATGATCCCTAGCTAAGGGATTCCATGCTGACTATTAGGTTTAAACAATATATGACATCACCTTCTCTTAGATGTGACTTGCATGTTCAGAAGTAACTTGCTGGTGGTGCGTGTGTTATTGGACAAATGACTAGTGTTAAGGATCTTGCTTGACCATGTATTGTTTCTCAACAAATCCGATGCTCTGGATACTGGATCCAAACAAAGGTTTTACAGTTCATTTGTTCTATAAGCAGCTGTATGCTTCCTTCCCTTTGTCTTCAAATAGAGGGATGTGAAAAATTAAGATACCACTAAAAGTAAAGGTATTTCCATGGATCAATTCTAAGCCTGGGATTCTGACTAGAGATACACTTTTACTTAGAGGCTGGCATGGGGAGACGAATTGTATGTTCTGTGTGGTAGATGAGTCAATTGATCAGTTTATATTTCAGTGTGCACATGAGAAATGTATTTGGAGCTTAGTGGAATGTGCCTTTGAACCAAGTTATGCACCACACGATTTGGTGTGGTGTGATACCTTCTTGGGGGTTTCTTTGTTAGAGCCATGCATCTCCACCGGCATCCCTATAATAGGGCACAAAATAGTGGTGTAGTAAAATTTGGGCACTGAAAAGTGATCTAATTTTTAGGGCACCAGAAAATGTTCATCTCCAACAACAACCCTTAAATAGGAGAGTCGCATCACATTTTTCGTCCCCACTATGCATATATATTGAGACGAACAATATCAAACTCGTCTCAAATGAATCCCAAACAAACATAACAACAATTTCATCAATCCACAGCATCAAACTATTACATAGTTCATCAAATCCATCAAAAAGGTGCAACCTCCTCATTTCACGATGATGAACCTAGTGGATTTCTCGTGACATGTAGATTTGCACTTGATATGCTTTCAAATTGTTCAGTACAACTTGGAGGCCATGCATGATAAGCTCATCAAGTCAGTTATAGAAGCATCTTTGGCCAGCATGCTAGATGAGCATCGCTTCATAGTTCCTACTGTGTGCCCCCATTTGATGTCTTCTCCACGCCATGATTGCCTTCAATTAACTGTCCTCCCAATGCATGAGTTGATCTTCAAAAATCAATCACCGAGGTCCCTGTTGTTGCAGCTTACCCAACGGATTATTGTTGTATTCACCTTTTGTCGGTCCATGGTTTCTGAACACACGAACTATGGTACGAGCACCCACGCTCGTACCTTTGGCTGTCCTTGTTCTGGTCCAAAAGCTCTAATGTTTACTTTGTCTCGTGAAAAAGTATCTCCGTGGATTCAACAAGATAGTACGAGCGCCCATACAAGCACATCTGATCGTACCGAATGTCGTCATAGGCTCTGTTCCTTTTTCTTGTGGGCGAAAATATAGTATGAGCACATGCTCTCGTACCAGATGTCATCAATCACGACACGGCTCCAATTCGGTTCAGATTATTCCCAATTTTTTTGTTTGTTTTCAATTCTTTTTAATCTTCCTTATCTCGAGATTACCTTCAAGCTTTGCCTCATATATATACTGATCCATTGCCTCCTTCTACAGAGTTAACAAAACCCACATATCAAAAGTTTTTCCTGAGTTTGGAGTGCATGAAGCAATGGCACGTTCATGGGACAAGATGCGGAGCTCTTCCTATGAGGATGAGGATCTAGAACTCAGCGGCCATGACTCTCCCGGCAACAAGAGGGAGAGGTCACGTCGCATCCGCGATTGGTCCTCTTCAGGGAAGGAACTAGAAGAGTAACCCTTTTAGGACCAAGAAAATGATGAGGAAGAACAGGGAACAAGAAGCTGCAGTCGATCCCCATCGAGTCCGTCAAGGTCATCAACACTGGCAATCATCTCAACTTCATCAAGACCAATCCAATCATCATGTGTAGGTGTGGCTTTAGTGGTTGCACTATTCATGAACCAATGGAGGAGTCCCAAGAGATTGACCCCAAGGCACGAAAGGAACATACCATTGGTTGTCGCATCACCGTAGGACCTTCGAGGAAGAAATTCCTCGCAGATCCAACACCATGCCTACGAACCAGAGGTACAGGCTAGTAGTTCCAAAACTAAAAAAATATCTTGCATGAACAAACCAAGGAGATGGATACGACAATCGCGCCAAAAACGTGGGCGACATTGAACACGAGCCTGAGAATCATTGCAGACCAAGATGAGATGCTTCGTGTGTACAAAATTTGCATCATGGACTTGGAGCTGACCAACAAGATACCCCTTGACACACTCACCAACATCACCCTGTCAACACCTGCCAAGAACTCCGATTTAAATAAAAAGGAGACTAAATGAATCCAACCGACTTATCATGTTAAGCTTGGAGGGATTTTTAGGCCCTTTGTATCCCTTATCTTTTTCTCTAGTTATTTGACCCATTAAAGTTTTATCAAGGTTTTAGTTCAAATAAAAGTTGGACCATGATGCTTATTTTTCGTTGAGGAAAGATTCTTATATCCAATGAGCACCGGATCTTATTAAACTGCAAAAGCATCTTATATTTTGATACGGAGGGAGTAGATGCTATAGATCCCTTTTATTTCAGTTTAGTTTCTTCAAAAAGTTAATTTAAATCAGTGTGAACAATTTCACCGGCCAAATAAAATGATGAAGACAAATTGGTTTCATTGGTAAAACTCTCTTTGATAAAATTAACATTTCCCAAAAAACCATTAATATTACAAGGAACCAGACCTAGCTTTTCATGTCACACAAAAATATATAAAATCATATGTGACATGGGCATAGACCTGATCCTCAAAAGAGAAGGGGAATAAAAATAAAACCGAGAGACCAATGCAACTTGCTGTTGGGGAACGTAGTAATTTCAAAAAAATTCCTACGATCACGCAAGACCATGGTGATGGCATAGCAACGAGAGGGAAGAGTGTCCGTCCACGTACCCTCGTAGACCGAAAGCGGAAGCGTTATAACAACGCGGTTGATGTAGTCGTACGTCTTCACGATCCGACCGATCCAAGCACCGAGCGCGACGGCACCTCCGAGTTCGCACACGTTCAGCTCGATGGCGATCCCGGACTCCGATCCAGCAAAGTGTCGGGATGAGTTCCGTCAAGACGACGGCGTGGTGACGATGTTGATGCTCCACCGGCGCAGGGCTTCGCCTAAGCTCATGACGATATGACTTCTCCGGCGCAGGCTTCGCCTAAGCTCGCGACGATATGACCGAAGTGGAATATGGTGGAAGGGGCACCGCACACGGCTAAGGAAAGATCCGTAGATCAACTTGTGTGTCATGGGGTGCCCCTGCCCCGTATATAAAGGAGCCAAGGGGTGCGGCCAGCCTTGGGAGGCGCGCTTGAGGAGTCCTACTCCCACAGGAGTAGGACTCCCCTGTCCTAGTTGGAGTAGGATTGGGGAGGGAAGAGGAAGAGGCGCCGCCCCTCTCCTTGTCCTATTCGGACTAGAGGGGAGGGGCGCAGCCCACCTGGCCGGCCCTTCCTCTTCTCCCTTGTGGCCCATGAAGGCCCATATACCCCCGGGGTTCCGTAACCCCGGTGTTAAATAACATCTGTTTTCACTCGGAACCCTTCCGAAGTCAAACATAGGCTTCCAATATATCAATCTTTATGTCTCGACCATTTCGAGACTCCTCGTCATGTCCGTGATCACATCCGGACTCGAACAAACTTGGTGCATCAATACTTATAAACTCATAATGAATCTGTCATCGAAGCGTTAAGCGTGCGGACCCTACGGGTTCGAGAACTATGTAGACATGACCTAGAACCATTCTCGGTCAATAACCAATAGCGGAACCTGGATGCCCATATTGGTTCCTACATATTCTCTGAAGATCTTTATCGGTCAAACCGCATAACGACATCGTTGTTCCCTTTGTCATCGGTATGTTACTTACCCGAGATTCGATCGTCGGTATCCAATACCTAGTTCAATCTCGTTACCGGTAAGTCTCTTTACTCGTTCCGTAATACATCATCTCACAACTAACTCATTAGTTGTAATGCTTGCAAGGCTTAAGTGATGTGTATTACCGAGAAGGCCTAGAGATACCTCTCCGACAATCGGAGTGACAAAACCTAATCTCAAATCGCCAACCCAACAAGTACCTTTGGAGACACCTGTAGTACTCCTTTATAATCACCCGATTACGTTGTGACGTTTGGTAGTACCAAAGTGTTCCTCCGTAAGCGGAGTTGCATAATCTCATAGTTATAGGAACATGTATGGGTCATGAAGAAAGCATTAACATACTAAGCGATCAAGTGTTAAGCTAACGGAATGGGTCATGTCAATCAGATCATTCAACTAATGATGTGACCTTGTTAATCAAATAACAACTCCTTGTTCATGGTTAGGAAACATAACCATCTTTGATTAACAAGCTAGTCAAGTAGAGGCATACTAGTGACATCTTGTTTGTCTATATATTCACACATGTATTATGTTTCCGGTTAATACAATTCTAGCATGAATAATAAACATTTATCATGATATAAGGAAATAAATAATAACTTTATTATTGCCTCTAGGGCATATTTCCTTGATCTCCCACTTGCACTAGAGTCAATAATCTAGATTACAAAGTAATGATCCTTACACCCATGGAGTCTTGGTGCTGATCATGTTTTGCTCGTGGAAGAGGCTTAGTCAGCGGTGCGCAACATTCAGATCCGTATGTATTTTGCAAATCTCTATGTCTCCCACTTGGACTTGGTCCCGAATGGAATTGAAGCGTCTCTTGATATGCTTGGTCCTCTTGTGAAATCTGGATTCCTTTGCCAAGGCAATTGCACCGAGATTGTCACAGAAGATCTTCATCGGTCCCGATGCACTAGGTATGACACCTAGATCGGAAATGAACTCTTTCATCCAGACTCCTTCATTCGCTGCTTCGAAGCAGCTATGTACTCCGCTTCACATGTAGATCCCGCCACGGCGCTTTGTTTAGAACTGCACCAACCGACAGCTCCACCGTTTAATAAAAACACGTATCCGGTTTGCGATTTAGAATCGTCCGGATCGAGTGTCAAAGCTTACATCGGCGTAACCATTTACGACTAGCTCTTTGTCACCTCCATATCGAGAAACATATCCTTAGTCCTTTTCGGTATTTCAGGATGTTCTTGACCGCTGTCCGATGATCCACTCTGGATTACTTTGGTACCTTCCTGCCAAGCTTACAGCTAAGCATCGTCAGTCTGGTACACATCATTGCATACATGATAGAGCCTATGGCTGAAGCATAGGAACATCTTTCATTTTCTCTCTATCTTCTGCTGTGGTCGGGCATTGAGTCGACTCAATCTTACACCTTGTAACACAGGTAAAAACCTTTCTTTGCTCGATCCATTTTGAACTTTTTCAAAACTTTATCAAGGTATGTGCTTTGTGAAAGTCCAATTAAGCGTCTTGATCTATCTCTATAGATCTTGATGCCCAATATGTAAGCAGCTTCACCGAGGTCTTTCATTGAAAAACTTTTATTCAAGTATCCTTTTATGCTATCCAGAAATTCTATATCATTTCCAATTAATAATATGTCGTCCACATATAATATTAGAAATGCTACTGAGCTCCCACTCACTTTCTTGTAAATCTGAGCTTCTCCAAAAGTCTGTACAAACCCATATGCTTTGATCACACTATCAAAGCGTTTATTCCAACTCCGAGAGGCTTGCACGGACCATAAATTGATCGTTGGAGCTTGCACACTTTGTTAGCACCCTTTGGATCGACAAAACCTTCTGGTTGCATCATATACAACTCTTCTTCTAGAAATCCATTCAAGAATGCAGTTTTACATCCATTTGCCAAATTTCATAATCATAAAATGCGGCAATTGCTAACATGATTCGGACAGACTTAAGCATCGCTACGGGTGAGAAAGTCTCATCGTAGTCAACCCCTTGAACTTGTCGAAAACCTTTCGCAACAAGTCGAGCTTTGTAAACAGTTATATTACCATCGCGTCGGTCTTCTTCTTAAAGATCCATTTATTTTCAATGGCTTGCCGATCATCGGGCAAGTCAACCAAAGTCCATACTTTGTTCTCATACATGGATCCCATCTCAGATTTCATGGCTTCCAGCCATTTTGCGAATCTGGGCTCACCATCGCTTCTTCATAGTTCGTAGGTTCGCCATGGTCAAGTAACATGACTTCCGAATAAGATTACCGTACCACTCAGTGCGTATTTCACTCTGTTTGACCTACGAAGTTCAGTAGTAACTTGATTTGAAGCTTCATGATCATCATCATTAGTTTCCTCACTAATTGGTGTAGTTGTCACAGGAACCATTTCTTGTGATGAACTACTTTCCAATAAGGGAGTAGATCTGATTATCTCATCAAGTTCTACTTTCCTCCCACTCACTTCTTTCGATAGAAACTCCTTCTCTAGAAAGGATCCGAATTTAGCAACGAAAATCTTGCCTTCAGATCTGTGATAGAAGGTGTACCCAACAGATCTCCTTTGGGTATCCTATGAAGACACATTTTCCGATTTGGGTTCGAGCTTATCTGGTTGAAGTTTCTTTACATAAGCATCGCAACCCCAAACTTTAAGAAACGACAACTTTGGTTTCTTGCCAAACCACAGTTCATAAGGCGTCGTCTCAGCGGATTTTGACGGTGTCCTATTTAACGTGAATGCGGCCGTCTCTAAAGCATAACCCCAAAGCGATAGCGGTAAATCGGAAATAGACATCATAGATCGCACCATATCTAGTAAAATACGACACGACGTTCGGACACACCATTTCTCTGTGGTGTTCGGGTGGCGTGAGTTGCGAAACTATTCCACATTGTTTCAAATGTAAACCAAACTCGTAACTCAAATATTCTCCTCCACGATCAGATCGTAGAAACTTTATTTTCTTGTTACGATGATTTTCCACTTCACTCTGAAATTCTTTGAACTTTTCAAACGTTTCAGATTTGTGTTTCATTAAGTAGATATACCCATATCTGCTCAAATCATCTGTGAAGGTGAGAAAATAACGATACCTGCCGCGTGCCTCAACATTCATTGGACCACAAACATCAGTATGTATGATTTCCAACAAATCAGTTGCTCGCTCCATAGTTCCGGAGAACGGCGTTTTGGTCATCTTGCCCATGAGGCACGGTTCGCAAGTACCAAGTGATTCATAATCAAGTGGTTCGAAGCCCATCGGTATGGAGTTTCTTCATGCGTTTTACACCGATATGACCTAAGCGGCAGTGCCACAAATAAGTTGCACTATCATTATCAACTCTGCATCTTTTGGCTTCAACATTATGAATATGTGTATCACTCTGTCGAGATTCAACAAGAATAGACCATTCTTCAAGGGTGCATGACCATAAAAGATATTACTCATATAAATAGAACAACCATTATTCTCTGATTTAAATGAATAACCGTCTCGCATTAAACAAGATCCAGATATAATGTTCATGCTCAACGCGGCACCAAATAACAATTATTTAGGTCTAAAACTAATCCGAAGGTAGATGTAGAGGTAGCGTGCCGACCGCGATCACATCGACTTTGGAACCATTTCAACGCGCATCGTCACCTCGTCCTTAGCCAATCTTCGCAATCCGTAGTTCTGTTTGAGTTGCAAATATTAGCAGCAGAACCAGTATCAAATACCGGTACTCTGCGAGTATTAGTAAGGTACACATCAATAACATGTATATCACATATACCTTTGATCACCTTGCCATCCTTCTTATCCGCCAAATACTTGGGGCAGTTCCGCTTCAAAGTGTCGGTTTGCTTGCGGTAAAAACACTCAGTTTTAGGCTTAGGTCCAGACTTGGGTTTCTTCTCTGAGCAGCAACTTGCTTGTTGTTCTTTTGAAGTTTCCTTCTTATTCCTTTGCCCTTTTCTTGAAACTAGTGGTCTTGTTGACCATCAACACTTGATGCTCTTTCTTGATTTCTACTTCGCGGCTTTTAGCATCGCGAAGAGCTCGGAATTGTCTTAGTCATCCCTTGCATATTATAGTTCATCACGAAGCTCTTGTAGCTTGGTGGCGTGATTGGAGAATTCATCAATGACACTATCATCCGGAAGATTAACTCCCAGCTGAATTAAGTGATTGTTATACCCGGACATTTTGAGTATGTGTTCACCGATGTAACTATTCTCCTCCATCTTGCAGCTATAGAACTTATTGGAGACTTCATATCTCTCAATCCGGGCATTTGCTTGAAATATTAACTTCGACTCTGGAACATCTCATATGCTCCATGACGTTCAAAACGTCGTTGAAGACCGGTTCTAAGCCGTAAAGCATGGCACACTGAACTATTGAGTAGTCATCAGCTACGCTTTGCGGACGTTCATAACTTCGCTCGGCATCTGCAGCAGGCCTGTCACCCAGCGGTGCTTCGGGGCGTAATTTTTACGTGCAGCAATGAGGATAATCCTCAAGTTACGGACCCAGTCCGTGTAATTGCTACCATCATCTTTCAACTTTGCTTTCTCAAGGAACGCATTAAAATTCAACGGAACAACAGACGAGCCATCTATCTACGAAGAAACATAGACAAGCAAAATACTATCGGTACTAAGTTCATGATAAATTTAAGTTTAATTAATCATATTAAAACCTCCCACTTAGACAGACATCTCTCTAGTCATCTAAGTGATTCGTGATCCAAATCAACTAAACCATGTCCGATCATCACGTGAGATGGAGTAGTTTCAATGGTGAACATCACTATGTTGATCATATCTACTATATGATTCACGCTCGACCTTTCGGTCTCGTGTTCGAGGCCATATCTGTTATATGCTAGGCTCGTCAAGTTTAACCTGAGTATTCTGCGTGCGCAACTGTTTTGCACCCGTTGTATTTGAGCGTAGAGCCTATCACACCCGATCATCACGTGGTGTCTCAAAGACGAAGAACTTTCATAGCGGTGCATACTCGGGAGAACACTTCTTGATAATTTTAGTGAGAGATCATCTTATAATGCTACCGTCAATCAAAGCAAGATAAGATGCATAAAGGATAAACATCACATGCAATCAATATAAGTGATATGATATGGTCATCATCATCTTGTGCTTGTGATCTCTATCGCCAAGCACCGTCATGATCACCATCGTCACCGGCGCGACACCTTGATCTCCATCGTAGCATCGTTGTCGTCTCGCCAACTATTGCTTCTCGACTATCGCTACTCCTTAGTGATAAAGTAAAGCAATTACATGGCGTTGCATTTCATACAATAAGCGACAACCATATGGCTCCTGCCGATTGCCGATAACTCGGTTACAAAATATGATCATCTCATACAATAAAATATAGCATCACGTCTTGACCATATCACATCACATCATGCCCTGCAAAAACAAGTTAGGCGTCCTCTACTTTGTTGTTGCAAGTTTTACGTGGCTGCTACGGGCTGAGCAAGAACCGTTCTTACCTACGCATCAAAACCACAACGATACTTTGTCAAATAGACTCCGTTTTAACCTTCTCAAGGACCGGCGTAGCCACACTCGATTCAACTAAAGTGAGAGAGCAGACACCGCCGGTCACCTTTAAGCAACGAGTGCTCGGGCGGTGAAACCAGTCTCGCGTAAGCGTCTGGCGTAATGTCGGTCGGGCGCTTCATCTCACAATACCGCTGAACCAAAGTATGACATGCTGGTAGGTAGTATGACTTGTATCGCCCACAACTCACTTGTGTTCTACTCGTGCATATGACATCAACGCATAAAACCAGGCTCGGATGCCTTTGTTGGGGAACGTAGTAATTTCAAAAATTTCCTACGATCACGCAAGACCATGGTGATGGCATAGCAACGAGAGGAAGAGTGTCCGTCCACGTACCCTCGTGAGACCGAAAGCGAAGCGTTATAACAACGCGGTTGATGTAGTCGTGCGTCTTCACGATCCGACCGATCCAAGCACCGAACGACGGCACCTCCGAGTTACGCACGTTCAGCTCGATGGCGATCCCGGACTCCGATCCAGCAAAGTGTCGGGATGAGTTCCGTCAAGACGACGGCGTGGTGGCGATGTTGATGCTCCACCGGCGCAGGGCTTCGCCTAAGCTCCGCGACGATATGACTTCTCCGGCGCGAGAGGCTTCGCCTAAGCTCATGACGATATGACCAAGTGGAATATGGTGGAAGGGGCACCGCACACGGCTAAGGAAAGATCCGTAGATCAACTTGTGTGTCATGGGGTGCCCCTGCCCCGTATATAAAGGAGCCAAGGGGGTGTGGCCAGCCTTGGGAGGCGCGCTTGAGGAGTCCTACTCCCAGGAGTAGGACTCCCCCTGTCCTAGTTGGAGTAGGATTGGGGAGGGAAGAGGAAGAGGCGCCCCCTCTCCTTGTCCTATTCGGGCTAGAGGGGGGGGGCGCGCAGCCCACCTGGCCGGCCCTTCCTCTTCTCCTTGTGGCCCATGAAGGCCCATATACCCCGGGGTTCCGTAACCCCGGTGTTCCATAACATCCTGTTTTCACTCGGAACCCTTCCAAGTCAAACATAGGCTTCCAATATATCAATCTTTATGTCTCGACCATTTGAGACTCCTCGTCATGTCCGTGATCACATCCGGGACTCGAACAAACTTGGTGCATCAATACTTATAAACTCATAATGAACTGTCATCGAAGCGTTAAGCGTGCGGACCCTACGGGTTCAAGAACTATGTAGACATGACCTAGAACCATTCTCGGTCAATAACCAATAGCGGAACCTGGATGCCCATATTGGTTCCTACATATTCTACGAAGATCTTTATCGGTCAAACCGCATAACGACATCGTTGTTCCCTTTGTCATCGGTATGTTACTTACCCGAGATTCGATCGTCGGTATCCAATACCTAGTTCAATCTCGTTACGGTAAGTCTCTTTACTCGTTCCGTAATACATCATCTCACAACTAACTCATTAGTTGTAATGCTTGCAAGGCTTAAGTGATGTGTATTACCGAGAAGGCCTAGAGATACCTCTCCGACAATCGGAGTGACAAAACCTAATCTCAAATCGCCAACCCAACAAGTACCTTTGGAGACACCTGTAGTACTCCTTTATAATCACCCGATTCGTTGTGACGTTTGGTAGTACCAAAGTGTTCCTCCGTGGCGGAGTTGCATAATCTCATAGTTATAGGAACATGTATGGGTCATGAAGAAAGAATTAACATACTAAGCGATCAAGTGTTAAGCTAACGGAATGGGTCATGTCAATCAGATCATTCAACTAATGATGTGACCTTGTTAATCAAATAACAACTCCTTGTTCATGGTTAGGAAACATAACCATCTTTGATTAACAAGCTAGTCAAGTAGAGGCATACTAGTGACATACTGTTTGTCTATATATTCACACATGTATTATGTTTCCGGTTAATACAATTCTAGCATGAATAATAAACATTTATCATGATATAAGGAAATAAATAATAACTTTATTATTGCCTCTAGGGCATATTTCCTTCACTTGCTCGCCTGAAAAAAGGGTGAATTACCACATGGACTTGCGAGGTGTCTGCTAATCGATAGAATAAGGTGTGAAAGCCTTCATGATCATATGATTGCGACGATCAGGCTAAATACGGTTGCCGAACACGTGGTTCATCCTTCACAGACTGCTTTTATGCAAGGCAGACACATCCTAGTTGGAGTTGTTATCCTCATGAAACAATCCATGAATTACATCAAAAAAAGTTGAATGGGGTGGTACTCAAATTAGACTTTGAAAAAGCTTATGACAAAGTCAAATGGCCATTTTTTCAACAGACTCTCAGAATGAAAGGATTTTCTACAGAGTGGCGCGCTATGATCCATAGCTTCGTTTCTGGAGGTAGTGTTGCCATTAAGGTCAATGATGACATTGGACACTATTTCCAAACAAAAAAGGGGTAGCGACAAGGTGACTCCATATCACCCATGCTATTCAATATAGTGGCGAATATGCTAGCGGTCATGATTGAGCGTGTCAAGGTTGATGGCCAAATTGATGGGGTAGTAAATCATCTACTTGATGGTGGTCTCTCTATACTTCAATATGCCGATGATACGATTCTCTTCATGGATCATGACCTCGAGAAAGCGAGAAATCTGAAATTAATTTTATCCGCATTCGAGCAACTCTCAGGTCTTAAAATCAATTTTCACAAAAGTGAATTGTTTTGTTTTGGTGAGGCTCAAGACGACTCCCACCTATACGCCGAACTATTCGAATGCGGGTTGAGCTAGTTTCCGATCACATATTTGGGGATACCGATACATTATCTGAGACTCGCAAATGTTGAATGGAAACACGTCAAGGAGAGACTTCAAAAAAGACTTAGCAGTTGGAAAGGTAAACTGCTGTCTCTGGGTGGAAGATTGGTCCTCATAAGTTCAGTACTAAGTAACATGGTAGTATATATGATTTCCTTCTTCCAATTGCTGAAAGAAGTTTTACATAGATTGGATTATTTTCGATCAAGATTCTTTTGGCAAGGAGATAACGAGAAAAAGAAATATCAACTGGCTAAATGGAGTGTGGTTTGCCGTCCTAAAGACCAAGGCGGGTTGGGCATTCATGACCTTGAGGTTAAGAATAGGGCCCTCCTTGGCAAATGGTTGTTTAAATTACTGACGGAAGATGGTTTATGGCAAACCCTCCTGAGAAGGAAATATGTGGGTTCCAAGGCAGTATCTCAAGTATACTAGAAGCCTGGGGATTCTCACTTTTGGGCAGGTCCGATGGCTACGAAGAAATATTTCTTCTCCTATGGATCCTTCTCAATTAAGGACGGCTCGGAAATTATATTTTGGGAGGACAAGTGGCTAGGAAATGCCACACTCCGAGAACAATATCCGGCTCTATACAACATTGTGCGTCACAAGAATGATACTATCGCCACAGTAATGGAATCATTTCCATCAAATGTGACGTTCAGAAGAGATTTAATTGGACCCATACTTCAATCATGGTACATCCTGCTCTAGCGGTTGTCCATAGTGCATTTGTCACATGGGTCTGATGTATTTCAATGGAACCTACATGGGAATGGACAATTCTCAATGGAGTCTATGTATAGACCGTTAATCCAGTCTGATGTGCCAGTTGATAATAAGAAGAAGATATGAAAGATGAAGATACCTCTAAAGAATAAAATATTTGCATAGTATCTTCATCGTGGAGTCATTCTTACTAAAGATAACCTTATTAAGAGAAATTGGCATGGAAGTCCGCAATGTGTTTTTTTGTCACCATGATGAGACAATAAAACATTTATTCTTCCAATGTAAATTGGCTCGTTCTATATGGTCAGTCATCCAGATAGCTGCTGGCTTGTATCCTCCTTGTAGTGTTGCTAATGTATTTGGCAACTGGTTACATGGGATAGATTACAGGTTTAGAACTATTCTTAAGGTGGGAGCACTTGCCGTTATTTGGTTGGTTTGGCTATGTAGAAATGATAAGGTGTTTAACGATAAAAGTACTTCTCTTATGCAGGTTATCTATAGATGTATCGGAACTCTTCATTTATGGTCTTGTCTACAACATGTGAAGAATTGAGACCTATTTACGAAGGTGTGTATACGATTGAAGGATACGGCGAGCAGGGGCGGAATTGGGCTTGGGGCAACTGGGGCTATAGCCCTAGGTATAGCCCAATTAGTAGTTGAGCATTCAGTATATTTTTGCACATTTGTAGACTTAAAGAGGCCCAGCCCCAGGCATGTAAACGCAGCCCTAGCCTCAGCTCGGTAATAGCCCAACTTGTTGTACCTAGCTTTCCATCGCTGTTCACCACTAGCCCATGACGGCATTTCCTATTTGGCGCCACAGGCGCCAGTAAAAGTGCATTTTTGTTAACTGGCGCCTGTGGCGTTCGTAAATGGCCGGCCCATCTAGGCGCCGTTTGACGGTTTTTTTTTAATTCTATGAACTTTTTTTAATATTGATGAAATTTTTCAAAATTTAATGAACATTTTGTCTTGAAAATAGATGACTTTTTTTGATTTATGAACTTTTTTTCAGTTCCATGAATTTTTTCTAAAAATAAATGAACTTTTTTTCAATTTCTATGAACTTTTGCAAACTTAATAAACATTTGGTAAATTGGATGAACTTTTTTTCTATTTGAATGAACTCAAATTGATGAAATTTTTTTAATTTGATGAACTTTATTTATAGATATGAACGTTTTTTTCAAACAGATGAACCTTTTTTCTTTAAATCTGTAAACCTTTGTTGAATTCATTTTTTTATTTTCGTAAAAAAAAAAATAGGGGCAGCACGCTAGTGGGCCGGCCCATGCTATCAGCGCTGCAGGCGCCTGATCGTTAACGGGCGCCTGCTGTGCTGTATAGGAGCTCCCGCCCACGACGCCACGGTCGCTCCAATTCTTCCAGAGAAATCGCCCAGCGGGGAGTTCCTATTGGACGCTCTTTGCGTCCAACAGCACTCCAGCCGAAGACTGCTACTGCTTTATTGGAAACGTTATATCTTTTAGTTCAATATACCTACGTGCTTACCTTTTAAAATAATCTTTACACATCATCAAACGTTTCTTGAAAAATTTGCATATAAAATTTAAATACCGAATATTGCTTGGGAAACAAAAACAATTTTTGGACTTTCAAACTTTTTTATTTCGCATTTTTTAAAATTTGAATAAATTTCGAAATAACGAACATTTTTTTAATGTGAACAATTTTTGAAAATGGAAACATTTTTTTGAAATTCCAAACGAAATTTGGAAACACAAACATTTTTTTGAAATCCGCAAAGATTTTTTTATAAGCAAGCATCTTTTGAATCTGTTAACATTTCTTTCAAAATGATAATTTTTTGCAAAGATGAACAATCTTCAAAATATTGGAACACATTCTGAAGTTCTAAACAAATTCTGAGACAATGAGAACAAAAATTAACATTCAGAACAATTTTTGAACTCCAAACTTTTGAAAACACGAACAACATGAACAAAATTTGAAAAAATTAGAACAAAAATTAACATTCCGGACAAATTTCAGAACAAAAAATAAGATTCCGAACAAATTTTGAAAACACGAACAAAATTTAGAAATTAGAACATTTTTTGACATTTCCGAACATTTCTTGAAATTCGAATCTTTTTTGAATTTTGTACATTTTTTACAAAATTTGGAAACAAGAACATTTTTACACATTTTGAACAAAATTTTGGAAAAATCAATCATTTTGCAATTTATGGACACTTTTTGAAAAGGAAAATAAAATTGAAAAAAAAAGAAAAGAAAAATAATATAAAGCCAGAAAAACCAGAAAAGCAACAAAACAGGAAAAACCCGGTTCAGGGAACCTTCTAGAAGGTTCCCAAAACCGTTTGTACAGAGTGTGTATATCTGGAAGCGGGCTGGCCCATGTTTGTCGCTGGCTCGGCAGCTGTATGCGATTGCTCGACACTTTGCCGCAGCGAGCGGCGCATAGGGAATTCCTGCCCAGCGCCCAACAACATCGATTTTTTCTCTTGCTCGTCCGATCAGGAAAAATTTCTGATGCGGTTATGCTGCGCCGCCAGTTCCGCTCGAGATCTCGACTAGACAGACGGACGTTCAGACCTACGCACAGCCGGCTAGCGCTCGGAGCCTCGGATCGGATTATCTCTCGCCTCGTCGGAGCTGCCCCCTCGAGCCTTCCTGTTCTGCTACATCTACACAATCGACTTCAGGTCTGGCCAACTAGGCTTGTAATCGCTTGTACCATCTTGTTTCCCCCTAGTTTGTTTTTATAAGCCAAAATTAATGAATTTGTGATGCTAAATTTTATTACTTCTTTGTGGGGTTAAATTTTATTGATTTATTAGTAAATTTTATTTCATTGTTATTTGTTAATAGAAAAGAAATACAAATCCTTTTCAAACAGCACCCAACCAGTCTGCATCAAACAATACCAACATCAGTGAATCACCTACAAATTCAGTAGGGCTCGGAAAATGCTATGTTTTACTACATCGTGCACTTTGGGATAATTTTCCTTTCTTGCAATTCACATGAACAATTGGCTTAGTAAATGTCGGGTGTCTTGAATTTAAATACTCTATTTTATGTTTACAGTTCGAGGTCCTTTTATTATTGTTGGTGAAGAAACAATGGCCTCAAATAAAGCAAGTCTTCATTTATATGGTACCAAGTTTTGCAATGATGCACTTCATTAACTATTTCTTTTATCGTATTTCCTATAACGGTAAAAATTAATTTATATTTCATTTTTAATGTAAATTTGTGGTGTACTTCTAACTTGCGTTGTTATCTGTGGTAGTTAATGTCATTTATAGTCACTTGGCTTTAGCCCTAGGCTTCGAGAAATCCTGGCTCCGCCTCTGACAGCGAGGAATAATCTTACCCAACATGGGTGGCAACATCATTTTAGGATTGGCCCACCTCCGCTTTAGGCATTATACAAACTCGCGCAGCGCCTCCACAGGGCAAGACATCATAAAAGAATGAAGTGCATAGGAAGAAATTAGAGGCCGCGCAGCGCCTCCACAGCGTAAGACATCTTCTGGTACGAGTGTGCGCTCGTACCAGCAGTCGTACCATGTGCCAGCGCCTTCTCTTCGTCGACTACTTTCACCCCGTGGAATCGGATCGGAGAACAGAAACACACAGAATCTAGAAACTCATCCAGAGCGTAGTACCCTAGCCTCTGGAAGGCATCCGAAGGGGGAATCAACGCAAGGACTCCGCCGCCGCAATACCGCATGAAGAGGGCATCATCATCATCTCCAACACCACTATCTCATCTCCGTCGATTTGTAAATGCAGTAATTGATGTGGATCCAATCTTGTATAACTTTTGTGCCATCACCATGTTCATCAAGGTTGGTCTCGTAATGTTTGTACCCTCGATGTGCGAGTAGTTTCCCTGGTTCTCGAGGATATGGAGGAACCCTAGTATGAATAAGATCATTTGGTATTAGGATTTGATATCCACATTGCATGTTTGTGTTAATAGTCTTTTTTATTTTGGGTGAAGTCGACCATCCAATCCAACATATGCCAACTTTGGACGGAAGGTTATTACTGCTGCAGTGACGGCTGGTTGCGGAGTTAGGTTAGTAACAAGGCCTATCTCCCTTCTTCCCTGGTCATTGTAGCAAGGGTAAACGAAAACCGCTTTTAGCTACGTCCACAGGGGAATCCTTAATTTTCATTCAATAACCGGGTGGGGATGAATGGCAGTGGCATATGTGATATGGAGTTGCCGCGTGTATCGTAACTGTACTTGGCTCGCCCACAAATAGAAACATATAAGGTGGATTAGGAATCTAATGTAGCATTATGCTTAGGCACCAGTCATGTAGACACATATTAGTGGGAAATCCGAACTTCCTGGGATGCCTTAGTCCTATGATTTCAACAACCTTCATTCACTTCTCGAGTTACTTTACTTTATTTGTGCAATTTAATTTCACCGTTCACAACCATCACCCAATATTATTATTCGCTTCCACTTTGTTTTGGATTGCATTTAACTTGCACGCGCCGCTATTTAAACTCTACAAGACTAATTCATGTGCTACGAGTGGGATCAATACTCTTATTTGGCTCAAGCAATGGCCATGTTGCGGTCGCAAGCGCAGCAGGACGAACACGAACGTCGTGTGGCAATCCACACCATGGTGCTTCCTCAAAGCAACAGTGGGCAGAGGTATGCAGCACTGCTCAAACGTAAAACCACCGATGACATGTTATTTTTGGTGCTGATGAAGTTCTTGCTAGCTCTGAGAATGGGTGGGTGGAGGATCATGGTTCCACGTCATGGCAGCAGTAGCCAGCCCACTTCATCTATTGTGGTGATTACACATGTCATCATAATGATTAATAATGAGTCCATCACAGCGGAGCAACATCAGAACCTGGAGTCATAATCATGGGGCCTTTGTCGGTGACTCATCAAAACTTTATGTTTGGTGAACACTTACTTTTCTAGTGTGCACTAGCGGGATATATCTAGAACTTGTGTGATGTTTCTTTAACCTAGGTTATGCGTCGCATGATTTGGCACGGTGCATTACCTTGTTTGGGGTTCCTTTGTTAAGAAGAGAAACCTCATTGTTGCGGTTTGGTTGTGGTGGTGTGGATTTTGCGGAAACTCATAATAAAGCATGTGTATAGTGGATTTTCGCTCATGGCCTTAATGCTATTAAGAAACAGTATAACGGAATGAGCTAGGACTGCTCACGGCGATTAGATCGATTAGTCGTACGTTTTCGAGCCGAGCTTGGTGTTTCTGGGGCTGCTACTCCACAGATTTACCTTTTCTTTTAGACAACTCCATAGACTTACCTTTTTTTAGGGGTCAGACTTGGAAGCCACTAGTTGACGAGCGCTTCTTCGGGAGCCTCGCAATGATCAGCGTCACTTGATGCGCTCTCAGCCATTCATCACGTGTCGCGCTCTGAGTGCTCCCTTCGGATTTTATTTTTTTTATTTTTCTGCACGCGTTTTCAGCTATTTAAACGGGTTTTTTTCGGGTTTTTTCGACGTTTTGGATTTCCACCGGTCTTCCTTAGCTTTTCGACCCAAAAAATATATTTTTACGTGAAAAAACATGTTTTTTTTCTTTCGTGAGAGTCACGATTTTCCTTTCGCGAGAGGCACGGTTTTGCTTTCACGAGAGTCACGGCCGTACCTCTCAAAATAGACAAAAAAAACATGTTTTCTGTTTTTTTTCCTTTCGTGAGAGTCATGGTTTTGCTTCCGCGAGAGGCACGGTTGTGCTTTCGCGAGATTCATGACCGTGCCTCTCGGAAACAAAAAAACGCGTTTTCTGTTTTTTTTCTTTCGCGAGAGTCACGGTTTTGCTTCCACGAGAGGCATGGTTGTGCTTTCGCGAGAGTCACAGTCGTGCCTCTCGGAAACGAAAAAAACGTATTTTCTATTTTTTTCGCGAGTGTCACAGTTTTGCTTCGGTGAGACGCACGGGTGTGCTTTCGCGAGAGTCACGGCCGTGCCTCCTAACGGAAAAAAACGTGTTTTCTCTTCTTCTTTTTTTCTTTCGTAAGAGTCATGGTTTTGCTTCCGGGAGAGACACGGTCGTGATTTCGTGAGAGGCATGGGCGTGCCTCTTTCGGAAAGGGAAAAAACCCGTGCTCCCGGTTCGGTTTTTTCGTCCGATTTTTTTGTGAATAAAAGTTTATCAAAACCTATCAACATGGGATCTAGTTTTGAAGATCTCGACGCGAGGAATCCAACGGTAAAAGCGATTTGAGATTCGGACGCACGGTTTGAGAGAGAAAACGTTTTGAATAAACAGATCTACGAAAAAAGGGAAAACTCTCATGTTATGATAAGTGGCGCACAGAGTTGAAGTGATCTTTGCAACGAGTACTCCTCAAGTGATTTCGGTCAGACTTACCTAGAACCGTTATGGTTAATCGGGCTGGAAATGCATGTCGGGCCGGACTTGGGCTATTGGCAGACACCTATAGATCTTCCAAGCGAGCCTATTGCCCTCTGCACGTACGAGAAGTTCCTCATGATTCTAAAAAAAAAAAAAGATTCCTCGTTCGTCTGCCCACCTTCGTCTTAGCGACAGCGGCACCGCCAGACTGGCCACTACTGCCTGGTATTTGTGGTAATGAGCGAAGGAAGTTAACCCATGAAGAACCAACTCAGGGTGCAGACCAAATAAACGTGGCAGTAAACTTCATCATTTCATGAAGTCTGAAAGCAAAGCGGACAGTGGTTGCTTGGGTGAAGCCCAAACATGGGTATATGAAGTTAAATGTTGATGCTGGGTATGATGTGGATACTCTAGAGAGAACAGTTGGAGCAGTTTTACAAGACCACACAGGAAGGCTTATTGTTGCTCCTAATGAAAAGATTGACATATGCTTTGATTCCTTCACGGCTAAAACTACCGCGGTCAGATTTGGCATGAACCTTGCATGTACAGTGGGCGTCACCAAGATCGAAATTAATTAAGACAACGTTGAGGTGATTGAGGCTTTGAAAGATGGCTACTCATCTTCAGTCGCTAGTGCAATATTTGATGATTGCTTTTTATGTCCTTAGATTTCAACCATGTAATATATGAACATTGTGTTAGAGACTATAATCAAGTAGCTTACGAACTAGCTAGGATAGCTAAGTTTTCTCCTCCCGATTTAGGCCTAATTTGGTTGCAAGAGGAAACTATCCCAGGGCTCCAATCCCGTTAGGGGCGATTTCCATGGCCATCAGGGATCCTCTTCTCCCACCACGGGAGATCGCCACATCAGTCTGGATGGTAGGGGAGACGGGAGGAGATCACGTCCAAAAAGGACCTCGTCGAATGAAGAGAAAGATGAACGCCAAGACTCGACAGAGATTCCTCTGGCCGTCGAGATCTTGGTGGAAAGAAAAGCATGGTTGCCGACCCGTCCCTGTCGTCGGAAGGTAGATGGTCTTGGAGGCATAGCCCTCAGAATAGTCTCCAGAGGAAATCCGTAGGTGCGCCTCGCGTTGTCGCCTCGAAAGAGCGCCAGTCGTGGATTTTGTCCTGGTCTCTCTAGGCCTGGATCTTCCACCCGGGGAAAGGCTGTGGATCGGGGCAGAAAATACCCATCGAGCGAGCCACCAAATGTCGTGACAGGTATTCCACGGGCCGCTTTGCCCCGTGGGCTTTGCGCCCTGGTTTTTGACGGGGATCCCGGCAGGATCATCCAAAAGCTTGTAAACGATGCCACCATCTTGACACTTGAATAGGAGTTCACTCAGGAGGAGATGTTTGAAATCACAAATCAATCATCCCCTCCGGCATTAAGATGGCACCATCGGCTCCGCTGGTGAGCCATCTTTTATTCGCGGATGATAGCATATGTTGTTTTTCAGGGCAAGTATTAATGAAGTAGGGGAAATATCAAACCTACCGGAGTGATATTGTATAGCATCGGGACAGAGAATAAACAGACAAGTCATCGATTTTCTTTAGCAAGGGGACCCCGAAGATAGTACGAGATGAAGTAAAGGGTTTCCTTCATGTCCCTAATGAATCTTTGAGTGGCGGGTACTTGGGGATGCCCACGGATGTAGGGCATTCGAAAAATGGAACCTTTCAATATTTAAGTGACCGGGTATGGGACAAAGTTAAAGGTTGAATGAGCAAGTGTTTATCAGCGGACGGCAAGGAGGTCCTCATCAAATTCGTAGCCCAAGCGATCCCGGTATATTCTATGTCTTGTTTCAAACTCCCAAGAGGTTTATGTGATCATATAAAGTCTGTCATCCGAAAGTCTTGGTGGGGGTGCAAGCAAGGAGAGAGGAAACCGGCTTGGGTCTCGTGGGATGTGATGACGAGACCAAAACATTTGGGAGGACTTGGATTCAGAGATCTAGAGTTGTTTAACCTGGTTTTATTGGCGAGACGGACTTGGAGAATTTTTCAGGAGCCTTTATCTTTGAGTGCCGCCAAAATACTCAAAGCGAGTTATTTCCCGGAAACAACATTACTTGAGGCTGAGCTTGGGTCCCATCCATCACAGTTTTGGCGCGCTATGCTCGAGGGAAGGGATGTGTTGAAGCAAGGTATCATCAGGCGGATTGGTAATGGTCAGACTACGGACATATGGCAGACAACTGGATTCCTAAAGAATCTACACCGAGACTGATTATGTCCCTTGTACATGATCCCCCAAGGAAAGTGGCGGAGCTACTGTCACCTACGACGGGGTCATGGAATGGGGAGTTCGTCCGATTGGTGTTCATCCCTCTCGATGCAAATGCAATTTTGAAAACTGCAGTATGCACTCGCAACACCACAAATGACTTTTGGGCATGGTATCCAGAGAAGAAGAGGAAAGTTTACTGTTAGCTCTGCTTACAGATTTTTGGTCAGAACAAAGATGCAGCGTGAAGAATGGTTAGAAGGGAGAAGTGGAACATCGACAGGAGAAAATGAGAAAGCATGGACTGCGCTATGGAAGATGTCAATACCTTCAAAGATTAAAAAAATCTATGGAGGCTGGCACGCCATTTGCTGCCCAACTAAAAAAATTCTATGGAGGCTGGCACGCCATTCGCTGCCAACTACGGATGTGTTACACCACCGAAACATGGCCCTCCAGGATGCGTGGCCCCTGTGTGGTTGCCAGGATTCATGCAGACATGCATTGATATATCGTGCACTATGGCGAGGTGTGTGTGGGCACTATCCGATGAGGACAGTCTCAAAAATGGCAGAGTTTGAAGATCCTAGTGCTAAAAACTGGATGTTTGAACTGTACAGTTCGTTGGATCACTCGAAGTTCACTAAGATGGCTGTCACCTTGTGGGCACTGTGGTACGCACGGCGGAAAGCGATATACGAGGCAATTTTTCAGAGTCCGCAACAGACCATATCTTTCGTGAATAACTTTATTACAGAACTGGGGCAGCTTCCAGCTACGGTGGTGAGGCCGGCTAGACCCATGTCAAACCCAGCGATGGCTCGCTCCAAAAGTGGGCGTCGTCAAGCTGAATGCGGACGGAGCCATAGCAAGGAACATGTGAGGCGGGGCAGTGGCAGCTCTATGCCGTGACCACAATGGCATATACCTTGGTTCTTCTGCAGTGGTTTATCCAGGCATTATAGACCCGACGATCCTAGAAACATATGCTTGCAGGGAAGCGTTAGCCTTGGCTGATGATCTGGCAGTTCAGAATATTTTGGTTGCCTCTGATTGCCAAGGTACTGTCAACCGACATAGACCATAGGAGAGGCGGTCCGAATGCAGCGATTAGCTCATAGCTCTAGGTTTTCTTCTTGTAAGTTTTTACATGAATGCAAATACTATAATTTTGAGGCTCACAATCTCGTCAAGTTTGCTTGGGAATTCAAGCATAGATAGACATGTTTGGTTGGGCAATCCGCATGACCCAAATCTTGTCCCTATGGACATTGCTTCGAATCAATAAAGTCGACCAGATTACTCAAAAAAAAACTCAGGAGGAGATATTTGTCAAAAAAAAACTCCCATGCAATGCGGCGCTTTCGTCGGAAACCAAACCGACTCAATCACCCCTTAAATACTGTACTCCTACGCACAACAAACCTAGCCGAGACGTCCGCGTCCACGATGGCCGCCGCCGCCGACCGTCTCTCCGCCCTCCCTGACGATCTTCTCCAGCACGTACTATCCTTCGCGCCGGCCAAGGAGGCCGCGGCCAGCGCCGCCCTCTCGCGCCGATGGCGTCCATTGTGGCGCCGCACGGGTGTCCTCAACCTCGACAGCAGACACTACTCCGCCGAAGATCGCTACGCCTGCTTCGACGTCTTCTTCCGCGACGCCAAGGCGGCCCTCGCCGCCTCCGGCCGCCGCCGCCGCGGGACGGCCCTCAAGAGGCTCACGCTCTTCCTCACCGAAGGGGCCTACCGCCTATTGAGCAGATGGTACAGCGACCCCGGACCAAAAGAGGACGTCCGGGTCGCCGGCCTCCTCGCTGACCCCGCCGCGGCCGGGCTGGAAGACCTCCGCATTGGCTCCGAGAAGCAAAACCAGTGCGACGACATGTACAGCCCGCCGCTGGGCTCCCTGCCGTTCGCCGCCACGCTCCGAGTGCTGGAGCTCGAGCGCTGCAACCTCCAGCCGCCGCCGTCGGTGCGCCTGGCCTTCCCGCGCCTCACGGATCTGACGCTGCGCCACTGCTTCGCCTTGGAGGGGCATCTGCAGGCCATGGTCGACAACGCGCCGGCGCTGACCAGCCTGGTGCTGGTGAACCTCCGTCAGAACTCGCCGGAGCCACCTGGTTCCGACAAGACGATTTACATGCATGAAACTATCAGCCTGCGCCTCCGCCTCCGCTGTCCCACGGTTACCGCCCTGGTGCTCGAGACCCATTATGTCGGCTGGCATGAGCTCGACGATCCCGCCAACACGGGCGTCGAGCTCGACATGCCGAGCATGCGCTCCTTCCGCTACAGTGGGTACCCTCTCAAGCTCTCGCTCGCATCGCCTGCGCCGGCGCTGGCACGGGTCGACCTCGACGCCACTCGCCGCGAACACCGTGTTCAGCAGTACGAGCCCACGTCGCGCATGCTCACCAGCTTCTCCAGCACGAGGGCGCTCAAGCTGCGCCTGGACAACATCGAAGACATCCTGGCTGGCAAGGCCATCTTGCCCACGTTCCCAAACCTCAAGCTCCTCCAAGTGCACGGCAAGTGCAAGGACGGGGACAGAAGCACAGCGGTGGCAGTGGCGAGGCTGCTCGCCTCCTGCCCGGCCATGTCCGAGCTGCGGCTCAGGCTGGAGATGTCGGCCCACTACTGGCACAACACCGAGGACCCAGCCGGAGGCCCCTTTGGCGAATCCATGGACCGGTTCGAGAGGCTCGCGTGCATGTCCTCAGCGCATCGCGACGCGGTGCAGCTTGACGGCGTCTCTGGGCTCCCGAACGCCCTGACAAACAGCAAGTTCAGCTGCCTGGAGACGACCCTGCGCAAGGTAACGCTGCAGTTCAAGGCCAGGGAGGTCAACTGCTTCCAGGTGCGGCTGGCCAAGTTCCTCGTGGAGAACGCCATGGTGCTCCAGGAGATGCACGTCGACGACGGCAGCCAGTTCTGGTCGGACCATCTCCGCCACAAGGTGGCGAGATGGAGAGCCGACGCGTTCCAGGCCAGGAACCTGCTGGACACGGCCGGCTTTCGGGTGTACCAGCTAGCTAACCCTGTGATAGACCCTAAGAAACAGTCAGGCTACCATTAGGATGCACCGATGCACCTGTAAACTGTAATAATGAGAAAACATTATATGCCCTATATATATTTCTCCTTCAATAACTGATGATTAATTTACAGTCCTCTGGCATGATATAGAGCCTCCCGGAAAGAGATGCACAAATCGAGAGTAAATTTTGCGCGTCATGCTGGATATATGATTGATAGAGTATATTGTCGAAAACAGGCTGATACATATATATACCGTGTGACCTGGAAGTTGGATGATTGACCAAAGTTTGTTTCCAGGCATGCTGATATAGTGCGTGGCGTGGCTTTGACCTTTTTCTATCACCAACTTGCAGAAAAACTGACGGCCGGAGTAAAAATGTACATCTTGCAGTCGTGCACATTGACTTGGGCTCCAAAAGTTCCTACCACGTTCGCCGATAGAGTTTCATGCTGGAGAAAATGCAAATTTAGCAGGTGGTCCACACACAAAACAGATAATGCTAACAAGACAAATTTAAGTGTATGAGGGTGCTCCCAACTTAGAACGCCGGTTGTGAAAAACTAAATGATTACATTATTTCTACTCTCCCAGATTAGACTGGGCTGTCGTTGAACTATGATAGTATTTTGACTATGAAACTGCAAGACCTCCCTTGGATTTTCAACATCTAGACTAAACCCATCAGAGAAAGGGTAGAAGGATTAGTAGTCCCATTTTATCTGGAATCTAATTAATATTGATATGCTTATAAGCTACTCCCTCCGTCCCATAATATAAGATGTTATTACAACCGATATACTCACATATTGGATGTAATAACATCTTATATTATCGGACGGCTCCAGGCACCTTGATTTTGGAGGGACAAGAGGTGAATTAAACACCTGACAGCAATGAAATCTATGCAACTCACCTTCCACAGATCTCTAACAGAATAGGCAGATGAACCATCAAGGCCTAGAGCTGGCAATGACAGTGTGATATTAGCCGCCTCCGAACAACGATTCCATAAAGCAACGGCCAGACGGTTGCCAGAGAGGGGGCCAGCCCACACCTGCAATATTTGACATACTATGAGTTTGGCATAGGGATGCTTTGATGCACGGAACGGCACGAAGATGTGTGACTTATAATAGGTATCCAATATGGAGCAGCTAAATCACCTCACGGCATCCACCTTTTCCTTGCCCTAAAATTCTTCTTCCTTGAACTCCAAGAGGATCTGCAGAAAAGGAAACTCGATTAATGTAATCGATTGCATAGTCACAACAGCACACATGCAAATGGTTCTTACTGTGTGAATAGAACAATATGCCAGAAATCGTATATAGCAGAACACAATCAGGCACTTTAAAAACACCCCCGAAAAAACAGAACAGATGTTAACAACACATAATGTTAGTTCAGCATAATATATTGCGTCTCCGAGAGGAATAAGGAAATGGCAACTAGCTAGTGAGTCAATCAAACACAAAACATAACTCAAAAATAAAACAAGATCTTCGTCTTAGATCCATCAAGTGGTTGAAACAACTCCTATGAAAATATCTACATTAGTTAAGAGCAAACTGACTTCTAAAGAGCAGCTAAGATGACAACATTTTCGCAGTGCATGCTTGTTTCGATCCACCGAGAAAGCTCGCTTTCATTGTCATGAAAAAGTGATAGCAATAGAAAAAACCGCATTGCAGTTTCAACATGAACACATACTAGAGAGATAAGTACAAAGGCAAGATTCTGAGTAATACCTTGGTTTACTTGAATTACTTCTTTGTTGCTCAATATTTCAATTGTTTCTGAAGTCATATTTCTGACATCACAACCAATTAAGAGAGGCGCCTGAAACATGACCCAGAAGGGCATTTTCAGTCATTGCAACAAAACGAAAATAGCAGATAATGTGCCACCAATCAGCTTGTATTTTAAATGCGTTATGCATAGAAATAATATGCAAGCACAAACTGATTGTAAAATTTCTTGTCTGTGATTTCAGAAGATGATTCTAGAATCCAACACTGTTGTAATACTAAGTTATCCAGAATGTATGCAGACGAACTTTTAGTACTAGACAAAATTGTGCTGCTGATATCCAAACAAATTATGCGCATCTGCGGTTCTACAAATTTCTCTGCAGCGATATCCTAAATTTGAAGGCCATGACCCAAGATGGAAAATTATAAAAGAGAATGAACCTTTATTTTCATAAACTCTTCGCTTGCTCATTGATCCAATAAATAACATAAACTACAAATTTGAAGGAGTGAATGCTGTGGGGCAATAAGGCACTGGCACAATCATAGTGACTATTGCTGCACTTGGCAAACTCTTACCTTCATGAGTGCCCAAATGTTGAAATGTGCACGGTACTCTGCAAAGGTCATACCACCATTTCCAACTTCCAACATGTCCGGGTCTGCAAAAAATAAAGTTTGTTTAGCAACAGCGTACTCTTTTATTTTACAGTCTCTTACAACATCAGTAAAGCTTGTGTTACTAGTTACCATTCCATCCACCGGGTCCAGCATATGATGCCCACTTGTTGTTCTTATCAGCAATGTCAGTCATGCTTGTTTTAAACAGAAAACAGACAAGTCAATTTCACAGCACATCAGCAGACTGGTATATTCTTTTGTTTCAGGAAGAGCATGAATCACCTTTTCCATGTATCCTGTATGTCATCTGTTGTACGCCAACTGTTTCCAACTTTTCCAGCCCATAAAGCTGGATCATCCTGGCCCCTAAGAGAGAGTACACATTTAAAATCAACAAGATTGGAGGTTGAGCACAACGTACAACTGCTATTTATTTCCAGTGTTAACTGACATACCATTCGCATAGAGAGTAGAATATCTGGCGCCCAGTTGAATTTAGAGCATCACGCATTGGAGGATACCTGAGAGTATGATATCATGGAACAAATTTTAGCTCTATATAATGAGGCTAACTGTTTGGAAACCCTGCGATCGAAGCAAATGAAAGACGTGTGACCTAACCTTTCCTTTGGTGGTATTCCTAGATTGTAACAGTTGTCATACTTTAGATAGTCAACACCCTGGACAAAAATATTTTTCAGATTCATGTATTAGTAAAATTATTATATGCATGTTCAGTAGCAGTGCAGAATAGGTTAAGATAGAAAGAGTCAGAAAAGATGTTCTTCAAGTTTTCATCGCAATGTTGTGCAGCAACTCTTTTGTGCATCACTAATTATTTGGTTGCTTGTAGCTCATACCCATGAAGCAAAAAGGGCAGCATCATCGTTTTCGTGATGGAGTGATCCTGGTCGAACTTGACAAGTAGATACCCTGAAAGAATTTACTTGTTATATTGTTTGTTATTTGATATATTCTTGACTATGATACATTAAGAATCATAAAAGCTAGCAAGTTAAATCATCGATAACTAGACTACTTACCCAGCATCAGAGTAGATACCAAGTTTTAGACCTTTTCCGTGCACATAGTCCGCAAGTGATTTGATTCCAGAAGGGAAAGTCTTCGGATCAGGTAGCAGTTGACCCTACATGTTACAGGAAGTGATCTATTAGCAAAATGTGCAGATGTACTCATGATTAGTAGGCATAAACGAGATTAATGCAATGACATAAATACCCAACAATAGTATTCCATCATAATGCCCCAGGTGGCGCAACGGGAAAAATGTATTTAGTTTTTCATGAAAAACGTCAAGTTACTAGTAACTGTATGAATCCCTAGGAGAGCATACGGATAGGCACCAACTTCAAATAAACTATGCTGGAGAAAAATAAAAATAAAAATAAAAACAGAGCTATTGAAAACAAACAGAGCCATTTTAGTGAATAAAATTTGGAAAGTGAATGTAGATAGGACCACTGCAGAAGCATTTTTATGCAGAATTTCAGACCACGTCCACTGGTTTCAAGTTATCATGAACGCAAGAAAAATTCTTAGATGTATGAAGTGCAACATAAAACATCTACGGAATGTAAAGGAAAATTAATGGTGTGATCACTCTCATTCAGACTTTAACATCATACTCCCAAACAGAAGATGGCACAGTATCAAATGTAAGAGGAAAATGCAATTTGGAAAAGTATAATGGAATTATTACTTTATTACAGTTTCAAAACAACTTATTACCTTATTTCCTCGCTTCACATAGGACCAACAGTCGTCTGAAAAGGAAGGACAGATACAGATTCAGACAGCATAATAAACACTTAATGTAGCCGAACAATAGATATTTGTGTAAAGCTATAAGTAATGTACCGATGTTTACGTAGTTGTATCCCAAATCAGCCAGGCCCGTCGAGACCAACGCATCAGCTGTATCAAAATCAAGGTTATGAAACTTCAAATTGAGTAAACTCTACTCTGTACTCTGGAGAACACATTCGGCACTAATTATTACTGGCAAGCACTGGTGCCACCTGCAAACATGAGACATCTGACTCTGTTTTTCGACTGTTCTATCCTAGATTCCTAGTATAGTATGTCTGCACTTGCCGCAACAGAGTAGAATTGTGCCCAGGCACCGTCTAGTGCAGATACAGCTATGAACTTGTAGCAGGTCGTAAATTGCGAATGGGGAATCGCAGATTTAACAAGGATTATTGACGAACCTGTCTCGCGGATGAGCGTGTCGTTGATGTTGCAGGCGAAGAAATTCCAGCTGTTCCACCTGCACGCAGCGCCCACACGGAGATCAATCGATGAAATTTCGACCGCAATCGCAACCCCCTCCGCCCAACAGACAGAGACAGAGAAACCAAAGCGCGAGCCAAAGCGGCAGAGCAAGAGAAAGCTGAGGAGCGGCGGGGAGGGAACGGGCGAAATTACCCCATCTGGGGCGCGAGGGCGAGGCCGTTGTTGAGCTGCAGCCTGCCGTAGTTGGAGGTGTCGTAGAGGCGGCGCAGCGCGGCGGTGGGCAGCGGCGCGATGCGCCGCGCCGCCGCGGCAGCCGCTGTGGTCGAGGCGCCCGGCCACCGCGTCCCCTCCGGCGAGAGGGCTAGGACGAGGAGCAGGAGGAGCGGCACCCCCATTCTCCGCTTCGTCTCGATGCTTCTGGCGCGCACCGCTCCCTTCCTCCGAGAGAACTGGAAGCAGTTCGTTCGCCTGTGCCGACGGCGCCTGGTGTCGTCGCAGCGGGGAAAGCCTCGTTAAAGAAAAGGAAAAATCGACGGGCCCACAGCCAGCGGCCGGTCAAGCGTCCAGAAGTGGGGCCCGCCGTCCCCTGGCCCTGACACGTGCGTTATCCGTTCTAGGCACGTCGGATACATGCACTTTGAGGGCGATGAATAAATTAGAGAGAAATCCTATTTCCTAGTAAAAGTCTCAGAAATCACCGTTGAGGTCGATGAGTAGATTCCTGGATGAGATTTCTTCTTCCATAGATAGAAAAATATTTGCCGTTTGGAGTTTCGATTAGCAAGCCGGATCCCTCGATCTGGTCCTTGGATGATTGTGTTATCTTGCCTTCAGAATTAAGACGAGAGAAAATGACACGACACGCCACCCGTGCATTATCCATTTCATGGACAAGACAATGATGCCCGGACAGTGACATATCCACCTACCCGAACCTACTGATGTTGTTCCGTCATGTGCTATTTTGCGCCTCTTATCCCGAACATTTGCGGCTATAATTCAGCTTACATCACTCCAAATGCTCTCTCGACATTCTTTCTAGTCGCTTTTTGTTTGGGTTAGAGATGGTCTTAACAAAGGTAGCTCACGGAAGATAAGTACCATCAGTCAGATAGTAGCACATGTTGTATTCATACCATTAACAGTATAGTGGTAAGGAGGAGTTTTCTCTTCAGTCAGCCTAGCAATAATGGTGATCGCTGCAGCACATTGATGTCATTTATGAGACCCGGGCATACCAAAGAAAGTGTATTAAATCCAAAGAACATGTGATGTAACTGGTTCAAGAATGATGGTGGGCTTCTTAACATGACCCTGATATTGCCTATGTAGAGCTTTTCGACAGTTCATCCATCTCCAATGCATGTAGTCAAGAGATACGAGCAAACCTGGCCACCCTCTTGCTTCATACATTGCCAACATCCTCTTGGTGTATACGACAGTTGGTTCTGTTAGGTACTGAGGTCTAAACACCGAGACCAAAACAGTAGCAAATCTTACAATGCCATGTTCACATGTGCTCTCGGGTATTCGTCTCACGAATCAGCAGCCATGCCATATGCAAGCATCCATAGTGCGGCCGTGTATTGCTTTAATTTTATCTATCTATGGGCCAGCTCAATTACAATTTCAGAAATTTCTAATAAATCCTAAAGGCCCACTTAGCCCATTTGTGCAAGGCAAAGGATACTACTAAAGTTTAGTCTCACATTATTAGTTTAGTGGGAGTTGGACCTCCTTATAAGGGAGGTTCTTTCGCCACTTGTATGAGCATGAGAACAAGAGGGACATCCACGCACTCCTCCTCCTCCGATGTCTAAATTTTCGCCACTCACTACGGGTATACGAAAGGCCACCCAGGAGCTGGAAAGTTTTTGCTGTAGTGGATATTGAATACGAACGCTGCACTCTTCGGCTGCTGCCCGTTCGTTTCGTCTCCCGTGTCCGCTTCAGCTTCCGGCGCAGCCTCTCGCCTCCTTCTCTTGCGCTTATAAAAGGGAGGTCACTTCTCTCAGAGAGACGCACCAGAACCTCTTCCTCCTTTCGCCACAAGTTCCTGAGCACTGTGTTGCTGCTACGATCTTCCCCATCCCGGCTTGCGGCGTGCACCGCAGGTCGGGACAGTAGGCCTTCGAGACCGCACCACTTTGAGTCATGTACGGGAGAAGGGTGATAAGGTTTTTAGGGAGCGCTCCGCGCGACTACTGACTTTTCCATCACGGACTTCGATGACTACTTCTCGACGACGACTTCTTCCCCGACGTCGACAACCTCATCGACGACATGGCTGGAGAGGATGTCGACCCCAAGTCCAGTGCTTCTGCTGCTGCTGTCCCGTACGTGTTCTTCCTCTTTCTGTTAGAGACCCTGCTACAGTTCCTTGTTCTAGTGTTTGCCCTACATATGTTACACTCTGTTTCATATATGCAACTTGCTATACTATCTTCTCTAGATGTGTTTAGTTACAGTTCATATATGAAGATGTTGTTTACCTTCTCTTTATCAAATCGCATGACTTATTTTATCACTGCTATACTAGTTGTGCTTTATCTAGTATTTCTGATAATAAAATTATTTGGTAAATTGCTCATATTTCCAACATATACTTCTGGTAACAGCGAACTCAATCCTTCCCACGTCATCCTTCTTTAAGATGAAGTAGTCATCAAAGGACCGAACGCCATGGCAGGGACGATCAAAGACATTTTTTGCATCCGAAAGCGGCGGCGAAAATTGTCAGCGAATAGGGCATCTGGGGCAAAATAGTCGTCCATCAGCATCAAATGGTTGCACGCCCTATTGCGGTTGAGCACTCGATGACCCTTGATCAATCCCTTGAAATTAAGAGCATGCTTTTTCGCATGCTCAGCGTCTGCAGGAACCACCTGCATCATCGCCATCTAATCCGTGTAGTCCTCCTCATCGGACGAGCTGTCGGGCGACTCAACAAAGTGCCCGTCTATGTACTCCATATCCGAATCCACTGCTTCATAGAAGAAGGAACAAAAAAATTAGACGGGTATTTCACCAAACACTTGCCGGGCATGGTGAGTACCATAGGGATGTATGGTACATGTGCGGCGGACAGAGGAGAAGTGCAAAATGACGGCGGAGGACAAGCGGCGTGGAGCCCTAGTGTAGTGATGGAGGTGACATAGTCATCGTTTTCAGGCAATGGTGTGCCGGGATGGTCGGGGTGGTGGAGCGGCGGCAAAGGCAAGAGAGAAAACGGATGCGGAGAAAGATGGGAGGATAGAGGCCGGAGGGGGGGGGGGGGTTCTTGGTGTGGTTTTGGGTAGGCTGAGGGTGTCCAAGTCCTATGTGGCTGTTGTCCGGACTTCTGCAAAGCCCCACAAATTCATTTTGAGTTCGCCGAAAAAAACACGTTCAGAACGGTCGGAAGACCGATAGAGACATGCTCTGGGTGACTAATAGTGTCCAGACCGCGTAGTTTAAATATTTACAGACGGTTTAAGGGTCTGTCTTAAAGATGCCCTGTCCCCGCTTAGTCATAACGGGACCTGGCAGAGTATGTCCCGTTGAGGTTCCTGCAGATTATTCGGGGTCCCTCTATTCGTTTGCAGCGCATGCACGCAACATACTGCATCGGGTAATGGTTCCTCGAGTAGCAAGCGTTGATTACACGGTGATCTCACGGATAACTCTTGGGTGGAGGCCAGCGATTGAGATTGAAGAGGCTGACCATTCTTTTCTTTGCTTTTTGAATGGCCACCGGGGAATTGAATAGCCACCTGAGTATTTTTCATCCATATTACCTAAGAAGCTTTTCTTTGTTCTCCTTATTTTTCTTCTTCTTTCATAAATACTTGTCATAAGTTAACTTAAGATAGCTGACCACACATGTCATGTGGTTACCTAAGAAGCTTTTCGACTCCATATAAGATGGGTTCAAGTGAATTCAAGACACGCACCCACGCACACACTGAGCAAGCTCCTAGTGATGGCCATCATGGCACCATCGTAACGTCGAGACAGCGCTGGAACACTGTCGAAAGGCAAGCATACCCAGACTGCACCGAGGACACCAACCTCACATAGCACTAGGAAAACACCACAAAAAGACCGGGAAAAACAAACGGGGGCAATTGCATGAGAAGCACCATCACCGTAGATGAAAAGCTCCACTCAGTCGAGATCAAACCATGATGCCTCAGTACTATTGGCGCAGCCGAAGGGCAACGTGTAACAAAGTCAACACCACCTGCGTAGAGAAAAAGGCACATGCCACCAAGGCAACAACACAATTGCGGCGTAAGCGGCAATATCGAAAGGCATCACAGAACCGATTGTACACCCGGATAGCTTGGCAAGCACACGCCCCATGGTGTGAAGAGCCATGAGAGCAACCGAAGAGCACAACATTTTTTAGGTCGAACAATCCACCTTGATTTTTAAATGCATATGAGGAAGGCCGGGGCGTATCTGCAAGATGCCAGGGACCAACGTGCAAAAGCTGTAAAGAAATGGACCATTTCTTGATTTGTGCGTCCATTCTTGAAACAAGAACGGATCAACTTTCTTCTGAAATCCAACTCAAACCCTGAGGCTGTTAGTCTGTGACACTGGTTGATATTCTTTTAGAGCCAATTTATGTAGTTGGTTTGCTCAACCGCCGCTATCATTCTTTTCTTTCCTTTTTGAGATAACCGACTCGACAGTTCACTATAGGTTACACAGCTTAGGCGCACCGACTAGTATAAAGAAGAATCATGGGAATTTCTAAGGACATAATTACTATGGGAAATATTTTACCATTTGGAACACAATAGCTGCAATCCTACATTCCGTGAAATTCCAATGGGATAATTGAATTTTGGAGGAAACCAAACATGTGGTTCTACGTCTCTCCTTTTCTCTTCGTGTCTAGAATCTTAGTGTTTCTCATGTGTACATTCAAACGACAGCTTTGGGGTTTTCTGATGTTTTAATTCTTATATGAATGTGGAATACATGACACTTTAAAATAAAATTTATGTTTTTTGAGGTTATAAATTTTTATGTTTCAAATAGGGCCTCAATGTTTCCTCCGTGTTGTGGGCTTCCCTAGGAAACTTAAAGATGTGGTCAACCAACGACCCAATTCAATCCACAATCCACGCAAATGCTACACTTCGCTTATTGCGAGACAGAAGCAGCCCTCGCCTAGATGATGGTGAAGTGGGCCAAGCCAATAAGGTCGTAGCCAGCGGTTTTGAGAAGCTACAAGTTCAGGGAGCCTTCCGCCCGGATTTGGGATGGTTCCATGTACTTTTTTCTCTAGCCTTTATTATTGGGGTTTTATTTTCATTTTTTTCATCTTTATTTATTTCCAAAAAGATGTCAAGTTTTTTAATGCACAAAGAACATTTTTCGTATACATGCTTAACTTTTTCAGATACACGTTGACTGTTTTTCTAATACAAGTTGAACATTTTATCCGAATACATGTTGAACATATGTCAAATGCACATTGAACATTTTTAAATACATAGTGAATATTTTTAAGCACATTTTGAATATTTCTCTGATAACATACATAAATTGTTTTAAGTGTTATGAACATTATTTAATGGCACCAAGATTTTGTATATGTTCTGAAATTTTTAAAATTGCGCAAAAATTTTCCCATTTCATGAACAATTTTCTATAATGTCATGAACATATTTTTAAATGTGTGGACATTTTCTAAATGTCATGATTTTTTAATGATATTAACATTTTCACAATATTCGTGAACAATCAAAAAAGGCATTGACATATTTCTAAATGTGTGAACATTTATAATTGTACAAAAAAATTGAACTACGAGAACAAACTTTTACATTTCATGATCTCTTTGTAGTGTGTGCTGAGTATTTTGTGGAAACCTAAGAAAAGTATTTTTCATATATTCATATGTTTATAAAATTTTCGGAATATAAATAAAATTAAGAAAAGTATAAATGAACTCAGCCTCGTTTTTTTAGGCAAAGAACTCAGCCTCGTGGAATGGAAAAACGCCTGAAGCTCGTACTAAGTCGGCCCACCACAAGCTCGAGCGATCCCAAAAAAGAAGTCACTGAGGCAAGCCCTCGGCCAACCTATGGATAGACAGGCTCTGCTCTTAAAAAATACTTCGTGTAACCTTTCAGTCGCGACGAGACGACGTCCTTGATTAAAAAAAAGGTCTCACGAAACAAAATGAAGAACTTCCAAGGTCAGATACCCGCAGCGCATCTCCCAATACAGGTCAATCTCATTATGTTCTGTTTTGTATAAGATTGCTTCAAAATGCATCTCTAACAGAACGAGGGAGTTCCTTGCTGATATCATAAGTGAAGAGCAAAGTGCCTTTATTCCTAGCAGACTCATTACTGATATTGTCTTAATCGCTTATGAGAGCGTGCATGCGATGAGAAGAAGGAAAAAGGGCAAAAATCATGAGTGTGTTGTCAAACTTGATATGATGAAAGCTTACGACCGGGCTGAATGGCATTATCTCGAAGCTATCATGTTAAAGTTGGGTTTCAGCTCAAGCTTTGTTAGAATGACAATGAAATGTGTGACATCTGTCAGGTTTACAGTGCGTGTGAATGGGGAGCTTCTTCCTTACTTCACACCTTCTAGGGGTCTACGCCAGGGCGACCCTTATTCACCTTACCTGTTCTTACTCTGTGCGGAAGGTTCACAACGCTACTCAAGAACTTGGGTGGTGCTCGAGTGGATAGAGGAATTAGAGTAAGCAATAATTCACCTTGGATCAATCACCTTCTTTTTGCCGACGATAGTCTCATTTTTATGAATGCAAAGGAGGATAATGCCCACAGGTTGAATTGTGTTCTTCGGATCTATGAGGACTGTTCTGGCCAAAGTGTGAACCGGGAAAAGAGCTCTATATTTTTCAGTCCAAACACAAGTGATCCGGTTAGACAAAGGTTGAAAGTCATTCTCTGCATCTCTGTCGAGGCTTTTAACGAGAGATACCTTGGTTTGCCGACAGCAACGGGACGGATAACGAGTGGTACTTTTGAACATCTCAGAGAAAGGATCAGAAGTCAGATGCAGGGAGGCACAGAGCGCATGATTTCATGCGCGGGACGAGAGGTGCGGCTGAAGTCGGTGGCTCAGGCGATCCCGGCTTTTTCCATGAGTTGTTTCAAATTGTCTAAAAAAGTCTATAAAGGAATCACCTCATGCATGGCAAGATACTGGTGGAGTAGCTCCATTAACCGCCGATCTATGCATTGGTTGGATTGGGATACACTTGCAACCGCGAAAGTGAAAGGAGGGATGGGTTTCAGAAATCTGGAGCTTTTTAACTTGTCTCTTCTAGGAAAGCATGGGTGGAGGCTCATTACGAGTCCGAACTCGCTCTGCGCGCGAGTGCTCAAAGGGAAGTACTTCCCTCACACTGATTTTCTCGACGCTGGAGCACACCCACACGCCTTGGCTACCTGGCGAGCTATCTTGGTAGGCAGGGAAGCATTGGAGGCTGGCATGATGAAGAGAATTGGAGATGGTACGACGGTCTCGATTTGGAGAGATCCGTGGATACCGGGGCTAATCGCAATGAAGCCGTCGACCCACGTTGGTACGGCAGATTTGAACACAGTTTCAGAATTGATTGATGTTGAGTCTGGGACGTGGAAATTTAACACAGTGCGAAGCAACTTTATCGCCCCGGAGGCAGAAGCTATACTAAATATTCCTTTGCGCCGGATGGGAGGATATGACAGCTGGGCATGGTCGGCGGAGAACACGGGTGTCTACACAGTAAAATCGGCATACCGAACTCTTATGATTCGCAACGAGCATCGTGCTATAGAAGAAGGGTCGGTTACAGAATCTTCATTGACGAATAAACAGATGTGGACGAAGCTTTGGAAGCTGAATGTGGTGCCCAAAGTTCGCGTGTTCTGGTGGCGTGTGCTTCAGGGGATCCTTCCTGTCGAAAGCACTCTTAAACACAGACACATTGCAACAATAGCCAGGTGTAAAATATGCCTGTCAGCGGATGAAGATATGTATCATGCATTGATACAATGTACACATGCAAATCGGTTCTGGACAGAAGCCCGTGAGTGGTTGGGAATTAAGCTTCCGGAGTTGCATGGACTGACATGGTCCAGGGATATTCTCTATGACCCTCATTTTGATGTTTCAGACCAAGCGAAGATCATTTCGGTGATGTGGGCTATTTGGACATCTCGGAACAATATTACTCATGACAAGGACAGTATGGATCCGAAGCAGTTCATTGCAAATGATTAGAGATGCTCTGGCGGTGTTAGAGCTTCCAACAAAGCATGCTAGCATACTACCAGGTCATGGGTGGCGACCACCTGACAGTGAGGTTATCAAGATTAACACTGATGCTGGAATCTCTTTGGTGGAGCACAGAGCAGGCATTGGTGGAGTGGCTCGGTCAGCCTCATCGTTCATTTCAGCTTGGTGCAAACCAAGCCCAGGCATTACTGATCCACTTGTGGCAGAAGCTACTGCTGTACGCGAAGGCGTGGTGGTGTCTTTACTTCATGGCTTCACGCGAGTGCAGATTGAGACGTATTGTTTGGATGTGGTGAATTTCTGGAACTCGCGTCGTACTTCGCGCTCTTTGATAGCGCTCAGGGAGTCCTGGATTAGGGGGTCCTCGGACTGCCGGACTGTTGGACTATGAAGATACATGATTGAAGACTTCGTCTCGTGCCTAGATGGGACTCTCCTTTGCGTGGAAGGCAAGCTTGGCAATTCGGATATGTAGATCTCCTCCCTTGTAACCGACTCTGTGTAATCCTAGCCCCCTCCAGTGTCTATCTAAACCGGAGGGTTTAGTCCATAGGACAACAACAATCATAATCATAGGCTAGCTTCTAGGGTTTAGCCTCTACGATCTCGTGATAGATCAACTCTTGTAATAATCATATCATCAAGATCAATCAAGCAGGAAGTAGGGTATTACCTCCGTCAAGAGGGCCCGAACCTCGGTAAACATTGTGTCCCCCGCCTCCTGTTACCATTAGCCTTAGACGCACAGTTCGGGACCCCATACCTGAGATCCACCGGTTTTGACACCGACATTGGTGCTTTCATTGAGAGTTCCACTGTGTCGTCACCATAAGGCTTGATGGCTCCTTCGATCATCGGCAATGATGTGATCCAGGGTGAGGTTTTTCTCCCCGGACAGATCTTCCTATTCGGCGGCTTCGCACTGCCGGCCAACTCGCTTGGCCATATGGAGCAGATCGAGAGCTACGCCCCAGGCCGTCAGGTCAGGTTTGGAAACTTAAACTATACTGCCGACATCCGCGGAGACTTGATCTTCGACGGATTCGAGCCCATGTCAGGAGCGCCGCACAGTCACGACGAGCATGACGTAGCTCTGCCGTCAGACAGTGTTCGGGAGATCACACCTGTGGCTACTCCGGCCCTCAATCCGGAGCAGATTGCGCCGTCCGAGGACGGGTGGATGGACCCCGCCACGGAGGCCGCACACTCAGCAGCGATAGAGCCGACTGCTGACTTCACCTCCTACGAGACCTGTGTTGCCGGATCCTTGGATCCGTCCCCGGCCACGGGCTTCGAACCGCCTGCGTCCGTGCCTATTGAATCTGATTGGGCGCCGATCATGGAGTTTTCCTCCGCGGATATCTTTCATCACTCGCCCTTGGGCGATGTGCTAATTCATTAAGGTCTCTCTCCTTGTCAGGAGTCCCTTGGTCGAACTGTATCCGGCTCGAGTGGGGAGCGGACGACGAAGAAATTCGTTTCTCACCCACCACCCACTTAATAGCCACTGTCGATGACTTAACCGACATGCTTGATTTCGGATCCGAAAACATCGACGGTATGGACGACGATGTAGGAGAGGAACAAGAATAACCGCCCACAAGGCGCTGGACAGCCATACACCCAAAGAAAACAATGATGAGGAACGGAAGGATGCAACGAAGGATAATTCCCTCGAGAAGCAACCAAAGCGACGGCGTAGGCGCCGCTCCAAACCCCGCCTCGGCAAAAACAGCGATAACAGCGCAAGAAAGAATAATACCCCGGTCGACTCCAAAGGAAACGACGACCACATGGATCCAGCGACAGAGCAGGATGAACCAGCGGACGACGAACATAGTACTGAGCCGCTGTCCGATCACGGCGACGCCGAGGGTAAAGCTAATCAACCTGTCTCCGGAGAGGAGAACAGTCCGGACGACGATGCCCACATCATCCCGGAAAAGCACTCGGAGCAAGAGAACCTCCAAAGAAGACTTATTGCCACCGCACGGAGTCTAAAGAAGCAGAAGCAAAGGCTTAAGGCCGCGCAAAATACACTCAACAATAGATGGAACAAAGTGCTCGACACTGAAGAAAAGTACGGCGGCAGTCGCCACACAAAGAGCTATCCAAAGCGCAAGTTGCTACATGAATTCGATGACGGGGCTTTAGAGCCTATACAGCCGACAAATAAAACGGTCGGTCAGCCGGATCGACTACCACGTGGCCGCGATAGGGCGGCTAACGATATCACACACAAGTCAGCACACGATTTACGTGAGGACTTGCACCAAAAAGCCGTTATGACCAAGTCCATCTATGGATCTAGGAAGCGTGCCCCGGCACAGAATAAAAACCGAACACTATAACCGTCAGAATGCCATGACACATCCAAATACAGGGGTGCTGCGCACCCCCTATGCTTCACCGATGAGGTGCTGGATCACGAATTTCCAGAGGGATTCAAACATGTGAACATAGAGGCATATGACGGAACTACACACCCTGGGTCTGGATTGAGGACTTTATCCTTCATATCCACATGGCTCGCGGAGATGATCTCCACACCATCAAATACTTGCCCCTCAAGTTGAAAGGACCAGCTCGGCACTGGCTGAAGAGCCTCCCCGAAAGCTCAATTGGAAGTTGGGAAGAGCTTGAGGATGCTTTTAGGGCTAATTGTCAAGGGACTTATGTCCGACCTCCGGATGCAGACGATTTAAGTCATATAACTCAACATCCCGGAGAGTCAGCCTGGAAGCTTTGGAACAGATTCCTCACTAAGAAGAATCAAATTGTCGACTGCCCGGACGCCGAAGCCTTAGCGGCTTTCAAACACAGTGTCCGGGACGAATGGCTTGCCAGACACCTCGGCCAGGAAAACCCAAGGACAATGGCAGCCCTAACAAGCCTTATAACCCGCTTTTGCGTGGGCAAAGATAGTTGGCTAGCCCGTAGCGGCACCAGCGACCCAGGCACATCCGAAGTCAGGGATGGCAATGGAAAACCACGACGCAATAAAAGCAAGCGTCGAAACAATGAAGACATCCCAGACAACACGGCGTTAAATGCCGGATTCATGGGCTCTCGACCCGGTCAACGGAAAAAGTCATTCAAAGGCAGCAGAGATGGACTGTCCAGCCTAAACAAGATTCTAGACAAATTATGTCAGATTCACGGCACCTCCGACAAACCTGCAAATCACACCAACAGAGAATGCTGGGTCTTCAAGCAGGCCGGCAAGTGATACGTCCATTTTGCATCATGCTTTTATATCGATATTTATTGCATTATGGGCTGTTATTACATATTATGTCACAATACTTATGCCTATTCTCTCTTATTTTACAAGGTTTACATATGGAGGGAGAATGCCGGCAGTTGGAATTCTGGGTTGGAAAAGGAGCAAATAGTAGAGACATATTCTGCACAACTCCAAAAGTCCTGAAACTCCACGAGAGTTATTTTTGAAAATAATAAAAAATACTGGAAGAAGAATCTACGTCAGGGGGGCCTCCACCTGTCCACGAGGGTGGGGCGCGCCCTACCCCCCTGGGCGCGCCCCCTGCCTCGTGGGCCCCCTGTTGGCTCTCCGATGCCCATCTTCTGGTATATAAAGTCTTTCGTCCGAAGAAAAATCATAAGCAAGCTTTCGGGATGAGACTCCGCCGCCACGAGGCGGAACCTTGGCGAAACCAATCTAGGGCTCCGGCAGAGGTGTTATGCCGGGGACACTTCCCTCCGGGAGGGGGAAATCATCGCCATCGTCATGACCAACGCCCCTCTCATCGGGAGAGGGCAATCTCCATCAACATCTTCACCAGCACCATCTCCTCTCAAACCCTAGTTCATCTCTTGTATCCAATTCTTGTCTCTAAGTCCGGGATTGGTACCTGTAGGTTTCTAGTAGTGTTGATTACTCCTTGTAGTTGATGCTAGTTGGTTTATTTGGTGGAAGATCATATGTTCAGATCCTTTATGCATATTAATACCCCTCTGATTATGAACATGAATATGCCTTGTGAGTAGTTACGTTTGTTCATGAGGACATGGGAGAAGTTCGCTATTAGTAGTCATGTGAATTTGGTATTCGTTCAATATTTTGATGAGATGTATGTTGTCTATCCTCTAGTGGTGTTATGTGAACGTCGACTACATAACACCTCACCATTATTTGGGCCTAGAGGAAGGCATTGGGAAGTAATAAGTAGATTATGGGTTGCTAGAGTGATGAAGCTTAAACCCTAGTTTATGCGTTGCTTTCGTGAGGGCTGATTTGGATCAATATGTTTCATGCTATGGTTAGGTTTACCTTAATACTTTTGTTGTAGTTGCGGATGCTTGCAATAGAGGTTAATCATAAGTGGGATGCTTGTCCAAGTAAGGGCAGCACCCAAGCACCGGTCCACCCACATATCAAATTATCAAATAACGAACGCGAATCATATGAACGTGATGAAAACTAGCTTGACAATAATTCCCATGTGTCCTCGGGAGCGCTTTTCTCTATATAAGAATTTGTCCAGGCTTGTCCTTTGCTACAAAAAGGATTGGGCCACCTTGCTGCACTTTATTTACTTTTGTTACTTGTTGCTCGTTACAAATGATCTTATCACAAAACTATCTATTACCTATAATTTTGGTGCTTGCAGAGAATACCTTGCTGAAAACCGCTTATCATTTCCTTCTGCTCCTTGTTGGGTTCGACACACTTACCACTTACTTATCGAAAGGACTACGATAGATCCCCTATTCTTGTGGGTCATCAGCAAGCTAAACGCCGAACACAAGGGGAGGGAGACACCAAGTGAAGACGAGGATGAGCCTCGCCAACAAAACACTGGGGGACAGAAAAAATTCCCACCAGAGGTCAAAACAGTGAACATGATTCACGCAACGAAGAGGAGGAGCAAACGCGCACTCCGAGACACATGCGCCATGGAGCCCGTCACCCCCAAATTCAACCCTTGGTCGTCCTGCCCGATCACTTTTGATCGCAGGGATCACCTGACCAGTATCCGACACGGAGGATCGGCTGCCTTGGTACTAGACCCAATAATTGACGGAAACCATCTCACCCGAGTCCTTATGGACGGCGGCAGTAGTCTTAATCTGATATATCAGGACACAGTCCGCAAAATGGGGATAGACCCAACAACAATCAGCCAAAGCAATACTACCTTTAAAGGAGTAATACCAGGCCCAGAGGCCCACTGCACGGGCTCTCTAGTACTAGAGGTTGTATTCGGTTCTCCCGACAACTTCCGAAGTGAAAAATTAACCTTCGACATCGCTCCATTCCGAAGTGGCTATCAAGCACTACTCGAAAGAACAACCTTCGCTCGTTTTAATGCAGTACCGCATTACGCTTATCTTAAGCTTAAGATGCCCGGTCCACGTGGCATCATCATAGTTAGCGGAAAGACAGAGCGTTCCTTACGTACAGAAGAATGTGTGGCGGCTTTAGCAGCCGAACACTGAATGGCCTCTCCCACCAGAATAAATGATCGGTCGTCAAGACCGCGGACACGGCTAAACGAGTCCGACACACCCCTAGCTGTAACAGCTCAGATAAACCTGAGATTGGGTGGATGGATATACCCCCGTAGGTGGCGCTAGGGGCTTCCCGCATGTAAAAAGGACTACAGTTCGCCTTGACCTTATTTAGATTGAATTTTAAATGGTTTATTAAGAATAATCAATTTTTTGCACGAAGACTTTCACCTGGGTTTTTCTCTTTTATAGATGATAATCGTGCTACACCCTTGCAGGATACGGCACAACGGAGACACAGGCGCAGACGTGCAGCAGGGCCCCGCTCAAAGGTTTCTTTTTAGATTAAGACCCTGTGTAACTTTTTTTACTGTCTCTTGTTGCTTCACACCCTCCAGATACTCAACATAACCAAGAGGGATGCTAGCGTTATTGGCATTTTGACACGTCAGACTAATGCACGTACCTGGAAATTCAGGGCTTATTATCGAGGGCGTTACTCAGCCCAGTATACGTTGTAAAGACCGAATACCTTAGGGAGTGTTCGGCGTCGCGAGTTTGGCCTTATACGCATCAGCTCCGAATCATGTCTTTGGTCAATAGTTGGGTTTGCCCGGCTCCCGTGTTTTGCTACCTTACGTTCCGCTCTATCGGCTAAGGTGGCACCGGGAGAACTACTGCGATTGTGCCCTGGTTCATCTGGACGAGCACCTCAGTAGAGCCGAAAAATGAATGTCATGATAAAGCGCGAGACTAGTCAACCACTCGATGACTTAGCGTAATCTTCGTGATTCCTCTGCATTAATGAAGGGCTGGTTTTCCCGGTCATGTATGTACGCGCCCCGTATTCGGATAAGCGCGGAAGTACCAGGGGCTATATAGTAGCCCCACCGTCAAACTCCTATGGCTAAGTGAAAGTGTTAAAGCTATATAGTCTGATTGCCTTGTTCGCCGCGCCATCACCTCCTTAATGGACCAAGACGTTGGATCAAGTGTGAATACACGCTTTTCCAAACACCCCCGCATTATATGTGTGGGGGCTGAAGCCGACGACTGCAAACTTTCAGGTTATATACATACATAAAACAGCCGCACAGGAGGCATCATAATACTTTCAGGCAAAAGTATAAACACAACCTTTATAATCCAAATAGCATTGTTTTTACAATTGGGATACATGTCACTCGAACATGATACTCTTCGAGCATTGAGCCTCTATTAAACAAGCACCTTCTAGGACTTCTTCAAAATAGTGCTCGGCCGAGACCTGGCCTACGGCCGGATCTTGGGTTGCAATAGCGGTGGCCTCCATCCCTGCCCAGTATGTCTTAACACGGGCAAGAGCCATCCGCGCACCCTCTATGCACGCCGACCTCTTTACAGCGTCTATATGCGGCACAACACCAAGGAATTGTTGCACTAAACTAAAATAACTATTCGGCCTTGATCCTTCCGGCCAAAGATGATCCACGACAGACTCATGGCAAGTCTGGACAATATATGGAGTTCAGCCCACTCGGCCATTTGTTCATTTAACAGCAGCGGACGCGTTGGAGCACTGAACTGCGACCAGAATAATTTTCCACTTCGTGATCTTTTTGATCTTTGAAAAACTCAGTCGCATCAGCAACACTCGTTGCCAAATTCGAGTACGCGTCTGCGACACTCCATAACTGATCCAGAGGGGCATACTTCGGATCTCCAAAATTCATCTGCAACAAAAAGGGCTTCCCAGCCGTGATATGTCCGTCTTGACGAAGCGCCTCCTTCGCCGCTCTAATTTTAGAGGGGGTTTCCCTGGCTGCTACCATGGCTTTCTTCAGGTCCGCCGCTTTCGCCTGGCTTTCCTTTTCAAGAAGCTCATACCGGTCGGCGCCATCCTTCAGCTCAACAGCCATCTTGGCTATTTTATCTTCGCTCTGGCGATGAGCAGCTTGTTCGGCTCTTAACTCTTCGGCCACCTTTAGGGCGGCCGCATCACTTCTCCTGGCTTGTTCCTTGGTCCGGGCAAGCTCCGCCCGGAGGGTCTCCACGGCGGCAGCTGTCGTGGTTCTAAGTCTGACAGTAATGTAGGGGGGTAGGAATGGAGAGGCAAGATCCTAGCTATGGAGTAATTGTATACACACGAGTTTTACGAGTTCAGGCCCTTCTCGGAGGAAGTAATAGCCCTACGTCTCGGAGCCCGGAGGCGGTCGACTGGATTATGTGTGTATGAATTATTGGGGTGCGAACCCTTGAACCTGGGGAGGGGGTGGCTTATATAGAGTTCGCCAGACCCCTCTAGCCCTCAGTTATGCAGGGTTTAAGGTACATTAAGGTCGGGCGTTACTGGTAACGCCACAAATAAAGTGCTATGATGACCATAAAAGCCACTTAATGACCGACCGTTAGTGTGCAGAGTGACTTTAGATCTCCTGGCTGTCGAGTGGTTGGCTTCATGGTCGAGTGTCTTCGAGTCTGTCGAGTGGAACACTTCTGAGTCGATTGAAAGGTGGTTTCTTCTAGAGATGTCCTTGGGGAGGGTATCTAGGACAGGTCCATGACCCTACCCTAGGCACATAGCTTGAAAGATCTTTGCATCTGCACACCCACTGGGTGTTTGGACTTGTCACTGAGTCAATCCATACTTTGAGCTGAATTTCTTGTTATTGAAGTTTTGGACTAGTGGGGGCACGCTGAGTGCACCCACTAGGTGTAGTCCCCGAGACTACGGTGGACTGCGGGCAGTCGACTGTAGTCTTGACATTTAATCCCTTCACTCGGTCTGGTTCGGCCATGTCGAGTGTAAACTGAATCAGTGGGGGCACGCTAAGTGCACCCACTGGGTGTAGTCCCCGAGACCGTGGTCGACTGCTGGCAGTCAACTATGGTCTGAAGAACTCGTTTGTTGCTGTCTTTCTTCTTCTTCTTTTTTTGTTAGATATACACTCGCGCCGAACAGGTCTCGTCAAGTGTTCACTGGATCAGTGGGGGCACGCTAAGTGCACCCACTGGGTGTAGTCCCCGAGACTATGGGGACTGCGGGCAGTCGACCGTAGTCTTAGTATTTATTGTCTCTGTAAAATAACCCATCCTCTCTGATTGCAGAAATCTTGTGATCTTGGGGCTCGCTTTGCCGACTTAGAGAAGCAGCAGATTCAACTTAACCTTGACCTGGAGTTGGCCAAGTCGGAGCTGCAGAAGGCCAAAGATGACGCCAATGGTAAGGAAGCTTCATCGACTGTTTTGTCTTAGACCTGGATTTCACTCTGCTCTTTCTGAACTGAGCATTATTTCTTTTCAGAAAAACTGAACTAGGCTCTGTTTAAGAAGGATCACGATCTGGCTGCTGCACAAAAGAAGGCCGACGACCAAACTGCTCTGGCTGAACAGAAGCTAGCTTCAGTCGGCAAACTGGAGGAGGAGAACGCGAAGATGAAATCTGCTCTGGATGGAGCCAACAAGGAGGTCACCCGCTTGAAGAAGGACAAGGTTAGCTTGAACGAGAAGATGGAAGGCATTGCTCGCATGAGGGATGATCTGGAAAGCTATCTGAGGAGCCTCGCCAAGAAGTTGTTCATCAAGCTTGAAGGTACATACCCCGTTCCGACTGCTTCATCTTTGTCGACTCGGCATACGAATACTGACTTGTCTTTGGACTACGCATGCAGAGCTTTGTCGAGACTTCGAGGAGGAGACTGGGCGAATCGAACCAAATTTGGACCCTATCAATTCTCCCGTGAAGGACGAAACTGCTATGAACTTGCTCCGACTGGAATCTCGCATCGACGGCGTTGTTGACTACTTGGCTCGACTGCAAGTCGCCACATCGCGGATCGACACAGCACTTTGGCCAGGGGCAACACTCCAGAATGACCTTGAGTCCCTGATGACTCGACTTAACGAGATCCCTGGTCGAGTGCAGGAGTGGAAGAAGTCTTACGCTTTCGGTCGCGGTCTTGATGTGGCTCGTCTTTGGTTCGTGTCCACTGTAAAGAGGCACGAGAAGATAAGCTGGCGGAAATCAAGGTCGCTAACACCAAGAAGCACGATTTCCAATCCTTTATGGAGACTTTCATTGCTGCTGCCACTCGGATCACCGATGGTGTCGACACAGACGAGTTAAATCGAGCCTGCCGATCCTCCTCCGTGGAGTAAACAAACTTTTATGCCTCACCTTAAATTTGCCTCGGAATGCCGAGTGGATTTTGTAACCGCTAAACTCCTTCGGGCTGAGAGCCCGAGTACTTTGATCTGCGGTTTGGACCCTTTAGGATTTATCTGAACTGGTTTTACTTCTGAATATGCTTGCATTTGCCTTCGAGTGGACTGTGCTTCACTCGGAATAGTCTTTGTTGTTTGAGATGCAGCTCTGAGGTGGAAGATTTGGTCATCCTGCGCACCATTATCCTTGCAGGAAGGGATGGAGTACGTATGTCGTATCTTTAGCCCCGAAGGAGAAGGTAGCAGTCAACCTGCACCTCGTCGTCCTTGCAGATCGGGATGGAGCGCATGTTGTACTTGTGGCGCGGCTCCGAAGGAGAAGGTAGCAGTCGACCTGCACCTCGTCGTCCTTGCGGATCGGGATGGAGCGCACGTTGTACTTGTGGCGCAGCTCCGAAGGAGGAGGTAGCAGTCTACCTGCACCTCGTCGTCCTTGCGGATCGGGATATTTTCGAACTTAGGCGAGTACTGGACTGCAGCTAAGCCTCCGAGTGAGAGGATTGCTCGTCACTCGGTAGGATTTCTCAAACTTAGGCGAGTACTTGGACTGCAGCTAAGCCCACGAGTGAGAGGATTGCTCTTCACTCGGTAGGATTTCTCAAACTTAGGCGAGTACTTAGACTGCAGCTAAGCCCCCGAGTGAGAGGATTATTATTCACTCGGTAGGATTTCTCAAACTTAGGCGAGTACTGGACTGCAGCTAAGCCTCCGAGTGAGAGGATTGCTCTTCATTCGGTAGGATTTTTCAAACTTAGGCGAGTACTGGACTGCAGCTAAGCCCCCAAGTGAGAGGATTGCTCTTCACTCGGTAGGATTTCTCAAACTTAGGCGAGTACTTGGACTGCAGCTAAGCCTCCGAGTGAGAGGATTGCTCTTCATTCGGTAGGATTTTTCAAACTTAGGTGAGTACTGGACTGCAGCTAAGCCTCCAAGTGGGAGGATTTTTTTTAAACTTAGGCGAGTACTTGGACTGCAGCTCAGCCTCCGAGTGGGAGGATTTTTTTTAAAACTTAGGCGAGTACTTGGACTGCAGCTAAGCCTCCGAGTGGGAGGCTGGCTCACCACTCGGTAGGATTTTTTCAAACTTAGGCGAGTACTTGGACTGCAGCTAAGCCTCCGAGTGGGAAGCTGGCTCACCACTCGGTAGGATTTTTTCAAACTTAGGCGAGTACTTGGACTGCAGCTAAGCCCCCGAGTGGGAGGCTGGCTCACCACTCGGTCGGATTTTCAAGTACTTAGGCGAAACGGATTCGCAGCTAAGCCTCCGAGTGAGAGGCTTGCTCGTCGCTCGGTAGGATTTTTCTTTTTTACAAACTTAGGCGAAACGGATTCGCAGCTAAGCTACCCACTGGGGGGTTTCTTTTTTACAAACTTAGGCGAAACGGATTCGCAGCTAAGCTACCCACTGGGGGGTTTCTTTTTTACAAACTTAGGCGAAACGGATTCACAGCTAAGCTACCCACTGGGGGGTTTCTTACGAAAACAAAAGCAACAACAATCACTGGGAAAATTATAACACTCTTGTCTTTGATAAATAAACTACAGAGGTATTTCTTATTACATCTCATCTGAGTGAGTACTTAAGTATAAAAGGGGCGGAGCAGCTCCGCGTTCCAAGCTCGAGGTTCATCAATCTGGCGATCGACGTTGTAAAGATGGTACGCTCTATTGTGGAGAACTCTGGTGATGATGAAGGGGCCTTCCCAAGTGGGAGCGAGCTTGTGTGGTTTCTGTTGATCTACTCGGAGGACCAAGTCTCCTTTTTGGAAGGCTCGACTCTTCACATTTCTGGCATGGAATCGACACAAGTCTTGCTGGTAGATAGTCGAGTGGATCAGGGCCATCTCTCTTTCCTCTTCTAGGAGGTCGACTACATTCTGCCTGGCTTGTTCTGCTTCATCTTCAGAGTAGAGCTCGACTCGGGGTGCATTGTGAAGCAAGTCACTCGGCAGAATTGCTTCAGCTCCATAGACCAGAAAGAATGGAGTTCGTCCAGTTGACCGATTAGGGGTAGTCCTCAATCCCCAAAGAATTGATGGAAGTTTGTCGACCCATGCGCCTGCTGCATGCTTGAGATCGCGCATCAGTCGGGGTTTCAGTCCTTTGAGAATTAGACCGTTTGCTCTTTCCGCTTGTCCATTCGACTGGGGGTGAGCGACTGAAGCGTAGTCGACACGTGTGCCTTGAGAGGCGCAAAAGGCTTTGAACTTGTCAGAATCGAAGTTTGACCCATTATCAGTGATGATGCTATGCGGAACTCCATATATGAATATCAACTCTCTGACGAAACTGATAGCAGTGCAAGCATCGAGATTCTTGATAGGCTTAGCTTCAATCCATTTAGTAAACTTGTCGACTGCCAGCAGCACGTGAGTGAAGCCGCTCCTGCCAGTTCTCAGTGGTCCAACCATATCCAATCCCCAAACAGCGAAGGGCCAGACAAGTGGAATGGTCTTCAAGGCTGAGGCGGGTTTGTGTGACATATTGGAATAGAACTGACATCCTTCACACTTGTCGACTATCTCTTTCGCCATTTCATTTGCTCTTGGCCAGTAAAATCCCGCTCGGTATGCTTTAGCCACAATGGTCCGAGAGGACGCATGGTGACCACAGGTCCCCGAGTGGATATTGTCAAGAATTATCTGACCTTCTTCTGGTGTTATACATTTCTGACTGACTCCGGTCGCGCTTTCCCTGAACAACTGTCCCTTTATCACAGTAAAGGCCTTGGATCGACGGACGATCTGTCGAGCCTCTTCTTCATTCTCTGGGAGCTCCTTTCTTAGGATATACGCGATGTACGGCACTGTCCAGTCGGGAGTGATGACCAAAACTTCCATGATTAGGTCGACCACCGCTGGAACCTCAACCTCAGTCGGATCTGTGGCACTTTTTGGTTGTGGGGCTTCTTCGGTGAAAGGATCCTCTTGAACTGATGGTGTGTCGATGTGTTCCAAAAACACATTGCTGGGAATGGCTTCTCTCTTGGAACCTATTTTTGCCAAATCATCAGCTGCTTGATTTTTCAGTCGGGGTATATGATGAAGCTCTAACCCCTCGAATTTCTTCTCTAGCTTTCTCACTACATTGCAGTAACCAGTCATGGCCGGACTTCTGACATTCCACTCCTTCATCACTTGATTAACCACCAAATCTGAGTCGCCATAGACCATGAGGCGACGGACGCCGAGTGAAATGGCCATACGCAACCCATACAAAAGTGCTTCATATTCTGCTTCGTTGTTGGAGGAATCAAAGTGAATTTGAAGGACATATCTGAGCTTATCTCCTTGAGGGGAACTAACACTACCCCAGCACCGGAACCATTCAGCATCTTGGAACCATCAAAGAACATGGTCCAGTGCTCCGAGTGAATTTGAGTCGGCAGTTGTTGTTCAATCCACTCGGCAACGAAATCTGCTATTGCTTGGGACTTGATGGCTTTATTTGCCTCAAACTTGATATCTAAGGGAAGGAGCTCAATCGCCCATTTAGCCACCCGACCAGTTGCATCTCTGTTGTGCAGAATCTCTGACAACGGAGCGTCACTGACGACTGTAATGGAATGGTCAGAGAAGTAATGAGCAACCTTCTTCGTGGTCATATAAATCCCATATACAAGCTTCTGATAATGAGGATATCTTTGCTTTGACGGAGTTAAAACCTGTTGGGAAACGTAGTAATTTCAAAAAATTTCCTACGATCACGCAAGACCATGGTGATGGCATAGCAACGAGAGGGGAGAGTGTCCGTCCACGTACCCTCGTAGACCGAAAGCGGAAGCGTTATATTAACGCGGTTGAAGTAGTCGTACGTCTTCACGATCCGACCGATCCAAGCACCGTTACTCCGGCACCTCCGAGTTCTTGGCACACGTTCAGCTCGATGACGATCCCCGGGCTCCGATCCAGCAAAGCGTCGGGGAAGGAGTTCCGTCGACGACGGCGTGGTGGCGATCTTGATGTTCTACCGTCGCGGGGCCTCGCCTAAGCACCGCTACAATATGACCGAGGTGGAATATGGTGGAGGGGGCACCACAGCTAAGGAACGATCACGAAGATCAACTTGTGTGTTCTAGGGTGCCCCTGCCCCGTATATAAAGGAGCAAGGGGAGGGCGGCCAGCCCTTGGGGCGCACCAAGGGAGGGGGAGTCCTCCTCCTAGTAGGAGTAGGACTCCCTTTCCTAGTCCTACTAGGAAGAGGGAAGGGAAAGGAAAGAGAGGAGAGGGAGAGGAAGGGGGCTGCCCCCTCCTAGTCAGTCGGACTCCCCATGGGGGGCGCACCACCTCCTGGTGCAGCCCTCTCTCTCCCTCTTGGCCCAATAAGGCCCATAACTTCCCCGGGGTTCCGGTAACCCTCCGGCACTCCGGTTTTCTCCGAAACTTCCGGAACCTTTCCGGTGTCCGAATATAACCATCCAATATATCAATCTTTATGTCTCGACCATTTGAGACTCCTCGTCATGTCCGTGATCACATCCGGGACTCGAACTCCTTGGTACATCAAAATACATAAACTCATAATAACCGTCATTGAAACCTTAAGCGTGCGGACCCTACGGTTCGAGAACTATGTAGACATGACCTAGAACTATTCTCGGTCAATAACCAATAGCGGAACCTGGATGCTCATATTGGTTCCTACATATTCTCTGAAGATCTTTATCGGTCAAACCGCATAACAACATACGTTGTTCCCTTTGTCATCGGTATGTTACTTTCCCGAGATTCGATCGTCGGTATCCAATACCTAGTTTAATCTCATTACCGGAAAGTCTCTTTACTCGTTCCGTAATACATCATCTCACAACTAACTCTTTAGTTGCAATGCTTGCAAGGCTTATGTGATGTGTATTACCGAGAAGGCCTAGAGATACCTCTCCGACAATCGGAGTGACAAAACCTAATCTCGAAATCGCCAACCCAACAAGTACCTTTGGAGACACACTGTAGTACTCCTTTATAATCACCCGATTCGTTGTGACGTTTGGTAGTACCAAAGTGTTCCTCCGTAAGCGGAGTTGCATAATCTCATAGTTACGAGGAACATGTATGGGTCATGAAGAAAGCATTAACATACTAAGCGATCAAGTGTTAAGCTAACGGAATGGGTCATGTCAATCAGATCATTCAACTAATGATGTGACCTTGTTAATCAAATAACAACTCCTTGTTCATGGTTAGGAAACATAACCATCTTTGATTAACAAGCTAGTCAAGTAGAGGCATACTAGTGACATATTGTTTGTCGTATATTCACACATGTATTATGTTTCCGGTTAATACAATTCTAGCATGAATAATAAACATTTATCATGATATAAGGAAATAAATAATAACTTTATTATTGCCTCTAGGGCATATTTCCTTCAGTCTCCCACTTGCACTAGAGTCAATAATCTAGATCACATCACCATGTGATTAACATCGATAGTTCACATCATCATGTGATTAACACCCATAATTCACATCGCCATGTGACCAAGACCCAAAGGGTTTACTAGATTCAGTAATCTAGTTCACATCGCTATGTGATTAACACCAAGAGTACTAAGGTGTGATCATGTTTTGCTTTGTGAGAGAATCTTAGTCAGCGGGTCCGCCACATTCAGATCCGTATGTATTTTGCAAATCTCTATGTCAACAATGCTCGCACGGAGCTACTCTAGCTAATTGCTCCCACTATCAATATGTATCTAGATCGAGACTTAAAGTCATCCAGATCGGTGTCAAAACTTGCATCGGCGTAACCCTTTACGACAAACCTTTTATCACTTCCATAATCGAAATATATCCTTATTCCATTAAGGATAATTTTGACCGCTGTCGATGATCTATTCCTAGATCACTATTGTACTCCTTGCCAAACTCAGTGCAGGGTATACAATAGATCTGGTACACAGCATGGCATACTTTATAGAACCTATGGCCAAGGCATAGGGAATGACTTTCATTCTCTTTCTATCTTCTGCCGTGGCCGGGTTTTGAGTCTTACTCAATTTCACACCTTTGTAACACAGGCAAGAACTCTTTCTTTGACTGTTCCATTTTGAACTACTTCAAAATCTTGTCAAGGTATGTACTCATTGAAAAAACTTATCAAGCGTCTTAATCTATCTCTATAGATCTTAATGCTCAATATGTAAGCAGCTTCACCGAGGTCTTTCTTTGAAAAACTCCTTTGAAACACTCCTTTATGCTTTGCAGAATAATTCTACATTATTTCCGATCTACAATATGTCATTCACACATACCTATCAGAAATGCTGTAGTACTCCCACTCACTTTCTTGTAAATACAGGCTTCACCGCAAGTCTGTATAAAACTATATGCTTTGATCACACTATCAAAGCGTTTATTCCAACTCGAGATGCTTGCACCAGTCCATAGATGGATCATTGGAGCTTGCACATTTTGTTAGCTCCTTTAGGATTGACAAAACCTTCGGTTGCATCATATACAACTCTTCTTTAATAAATCCATTAAAGAATGTATTTTGACATCCATTTGCCAGATTTCATAAAATGTGGCGATTGCTAACATGATTGGACAGACATAAGCATCGCTACAGTTGAGTAAATCTCATTGTAGTCAACACCTTGAACTTGTCGAAAACCTTTCTGCGACAAGTCGAGCTTTGTAGATAGTAATACTACTATCAGCATCTGTCTTCCTCTTGAAGATCCATTTATATAATATGGCTTGCCGATCATCGGGCAACTCATGGATCCCATCTCAGATTTCATGGCTTCAAGCCATTTTGCGGAATCTGGGCTCACCATCGCTTCTTCATAGTTCGTAGGTTCATCATGATCTAGTAGCATGATTTCCAGAATAGGATTACCGTACCACTCAGTGCGGATTTTGTTCTGGTTGATCTCTGAGTTCGGTGACAACTTGATCTGAAGTTTCATGATCTTCATCATTATCTTCCTCACTAACTGGTGTAGGTGTTACGAAACTGATTTACGTGACGAACTACTTTCAATAAGGGAGCTGGTACTATTACCTCATCAAGTTCCACTTTCCTCCCACTCACTTCTTTCGAGAGAAACTCCTTCTCTAGAAAGGATCCATTTTAACAACGAATGTCTTGCCTTCGGATCTGTGATAGAAGGTGTACCCAATTGTCTCCTTTGGGTATCCTATGAAGACACATTTCTCGATTTGGGTTCAAGCTTATCGGGTTGAAGTTTCTTCACATAAGCATCGCAACCCCAAACTTTCGAAGCGACAACTTTGGTTTCTTGCTAAACCATAGTTCATAAGGCGTCGTCTCAGCGGATTTTGACGGTGTCCTATTTAACGTGAATGCGGCCGTCTCAAGAGCATAACCCCAAAATGATAGCGGTAAATCTGTAAGAGACATCATAGATCGCACTATATCCGATAAAGTGCGACACGACGTTCGGACACACCATTGCGCTGTGGTGTTCGGGTGGCGTGAGTTGCGAAACTATTCGCTTTGTTTCAAATGTAGACCAAACTCGTAACTCAAATATTCGCCTCCACGATCAGATCGTAGAAACTTTATTTTCTTATTACGATGATTTTCAACTTCACTCTGAAATTCTTTGAACTTTTCAAATGTTTCAGACTTATGTTTCATTAAGTAGATATACCCATATCTGCTCAAATCATCTGTGAAGGTGAGAAAATAACGATATCCGCCACGAGCTTCAACATTCATTGGACCACATACATCCGTATGTATGATTTCCAATAAATCTGTTGCTCTCTCCATAGTACGGAGAAGCGGAGTTTTAGTCATCTTGCCCATGAGGCACGGTTACTTAAGTGCCAAGTGATTCATAATCAAGTGACTCCAAAAGTCCATCAGCATGGAGTTTCTTCATGCGTTTTACATCGATATGACCTAAGCGGCGATTGCCACAAATAAGTTGCACTATCATTATCAACTCTGCATCTTTTGGTTTCAACATTATGAATATGTGTATCACTACTATCGAGATTCATTAAAATAGACCACTCTTCAAGGGTGCATGACCATAAAAGATATTATTCATATAAATAGAACAACCATTATTCTCTGATTTAAATGAATAACCGTCTCGCATCAAACAAGATCCAGATATAATGTTCATGCTCAACGCGGCACCAAATAACAATTATTCAGGTCTAAAACTAATCCCGAAGGTAGATGTAGAGGTAGCGTGCCGACTGCGATCACATCGACTTTGGAACCGTTTCCACGCGCATCGTCACCTCGTCCTTTGCCGGTGTTAAGCAATCCGTAGTTCTGTTTGAGTTGCAAATATTAGCAAGAACCAGTATCAAATACCAGTACTCTGCGAGCTCTAGTAAGGTACACATCAATAACAAGTATATCACATATACCTTTGTTCACTTTGCCATCCTTCTTATCCGCCAAATACTTGGGGCAGTTCCGCTTCGGTGACCGAGTCGCTTGCGGTAGAAGCACTCAGTTTCAGGCTTAGGTCCAGACTTGGGTTTCTTCTCTGATCGACAACTTGTTTGCTGTTCTTCTTGAAGTTCCCTTCTTCTTCCCTTTGCCTTTCTTCTTGAAACTAGTGGTCTTATTGACCATCAACACTTGATGCTCCTTTTGATTTCTACCTCGCAGCTTTTAGCATTGCGAAGAGCTCGAGCATAGTCTTTACTAACCCTTGCATATTATAGTTCATCACGAAGCCTTTGTAGCTTGGTGGCGGTGATTGAAGAATTACATCAATGACACAATCATCCGGAAGATTAACTCCCAGTTGATTCAAGTGATTGTAATACCCGGACATTTTGAGTATGTGCTCCTTGACGAACTATTCTCCTCCATCTTGCAGCTATAGAACTTATTGGAGACTTCATATCTCTCAATCCGGGCATTCTATTGAAATATCAACTTCAACTCCTGGAACATCTCATATGCTCCATGACGTTCAAAACGTCGTTGAAGACCGGTTCTAAGCCGTAAAGCATGGCACACTGAACTATAGAGTAGTAATCAGCTCGCTTTGCCGACGTTCACAACTTCGGCTCAAGCATATGCAGACAGAGCACTGTCACCAGTGGGGCTTCAGGACGTAACTTTTCTGTGCAGCAATGAGGATTATCCTCAGGTTACGGACCCAGTCCGTGTAATTGCTACCAACATCTTTCAATACAATTTTCTCTAGGAACACATATGAAAACATAGGGAAGCAACAACGCGAGCTATTGATCTACAACATAATTTGCAAAATACTACCAGGACTAAGTTCATGATAAATTAAAGTTCAATTAATCATATTACTTAAGAATTCCCACTTAGACAGACATCTCTCTAGTCATCTAAGTGATCACGTGATCCAAATCAACTAAACCATAACCGATCATCACGTGAGATGGAGTAGTTTTCAATGGTGAACATCTTATGTTGATCATATCTACTATATGATTCACGCTCGACCTTTCGGTCTCCGTGTTCCGAGGCCATATCTGCATATGCTAGGCTCGTCAAGTATAACCTGAGTATTCCGCGTGTGCAAAACTGGCTTGCACCCGTTGTAGATGGACGTAGAGCTTATCACACCCGATCATCACGTGGTGTCTAGGCACGACGAACTTTGGCAACGGTGCATACTCAGGGAGAACACTTCTTGATAATTTTAGTGAGAGATCATCTTATAATGCTACCGTCAATCAAAGCAAGATAAGATGCATAAAGGATAAACATCACATGCAATCAATATAAGTGATATGATATGGCCATCATCATCTTGTGCTTGTGATCTCCATCTCGCAAGCACCGTCATGATCACCATCGTCACCGCGCGACACCTTGATCTCCATCGTAGCATCGTTGTCGTCTCGCCAACTATTGCTTCTCGACTATCGCTACCGCTTAGTGATAAAGTAAAGCAATTACATGGCGTTGCATTTCATACAATAAAGCGACAACCATATGGCTCCGCCGATTGCCGATAACTTCGGTTACAAAACATGATCATCTCATACAATAAAATATAGCATCACGTCTTGACCATATCACATCACAACATGCCCTGCAAAAACAAGTTAGGCGTCCTCTACTTTGTTGTTGCAAGTTTTACGTGGCTGCTACGGGCTGAGCAAGAACCGTTCTTACCTACGCATCAAAACCACAGCGATACTTCGTCAAATAGACTCCGTTTAACCTTCTCAAGGACGGGCGTAGCCACACTCGGTTCAACTAAAGTGAGAGAGACAGACACCGCCGGTCACCTTTAAGCAACGAGTGCTCACAGCGGTGAAACCAGTCTCGCGTAAGCGTCTGGCGTAATGTCGGTCGGGCGCTTCATCTCACAATACCGCTGAACCAAAGTATGACATGCTGGTAGGTAGTATGACTTGTATCGCCCACAACTCACTTGTGTTCTACTCGTGCATATGACATCAACGCATAAAACCAGGCTCGATACCCTCTGTTGGGAAGCGTAGTAATTTCAAAAATTTCCTACGATCACGCAAGACCATGGTGATGGCATAGCAACGAGAGGGAGAGTGTCCGCCCACGTACCCTCGTGAGACCGAAAGCGGAAGCGTTATATTAACGCGGTTGAAGTAGTCGACGTCTTCACGATCCGACCGATCCAAGCACCGTTACTCCGGCACCTCCGAGTTCTTGGCACACGTTCAGCTCGATGGCGATCCCGGGCTCCGATCCAGCAAAGCGTCGGGAAGGAGTTCCGTCAAGACGACGGCGTGGTGGCGATCTTGATGTTCTACCGTCGCGGGGCCTCGCCTAAGCACCGCTACAATATGACCGAGGTGGAATATGGTGGAGGGGGCACCGCACACGGCTAAGGAACGATCACGAAGATCAACTTGTGTGTTCTAGGGTGCCCCCTGCCCCTGTATATAAAGGAGCAAGGGGAGGGCGGCCAGCCCTTGGGGCGCACCAAGGGGGGGAGTCCTCCTCCTAGTAGGAGTAGGACTCCCTTTCCTAGTCCTACTAGGAAGAGGGAAGGGAAAGGAAAGAGAGGGAGAGGAGAGGGAAGGGGCTGCGCCCCCTCCTAGTCCAGTCGGACTCCCCATGGAGGCGCACCACCTCTGGTGCAGCCCTCTCTCTCCCTCTTGGCCCAATAAGGCCCATAACTTCCCGGGGTTCCGTAACCCCTCGGCGCTCCGGTTTTCTCCGAAACTTCCGGAACCTTTCCGTGTCCGAATATAACCATCCAATATATCAATCTTTATGTCTCGACCATTTCGAGACTCCTCGTCATGTCCGTGATCACATCCGGGACTCGAACTCCTTGGTACATCAAAATACATAAACTCATAATAACCGTCATTGAAACCTTAAGCGTGCGGACCCTACGGTTCGAGAACTATGTAGACATGACCTAGAACTATTCTCGGTCAATAACCAATAGCGGAACCTGGATGCTCATATTGGTTCCTACATATTCTACGAAGATCTTTATCGGTCAAACCGCATAACAACATCGTTGTTCCCTTTGTCATCGGTATGTTACTTTCCGAGATTCGATCGTCGGTATCCAATACCTAGTTTAATCTAGTTACGGAAAGTCTCTTTACTCGTTCCGTAATACATCATCTCACAACTAACTCTTTAGTTGCAATGCTTGCAAGGCTTATGTGATGTGTATTACCGAGAAGGCCTAGAGATACCTCTCCGACAATCGGAGTGACAAAACCTAATCTCGAAATCGCCAACCCAACAAGTACCTTTGGAGACACACTGTAGTACTCCTTTATAATCACCCGATTCGTTGTGACGTTTGGTAGTACCCAAAGTGTTCCTCCGTAAACGGAGTTGCATAATCTCATAGTTACAGGAACATGTATGGGTCATGAAGAAAGCATTAACATACTAAACGATCAAGTGTTAAGCTAACGGAATGGGTCATGTCAATCAGATCATTCAACTAATGATGTGACCTTGTTAATCAAATAACAACTCCTTGTTCATGGTTAGGAAACATAACCATCTTTGATTAACAAGCTAGTCAAGTAGAGGCATACTAGTGGCATACTGTTTGTCTGTATATTCACACATGTATTATGTTTCCGGTTAATACAATTCTAGCATGAATAATAAACATTTATCATGATATAAGGAAATAAATAATAACTTTATTATTGCCTCTAGGGCATATTTCCTTCAAAACCTCAGAAACATAATATATTGGGCGTTGAACTTTAAAGGCTTTTCCTTCTTCTTCCCGCTCGACCGTAAGTACTGTACTGACAACTTGTCCTGAAAGGACATGTGGTGCCCCCATGTGTGGTTTTGGTAATTGATGACATTCTCTATGGACTAATGGTTGCATTGAGTTATATTTGAAGGATTTGTCCATAGGCATTTCTTGAAGTCCATGTGTTGGTTTCAAGGAGAGTTTTGTGTCGACCAAGGTGCTATTCAAGGAATTATCCAAAGATTGGTCATGTGAGTGTTGAGCTTATTGCAAGCATGTCTTGAAGAATAAGATTGTGTGATCATTCATGTCCACCTTCAAGACATCATCCAAATGAAGAGAGTTGGAAAGATTCAACACACAAAGCGTACAAGATGTACAGAGGGATCAAGTGATCCCATGGTATGGTAAGCATTGTCCATTACGCTTTGTGTACTAACCCATGGTCTTCGTGAGAATTCTTTGTGGGGTTAGGTTGCGGTGTGCAAATTCAAGTGAAGCATCACGAAGAGATCAAATGCTTGAAGCTTGCCGTCCATTTGGTGACAATGGACTTGTGAAGATGTGTGGAAGAGTGGCTCACCCATAGTAGAGCATGGGGGAGCAATCAACTAGTCTTCTTCGAGCCAACGCAATCAAGAAAGGTGGTCCATCTTGAGGGAGTCAAGATCGTCATCGTCTAGCTCAAGTGGACCATGTGCAAGGCAAAGGTTTGCCCTTGATAGGTTTTCTATTTTACCGGTCTCATGATGGTAGTTGGGAGACCGGGTTATAGGATCGATTGCCGTACTATCAAGGGGGGCTCTCGATGAGTAGCTTGATCGTATCATTCGTAGAGAGCTCAAACCATTGCATCCTTGCATCATCTTTTTGGATTCTTGTTTGGTTCTTCTCCTTGTGAGATTTGGAGCTTATGGTCATTTTTATGACAAGCTCGAGTTCATCGAAAACGGAGTTCTCATGCATCTTCTATGATGTTTTCGATGTTGGAGGGTATGCCGGTTCTTCTCGGTTGGATGTTTTGATGCTACTCGTCTTGCTCTATCCAACAAGCTTGAGTTTGCTCAATTCAGAACTCATATGAAGAAGTTATGGCAGTTATGGTTTTCCTTGGAGTATTATTTGTTTTCGTGGTTGTGGCTTAAGGTTGGTGCCAGCGGTAGTACCGTGACCCTCAGCGGTAGTACCGCCGAAGCTCCCCAGCGGTAGTACCGCTCTCCTAACGGTAGTACCGCTTGGGAGTTTCCGCCGTAGTACCGCTGTGCGTCTGGGCTACTTCCGCCTCGATTCTCGAACGAAGTTTTTCGTGTCGGGTTTTGCGGCAGTAGAAGCGGTAGTACCGCTCTGAGCGGTAGTACCGCTCTACTCCCGCGGTAGTACCGCTCTGGGGCCAGTGGCCTGACTTTCCCTTCCCTAGCGGTAGTACCGCTCTGTGCGGGGCTGCTCAGAGGGGTAACGGTTGGATTTTCCCCCTCCTATAAAAGGGGGTCTTCTTCCCCATTGAACCTTATCCTTTGAGCTCGTGTTCTTCCCCCATTGTTGACCTTCTTCGAGCTTGCTATCTCTCAATCCCTCCATGGATTCTTGCTAGTTTTTGGGGGAAAAGAGAGAGGAGATCTAGATCCACATTTCCATCAATCACTTTCTCCTCTAAGTGAGGGGAACCCCTTGGATCTAGATCTTGGAGTTCTTCGTGTTCTTCTTTCGTTCTTCCTCTCATTTTCCTCCCTAGCATTAGTTGCTTTGGTGGGATTTGGGAGAGAAGGACTTGGGCACTCTGTGTGCCCTTGCCATTGCATTTGTGCATCGGTTTGAGTTCTCCACGCGATACGTGGAAGTTACAAGTTGAGAAGCTTATTACTCTTGGGTGCTTGGTGCCCTTGAGCTTGTTCCTCTTGGGTGCTTGGGCGCCCTAGACGGTTGGTGGTGTTCGGAGCTCAATCATTGTGGTGTAAAGCTCCGGGCAGCGTCGAAACAATTTGACGGGTTCGGTGACCGCCCCAAGGGTTGCCAAAGTGTCGGGTTGGTGACCGCCCCAAGGGTTGCCATTTATGCAGGTTCGGTGACCGCCCTCAAGGGTCCCTTAGTGGAATCACGGCATCTTGCATTGTCGAGGGCGTGAGGAGATTACAGTGGCCTAGTGGCTTCTTGGGGAGCATTGTGCCTCCACACCGCTCCAAGCGGAGATTAGCATCCGCAAGGGTGTGAACCGGGATACATCGTCGTCTCCGCGTGCCTCGGTTATCTCTTACCCGAGCCCCTTTACTTATGCACTTTACTTTGTGATAGCCATATTGTTCTTTGTCATATATCTTGCTATCACATAGTTGCTTATCTTGCTTAGCATAAGTTGTTGGTGCACATAGGTGAGCCTAGTTGTTGTAGGTTTTGTGCTTGAAAAATTAACCGTTAGGTTTATTCCGCATTTGTTCAAGCCTAAACCGTAATTATTTTAAAGCGCCTATTCACCCCCCCCCCTCTAGGCGACATCCTCGATCTTTCATGTCCCGTGGCTGCAATGTAAAGCAGCAAAGGCTCTTTGCTGATTGGGGAAGCAAGCACCGGCTGGGTGGAGAGCAAGGCTTTTAGCTCTACGAACGCTACATCAGCTTCAGGAGTCCACTCGAACTTGTCTGACTTCTTCATCAGTCGGTAAAGAGGCAATGCCTTTTCATCGAGTCGAGAGATGAATCGACTTAAAGCGGCCAAGCAACCGAGAAGCTTCGGACATCGTGCACACGCACAGGACGTTTCATCTGGAGTATAGTACCAACTTTTTCGGATTGGCGTCGATTCCTCGTTCGAAAGCGAAAACCGAGTAACTTTACGCGGGAACTCCGAATGTGCACTTTGATGGATTAAGCTTGATATCATACCTCCCGAGGTTGGCAAATGTCTCAACAAGGTCGATCGGCAGGTCGGAACACATCGGGGATATACCCAGCGGTGTAAACCGCCGGAAGTTAACCCGCCGGTCGGGCGGCTTCATCGTAACCCGCCCGAGCTTGGCGGTTCACGGGCTACCCGCCCGGTCTTGGCGGTTCATTAGTAACCCGGCGGCGGATCGAAGGCGGTTCAACTATTGTGGGCCGGTTTAAGAGGAAAGGCATGAGGAATATTTTACAAGGAGTTAAGACCAGGACTTGTATCCGGTTTGTATTAGAGATAGACTAGTCCTAATCCTAATAGGACTCCACATGTAAACCGCCCCTTCAACATATATAAGGAGGGGCAGGGCTCCCCAAAGAGGGACAAGTTCCACAAGTTGGACAAGTTAGGTTTAGACGATGGCTCTCGAGTTAGAGCACTCTTGTAACCGTGATCATCATCATCAATATCAATGAAGCAGGACGTAGGCTTTTACCTCCACCGTGAGGGGCCGAACCTGGGTAAAACCTCGCGTCTCTCGTCCCGCTCAACCCCTCTCAAGCTACCACATAGATGCGTTGGCCTCGCGACTAAGTCCTAACACTAAGGACATCTGCCGTGACAATTCCACGACAGTTGGCGCCCACCGTGGGGCCGCGCGCACGGTGGTGTTGAGTTCTTGGAGGGATCTTATCTAGGGTTTGAGAAGTTTGCATCCGGATGAGGAAAAGACCGGTTTCTTGGAAGGATCTGCATCAACTTCCGAGAGGATTGAATCATTGCTGCGGCTACACTCGCGGAAGTTACGGTCAAGTAATCGATAGTGGCACGGTTTACGAGATCGATGGATTTTGGAAAAGTACTAGATACTACTTCTAGTACATGAGCTCTAAGCGAAGCAAGTTTTGATTGATCGGACTCGGATGCATCACGTAAAGACTCAAGAAGCATCAAGGAAAGAGACCAGCGAAACAATATGTTAAATCGCTCGAGATGGAAAAAGTTCTGGCGAGACAAAATTCCGTTCGGATCTGTTGTTGCAATTACGCCATAGCGTCGATCGAAATCAACAAAAGTTCTACAGCAGGTGATATATGTCATGTAGTGGGCAGGAGTCAAGTCCCAAGTTATATCCATAAGGCGACGTGCTATAGCAGCGATTCTGATTGATAGTTTTGGATCGGTCAAATCAGCCACCACGTGGACTCTGCTATCGCTGTTTGTGCGATGCGGCCTCCCGTCCACCCATACCGGCTCGCATCGACTCACTAACCGCTTGCCGCATCTGTCGTTTCGCCTCCACGTCGTTCCACCGCCGAGCCGCCGCCTCTGCTTTGGTGGCCCCGAGATCCGAAGTCGCCGGTCCGTCCCGCCGAAGCGCCATTGAGCCGCCCGGTTCAACCCACTTCCGCCGTGGCGCGGTCCGCCGCTCTACCCGGGCTGGCCTCACCGAGCCGCCGTTTCAAGTCGCCGCCTGCTCGCCCGCAGGCTATGCTCGAGCTGCTACACCCCGAATCAACCGAGGACTGCCTCAACGCACTGCGAGCGAGCTGTCGGCGCCGAGTTGCTATGGCCCTTGTTGCTAAGCCGCCATATTGACTTGTGCTTCTCCGGCTGCTCCCGTGTCGCGGCGCGGCCTGAGCTGGCGCTGCCGGTGTGGTCGATGGTGGCGCTCCACCTTGCCAACCGCCAACAACCATCACGTGAAAACACCAAGGAGGATTTCTTCCATGACCGGAAACAGATTTGGACACGAGTTGTTCTCGACTTGGCGTTGAGCCAACGCCTCTGCTGCTGCGATTCAACCACGGGCGGCGCGCTCTGTAGTAACGGCCCTGCCGCCGCGCGCAAGTCGCTGATTGATCGCTAGATATACTACTACCAACCAGCGGTGTGAAATTCAAGGCTGATTTGACAACTAGTACTACTTCCACGTGAAAGTAGTCCGCTAGTTCAGTTTTTGTTCTCCGTTACAACAGCCACGTGAGGCAACAGGAATACTACCGGATCGAGTAAAAAAAAGGGCAGCAGCAGTCACACGCAAAGCGACTAGGAACCTAGCAATTCAACTTTCATCAAGCTAAGTACATCGGACTCCTCCACAGAGGTCGGCCCAGATTTCGCCGAGCTGCCTCCTTTGGTTTGGCTTCGCTTTGTCAAACCGCCACGCCGCCACCAACGCCGCCCGTCGGTTTCGCCTTCGCCCACCCGCCAACCACCGGCGAGGCTCACCGCTGCTGATCCTGCTTGACCGCCGCGCTGCTGCCTGAGCTCCGCTGCCGATGCCTCCTCCGCACGCGCATTGACCGTCTCGCTGCGGTTCATCTGCTGTGTCCTCTGCCATGACTCGGTCGGTCCGCTCCTTACTGCGGCCTCCTTCACGCTCCATCGTCGGTTCTACAACCGCGCTGAGCCGTCGCCCTTGTGCTTCGCTGAGCTGCTATGGCCCGCCGCTTCAGCCGTGCCTTGAGTCGCCTCGATGGCCTCCTCTCTAGAAGTGCGCCTCGCTGGCCTCGCCGGTCTTGCTCCAAGTCGGCCGCCTACGTCTACAGCTCGCCGACGTCTGCCTTTAACCCGCTGTCGCCACGGCTTCTATTACCGCTACTGCTCCCCTGGCTGCGGTTGTGGTCTCTGTTCCGTCGCTCGCGCCTCAAGTCGCCGTCGCCCGGGTCTCATGGCGCCGTCTCCACCTCAAGGCGCCCGCTTCTTCTACAAGATAAATCCTTTGCTGGGCGCGCCAAGCAGGCCTCGCTCTGTCGACCGCCGATACTTGTTTGTTAAGAAAAACAAGGCCATCAGATATGCAACAAGTTCACGGACAGCGGCGTATATTTACTAGTACTACATGCAAAGCACGGGTGAGTTGCTCGAACGCTGGTCTCAAGTGGGTTTCAAAAAAAAATGTGGAGGCTAGGAGATCAGCAAAGCAAAGCATGTCCTCACATCACCAAGGATTGTCTTGGCCCTCACATCAATAACCAAAGCAGACCGAGGGTTCCAAGTTACCAGGAACAATGCGTGCACGCGCAGCCTAGGTGCCACTTCAATCACAAGTCGTTGCACATCTGCTTCAATTATCGTGGGGTTTACGCAAAGACAAAGCCAACATGACTAGGAGGATCTGTTTTAAACCGCCCGGTTCCAGCGCTTTAAGGCCTCCACCTTCGTTACGGTCGCATCAATGCCGCCTTGCCTCTAACGAAGAGAGTGGCTAGAAAACCGTTGAAGTTACAGAGGTGATTCACAGACACGGATCTTTTATCGTCTAAATAAATCAGGTGATATTCATTAAAGTTTATTTTGTTTGACACGTATTGTTTTTGTCAAAGAACATTTACGTTGGTTGGTATATTTTTATAAGCAGGATCAATCTATAACAACACATCAGGGTTACACCCGCTCATACAAAGCTGCCCGATGGACGTTTGTAAACCGCCGCCCTGAGGTCCGGTTTATTCCAACAAAATCTGGAGCAAATAATGATATGAGCTTCCGTCTATACTGAATGACCCAATGGGTAGGCGCACAAAATCGCCATCATTACAGTTTGGTTAAACTTCAGCAGCCAGCTGGGATGAACCGCCGGCCGAATTACTGACGCAAATTATACGGGGCAATTCACAACCCGTCACAGTCGACCTCAAGTTTTTGTGGATTCACATCGTGTTATCAAACGCCAAGGATACACAATGAGTGTTGTGAAGATCAGCAACTCGCCACCTTGTTTCCAACTTCAACATATGACAGCGTTTCGCTGTTCAGCTATATGCCGGTTTATGTCACCACCAAGTATGAAGAATCTCGGGGGCTACAATGACATGACTCAGCGAATCTTGCCAGTTTCAGCAAATTTAAGAACCCCAGGACAATGGAGGGAAAGATAACCCGGTCCCGAAGGCTACTGTTATATTGATGAAAATTTAAAGGCCGTCAGAAAAATTTCCGGCTTAGAAAGTATATGAAGGTTACAAAAACCCAGCTCAATGAAGAAGTTCCGGATCATCAGAAAGGACTCCGGTTTAAAGTCCGGGTCAAGGGAAGTCAGTTTCACTGAAGCTCTCAAATATCCGGTTTACAATCCGGTTCAAGGGAAATCTGTTCTCTCACAAAGCTCTGAAACTCTCAAATCCTGTTTAAAAATGTCCGGTTCAAAAAGGAATTAACTTCTCGCAAGCTCGAGTTTAAAGGCCGTCAGAAAATTTCCGGCTGAAAATGGAGATTCCGGTTTAACATCCGGTTCAAGGAAAGATGTCTCCCATAAAGCTTTGAAGCTCTCAAATATCCGGTTCAAAATCCGGTTCAATAAGGATTTATCTCTTGCAAAAGTTAAAGGGTGCCAAGAGGACTGCTGCCATGATCGCGGTTCAAACATGGGTATCATGCCTTGTTGGCTTATCATATTATTGATCACTTGGGGCTTGGTCATATCTGAACCATAGTCACACCTCTTGATCGGCGCAATGCCACAGTATCACTTGGGGCCTTGGTGGTGTCCGAACCATAGCAACGCCATTTGGTGGCGAAGCCCACAGATCACTTGGGGACTTGTGGTCACGTCGAACCATAGTCACGCCTCTTGATCGGCCTAGTGCCACAGCATCACTTGGGGCTTTGGTCGAACCGAACCATCGCTACACCTCTTGATCGGCGTAATGCCAATGCATCATTTGGGGACTGGCTGACTCGAACCATAGCTACGCCTTTTGGGGGCTTGGTGGTGTCCGACCATGGTAATGCCTCTTGATCGGCTCAAAGCCTCATTTGCAATGGTTTTATATTTGCCTTTGCTTGAATTTTGTTCTCTTTTAAATTATTTCTTTTGTTGTGTTTTCAAACCGACATTATTAATCCAGTTCAAACTGTCAATTACAAATTGGCGGAACACGGTCAAATCTAATCCGGAGACTATTTGCGGTTTGATTTTATGTTACCATCTTATTATGGAGTAAACCGGTGTTCATTAACCCGGCTTGACTTTCAATTACAAGTTGTCAATTACATGATCAAATCATAATCCGGAGACTATCCGCCCGGTCTGGTTTGACTACGAGTCGCCATATATATATGGTTAAACCGGTGTTTATCACAACCAGTGCACGGTTTATCATCAACCGCACAGTATGAAAGGAGTTATCAATACTCAAGATTGGGGTTATCACTTTTACTACATAAAGTTGGTCAAACCAGCAATGTGATTCAATATCACAGGTATGATATATTTCATATTTGATTATTCTTGACCCGTCCGTGTAAACCGCCAGGACATTTTAAACTTGTTGTATCTGAAACAGGTTGAATAAAGCATGATTATAAATCGCGGCGTTTATTAAACGGCCTGGCTTTGGACTATCGTCGCCAGATATATATTTGGATTGCGCCATTGGAATCATGTGCTTATAAATGATTGGGTTATATTATTCAAATAGCCAAACTTGGCTGAATTTTCATTATGATATTGGATGAATTTTTCATACGGATTATATTATCTTAAACAGCCAACATGGCTGGATTTCCGTTATGGTTATCAATAACCAGTATTATGATTAAGGTTTTCAAAGTCGCTTTAGCGCAATGGCTATCATATTATCAATGGATATAATTTATTCTACAATTGAAGGAATAGTCGAGTTCTGCGGGCTTACAACCCGGCACTTGGGGGCTACATTATTTAAGTTGAGATTATATTAAATATGCAAGTCTCATGTCGCTGCAAGCATGCACCATGACACTTGGGGGCTAATGCAAAGTAAATTTTTTTTTTTACTGAAGACCCGACTCATCATATTATAGTGAGTCGACCTTTGGGGGCTGCCAATTGCTCCATCAACAGTTGAAGGTACAAAGCTTTTTATTCATTATATTGAAGGGTCCGCTGCTCATTGGTAAAGCACAAGGCTCTTAACCTTGTGGACGTGGATTCAAGTCCCATGATGGGAGTTACATCATATGATGTTATTTTCATTGAAGTATATATTAAGTCCCAGCTCAATATTATCTTCTTGAGCGGCCCTTGGGGATACACATCATTGCTCAAATCTATATGATTATACCTACAAAGTCCTGCTTATTATTGCATAATGACCCGGCACTTGGGGGCTACATAATATGGAGTATTCAGTTTTACTAAGTGTGGGATGAACAACATGGATTTCTTCTTAAGTGGCAGTATTTATATTGAAACAAGTCTTAAGCCATCACTTTGTTCTACTCAAGACTTGGGGGCTACAGGTATTATATTATTATGGAAGAACTATTTTCAAATTCTCTGTTTTGAGCAAACCGGATTGACCCGGCGACCAACCATTATGACCCGGTGTTTGCAACAATCATAACCCGGCGTTGGCAACAATCATAACCCGGCGTTGGCAACAATCATAACCCGGCGTTGGCAACAATCATAACCTGGAATTATCAGTTTTTATAACCCGACAGTTTTGGCAATGATAAACCGGCAAGTTCTACATCTTCAAACCGGTTGAATATCAGATGAGTATTTCAAGACCAATATTTCTTAAACCGGCGCTTTGGAAGCCGACTCAAGTGGATTATTCTTCACAATATTTTTCTATAAGAAACCAACATCAGCAAATTGGTTATGAAGCTGGTTATTGACCCGGATTTTCTAGAAGAAGGAAATGACAAGGACGATCGGTGCGGTCTACAAAATTCTTAACCGAGTACAACCTGCCAAATTTGTTCGGTGTTTATTTTGCAGCATAAGTTTACCATGGATAAATCCAAGCTAAACTTGGGGGCTAATGTCGGGGATATACCCCGCGGTGTAAACCGGCCGGAAGTTAACCCGGCCGGTCTGGACGGCTCACTGGTAACCCGCCCGGAGCTTGGCGGTTCACGGGCTACCCGCCCGGTCTTGGCGGTTCATTAGTAACCCGGCCGGCGGATCAGAAGGCCGGTTCAACTATTGTGGGCCGGTTTAAGAGGAAAGGCATGAGGAATATTTTACAAGGAGTTAAGACCAGGACTTGTATCCGGTTTGTATTAGAGATAGACTAGTCCTAATCCTAATAGGACTCCACATGTAAACCGCCCCTTCAACATATATAAGGAGGGGCAGGGCTCCCCAAAGAGGGACAAGTTCCACAAGTTGGACAAGTTAGGTTTAGACGATGGCTCTCGAGTTAGAGCACTCTTGTAACCGTGATCATCATCATCAATATCAATGAAGCAGGACGTAGGCTTTTGCCTCCACCGTGAGGGGCCGAACCTGGGTAAAACCTCGCGTCTCTCGTCCCGCTCAACCCCTCTCAAGCTACCACATAGATGCGTTGGCCTCGCGACTAAGTCCTAACACTAAGGACATCTGCCGTGACAATTCCACGACAGAACCCTTCCGTGACTTGACCACAATATCATCCATGTATGCTTCCACATTCCGACTGATTTGAGTGAGCAAACACTTCTGAATCATCCTCATGAACGTGGCTCCGGCATTCTTGAGGCCGAATGGCATGGTGACATAACAGAAGCACCCGAATGGAGTGATGAAAGCTGTTTTGATCTCGTCGGGTCCATACAGACGGATCTGATGGTAACCGGAATAGGCGTCTAAAAAAGACAGGCGCTCACATCCCGCGGTCGAGTCGACTATTTGGTCGATGCGGGGGAGAGGAAAATGATCCTTCGGGCAGGCCCGATTGATATGTTTGAAGTCAATGCACATGCAAAGTGACTTGTCCTTCTTGGGGACCATGACGACATTGGCGAGCCACTCGGAGTGGTAAATCTCTCGAATAAACTCCGCTGCAAGGAGTCGAGCCACTTCCTCGCCAATGGCCTTTCTCTTCTGGACGGTGGACCGTCGAAGATGTTCTTTGACAGGTTTCACTTTTGGGTCGACTCGTAGACGGTGCTCAGCCAGCCCCCTGGGAACACCCGGCATGTCAGCAGACTTCCATGCGAAGATGTCCCAGTTCTCACGGAGGAACTGGATGAGCGCTTCTTCCTATTTGGAGTCGAGTGTTGAAGAGATATGAGTCGGAGCAGCATTGGGGTCGGTCGGGTGAATGTGAATCGGCTTTGTCTCACCGGACGACTGAAACGCTGATTCCGTAGCGGGCTTCTTGGCTCGCAACAAATCACTTGGGTCTGCAGTTTTCTAATATTCCTGCAGCTCTACCACTGCCATCTGTGCATCGGTGATCTTTGAGCCTTTCTGGAAACACTCTTCCGCTTTCTTCCGATTGCCGGTGACAGTGATCACACCTTTGGGGCCTGGCATCTTCAGCTTAAGGTATACATAACATGGTCGAGCCATGAAACGTGCATACGCTGGCCTTCCCAGAATAGCATGATAAGCACTCTGGAAATCCACGACTTCAAACGTCAACTTTTCTTTACGAAAATTCTTGAAATCACCGAAAACCACATCAAGAGCAATTTGGCCGAGTGACTCAGCCTTCTTTCCAGGAATGACTCCATGGAAACTCATGTTGCTGGTACTGAGTCTGGACATTGGAATGCCCATCCCTTTCAACGTCTCTGCATATAGTATATTCAGGCCACTGCCACCATCCATCAAAACTTTAGTCAGTCGAGTGCCTTCGACGAATGGGTCGACCACCAAAGCTTGCCTCCCAGGGGTGGCTATGTGCGTCGGGTGGTCAGACTGGTCGAATGTGATGGCAGTCTGAGGCCATTTCAAATAACTGGGTGTCGCCGAAGCGACCATATTCACCTCTCGGTTGATAACTTTCAATCGACTTTTGCTTTCAACGTCAGCAAAAATCATCAGGTTGGAATTGACCTGGGGGTATCCATCATCACTATCTTCCTTGCCCTCAACTTTGTCCGACTCATTTTCCTTATCTTTGGGCTATTTTCCCTGCAATTGCTGGATCAAGAGCCGACACTGTCGAGTGGTATGTTTCGGGTAAACGAGTTTACCCTCTTCATCTTTCTTCATGTGAATGTGGCATGGCAAATACAACACATCATTTCCGTCTTGGTCTTTCACCTTCTTAGGGTTCCAAGGTCCTTTGGACTTCCCTTTAAACTTTCCTGGGGTCACGGCAAGGCCTCTCCAGGAGCAGCTGGCTCGGCTTTCCGCTTCTGCTTCCTACTGGAGTTCCCTCCTCCGGTTTCGTGGGCGACTGACTTGTGCTTGCCACTCCGGAGCCGATCCTCTTCTTCACCATTGGCATACTTGGTGGCAATTTCCATCATTCGACTCAGAGACATGTCTCCGGTTCGACCGAATAGGTTTAGTACTCTGTACTTAACACCTTCCTTTAAGGCACAGACTGCCTGGTGATCAGATACATTCTCTACCGTGTGATGCAACGTGATCCATCTTTGAATGTAATCCCTCAAAGTTTCATTTGTCTTCTGCACACAAGACTGCAATTCTGTCAACCCTGCTGGGTCGCTTGCAGGTCCCTTCAAATGTTCTGACAAACACTCGGGAAAGTCCCAAGTGTAAATGCTACTGGGTGCTAACTGGTTCAGCCACGCTCTGGCCGAGCCCTCCAACATAAGAGGCAGGTGTTTCATGGCCACTTCGTCATTGCCACCGCCAATCTGAACAGCCACTCGGTAGTCCTCAAGCCAAGTATCAGGTTTGGACTCACCAGTAAACTTACTGACTCCAGTCGCCAACCTAAAGTTGGGAGGAATCACCGTGGCCCTGATAGCCCTGCTGAAGCACTCTGGTCCTGAGACATGCACTCTGCTGCTGGTGGGTACATCCCTGTCATGACCTCCTCGGTGAGCTCTGTTTCTGTCGACCAAACCCTGAACGAGAATGGATCTCGCATCAAAGCCTAGTTCTCTGGGGTCGACTGGAATCCTTCGCCCAGCACTGTGAGGGCGTCTGTCATCCTGCTGTCGAGGCACGTGTGACCCACTCCTTGGGGGAGGGGTGGGCACTCGATGTCGGTCATCACGATCGAATCGGTGATCATATTGCTCATGGTTCCTATACTGATCTCGCCGGTCTTCACGCCTCTCATGCCTCGGGGGAGATCTTGGCTGTGAGCCGACTGAACTGTATCTGCAACAACGGATTTGTTGTGGATCCTGTTCCGCGACTGTGATACAGCTGAATTCTGGTTTCCTGCTGCCCGAAGTAATGCTCTGATCTGCAACAAGCCTCTGCCAGCCTCGGACTGGGAAGGCTGAATCGACTCTGCTATACGGGCCGCAGCTGCTAAATTTTGAATTGGAGTTCGATATACCTGAGTCGGTGGTGGAAAGGGTTGACGTCGACTGGATTCTGGAAACCGTTGTCACGCACGCTCGTCGAGTACTCGCTGGAGGTTCTCCAGCCGAGTGCGTTCAGCCAAGTTGGCCAAGCGCGCGTCATCCAAAGCACGGGCCTCGGGGGTTTCTCCAACGATAGGAGTGTGCAGTGCCTCCACGTTCCGGCGGCAAAGTTCTTCCCTCTGCAGTGAGGTGAGGGGCTCGGGGAGATACTCTTCATGGGCATGCGACGGATCGCCTCCGCCGTCGCCTCCGTCGGTGCGGGGAAAGCCGGGAGGACTGCGTGGTCCATCGACCATCAGAACCTCCGCCGCTGGATCACTGCTGTTGCACTCGGATGTAGTCTCCGCGGAGCCAGTCGACAGGTCGAACAGGCCGTAGAGAGATTCGTCGGGCTCGATCGCCGCGACTTGGGGGGTGGCCGATTGGCAAGCCACCGCGTGCCTCACCCACCGCTGAAGTCTTGACCGACCGGAGCGCTTGCACCGGCGGGAAACAAGGAGGGAGGACGACATAGGGGTCGACCAATACTGGGTCGATGGTTGTCGCAGGAGGACGCCGCGGACGCACGCGCGAAAATGCGTCGCCCCGCGAACAGGGAGCGCATAGATGTCGAGTGGAGCCTCCTGAAGCCAAGCGGAGTCGTCGGCGATGAACGTGAGCGTGCCGAGACGGATCTCGCGGCCCTCAACCAAAACTCCGCCTGAAACCATGATGAAGGAGATCGGAAAAATCGCAACTTAATTCTCCAATAAGTCGCTAAGACACCTGCCCCAAGGTGGGCGCCAACTGTCGTGGTTCTAAGTCTGAAAGTAATGTAGGGGGGTAGGAATGGAGAGGCAAGATCCTAGCTATGGAGTAGTTGTATACACACGAGTTTTACAAGTTCAGGCCCTTCTCGGAGGAAGTAATAGCCCTACGTCTCGGAGCCCGGAGGCGGTCGACTGGATTATGTGTGTATGAATTACACGGGTGCGAACCCTTGAACCTGGGGAGGGGGGTGGCTTATATAGAGTTCGCCAGACCCCTATAGCCCTCAGTTATGCAGGGTTTAAGGTACATTAAGGTCGGTCATTACTGGTATCGCCAAAAATAAAGTGCTATGATGACCATAAAGGCCACTTAATGACCGACCGTTAGCGTGCGGAGTGACTATAGATCTCCTGGTTGTCGAGTGGTTGGCTTCATGGTCGAGTGTCTTCGAGTCTGTCGAGTGGAACACTTCTGAGTCGATTGAAAGGTGGTTTCTTCTAGAGATGTCCTTGGGGAGGGTATCTAGGATAGGTCCATGACCCTACCCTAGGTACATAGCTTCATCAGCAGCTCCATCTGCAGTCACAGCATATTACAAATATTAGCATCATGCTCCTCTTAATATCTGCTGACCACCAGAGAATACATACCCTGTGCCTCGTCAAGCCGCTTGTTTACAAGCACGATGTCGGCATCTGCCGCATCAAGTTGCCGCCTCAGTTCGGCAAACTCACCAGTCCGGCCAGCCACCGGACCCTCAGCCGCCTGCACATGAAAGCAGCATGGTCATTACCTGGGACTATAATCCTCTGTTTGCCGCCTTTGGACAGCAACCAGAGTCTCAGGGGCTACTATCTGCATAGGGCACACCTAGCGTGTGCGGTACCGTCAAAAAATATATATATTACTCTGCGTACCTCAAAGCCTCTTAGCAGGCTCATAAAAGCTTCATGCAACCCACTTTTGGCGGATGAAATCCTCTCAACCACCGTACCCATTAAAGTACGATGCGCCTCTGAGATAGCCGCTTGCTCCAGAAGACCCGTCAGTGCGTCCGGTCGTGCACCGGACAGTCTCGAACTCTTTCTGTTGCTCTCTCCTTAGGAGCCGAATACTCCGGACTTCAGGTGGCCGAAGGGTTACCTTCTGGCCTTGGTGGATCAGGAGAAATCCTCCATGACGACACCTCAGGGTCGTCCACCTCATGAGGCGGGGAGGCACGGGGAGGCGTTTCGCTCTCCATCATCTCCGGAAGAAGATCCCCCGAAGACGAACTCTGTCGAGAAGGGCTACGATCCAAACTACAAGACATACTTCTCGGTTATTGTCCTCGGAGATGAAGCAGGATATATTTACTATAAAGTACTCGTGTTCACTTACAGCTCGGTGGAGGGCTGATTCCCTTGCGGGCACTGTGCGGTAAGGATGCCCTCCGGGGCAGGGCCCCCTGGCGAAGGTTTTTTCCCTCGTTTGGAAACCCTTGTTCCCCAGTCTGAACAGGCGGTCCTTTTCCTTCCTTGGGGGAAGGGAATTTCATATTCTTCTCCCCGAATATCCTCCTTCATGGAGACGCTAATTCCCCCGGTTTGGATGAGTAATGCGTGAGGCCCGCTTTCGGCTTCTTTATTCCTCCCTCTATCTTCCCCTGATGGCGCTTGATAAGGTGCGAGCTCAAGCATCCTGGCTAGTACGGGATCCGGTGAGCCTTCAGGAAGGGGGGCCGAACACCTGATCATTTTCGCCTTTCTTATCCAGTCCTGGCCATGAGCATTTTTTAGAATGATGTTAGGACAAATGAAAAGACAGCGTGTTCGGCCGCATAATTACTTACGTGGGTATCTGGACGGTTGCAGTTTAGACCCGCATCCTCGATGGTGTCCGGACACTTTATTCGTGATCCGAAGAACAATCCATACATCTCTTCGAGCGTCATGCCTAATAATTACTGAATAGTTCGCGTTCCTTTCGGGTTGAACTCCCACATACGGAGAGGTCGACATTGACAGGGCAGGACCCGACGAACTAGCATGACTTGCATTACCTTGACAAGGCTGACATCTCTCTTGAGGAGATCTCGGATGCGACTCTGCAATGTCGGCACGTCATTAACTCGCCCCCAGTCCAGCCCCTTGCTGACCCAAGACGCCAGTTGCGGCAGGGGGCCCGAACGGAAGGCGGGGGCAGCTACCCACTTAGTACTTCGGGGAGCCGTGATGTAAAACCACTCCCGCTGCCATAAGTCGGACATCTCCGGGAAGGAACCCTTTGGACATGGAGCATCGGCGCCTTTGCTTATTACGGAACCTCCGCATTCTGCGTGTCGCCCATCAATCATATCTTCGGCTTCACATTGAAGGTCTTGAGCCATAAGCCGAAGTGTGGGGTGATGCGGAGAAAGGCCTCACACACGACGATGAACGACGAGATGTGAAGGATGGAATCCGAAGCCAGATCATGGAAATCGAGCTCGTAATAGAACATAAGCCCTCTAACAAAGGGATCGAGGCTAAATCCTAGCCCTCAGAGGAAGTGGGAAACGAATACGACACTCTCGTTGGGTTTGGGAGTGGGGATGGCCTGCCCTTGAGCAGGCAGCCTGTGCGAGATTTCGGCGGTCAGATACCTGGCTTCTCTTAGCTTCTTGATGTCCTCCTATGTAATAGAGGAGGCCATCCACCGGCCTTGAAGGTTGGATCCGGACATAATTGAAGGTCCGAAGCGCTTAGCCTGAGCCTTGGGTGTTGGAATTCGAGGTGGGGGAAGGGAAGAATCGAGCGCGAGAAGAAAAGGACATGCCTTGGCCCCTTTATAAAGAAGGTGAATATCAAGCGTCCTCTGTGTGGCCATTTGGAACTTGCCTAAAATCGAGGAGTCATACCAGCAGGCACGATTGGGTTACCCATACCCGTATTAATGAGAATCCCGTGATAAGGGGACACGATCTCTGCTTCGACAAGACGTGCCAAGAAAACCGCCTCGCAATATGAGCGGTCGCTGGTTGAGAAAAACGGTTCGAATAATGACCAGGCCATGGCGTGATGTCACGTTATGAAAAGTTGTCAGCAGATTAGATTTGTGGAAATATTATACTCTCTACGGTGGTATGTGGAATTTGTTTTGCAGAGCCGGACACGATCCTTGTGTTCGAAATCTTCTATGGAGTATTCGGAGGAGGAACCCGCCTTGCAATGCCGAAGACAATCTGCGCGTCAGACTCATCGTCATTGAATCCTGGTTCAGGGGCTACTGAGGGAGTCCTGGATTAGGGGCTCCTCAGACTGCCGGACTATATACTTTGGCCGGACTGTTGGACTATGAAGATACAAGATTAAAGACTTCGTCCCGTGTCCGGATGGGACTCTCCTTTGCGTGGAAGGCAAGCTTGGCAATTCGGATATGTAGATCTCCTCCCTTGTAACCGACTCTGTGTAACCCTAGCCCCCTCCGGTGTCTATATAAACCGGAGGGTTTAGTCCGTAGGACAACAACAATCATAATCATAGGCTAACTTCTAGGATTTAGCCTCTACGATCTCGTGGTAGATCAACTCTTGTAATACTCATATCATCAAGATCAATCAAGCAGGAAGTAGGGTATTACCTCCATCGAGAGGGCCCAAACCTGGGTAAACATTGTGTCCTCCGCCTCCTGTTACCATTAGCCTTAGACGCACAGTTCGGGACCCCCTACCCGAGATCCGCCGGTTTTGACACCGACAAGCGACGTTACTCTTAGATATTGATGAGCTAGCTGCTAGTTTTATTTCTTTTGATATTCTACATGGAAAGAGACATGCCAATATCCCGGCCCACCTTTGTGCGAGACATGCGTGCACGCTGGAGGTGTCGGAGTGTTGGATGGACTCTCCCCTGGGTTTGCTGGTAACCAGCCTCATGGCTGACAGTGCTGGCGCCTTATCATATGAATAAAGCTCTTCATTACCCCGCAAAAAAAAAGAACAAAATGAAGAACACATAAATAATGAATCAATGGAGGGTTGTTCAACCAAACACCAGGTCACATGAGTTTCGTTTAAGAAGTGAAAAAAATATATCACTATGTTAGGGCATCTCCTACGTCCAAAACGGAGACACTATTTTTCCGCGGACTGCTCCGGACTCGTCCCTGGACATGAATACAGAAGCCGACCGTCCAACCATAAGCCCTAAGTGTTCGTCCCTATTTTTTCTTAAGTCCATCACAACTCAAAATAATTATAAAAAATAGCACAATTCATCCATAAAAAGCAGGCAAATATCCCTGATACAACAGTAGTTCAAATGTAAATATTACATTGATCGGAATTGAACAATACTCGAGTGAGAATCTGCACATGTTGTCCCACGCATTGTGACCCATGAGTTTCATCAAACAATGTATGAACATATATGGTCTGCTCTCGAATCTGTGGTATATCACCTTCAAACTATACAACGTGAGGATTATCAAGCTCTAACATTGAGTGAATCAATGAGTTGACCAACATATAGAGCAACAAGAAGCAAAGCTCACGATCTAAATGGTTTGCGAGCCCGTGGCCGCCTTATCTCCACTTGTGCACCACTACAAAACTTCATGACGGGGTTTGAGATAGTGTATCACCGAGGGGGTAGCGACTTCACATTGTGTTCATGGGTCACTTGCAAGTTATAGCGAGCGAAGTGCTTTTGCTCATGAAACGAAACATGCACGTTTGCCAAAAGGTCGAGCCCCTTGTCTCATGCCTAGAAAGTCCGCAAATACGACCTTCCACACATCACACAACAACTCATCCTTCATCACCGAGTACCTCCCGCACCATGCTTACTCTAGAAAACAACAAGAAGGTAACAAAAAAGCTTAATGACATTCGACCGAACACTTGTCGGGCGTCAACAGGGGATCGAAGGGTACCTGGCTGCGGACGGATCCTAGCTGGATAGCGGCGTAGTCCAAGGCAGATTGCCGCGTGGGTGGGGTTGCGGACGTCCAACAATGTCTGGGCGACGACCGGAAAGGTACAATGACAACAACGGACGGGAAGTGTGTGGATGTAGAGCAGAGGAGGAATAGGGATGGAGTGGGGGAAAAAGTGGCACGGGAGAGGATTTGAGTGGGCTAGCAATATCACAGTCCTACGTGGTGGAGGTGCGGATGCCCGCAAAGCTTTCACAGTTTGCGTCCGGTTTACGGGAATTCTGACAAGCTGGCGCGTCCGCAGACAAACAATGATCTGAGTTGGATATCAAACTATGTCCGGACAACTCGGTCCACACGATATACGGGTGTTTTGAGAATCAGCCTTTGCTACAGAACACTACATGGCACATGTTATTCTTCGGAAGAAGAGAAAATAGATCATGAATTCTGAGCACTGGCAGCACCGTCCACCCGCCATGACGCCATCGCGGCAACGAAGAAATGGCATCCACGTCATTTTCTCTCTGCATGTACTCACGACCACAGCTAGCGTCTCTGGATCTTCGGCCGCGTCTCGGCACTCATCAGCACGGCGCTGGCCTCACCTGTCCGCCCCCATTCCCAGCAATCCGCAGAACACGCATGTATGCAGCAGCCATGCGGGCGAGCATCAGACGCAGGAGCCGGAGCACGGGATGGAGCCATCAGCCATGCATGGGCTGCGAGGTCTGAGCAACTCCGACCGATGGCGAGACATTTGTACGCTGGCGCTTGTTCGCTTGCCAAACATGTGTGCCTGATGCCGCTGCCACTGCCAGCCCCATGCACGCGCGAGGGCCTGAGACCGAGAGGCTGATCGCGATGCCACTTGCAACTCCTGATGGCCTGATCCCTGACGCACGGATGAAGAAAACTCGGCTCACATCGCACCACTTGTGGGCTGTTGTCTTTCTGCTGAGAACCCATCACACGTTTTCCAGAGTTTCTTTGCTCACGCCACGCTCTCTGGGTGGATGCTCCATGGCTCCATGCCCTGATCATCCATTGTAGTATTCTGACGAGTGGATCTCCCTAAAAGTCGGCCCTGCTCATTGCAGCTGCAGCCACCGGGCACGAGGAAGGAAGGGGCCCTGCCGCCCTGCTGCTCCTGTGTGATGATCCCTGGCTCCCTGCCCTGCCCATCGTCCCATCGGCATTGCAGGCTAGACCAGGAGGATCCGTCCATCTTTTCCCGCACGTCACGCCTCAGCAAGTCAGCGGCGTCAGGCGACGGCCCATGCACACATATTAAGAAACAGTATAATGAGGTGACCTACGAACGCCCACAGCGCTTTGTTGACCCAGCCGTTCGTTTGTACTGTTGTACGTCCCAGATCATCAAGTTGTCCCGTCGATTGTTAATGTGGCTTTTTTACCGTGTCAATCCGTGCGTTTCGTCCAGCCCATCGTTCCTGGGCTGCTGCTCCGAAGAACGATCTGGGAGCCGTTGCGTGAACTGGGCCGATTTGATCACATAGGTTGTTGGCCGATTTGATCACATAGGTTGTTGATTAGCTCATGGGCCGGTACTTAATTCGCAGGCCAGGTTTCGTGGTTCTCATTGCCGCACTGTCCTTTACGACAAAGGCCTCTAAAAAAACTCCTTAGTTGCATTGGCATTTTAAATATTGTATACTTGCTGTCTCGAACATGAAAATGATATTATTTTTGCGGGAAGAATTTTTTTATCTACTCCCTCCGTTTCTAAATATTAGTCATTTTAGATATTTCAATACGGACTATATACGAATGTATATAGACGCATTTTAGAGTATAGATTTACTGATTTTGCTCCGTATGTAGTTTGTATTGGAATCTCTAAAAATACTTATATTTAAGAACAGAGGGAGTATTCATCAACTATGAACATGGACTGACTATGAAGATAGTACAAAGGACCAGAAGGGAAAATTACATCCAGGCCAGTAGACCACTTAGCAACGACTACAAGCATTGAAGCGAGCGAAAAGCATGTTGTTGACAGTCGGGAACTCATCTTGCTAAGGTCGTGTAGGACCAGCACATCAGAACATCAATCGCTGCTGATGAAGAGAATATAGATCGGAAGGATCTCCAACGTGTAGACAAACGAATACACGCGAACGAAGACCAAATCCACGTGGATCCACTGAAGACAAACACGGATTGAATCCTGTGAGATCCGTCAGAGACAAATCTCCACATGCCCCCCATCTCCCCCGATAACACTAGAAGCACCGCCAGGACGGGGACTAGGCAGAAACAACTTTATTCCATCTTCAGAGATCCATCGCTGCCTCGCCTCTCTGGGTAGGACACAGACCCAAAATAAACTATAGAAAACATCCAAACACGAAGCCCTCCGGCCGATAAGGGTGGTCAGAATCCACCACGCATCCATGGCCTTAAGGACACAGGAGACGAGGCGGTCCGACGCGGCGCCGACGGGAGGCACAAGAAATCCTAGCGGCGTGCCCTTTCAAGGCTACATGACAGTAAGTTAGTAGTACTCATGTTTGAACATGACATATACCATGCAAGTTGTACTTCATTTTTGTAATAAAAAATTCCATCAATTTTCAACAATAAATATAACACATGCAACTTCTTTTAATAATCATGTTTGATTCCTACATAATGGTACAAATTATATTTGATCTCATTGAATTCATATTCATACACAAATACACAATTAGATCATGTCATCAAACATGGACGGGCGCGGCAACGCGTGCCATCATGGTCTAGTGCGATGGGAAAACTGACGCATCACACATCAATCTTACAGCATGTACTACTACATGCATGGGGCATGGCAGATTGGCAGCAGGAAGGAAGGTGTCTTTTCCGGGGCAGCCGTTTCCTCAGTTGGTGACCCTGGAGGACAGGGAGAAGGGAAGGCCGGGTGAGGCGAGTTGCGGAATGGAGTGTGGCACGGGCGAAGCTCAGAATGCCTCCAGCAGGTACGGGGCATGGAGCATGGACGGTGAAGTGGAGGAAGAGGACGCCCGTCCACTTCCCTCGCCTGAGGACTGAGGATGCAGTAGCCCTCGTGCCAAATCCTTTCTCTGAACATTGCAGGGGCACCCTGCCTGTCATCTGGAGGCTCTCAAATGGAACTTCCAATTTTCCACATTTGTTTGTTTGTTATAAAATGTGGAAGGTTTCTATAAGAAAAGGTAGGCATATTGTGATTCATGAATCATCCTTTATTCCTTTCTTTAAAATGAAATATTCCTCCTTTACTGAATTACTCAACAAAAATAGTGTAAAGGTTACTCAATTTAAAAGTTGCTCCCTGCTTTAGCTCCATATTATGAATTATTCCCCATTTACTCTGTTTAACCCAACTTATCTCGTCGCATATCTGATCCAGTTGTTAGGATCAGCTGACTCAGACAACATGTCGCGAGATGTTTTATAGATGAATTCTAATGTTTTCCTCCGTAAAATCCCCAAAATAATATTATAAAATTTGGACACAAGATTTCCATTTTAGTGATTCTAAGTATGTTGAAGATTTTCAATCACCTTAAGTTCAATTGAAAAACTTGGAGTTAGATAAGTTTAAATTATGAGCAAATTACAACATTATTTCATTATAACTCCACAGATTTTGGAACAGATAATACATAAATTTTAGGACAATCATTGTAATTATTTTCTAACATGTTTTGACTTGGTGTTGATGTAATATTCAATTCAGCAAGCACATGGTCCTGCTAAATATGCCTAAGGGAAAACTTGTCAAACAGGGTTAAAATGTTGAATTATAAAACACGTGGTGGTAAGGAGGTAAATTGCCGGTGTAGATTCTGTTAAACCTTTTGGTAGGTTATCGCGACTAGTCAGAAGTCCAGAGCGGAAACATGAGATCAGTTTACCAAGGTTCGGGCTATCACGGTTGAGGAAATACCCTACTCTTTCTCTTGTTGTATTGACTGGAAGGGGTACAAAGTACAGATGAGATAGTAATGAGCATAGGTATACCGAAGGGTGAAGATTGTGTGCCCCCTGCCCCGGCTTACAAAGGGTGCCCGGGGCTAGGTTTACAAGTCCTAGTCGGTATCTAAGGCGGTGGAGGAGTCCTCCTGGACATCGGTTTTCTTGTTCTTTCCTTCTAAAGGTCCCACGTGTCGGGATGATGGCTCGGTGCGCTTTTCGACCTTGGGGGCCTCGGGCCAGCATGATGAGCCGGCTTTCGGTGGCATGAGGCACCCCTAGGTCACAACACCGTCATGAATGACGGGTAAATTTTATGAAATGGATATTTTTTATGTATGGGGTCAAATCCTATATTCTACTATATAACTAAATATGTGACTCACACTAACACACTTCTCTCGACATGGAGCCTTTTATAAATGCGAAAAGACCCACTTCAACATGCAACCATGCATGGAGAGATGTTTTTCACTATATGATGCTACTTGTTTTCTATAAATATTTTATAATTATGTAATAAATAATATGGATTTTACTTTCGGTCTCATAATATTAGCCAAACACTCATGTTCCATATAACCAAATCTCATTGAATTATATTGCAACCAATTCCCGCAGCAATATGCGAGGTACCATTTAATAAATTGTAAAAGGTGAGACAATCTCCTTTTTATTTCACCCTACCCGCCAGAGGCAGCCAACAAGTGGAACTACCAGGTGCCCTAGACATTGGCGTCATTGAGTTTCCTCACCTCCATCATCTGCTCATGTCGTGCCGAGAAAAGGGGACTTTGGTACCTTGTTGTGTGTGTCTTAAGTAGTTTATATATCTTGGTTAGGTCTTTGGTTATCCATGGCTTCGGCTCCAACAGTGGGGAATAAGCTTCCTTTGGATCTTCCATCAAAGAGGTAGATATCCCAGGTACCAATATTTGATTTGATAGGTGGTGTTTGCGCCGTCTCGGGTCCGAAGAGCGAGTAACTCGTGTTTCTTCGTGTTAGTGTCAAGGCAATGATCCTCATCTTCCGGCTCTTTTCAATAGTGGTGTTGTGGGTAGCCAGTGGCGTCGACATCGGAAGACTAACCCTTGGGGATCAATGTAATGTTCCCTCGGATGTTTTTGCGGCTGCGCCTAGATTGTGGCCTCTTTTTGCTTCATTTGGGTGCATATCGTTCTCCAGAGGTTCTTGCTCTCTCCTGTCGCAACGAGGCTATTTATACCGCCGTTGCAAAAGTGGCAGAAATTTAGTTCGCGAGATGCTCTGGATCTGTGATCTCTGATCTATACAAGACTTCTACGATGGCATTGGCCCAGCTGTACCGTAGCACGAAGACTTCCGCGACCGAAAGATACTACAATGCTAGGCCCACTAAGATTGATTGATATCTTGATTTTGAGAAGCGGGTTGCAATTTTCTTGTCTTTCCGGGATGCCTTGTATTGATCAAATTATTGTACGGAGATAACAAATCGCACGTTCTTTCTATCTTCTTTTCTTTTTTCCTCGCAAAAAAAAAAAAGATGGAAAGAACGGTGGGACGCACGCTAGGAAAGGTACCATCAGTAATAACTTAACCGAATTTTTGTACATGTGCATGTCGTGTCACACCATATATGCGTAGATGCTTCCCCGTCTACCTAGTCCGTACTCCACTTAGCATCAACGGAGCAGCAACAAGAAGAAAAATCCGAGATGGTGTTCTTCCAGCATGAACAAATTCTGACGCAGGTAGGCCTACTCGGCTACTCCTATCTGTAAAGACAACGCACGATCGATCGATTCCCTTGAGAACGACTGGAAGCAGAGCAGAGTACCCCGTGACGCGCGTGCGCTCGTCGATCCTTCATCTTTGCAGAATCGCGGCAGCAATCATCGATCGATCGAGCAAGCCGCGGCCATGGGGATTCGCGCCAAGAAACTTTCACAGACCATTTTCGTACTGTACACGGGCACACGTGGTGTGTAACTAGCTTAGCCGGCTAGCCCCTGCGACGGCGGCAGCGGCCTGTGCTTGATGCCGGTGCTGGTGGGCGCGTCGTCGAGCCAGGCGCGCCGGAAGGCGGCGACGATGGCGCAGTGGTGCTCGGCGGCGTTGAGGGCGAGGTAGCACGCGAGCAGCTCCTCGAGGCCCCGGGGCGACGCGCGGACGTCCTCGTTGGCCGCGATCATCTCCGCCATGCTCGCCAGGAAGTCCTCCTCCGGGTCCGCCGACTCCTTCACCACCACCAGGCTCTCCTGCAGCCAGCGCCGCCGCCTCGCTTGTCGCCTCCGCGGCTTGGTGGTCGCCATCGCCGGGGGCTGCGCGTCCGCCGGCCTCCTCCCCTTCCGCCCGCCGCTCGGCTTCACGTGTATCCGCGGCCGCCGCCGCCGCCGCGCTCTGGCCGTCGGCGACGCGCTGCCGCTGCCAGATGCCTCCTCCTGCTCCCCGTCCGCCTTCTTGCCGACCGGTTTGGTGAGGATGGGCCGCAGCTTGAGCTCCGGCATCGCCCTGAGCCCGTCGAACCGGTCGGCCGCGGCGCGCGACACGGTGACCACGTCGAAGACGATGTCGTTCTCCCGCGGGCTGCGCGGGAACTGCGTGTCCCGGCGCTTGGGTGGAATCGGAATCCCCTTGACAGCTCCTCGCTCGCCGCTGGGGACGTAGTAGGACGCCCTGTTCGGGGTGCACGGAGGCGGCACCGGCACCCCCCGCGACGGCGGCGTCGTCACCACCGCCGGAGCACGATCGCCTCTCGTGAGCTCGCCAGCGTCGCCCCGCTTGCGCCGCAGCCTGTAGAACCAGGAGTCCGGCGGCGGCATCGTCGTGGCACGAGAGGGCGTCAGGCTTGAGGTCTCACGCTAGCTAGCTCTCCACTCTGGCTTTGCGTTGCACTTGCTGTAGAGTACAGTGGGGAGGCTCGGTGGGAATGTGGAGTGAGTTGCCGAGCGTGCACTTTTTATGGCGCGAAAGCTCGCCGCGGGTGGCGGTCGACACTGACAGACACAAAGCCGCGGTGGAAAAGCGCGGGCGGCGTCACATAACAATCTGGCATGCACGCCTATCTGTTCCGGTGGGGAGCCCGTCTGATTAGGGTATCCCGAAAACGCTTGCACCTCATGCTAAATCTATTTGTTTTTTCCTCACATTGCTCATTTTAAATGCGTAGCTCACTGTCTTGCATCCAGTAACATCTGCTGTAAACTGTGTGGCAGGCAAACAGACACTGTCAACTTGTGTCAAGTGCGCAATTATTTTACAGTACCACGGACCGACGGACGGACCCGGACTAATTGAGCATGGAACATACATGGTCCACAAAAGTCAAAACGTTTGATTTGAATTCGACAGGCATCGTGTAGGCCGGGGACTGATCGAAGACCGGGGAGTGGAGAGCAGAGGCCGGCCGGACCACGCTGCACGCAGTGATCTCTCCAGCTTTTCTACCACAAGCCTGCAGCGAGTACTGATTATTGTCTCTACCCAGCATTTTTGCACATGAGTTTCACAGCAGGAGATAAGTGAGTGGTTAGTAGGTAGGAGTGTGAACCAAGTTTACTACGTAGTACTAGTTCATGAGGCAGAGGCAGCCATGATTCGGTGCCTGCAGGGGACATGAGCGCTTCCAAAAGTCCAGGCTTTGGTCCACCACGCATCAGTGTGCGGGTTCGCTTTGGTCTGGATTGGTCCTCGTGTGGGGGCAATTAGTTAGCCGCGCTGCGCACGATCTTTGTTAGAGATCGCATGCATGCCCGATCATCTAGAATCCTACTAGATGCTTCGTGCAGTCGCGCCTGCAGCTTCGCTTAAGGAACCAGTGCGCCTTTCTCTCAGTACGTACCACTGATGAAGATATCCACAAATGTCCTAGACCGATTACGGTTAAACCTAATTAAATCAGTGGTCGCCACGCGGGAGCATGCACACGAATCATTCCAGTGTATGTGTGTAGTACTGGTATCAGTATCTACGATCGCGCTCATGATTTTCGCGGCGCGTTTTGCCGCTGATCTCCTCCTCGCTGGATTCATCCTGCCAGTGGTTGCGGGGACACTAGCTACGAGAGGGATCACCCTCGCGCGTCGCGACTAGATCACTAGACGGCCGCAGTACAGTCCACCGGCGCTAGGTTAGCTAGCTGCTGGTACCAAGTGAAGTTTAGCATGCCAAAACTGCGACTGTAATCGCGGATTTGCGCGGGCCGAGCCAGCAACCACCGGTCTACCTAGTACGTAGCCCGACTCATGGAACGGGAAAGAAGTGGAGACGAAACGACACCCTGAAGCTCTGTCACTGCGCGGTACAGGTGAGGTGAGGTCGGCAGGTGGAGTTAAGATGGCGGCGTCTCCTCCGTTAGGTAGGTACGAGCGATCACCAATCACAGCCGAAGATAATTAAAAAGAAAACGAGAGGGAATTTAGTGAGGGCCGCGCCATGATTGTGGCTTTGCAAATCCTACTCGAACGCCATCATTGCGATGATCACGATCGCAGACGGCGGGTTTATATGCAGGCGGAGGTTTCAGGCATGGCGATCATTGTGGGCCGGCCGGCGTTTTACTTTCAATCATGCGGCAAGTCTAATCTAATGCTCCTGTATAGTATAACACAGGCTTGATTGCTGACGCAATACGCACAAAGATGCATACATGTATCTAGTAGCGTGTGTATCGCCTGTCGATTGCAACGTTTGGACGTACGCGCTTCATGGGTGGCTGTTAAGGGATTGACACGTAGTGCATGCATATAGAATTACTAAGGAATCATTTGTACTACATTTCATTGGAATCATGTGAATCAAAGAGGCCCCTAAGATTAAATTATCGGGTTCATTTGAACTACCGGTTGTCTGGTGTTCATGGGATCATGCAGGAAAATTTACGGCAGGGTTTAAAAACTCGCGGGGCAGAGTGCAATTTCCTTTTGTCTATCCCCCTCCCCCCTCCTCCTCAACACATTTTAAAATATTCAAAAAATTCTAAAATATATTAGCACATTCATAACACATCAATGTTTATTGTCATAAAATTTCAAATCAAAATTCAAAACATAGCTTGGAAAAACAAAACGACAAATTCGACACTAAATATGACATAACAATAGTTGGGCTTTACCTTCGGCCCATTATCACATCGATGTAAATTTTTTAATTTTTTTATCTCGAACTTTCAAATTTTGATATGAAAATTTGCAACAACATATATTGGTGTCGTGTCAATCATGCAGCAAGTGTAATCTGATACACACTCCTATACGGCGCGCGCCATGCTGATTTGCTGACATGGTGACACACCACTATACGCAGAAAGATACATAAATCTGTTTTGAGCATGTGTGTCGCTTCTGATTGCAACTCTTGGGCGCCCTTCAATGGTGGTTGTGAGGGATGGACACGTATGCATATAATTACTTTATATTCATTTCTCACGTACCTGTTCTCTGAATTCCGGTACTCATGGAATCAGGCAGCGCATTCACCGCACAGTTTACATTTTGATTTTCTGTTAAATGTAGTGGGAAAATCATATATATGAATCATACAAAGTAGTAAATAGTTTTGAAAAATTAAAATCAAAGAGGCCCAGCAAGAAACGGATGGCCCAATCATGTTTTCTAGCCGAGTCGCCAACACCTCATCTAGAGAGAAGAGAAGAGGGGGTGACCAGGCCACTGGTACCGAGTTCCCTCACTTCCGACGGCTGCTTCGGTGGCGGCGGGAGGGAAGGGAACCCCGGGACGACCACATGCATCAATTGATGCGGAAGACAGGGGACATGAAAAAGAGGATTTACATTTATCCACTCTCACCTCCATGACACATGTGGAACATTCCTATACTTTTTTAACGTCGGTACCTCAAACCACATGGCTGCATTTTGTGTGGTTTAGTTAAAAGTGGATTCCACTTTGTACTTGTTAAGTGTCCAACAGTCGATGGAAGTTTCACATTTAAAAAACCATCTCTTCTTACCTCATTTAGATGTGGTTTAGGCGCTTTGTTGCATCCTATGTCAAACAGGATGCAAAGTTATCAAACCCTATATCAAATAGGATGCAGAAGTGATAATACCATTGCTAAATGGGGATTCGGCGAAAATACAACATATATCTGATTAGGGGTCACGTAATAATAGAGAAAACGAGGGATTGGAATGCTATGTCCATTCAAATTTTCTTTTTTCGAACCATGTAGGAGAGCTGCATGTATTTCATTAATAAGAAAGATAATACAACACCGAAGATGACACGACCCAAACAACACCATGACCGATACACCGTCAGCGATGATAAGATCCAAACGACAACATGACCGATACACCGTCAACGATGATTAGATCCAAACAATAACATGACCTTACATCATCAAAAGTGGCACGGACCAAACATTGACATACACCCTAGAACGACCTAAGGCAGTCATATAATCGCCTACGACCAACAACCTGAAAAATAATCTAGTAGCCCAAATCTAACATGAAAGGTAACCTTGAATTGCATGTGGTCTCGGCAATCCGCAGTGGGCCGGCAACATTAGGCAGAACACGACCAACCATAACAGGTCTGAGCACCATCGGGACATCATCAACCACCAAAGCCATGTGAACTAGAACGTGTATGGGCAAGGTGCCAGGGCAAAGTGATAACGATCATAGACAACGCCAAGCAGCAAGCAACCTACGCAGCCTAGTCGGCCATCACCCAGCTAACCGGAGGAGGAAAGATCCAGGAGGGGGAGATCAAACCATCGACATGAAGGTAGACACCATGAACCGAGGAGGGCACTAACCGGAGGAGGATTTATTTTAGAATTTCTGGCGATGCGCATTCAATGGGAGGAGACGTTTCTGTCGATGACGAGGCGCCTATGGTGACTTTGTAAATCTCAAGATGGTATGTCGGCTCAGTCTTTCGAAAATCCTCATAGGAATAGGGTGTGCGTGTGTGCGTTCATAGGGGGTGAGTGTATGCACGTGTATGAGCGCTTGTGTCTGTATTGATGTTAAAAAAAAAGAGTTCCAATTTTCCAAAATTCATATGATTTTTATAAAACTCAAATAAAACAGGCCCAGTCCTCTGTGCGCCCGCCGTTGACGTCCACATCACGCGCATGGATGGACGATCGATCTGGAAAGGACAGGAAGAATGTTTGGCATCCGCGTGTTCCCGACGGGGACCGGTCGGCCCGCGAGGCGTGCGCCCGTCCGCGGCCCGGCAGTTCGGTGCCGGACCACGCCCGCGGCTTTAAAGCGGCCATCCTTTTCGCCCGGCAACGGCACGGTTGGAGCCGCCGGGACGCAACGCAACTCGACCGGAGACGACCGCGCGCGCGAGACAGGCGCGGCGCGTCGGACGCATACACATGCGTGCTTGCGTCGGTGGTCGGCCGCAGCGAGATCCACGGGCTGCTGCACGCACGCACGCGGGATCCATGGCTTTTTCTCTCGTCGCCGACGGGATTCGGCCAGGGGCTTCCATTTGTTCCTGTGTTTGTTTGAATGTCAGCTCGGGTACGTATACGTCGGCGTGAACCCACGGCCACGGCTGAAGACGTGCCGTGCCGTGCCGTGCCTACTTGATGAAGTGCATGCATGGCCCGGTTTCCATCCCGTTGGTTCGGTTTGTCTCTGCAGAATGGCATCGTCGCTTGACTCGCATCGCATCGATGATCTATCATCGGTTGTGTCATGATGCGAGGCTGCGGATGCGTTACAGGCTTGCAGTGGTACCGCAGCGCCGACCGTTCGATTTCTAGAGCAAAAGAGGGACGGAGCAATTAGTGCCTGCCACCGCTGCTGCTGCTCGCCGATGATGTATTTTACGCGATGCGGTACCGTGGTCCGTGAATTCGTTGGCAACGTTGCTGGTCTTTTAGAACCAAGACGCTAAGCGCCCGGCTTTATATTAATAAAATCCCAAGATAACAAGTTCAGCATGGTTACATCTAACTTAAGCAGAAGACAACTGCTCGGTCCACGACCGATATCCAAGGACTTAAGGTTCCACGTGTAGGCAAATATTGTTGGAAATATGAGCAATTTACCGAATGATTTTATTGACAGAATAGATAAAGCATGACTAGAATAGTAGTAATAAAACAAGCCATGTGATTTGATAAAGAGAAGGTAAACAACATCTTCATATATGAATTGTAACTAAACATATCTAGAGCAGACAGTATAGCAAGTTGCATAAATGAAATAGAGTCTAACATATTTAGGGCAAATACTAGAACAAGGAACTGTAGCAGGACCTCTAATGAAAAGGAGAAGAACACGTACGGGACAGCAGCAGCAGAAGCGCTGGACTTGGGGTCGGTATCCTCGCCTGCGAGGAGGTCGGGGAAGAAGTCATCGTCGGGGAAGTAGTCATCGGCGACCGGATCGTCCGTGATGAAGCAGCCAGTAGTCGCGCTGAGCGCTCCCAAAAACCTTATCACCCTTCTCCTGTACAGGACTCAAAAGGTGCGGTTTCGGAGGCCTACTGTCCCGACGTGCGGTGCACGCCGCAAGCCGGGATGAGGAAGATAGCAGCAGCTTAGAGATGGAACCGATAGCGAGGGAAGGAGTAGGCATCAGCTCGGCGGAGGAGGAGCGCGCGTGGATGTCCCTCTTGTTCTCATGCTCATACAGGTGGGGAAAGAACCTCCCTTATAAAGAGGTCCAACTCCCTCTAAACTAGCAATGTGGGACTAAATTTTAGTTACACCTCTTGTCTTGCACAAATGGAATGCGTGGGCCTCTAGGATTTATTAGGAATTTCTGAAATTGCTATTGGGCTAGGCCCAAAATAGACAAAATTCCAGCAATCCCCCACCAGATCCCAGAGGCACACAAAAATTGCCTTTGGTTCCAAAACACTGTTTTATATACCGGTACTGCAGTGGAGACTGTTAAGTTGAACTTCCACCTAGAACTCTATGCTACACTAGTAAGCAACTTGAACAGTGGACTGGGCCTTGAACTGCAAATTTTTTGCGAATCTAGCTTCACATAAAGCCTTGACCGATACGTGGCTACCATGGGTCTTCCCCGCGGGTGGAGCTTATGTGTCATACTCCGTGATCTTTCATGAGTTTACTAGAGAGAACCCTACTCTCATAGATTGCGATGTTTGACAATCAGACTTATATAGGTGTGTTCTTCAAAAGATGTTCTGCAGGATAACATCTCTGCTTAAATGAGCCACTTAGAACACACTAAGATATACATCAACCTGCCATGAAGATTAGGAGAGTATTGCATCTTCATGGAGTGGTATTGTGAATAGTAAGGATACTCTCCTTTTAGTTGACCAACAGCTTGTCTTCCACACCTAATTCACGAGATCTGCGATCACAAAGAATAGGTTACCACTGTGAACAACTCATATTGTGGGTCTCATACCCATCTCCCTCGATGCATTATCTATCACATTACGTGATAGACCCTTAGTAAAAGGATCTGCCAGACTTTTAGACCTCTGGATATAATCCAATGCAATAACTCCGGAGTTTTTCATTTTCTTGACAGACTTTAACCTTCTCTGAACGTGTCTTGATGACTTCATGTTATCCTTTGAGCTGTTCACTTTCGTGATCACAGTTTGATTGTCGCAGTTCATAAGGATACCCGGTACAGGTTTCTCAACAATCGGCAATTCATTCAAGAGCCGACGAAGCCAATCTGCTTCGACCGTAGCTGTATCTAGTGCTGTGAGTTCTGCTTCCATTGTTGACCTCGTTAAGATGGTCTGCTTGCAAGACTTTCAAGAAACGGCGCCACCTCCATGAGTGAATACATAACTGCTTGTGGCCTTTATCTCATCAGCATCTGAGATCCAGTTTGAGTCACTATACCCTTCAAGCACCTTTGGGTGCCCGGTGTAGTGAATTCCATAATTCGCAGTGCCTTTCAAATAACACAAAACTCTTTCTAGAGCTTTCCAATGCATATCTCCTGGTTTTCAGACAAACCGACTCAGTTTCCTAACAGCAAAAGAGATGTCAGGTCTTGTAGCACTGGCTAAGTACATAAGCGAGCCAATAATCTGAGAATACTTCAATTGATCTTTAGCGATTCTTCGATTCTTTCGAAGTAACACACTTGCATCATAAGGTGTTGGAGAGGGCTTGCAGTCACTATAGCCAAAGCGACTCAAGATCTTTTCCACATAGTGAGATTGAAGCAATGTAATCCCACCATCATCGTCTCTCAACAACTTAATGTTCAGAATGACATCAGCCACTCCTAAATCCTTCATCTCAAAACAGCGAGATAGGAAATTCTTGACCTCCGTAATAACATTCAGATTTATTCCGAAAATCAGTATGTCGTCAACATACAAGCAAAGGATAACTCCCTCGCCCCCACCATGGCGACAATACACACATTTGTCAGCTTCGTTTACAACAAAGCCTGCAGCTGTTAAAGTTCTTTCAAACTTCTCATGCCACTGTTTAGGTGCTTGCTTGAGTCCATACAAAGACTTCAGCAACTTGCACACTTTTCCTGCCTGACCATCTAGTACAAACCCATCTGGTTGTTCCATATAAATTTCCTCGTCCAACTCTCCATTTAGGAAAGCAGTCTTAACGTCCATTTGATGAACGAGAAGACCACGCGAGGCAGCTAGTGAAAGTAGAACTTGAATAGTGGTCAGTCGAGCCACAGGTGAGTAAGTATCAAAGAAGTCTTCACCTTCCTTTTGGGTATAACCCTTAGCCACGAGCCGAGCCTTGTACTTTTCAATAGTACCATCAGACCTAAGCTTCTTCTTGAATACCCATTTGCATCCTATAGGTTTGCACCCATAAGGATGATCAGTTATCTCCCAAGTTTCATTCGCCAAGATGGAATCCATCTCGCTACGAACTGCTTCCTTCCAATAGTCAGCATCTTCAGATGCATAGGCCTCTGAAATAGAACTGGGAGTGTCATCTATGAGATACACAAGAAAATCATCACCAAAGGACTTTGCAGTCCTCTGTCTCTTGCTCCTAGTAGGAACTTCATTGTTCTCTTGCACATGACTTTCAAAGTGTTCCATCGAAATGGAAGGTATGGTAATTGTAACTGGTTCCTGATTCGATGAACTAGGCATCTCGATTAGATGAGGTAGCCATATCCTTCATGGGAAAGATATCTTCAAAGAAAGTCACATCATTCGACTCCATGATCGCATCGACATGCATGTCAGGTACCTCAGATTTTACAACCAAGAATCTATAGCCAATGCTATGAAAAGCATATCCCAGGAAAACTCAATCCACAGTCTTTGGTCCAAGCTTCCGATTCTTTGGAATTGGAACATTGACTTTCGCCAAACAACCCCATGTTCGTAGATAAGAGAGTTTAACCTTTTCTTCTCCCATTCCTCGAATGGAGTTATCTCTTTGTTCTTTGTGGGAACTCGGTTTAGGACATGACATGCCGTCAATATCGCCTCCCCCCACCATGCCTTGGAGAGACCCAATGTGTCTAACATGGCATTAACCAAATCAGTTAGAGTACGGTTCTTTCTTTTGGCCACCCCATTTGACCGAGGTGAATAGGGAGGCGTCCTCTCATGGATTATACCATGTTCCGCACAAAAAGCATCAAATTCATTTGAAAAATACTCTCCACCACGGTCGGACCTAAGCCTCTTGATTTTTCGATCAAGTTGGTTTTCCACTTCAGCTTTATAGATCTTGAAAAAAATTCAAAGCCTCATCCTTAGATTTCAGAAGATACACACGACAGTATCTAGTGGAGTCGTCAATTAACGTCATGAAATATTTCTTTCCACCTTTTGTCAAAACACCATTCATTTCACATAGATCTGAATGTATGAGTTCTAGTGGTGCAAGATTTCTCGTTTCCGCAGTCACATGAGACTTACGAGGTTGCTTAGCTTGTACACACACTTGACACTTGGATCCCTCTGACAGTGGTGAAACTAGGGATTAAGTTCAACTTCGCTAGTCGCGACATGCAACCAAAATTAACATGACAGAGACATGAATGCCATACATTGGATTCACTATTGTTGCAAATATGATTAACAACTTTATTGCAAACGTCTGATAAGGATAAACGAAACAGGCCTCCTGACTCATAGCCTTTACCAACAAAGGTTCCATACTTGGATATTACAAATTTATTCGACTCAAAGACAAGCTTGTAGCCATGTCTACGAAGAGATCCGCTAACAAGATTTTTATTGACGGAGGGACATAATGCACGTTCTTCACCAGACGATCTTCCCGAAGTAAACTTCAGATCGACCATGCCAACACCATGAGCGAAGCAGTTGAACCGTTGCCCATCAAGACGGTTGAAGTCCCTATGATGCGATAAACGAAAACATGGAAATATCACCGCATACATGCACATTAGCACCGTGTCAATCAACCAATCAGGAGAATGACATACTGAAAGAATAGTGGGAAATATATCATACCCATCATCCTTCATGTCAGTGTCTCCAATGACAACATTAGCGGTCTTGCCGCCTTTCCCAAGGTGACGCTTGTCATAGCGATTAGGGCAACTAGGAGCCCAATGATCAGGATCGCCACACACATGACAAGCACCTTTCTTCTTGTCATTCTTATTCTTGAAGTTCGTGTGCTGCACAACCTTGTTTTTCCCATCAAACTTTGTTTTACCATCAAACTTGCCCTTGTTCTTGAACTTGTGGGGCTGGAAGTTCTTCTTCTGTACCAGATTGGAACTAGATCCTCCCTCAATACCTCGAGCACGTGTGTCCTTTGCTCTCGCCTTTTCTTCCACATCAAGAGTACCAATGAGATCCGGAACAGAAAAATCCTGTCTCTTATGCTTCAGTAAGGTAGCAAAGTTCCTCCACGAAGGAGGAAGCTTAGTGATGATACCTCCGGCAACAAACTTGTCCGGTAGCATACAGTTGAAGTGCTCAAGGTCTCTAGCAAATGACTGTATCTCATGAGCTTGCTCAACCACGGAGCGCTCTTTAGTCATCCTATAATCATAGAATTGCTCCATGATGTACAGCTAGTGCCAGCATCCGAGACCCCTGTAAGTGCATCTAGTGCCCCTTAGTGATTTTGGTGTATTGAAGACTTATAGGTTAAGTAACTAATGCGTTTGTGAGTGTACACAGGTCTATAAGTCTATGAGGAGTTTGATATTTGAGAGAAAGTCGACCCTAAAATGAATTTCTTCAATGAAGAATTTGATATTCGAAGACTTTTCAAGACTTTGAAAGTGAAGAAATTGGTGTGATTCTGAAGACTTGGTAATCGCTTGAGGAACATGAAGCATGAAGACTTTTGTTTTCGTAGTTTCATTTTCTCTTTCTTGAGTCATAGGAAACACCGTACTGTTAAAGGGGGTCGAGGAAATACTAAGGAAAAATTTCCATTTGATGCTCAACTCAAAATCCTACACCTACCAATCCTTTCGAGTGAAGCCTTTGGAAATCTCATACAGTTCAGTCAATTTCTTGATGTGAGACGAAGCTCTTCCGGTCCTTGAGAATTTGTTATTCGGCGAGGAGTTAGGAATTCGCCGGTCTTGAATTGCCTACACTGATGAGGAACATGATAGCCCGAGGAATTTGATGTTCAAAATTCCGACCGTTCTTTGTCTTCTTGCGCCATTGTGTCCCAAAATATCTCCACCTAACGGTCATATCATTTAAGGGCATTTATGTCTTATCATGTCGGGCTGCTCCCTAGGCTATTAATAGCCGCCCCTACAACCACTAGTTGGTTGGCTGCTCGAGAGAACTTGACACTTGTCATTTGAGAGCAACCCATCCTCCGAGGACTTTGAGCGAAAATCATCAAGTGAGGAAAAACCAAAAGTGAGGAAAAACCCAAAAACCAAACCCCAACAAACCCAAAGTGATTGAGCATCAATGAAGAAATTGATCCCGCGTGGATCCGACGCTTTTTACCTTTGAAGACTGTGCTTCTTCCAGACGGTTAGGCGTCAAGGTCTAGAGCATCCAAGAGGAATTGTGGATCGCCGAGTGACCAAGTATGTGAAGGTTTGGAAGTCGCCTGAAGACTTACCACGAGTGATTGGACGAGGTCTGCGTGACCTTAGTTCAAGGAGAATATGGTGAGGACTTGGTGTCTGAGCTGCGTGCTCGATGGATGGGTGTCCGGGACTGCGTGTCCTCGAGTTTAAATACTCGGCCGCTCCAACAGACGCATACAAGCTGAGACATCAGTTGGAACTGGTCTACCAAATCAATGTCTTCACCAACCTAATCGGTTCTATTTCCTCAACCCTTTCATTTCCTCATTCTTTGTGTTGAGTGTTTGTCATATCTGTGTTTGAAGACTTTGTTGAAGACTTTCTCAATTTCCTCAGTTCAATTTCTTCAGTCTATTTGTCTTCATCTTGTGTTATCCTGTGATTACGCTTTCGGTACTCTGTGATTGTCTTCATTTCATCATGATGACTATGCTTGTAATCTGTTATGCTTAATTCTGAGTACTTATTCCGCTGCATGTATTTCTTCGCTAAGGAATTTCCTCACCGGCAAATTCCTCAGTGAAGAATTTGTAAAATTCATAAAAATCGCCTATTCACCCCCCCTCTAGTCGATATAACGCACTTTCAATTGGTATCAGAGAAAGGTACTCCCTTGTTCTGTGTGATTTTGGTTTAACCACCTGGAGTTTTAGTTATGTCGACCGCAGGTATGATCAAGGTCTCAGCAGGGTGTCCTACCTTCGATGGGACGGACTACCTGTTGGAAATATGCCCTAGAGGCAATAATAAATTAGTTATTATTATATTTCCTTGTTCATGATAATCGTTTATTATTCATGCTATAATTGTATTGACCGGAAACAGCAATACATGTGTGGATACATAGACAACACCATGTCCCTAGTAAGCCTCTAGTTGACTAGCTCGTTGATCAATAGATGGTTACGGTTTCTGACCATGGACATTGGATGTCATTGATAACGGGATCACATCATTAGGAGAATGATGTGATGGACAAGACAATCCTAAGCATAGCACAAGATCGTGTAGTTCGTTTTGCTAGAGCTTTTCCAATGTCAAGTATCTCTTCCTTAGACCATGAGATCGTGCAATTCCGGATACCGTAGGAGTGCTTTGGGTGTATCAAAGCGTCCTGGCGTAATCTGGGTGACTATAAAGGTGCACTACGGTATCTCGAAAGTGACCATTGGGTTGACACGGATCGAGGCTGGGATTTGTCACTCCGTGTAAGCGGAGAGGTATCTCTGGGCCCACTCGGTAGGACATCATCATAATGTGCACAGTGTGACCAAGGGGTTGATCACGGGATGATGTGTTACGGAGCGAGTAAAGAGACTTGCGGTAACGAGATTGAACAAGGTATCGGTATACCGACGATCGAATCTCGGGCAAGTACAATACCGCTAGACAAAGGGAATTGTATACGGGATCGATTGAGTCCTTGACATCGTGGTTCATCCGATGAGATCATCGTGGAACATGTAGGAGCCAACATGGGTATCCAGATCCGCTGTTGGTTATTGACCGGAGAATGTCTCGGTCATGTCTACATGTCTCCCGAACCCGTAGGGTCTACACATAAGGTTCGATGGCGCTAGGGTTATAAAGGAAGTTTGTATGTGGTTACCGAATTTGTTCGGAGTCCCGGATGAGATCCTGGACGTCACGAGGAGTTCCGGAATGGTCCGGAGGTAAAGATTTATATATGGGAAGTCCTGTTTTGGTCACCGGAAAAGTTTCGGGCGACTTCGGTAATGTACCGGGACCACCGGGAGGGTCCCGGGGGTCCACCAAGTGGGGCCACCTGCCCTAGAAGGCTGCGTGGGCCAAGTGTTGGAGGGGACCAGCCCGTAGGAGGGCTGGTGCGCCCCCCACAAGGGGCCCAAGGCGCAAGGATGGGTGGGAGGGGGCAAACCCTAGTCCAGATGGGCCCTAAGGCCCATCTAGTGGGCGCCTCCCTCTCCCTCCCCTCTTGGCCGCCTCCCTTGATCCCATCTAGGGCTGGCCGCCCCCCCCTAGGGGGTGGAAACCCTAGAGGGGGCGCAGCCCCCCCCTTTCCCCCTATATATACTTGAGGTTTTGGGCTGCCCAACACACATGAGTTCTCTCCTCTTGGTGCAGCCTGCCCTCCTCCTCCTCCTCTCCCTTGGTGCTTGGCGAAGCCTGCGGGATGCCACACTCCTCCACCACCACCACGCCGTTGTGCTGCTGCTGGATGGAGTCTTCCTCAACCTCTCCTCTCTCCTTGCTGGATCAAGGCATGGGAGGCGCCACCGGCTGTACGTGTGTTGAACGCGGAGGTGCCGTCCGTTCGCACTAGGATCTCCGGTGATTTGGATCACGACAGTCGACTCCTTCAACCCCGTTCTCTTGAGCGCTTCCGCTTAACGATCTACAAGGGTATGTAGATGCACTCTCCTTCCCTCGTTGCTAGTTTCTCCATAGATAGATCTTGGTGACACGTAGGAAAATTTTGAATTTCTGCTACGTTCCCCAACAGTGGCATCATGAGCTAGGTCTATTGCGTAGATTCTTTGCACGAGTAGAACACAAAGTAGTTGTGGGCGTTGATTTTGTTCAATATGCTTACCGTTACTAGTCCAATCTTGTTTCGACGGTATTGTGGGATGAAGCGGCCCGGACCGACCTTACACGTACTCTTACGTGAGGCAAGTTCCACCGGTGACATGCACTTGGTGCATAAGGTGGCTAGCGGGTGCCGTCTCCCACTTTAGTCGGAACGGATTCGATGAAAAGGGTCCTTATGAAGGGTAAATAGCAATTGGCATATCACGTTGTGGTTTTGCGTAGGTAAGAAACGTTCTTGCTAGAAACCCATAGCAGCCACGTAAAACATGCAAACAACAATTAGAGGGCGTCTAACTTGTTTTTGCGGGGTATGCTATGTGATGTGATATGGCCAAGAAGAATGTGATGAATGATATGTGATGTATGAGATTGATCATGTTCTTGTAATAGGATTCACGACTTGCATGTCGATGAGTATGACAACCGGCGAGCCATAGAAGTTGTCTTTATTTATTGTATGACCTGCGTGTCATTAAACAACGCCATGTAATTACTTTACTTTATTGCTAACCGGTAGCCATAGTAGTAGAAGTAATAGTTGGCGAGACAACTTCATGAAGACACGATGATGGAGATCATGATGATGGAGATCATGGTGTCATGCGGTGACAATGATGATCATGGAGCCCCAAGATGGAGATCAATGGAGCTATATGATATTGGCCATATCATGTCACTACTATATAATTGCATGTGATGTTTATTATGTTTATGCATCTTGTTTACTTAGAACGACGGTAGTAAATAAGATGATCCCTTACAACAATTTCAAGAAGTGTTCTCCCTAATCGTGCACCGTTGCTACAGTTCGTAAGCTTCTAAGCACCACGTGTTGATCGGGTGTGATGGATTCTTACGTTCACATACAACGGGTGTAAGAAAGATTTACACACGCAATACACTTAGGGTTAACTTGACGAGCCTAGCATGTGAAGACATGGCCTCGAACACGGAGACCGAAAGGTCGAGCATGAGTCGTATAGTAGATACGATCAACATGAAGATGTTCACCGATGATGACTAGTCCGTCTCACGTGTTGATCGGACACGGCCTAGTTGATTCGGATCATGTAATCACTTAGATGACCGAGGGATGTCTATCTAAGTGGGAGTTCATAAGATGAACTTAATTATCCTGAACATAGTCAAAAGACCTTTTGCAAATTATGTCGAAGCTCGCGCTTTAGTTCCTTTGTTTAGATATGTTCCTAGAGAAAATATAGTTGAAAGTTGAAAGTAGCGATTATGTGGACAGTAGAAAGCTTATGTCCTTAATGCACTGCTCAATGTGCTAAAACCCAAGCGTCGTTCTGTGGATGTTGCGAACATCGGACATACACGTCTTGATAACTACGTGATAGTTCAGTTAAGCGGTTTAGAGTTGAGGCACCAAAGGCGTTTCAAAGCGTCATGAACATATAAGATGTTTGAGGGCTGAAATTGGGATTTCAGGCTCGTGCCCACGTCAAGAGGTATGAGACCTCCGGCGATTTTCTTAGCCTGCAAACTAAGGAGAAAAGCTCAATCGTTGAGCTTGTGCTCAGATTGTCCGAGTGCAACAATCACTTAAATCGAGTGGGAGTTGATCTTCCAGATGAGATAGTGATGTTTCTCCAAAGTCATTGCCACCAAGCTGCTAGAGCTTCGTGATGAACTATAACAAATCAGGGATAGATATGATGATCCTTGAGGTATTCGCGTTGTTTGACATCGCGAAAGTAGAAATCAAGAAGGAGCATCAATTGTTGATGGTTGGTGAAACCACTAGTTTCAAGAAGGGCAAGGGCAATAAGGGATACTTCACGAAATGGCAAATCAGCTGCTGCTCCAGTGAAGAAACCCGAGGTTGAACCCAAACCCGAGACTAAGTGTTTCTGTGATAAGGGGAACAACCACTGGAGTAGAATTACCCTAGATACTTGGTAGATAAGAAGGCAGGCAAGGTCGATAGAAGTATATTTGACATACATTATGTTAATGTGTACTTTACTAGTACTCCTAGTAGCACCAGGGTATTAGATACCGGTTCGGTTGCTAAATGTTAGTAACTCGAAATAAAAGCTGCGGAATAAAAGGAGACTAGCTAAAGGTGAGCTGACGATATGTGTTGGAATTGTTTCCAAGGTTGATATGATCAAACATCGCATGCTCCCTCTACCATCGAGATTTGGTGTTTGCGTTGAGCATAGACATGATTGGATCATGTCTATCGCAATACGGTTATTCATTTAAGGAGAATAATGGTTACTCTGTTTATTTGAATAATACCTTCAATGGTCTTGCACCTAAAGGAATGGTTTATTGAATCTCGATCGTAGTGATACACATTTCCATGCCAAATGTATAAGATAGTAATGATAGTACCACTTACTTGTGGCAATGCCATGTAAGTCATATTGGTGTAAACGCATGAAAAAGCTCCATGTTGATGGATCTTTGGACTCACTCGTTTTGAAAATTTGAGACATGCTGAACCATGTCTATTGGTGCATACGCATGAAGAAACTCCATGCAGATGGATCGTTTAGACTCACTTGATTTTGAATCACTTGAGATATGCAAATCATACCACATGGGCAAGATGGTGAAAAGCCTCGGTTTGATAAAATGGAACAAGATAGCAACTTGTTGGAAGTAACACATTTTGATGTGTGCAGTCCAATGAATCTTTGAGGCATGCAAATGAATATCGTTATGTTCTTACTTCACAGATGATTTGAGTAGATGTTGAGTATATTTACTTGATGAAACACAAGTCTGAATTATTGAAAGGTTCAAGTAATTTCAGAGTGAAGTTGAAGATCTTCGTGACAAGAGGATAAAATGTCTGTGATGTGATCATAGAGATGGATATCTGAGTTGCGAGTTTTGGCACACTATTAAGACATTGTGGAAATTGTTTCACAATTAATACCGTCTGGAATACCATAGTGTGATGGTGTGTCCGAACATCATAGTTGCACCCTATAAGATATGGTGCGTACCATGATGTCTCTCTTATCAAATTGCCACTATCGTTCATGGGTTAGGCATTAGAGACAACCACACTCACTTAAATAGGGAACCACGTAATTCCGTTGAGACGACACCGTTTGGAGAAACCTAAGTTGTCGTTTCTTAAAAGTTTGGGGCTATGACGCTTATGTGAAAAAGTTTCAGGTTGATAAGCTCGAACCCAAAGCGGACAAAATGCATCTTCATAGGACACCCAAAACAGTTGGGTATACCTCCTAATTCAGATCCGAAAGCAATAGGGATTGTTTCTTTAATCGGGTCCTTTCTCGAGGAAAAGTTCGTCTCGAAAAGTTGAGTGGGAGGATGGTGGAGACTTGATGAGGTCATTGAACCGTCACTTCAACAAGTGTGTAGCAGGGCACAGGAAGTTGTTCCCGTGGCACCTACACCAATTGAAGTAGAAGCTCATGATAGTGATCATGAAGTTTCGGATCAAGTCACTGACGTACCTCGTAGGGTGACAAGGATGCGTACTACTTCAGAGTGGTACAGTAATCATGTCTTGAAGGTCATGTTGCTAGACAACAATGAACCTACGAGCTATGGAGAAGCGATGGTGGGCCCAAATTCCGACAAATGGTTAGAAGCCATGAAATCCGAGATAGGATCCATGTATCATAACAAAGCATGGACTTTGGTGGACTTGCCTGATGATCGGCAAGCCATTGAAATAAATGGATCTTTAAGAAGAAGACGGATGTGGACGGTAATGTCACCTTCTATGAAGCTCGACTTGTGGTGAAGAGTTTTTCACAAGTTCAAGAAGTTGACTACGATGAGATTTTCTCATTCGTAGCGATGCTTAAGTCCGTCGGAATCATGTTAGCATAAAGCTGCATTTATGAAATCTGGCAGATGGATGTCAAAATGAGTTTCCTTACCAGTTTTCATAAGGAAAGGTTGTATGTGATACAATCAGAAAAGTTTTGTCGATCCTAAGGATGCTAAAAGGTATGCTAGCTCCAGCGATCCTTCTAAGGACTGGAGTAAGCATCTCGGAGTTGGAATGTGCGCTTTGATGAGATGATCAAAGATTTTGGGTGTATACAAAGTTTATGAGAAACTCGTATTTCCAAAGAAGTGAGTGGGAGCACTATAGAATTTTTGATGAGTATATGTTGTTGACATATTGTTGATCGGAAATGATGTAGAATTTCTGGAAAGCATATAGGGTTATTTGAAAGTGTTTTTCAAGTGAAAACCTGTATTAAGCTACTTGAACATTGAGCATCAAGATCTATAGGGATAGATCAAAAACCGCTTAATGGTACTTTCAAATGAGCACATACCTTGACATGATCTTGAAGGTGTTCAAGATGGATCAGTCAAAGAAGGAGTTCTTGCCTAAGATGTAAGGTATGAGGTTAAGAGTTAAAGCTCGACCACGGCAGAAAAGAGAGAAAGGACGAAGGTCGTCCCTATGCTTTAGACGTAGGCTCTATAGTATGCTATCTTGTGTACAAGACGGAAGTGTGCCATGCCATGAGTCACTCAAGGGTACAAGAATGATCCAGGAATGGGGATCATTGGACAGCGGTCAAAATTGTCCTTGGAGTAAATAAGGACATGTTTCTCGATTATGGAGGTGATAATGAGTTTGGCGTAAAGGGTTACGTCGATGCAAGATTTAACACCTATCCGAGTGACTCTGAGAAGCAAACCGGATACGTATAGTGGAACAACCATTTGGAATAGCTCCAAGTGGAGCGTGAAAACAGTATTTACAATATGACATAGAGAATTGCGAAGTACACACGGATCTGAAAGGTTCAGACCCGTTGACTAAAACCTCTCTCACAAGCAAAACATGATCAAACCCCAGAACTCATTGAGACTTAATCACATGGTGATGTGAACTAGTTTAAGACACTAGTAAACTCTTTGGATGTTGGTCACATGGCGATGTGACCTATCAGTGTTAATCACATGGCGATGTGAACTAGATTATTGACTCTAGTGCAAGTGGGAGACTGTTGGAAATATGCCCTAGAGGCAATAATAAATTAGTTATTATTATATTTCCTTGTTCATGATAATCGTTTATTATTCATGCTATAATTGTATTGACGGAAACAGCAATACATGTGTGGATACATAGACAACACCATGTCCCTAGTAAGCCTCTAGTTGACTAGCTCGTTGATCAATAGATGGTTACGGTTTCGACCATGGACATTGGATGTCATTGATAACGGGATCACATCATTAGGAGAATGATGTGATGGACAAGAACAATCCTAAGCATAGCACAAGATCGTGTAGTTCGTTTTGCTAGAGCTTTTCCAATGTCAAGTATCTCTTCCTTAGACCATGAGATCGTGCAATTCCGGATACCGTAGGAGTGCTTTGGGTGTATCAAAGCGTCACAACGTAATCGGGTGACTATAAAGGTGCACTACAGGTATCTCGAAAGTGACCATTGGGTTGACACGGATCGAGGCGGGATTTGTCACTCCGTGTAAGCGGAGAGGTATCTCTGGGCCCACTCGGTAGGACATCATCATAATGTGCACAGTGTGACCAAGGGGTTGATCACGGGATGATGTGTTACGGAGCGAGTAAAGAGACTTGCCGTAGCGAGATTGAACAAGGTATCGGTATACCGACGATCGAATCTCGGGCAAGTACAATACCGCTAGACAAAGGGAATTGTATACGGGATCGATTGAGTCCTTGACATCGTGGTTCATCCGATGAGATCATCGTGGAACATGTGGGAGCCAACATGGGTATCCAGATCCCGCTGTTGGTTATTGACGGAGAACGTCTCGGTCATGTCTACATGTCTCCCAACCCGTAGGGTCTACACACTTAAGGTTCGATGGCGCTAGGGTTATAAAGGAAGTTTGTATGTGGTTACCGAATTTGTTGAGTCCCGGATGAGATCCGGACGTCACGAGGAGTTCGGAATGGTCCGGAGGTAAAGATTTATATATGGGAAGTCCTGTTTTGGTCACCGGAAAAGTTTCGGGCGATTTCGGTAATGTACCGGGACCACCGGGAGGGTCCCGGGGGTCCACCAAGTGGGGCCACCTGCCCTAGAAGGCTGCGTGGGCCAAGTGTTGGAGGGGACCAGCCCGTAGGAGGGCTGGTGCGCCCCCCACAAGGGGCCCAAGGCGCAAGGATGGGTGGGAGGGGCAAACCCTAGTCCAGATGGGCCTAAGGCCCATCTAGTGGGCGCCTCTCTCCTCCCTCTTGGCCGCCTCCCTTGATCCCATCTAGGGCTGGCCGCCCCCCCTAGGGGGTGGAAACCCTAGAGGGGGCGCAGCCCCCCCCTTTCCTCCTATATATACTTGAGGTTTTGGGCTGCCCAACACACATGAGTTCTCTCCCTCTTGGTGCAGCCCTGCCTCTCCTCCTCCTCCTCTCCCTTGGTGCTTGGCGAAGCCCTGCGGGATTGCCACACTCCTCCACCACCACCACGCCGTTGTGCTGCTGCTGGATGGAGTCTTCCTCAACCTCTCCCTCTCTCCTTGCTGGATCAAGGCATGGGAGACGTCACCGGGCTGTACGTGTGTTGAACGCGGAGGTGCCGTCCGTTCGGCACTAGGATCTCCGGTGATTTGGATCACGACAGTCGACTCCTTCAACCCCGTTCTCTTGAACGCTTCCGCTTAACGATCTACAAGGGTATGTAGATGCACTCTCCTTCCCTCGTTGCTAGTTTCTCCATAGATAGATCTTGGTGACACGTAGGAAAATTTTGAATTTCTGCTACGTTCCCCAACACTACCCCTGCTGGAAGAACAAAATGCGAATGCATCTTGAAGCAATTGACAACGATCTCTGGTATGTTGTGACTAAAGGTGTTTCCTCAGTCACACCCTCTCTGAATGATGCTGATGTGAAGAGATTCAAGCAACTCGATTCTCAAGCGAAGAATATCATATGTGGCCATCGAGCAAAGGTCAATATGGAAGAGTGAGTGCTTTGGAATCGCCAAACTCATCCGGGACAGGCTGTCCAAAGTAAATGAAGGTGTTTCAACTCAGCGTGACTCTCGAGTTGATGTTCTTGGAATCTCTTCAACCGCTTCAAAAGACTCGACAACGAAAATGTTCAACAAACCTTTGATCGCCTCAACGACATCTCAAATGAGCTTCAAGCACTGGTGCCATCGACATCACCGACCATGAGGTGGTGAAGAAATTGCTAAGATCGCTTGATTCCTCATTTGACACTCTGCACCGATGATACAAGAACGAGCTGACTACAAGTCTCTTGATCCTGCTGATATCCTTGAAAGGCTAAATACTCACGAAGTTCCGACTTTTCAAAAGAGAGATCTCTATGGTTCTGGCTATGGAAGAACACGTGCCCTGAAGGCCAAGGCTGAATCTGAATCTGAGAGTGAAGAATCTGGTAGTAGCCTTGGAGATCCTGAAGAATTTGGCCAGGAGCTAGCACTGCTCGTGAAGAAATTCCAGAAATTCACAAGGCGTGGTCGTTTGGAAAATCCTCAAGAAGCGGTGATTCCTCATCTAGTGACTATAAGCGAAGACTACGCCACAAATGCAAGAAACCTGGTCACTATATCCAAGATTGTCCTCAGTGGGAAAAGGAATTGAAGAAGAAGAAACACAAGGATTACAGGTTCGATGACGTGAAGAAGAAGAAGAAATCATCCAAATCTTCATCATCAAAATCCTCAAAGCCTTCTTCTCACAAGAAGAGCAGCTCCAAAAAGGCTCGGGCATTCATTGGCAAGGAAATGGACTCTGAAGCTGAATCTGAGGAAAATGAGGAAGAGGAGGAGTCTGAAGAATCCGAATCTGGTGTGGCTAGTCTGGCTCTTGCTACTGCTTATGTTAGCAAGTCCATCTTCAACATCAAGAAACCGACTCACCGACAAACTGATGAGGAAAATGATGACTACGCTCCCACCTATTGCTTCATGGCAAAAGGTGCCAAGGTACTCAATTTCACCTCCTCTGAATCTAGTGAAAATGAATCTGATGAGGATCTTAAGCCCAGCTACTCTAAACTTGCTAAGATTGCTATAAAACAACAAAGGGCTTTTGAAAAGGTTCAAAACATGCTAGATAAGAGTGATGATATGTTAGGTGAAGAAATGGATCGCACTCAAGCCCCGATTGAAAATCTTGAAAGTTCGGTCTAGGCTTGACAGCCTTCAAGGTCATCATAACACTCTCTTATCGATCATGAGAAACTTTCTTATGAATTTCTTCAAAGAAAGCAAGATCTTGAGAAGCTAAGAGCGAGTTATGAAGATCTTGAAGGGAGCGATTCATTACTTGCTCTACAAATCAGCGCTTCTCAAGAAGAATTTGTTCCTCCATGCTTAAAGTGCATTGAGCGTGAATCGCAAATTCTTCACTGAATGTTCAAATGCTTCAACTGTTACAAATTCTTCACCTGCCTCTGCTATCACAAATTCCTCACCGAGGACATTGCTAGTATCCTTGACGATGCAGGGCTGAAGGAATTGTACATGACGAGCATGTACAAAAGCCTCAAAGGGCATCGACTCTTTGTGATGTGCTTAAAAGCAGATCCTCAACAGAAACCCTAGGAAAGAGGGTATTGCCTTTGAGAGGAAACTCAATGTTGATGGAACGTCTTTGGAAGCCCGAGCGGTATCCCAAAACCTCATGGGTTGCTGCAAAGGGACCTCCAGATTGATCCATCTACCTTATCTGGTTTTACATGTGAATTTCCACATTCTGATGATGAGTCATTTGACTCCAACTATAAACTGTTCAAAAATCAGAATGGTGAAGTATTTGCTAGATATGTTGGCACTAACTGCAGGAACGGTCCCCCTATGAAGAAAATCTGGGTTCCCAAGAAGTGCCTTGAAAGTCTTCAGGTGAATGTCCTCATGACACCACCAGTGAAGAAAAGGAACCCCAGATCAAATTCTTCATATGGACAAAATTCTTCATATGGATCCAAGTCCTCATACGGACCAAATTCCTCACGTGGATCAAATTCCTCAAAAGGATCAAAGTCCTCATATGATTATCATCGTGCTAATAACTCTGTTTCGCAGGGTAGAGCTAAGGGCTATGAATATGTGCATTATTCTTCAAACCAATATGTTCATAAGTCCTCGAAGAATTTCTCTGCTTATTCATATGCTTACCCTAACCCCTCTTATGTGAAACGAAATGGTTTGGCCTCTATGCCACCATTCTCATATGGTGCTTGCAGAATGATGAACTCTTTGCCACCCCTTCAGATGTGGGTGGTGAAGAAAAAGAACTAATCTCTTCTGCAGGGTCAGGTCTCAGGCGTGCCTCAAGCGTCTCAAGAATTTCTTTGGGGGCTGACTAAAATGCACGAAAGGACGAGCTAATCATGATGAAATGAACTTTCATTTCACACGTCCTCATCTTGCTTATCTAAATACTGACTGATGAAATTCATCTGATGAACTTGATATCATATTCTTCTCTGATGAAGTATATGAGATCGTAAGTTGCACTAATTCATCTGCAGGATGATCAACCCAAAGCCACTGAGTGGGTTCTCGATAGTGGATGTACAAATCACATGATTGGTGACAAGAATCTATTGATGGATGCTCCCTTATCACCGTCACATCTCAAGCATATCATCTTTCTTGACAAAGGCAAAAGTCGGTATTGGGACTTGGTAAAGTTGCTATCTCTAAGGACATGCACATGGACAAAGTCATGCTTGTTGAGTCTTTAGGATATAACCTCATGTCGGTCTCAATGCTTTGTGATCTTGATATGGTTGTTATCTTTGGCAAATATCGTTGTGTTGTGATTATGGAAGGCTGACAATTCCAAAGTCTTGAAGGCTTTAGGAGAGGAGACTTGTATATTGTTGATTTTTCCACAGGACCACAACCAGCCGTGTGTCTACTTGCAAAAGCTTCGAAGGCTGGCTATGGCATCGACGACTTGGTCACGCAGCATGAGGAATTTGCACACGCTTGCGAAGAAGAAGCATGTCATTGGCATTGAAAATGTCAAATTCCTCAAGAATCACTTATCACGGAACTGTGAAGCTGGAAAATGACCAAGGCCAAGCATCCAGTGAAGACTATCATGACCACTACTCGTCCCTTTGAATTGCTTCACATGGACCTCTTTGGTCCCAATCATTACTCATTGTCGTTAATGAAGCATCACTATATGGCTTTGTTATTGTTGATGATTACTCTCGTTACACTTGGGTACACATTGTTACTTACAAAAATCAAGTGCAGGAAATCTTCAAGCGATTTTCCTCGAGGGCTTCAACCAACTTTGGTGTGAAGATCAAGCACATCAGGAGTGACAATGGAACTGAGTTCAAGAATTCCGGACTTGAGGATTATCTTGATGAACTTGGTATTACTCATGAGTTATCTGCTCCTTATACTCCTCGGCAAAATGGCGTCGTGGGCGCAAGAACAGAACTCTTGTTGAGATGGCTCGCACTATGCTTGATGAATACAAAACGCCTAGTCGTTTCGGATTGAAGCAATTGACACGCGTGCCACATCATCAAGAGTATATCTTCACAAATTCTTCAAGAAAACTGCCTATGAACTCCTCACTGACAAGAAACCCAATGTAAGTTATTTCAAAGTCTTCGGTGCTAAATGCTGGATTAGAGATCCCCACCACACCTCAAAATTTGCACCGAAAGCACATGAAGGTTTTATGCTTGGTTACGGAAAGGACTCGCACACCTACAGAGTCTTCAACATCGCACTTCACAAGATTGTTGACATGTAGATGTGCGGTTCGATGAAACTAATGGCTGCAAAGAGAGCACCTACCTTCTGTGTTAGGCGAACCTTTTGAGGATTCTATCAGGTTCAAGGCAAGCGAGGATGTCATTCCTCATGAAGAAACTGCTGAAGAATTCATTCTCAGACGTGAAGAACGTCAAGCTGATGCACTGAAGATAATTTGAAGAAAATGGTCTTGAGGAAAATGATCAAATTCCTCGAAGACAACCAGCTCATCCTCGCGTTGCAAAAGAAGTGCAAGTTGACAAGATCATCGATGACATTGAAGCGCCAGGTCCTCTCACTCGCTCAAAAGCTTCACATTTATCTAACTTTTGTGGGCACTATGCTTTTGTCTCTATCACAGAGCCCACTAAGGTAGATGAAGCATTTCTGGAGCCAGAGTGGATTCAGGCCATGCAAGAAGAATTACATCGATTCGAGCTCAACAACGTCTCGGGAACTGGTCAAACGTCCAGATCCTCGCAAGCATAATATCATTGGCACAAAGTGGATCTACCGCAACAAGCAAGATGAAAATGGTCTTGTGGTGAGGAATAAGGCACGACTAGTAGCTCAAGGCTACACGCAGGTTGAAGGAATTGATTTCGATGAAACTTTTGCACTGTTGCTAGACTTGAGTCTATTAGATATTACTCGCCTATGCTAACCATCACAATATCACTTTATATCAAATGGATGTGAAAAGTGCATTCCTCAATGGTAAGCTTGAGGAAGAAGTATATGTTGCTCAACCCCGGTTTTGAAGATCCAAAGAATCGACAAAGTCTTCAGACTAAATAAGGCCCTCTATGGCCTCAAGCAAGCCCTCAAGCGTGGTATGATACATTGAAGGAATTCTTCGTGAAGAATGGCTTCACACCCGTTCACTCGACCCTACTCTCTTTACTAAATCTTATGATGGTGAACTGTTTGTGTGCCAAATATATGTTGATGATATTATCTTTGGCTGTCTTGACCAACGTTATAGTGATGAATTTGCCTATATGATGAGTGAAGAATATCAAATGTCTATGATGGGAGAGTTGAAATTCTTCTTAGGTCTTCAAATTCGTCAACAACACAATGGCATATTCATATCTCGGAGAAATACCTCAAAGATGTCCTCAAGAAATTGGCATGCAAGATTGCAAAGGCGTCAAAATTCCTATGCCCACAAATGGCCATCTATGCAATCGATGAAAATGGTATTGACTTGATCACAAGGTATACCGCCCATGATTGGTTCTTTATTGTACTTATGTGCATCTAGGCCAGATATAATGCTTAGTGTTTGCATGTGTGCCCGATTTCAAGCTACACGAAGGAATCACACCATAAGGTGTGAAGCATATTCTTGATATCTAGCTCACACACCAACACTAGGATTATGGTACCCCAAGGGCTCTACTTTTGATCTCATTGATATTCGACTCGACTATGCTGGTGATCGTGTGGATCGCAAGTCAACATCTGGTACTTGTCATTTCCTCGGACGATCTTTGGTCCGTTGGTCCTCAAGAAAGCAGAATCTGCGTATCCATCCTTCTGCTGAAGCTGAATACATTGCTGCTGGCTCGTGTTGTGCTCAATTACTATGGATGAAGCAAACCCTCAAGGACTACGGCATCAACGTGAAGAATGTGCCTCTCTCTGTGACAATGAGAGTTCCATCAAGATTGCTCACAACCCAGTTCAGCACTCAAGACAAAGCACATTCAAATTCGTCATCATTTTCTTCGTGATCATGTGTTGAAGGCGACATCTCCATCGAGCACGTGAAGATCAAGAACAGCTAGCTGATATCTTCACTAAGCCCTTGGATGAGAAGAGATTTAGCAAGTTGCGGTGTGAGCTAAATATCTTAGAATCTTGAACGTTCTTTGAAAAAGACACACATCCTAACACTTATGCAAAATTGATGACTTAGATGTGCAACACATGAAGAAACGTTTTCTTCAATCAATGAAGAATAACACTCTAAATGTGAAGAAATTAATGAAGAATTTGATTCTCGAGAACCCTCGACAATTGTGCGCTGTGTCTGAAATCATCATTCTTATCTGGTGGGTCACGCCACCACCAAAGTTGAAAATCTTCAATTTGAGTTTCTCCTCAGTTTTTGAAATTCTTCAGTTTTTCAAATTCTTCAGTTTTTCAAATTCTTCAACTTTGCAAATTCTTCACTGTTTCCGTCGTCTTTCTTCATTGGCTATATATATATATATGGATTTATGTCCTCTACAGCATTCACTTATGGCTATTTCTTCAAGTCGCTTTTTCTGCTAAGTGAATGTGATCGGACCCTTCCTCTCTATGCTATACTCAACCCAATCCATTCACAAATTCTTCATGTGCGTTCTACTTTGAAACTCGTTCAAATTCTTCACTGTGTCCTTGACAGCTGAAGAAATTGCGAACGGAAATCTTAAAACAAATCTTATCCAAACTTCGTTTTTACCGCTCAAACCGTTCCGCATCCCACGATGCATTATTATATCCACGCACGATCTCCACTACACAGTACGTGGGTGACACATGTCGTGAGAAGGGAAGCGGTCAGGGGCATGTTTGTCCTAAATCTTCGGAGAAGCCGTTTTTCACCGTGGCTATAAATACCCCTCTCTCCCTTCCTCACTCTTTTACTCCGCTCGATCTCTCTCCCGCTCGAGCTCCTCGAAACCCTAGCGCCGCCGCTACTCCATCGTCGCCGGTGAGGAAAAGCTTCACCGCCTTGACCTCTTCGCCGACGTATCGCGCCGATCATGAATTTCTTCACTCCGCCGTCGCCGTAGCTGATTTCCTCTGCCAAGTTAGGGCGGAGAAGATCTGAACAGACGAACTTCCCAACTGTTCATCTCAGTTCGTCGTGTTCTTCACTTGAGTAAATTAAAAGTTACTTTTACTACTCGATTTGATTCTCAAATTTTCTTCAAATTCTTCAAAGGTGTTTATTTCAAATTCCTCACACATATGAACACCTCAAATCTCTTGACTCATTTCTCTAAGCTATGATTTTCTTCAAGATTCCTCAATTGTGTGGATCTTGATCTATACAACTCGAACCTAAGATAAAGAACGCTTATTGAAATTCTTCAAGGCTCATCTGGTCAAAATCCTCAAACTTGTTCTTTTGAAAACCCTCCGAGAGCATATGACCTCTTCAAATTCCTCGCACCTATACTCTGTTCACAGTACAAATGTCCGCTGCTGAATCCCTAGGTTCTCATCAACTTAACTCATTTGCAGCGTTCCTCGAAGAAAACTGCACACTTCTTGAGAGAACTCAATTGTTCAATTTCCTCAACTGAAGAAAATGGCAGATGGTAAGAAGCCGCAGAAGGGAGGAAAGAAACACGAGGTCATGACAGATTCAAATCCACGAGGAAATATATGCTGACTATTGCACACCGATGAGGAAAGCAAAAATCAACGCAAGGTGCGTATCTGTAAGATTGAACGGAGATGGGCACGGGAATGGAAGGAATACCGCTATGTAACACCTAAGTACATGAAGAAATTCGTTAAATCCTCCATGCCCAAGAGCTCCTTTGGCACCAGGCCAAATAGCTGATCCCACTAGCGCCAAGCGGTGAGGACTTTCCGATGAATGGGCTAAACGCCAAGCAAAGTTGGCCAAGCAAGCAAAGGAAGCGGTGAAGAAATTCAATGAGGATTCTGCGCTGCTGCTGCATCGAGGTCTCGGTCAAACCGAGGAAATCGATGCAAAAGAAGTCTGCTAATAAGCCAAGTGCTTCCTCATCTATGCCCTCACGGCCAAGTTCCTCAAAGAGCTCCTCTCCAGCAAATTCTCAAGACAAATTCCTCACGCCGCCACGGTTCCATCAAAGTCCTCAATCGCTCCGTCCAAACCTTCGCCTGTGCATCTAGCTACTTGTCAAAGGACTGCTGGTTTTCAATTGCCTCGAGCACCTCTGCAAATTCCTCACCTGCTTTCAATTCTTCATCCGCCCGACGTCAAGACAAAAGCAACAATTGGACGTGGTCCTCGGCCTAGCCTAAGGAAGAAACAGCTTGTCGTCCACGTGCCATCTGATGATGAGGCATCTGATGAAGAACTTGAAGAAATCATCAGAGACCGCCAAGTTAGAGCCGCAAGAGCTAAGGGAACAGCTGTGCCACTGCTTTTGGACCCGAAGAAAGTCCTCGATTTCATCGACCTCTGGCACAATGATCCAAATACCCCTCTGCCTGATCTTCCTTTGACACCTGGTCAAGGTCATGCGTTGACTCACTTCATCGCTGAAGAAAAATGGAAGTTCGAGAAGGCGAAGGAAATCAAGAAGGCTCAATATAAGAAGGAGAGGTTTCTGAAGAAAAATGTTGTCAAGATGACACCTGAGGAACTCCTTCAAGTCCAAACTGACATTCAGAACCTCAGCAAGGACTTTGACACATACTATGCTGATTGGCAAGTAGTCAAGACCAAATTCGTCAATCTGACGAAGAAGCTCACAACTGTTGCTGCCCCTGAGCAACATGAAAATCCTAAGCTGAAGCCTCCGCTCAGCCTAATGAAGAAAATGCCAAGAACGCTGAAGCTCACCTCTGAAGAAAATGCTGATTCAGGGCTGATGAAGAAATTCCAGCCCGAAGAAACTGCCAGGCACCCACTAGTGGTGCGCCTGAAGAAATTGTTCATGACAGGGGAACTGCATCAGTTGCCCCTGAAGAAACTGCACCAAACTCCTCAGCTGCTCCTGCGCCAACTCCCGCTCCAATTCTTCCATCTGCTTCTGATGTGAAGAAAACCAAGGCTCTGAACGAGCTGCTTGTGAAGAAGAGAAAAGCATCACTGCGCCAGATTCTTGACTGCGAAGAAAATAAAGCCAATGACCAGCTCCGTTGAAAACCCAATTGATGCTATTCCAATTTCCTCCATACCATCAAAGGAAGTAGTTCCTTTTGGAGAAGAATATGTGGTGCCAACCGGATCTGATGAAGAACATCAATCTCCTGCTTCGTCAGAGAAAATTGATGAAGAAATTGAAGTGGAAGCAATCCCTTCAACCCCAGTCATTCCCTCATCAGACCATGAAATTCCTCAAGCTGGTACTGAGGAAAATGAAAATGAAGATGTGGATATTGGATGCACCACTCCAGTGATTAATGATGACTTTTGGGAAAGTCAGCATCCCAATACTCCTCTCTTCACCCCGCTTCAACAAGTTCCTCACTCCCCTGCACAGACTGTCCAGATAGACTCTGAAGAAAATCAACCCACGAGTTCTGTGCATGAAGAAATTCCAGCCACTAGTGCTGATGAAACTGCTGCTGCTGCTGAAAATCCTCGGATCGCACAAGTTGAGGATCAAGAAATTCCTCAAGTGAAGAACCTGAACTTACGATTCACGAGGTGGTGATGCAACTGATCGACACCCCTCGCCAAAAGCAGAAGAATCCGTTCTCAACCAAGCAAAAGTTCAAGGCTGAAGATTTCTTTGCTGAGCATGTGTTCTTCACTGAATATAATCCCTATGATTCTGCTCGGATTAGGAAGAGGCGCTTCTGGACTGCCAGTCAAGCCAACTTCTAATCCTTAGTGCTTTTCAACAAGGACAAAATCTTCGATCATGCTCATATTCCTCATGTGGATATGGAGTCGCTGCTAGGCTTTGAGCCAGTCCTCAGTGTTCTTCACGACGTAGGACTGCTAAACTTCTGCACTGATATTTGTGACTGGAATGAAGAGCTAATTCTTCAGTTCTATGCAACTCTGCACATCACCGGAGACGCTGAAGATGTGAATTCATGGGTCTTAGATTGGATGACTGAAAACACTCACTACAAGGCACCAGCAAGTGAATTGCTTCGTGCCCTACCACTCAGTCCTCCGCTTGATGGTGCACGTCGCATCTATGAAGAAAAAGAACTTTCAAATCACTATATGCAAGTGCTGATGAAGCCTTTGAAGCCAAGGCAGGCCCCAAGAACCAAATTCCTCGTCAAGGAATTATTATATGTGCCTCGGACAGTCTATCGAATTTTGACGAAGACTATGAGTCCTATCAAAGGCCACGACTCGAACGATGAAGAAGTCGTTGGCATCATGAAGAATATGCTTTTCAACATCATCCATGGTGTTCCCGTCAATTTCCATGATTTCTTCATGAGGACTCTGGCTAACATTGCCATGTCACCTTTTGAGCTGAAACCTTATGCGCCTTGGATTATGAGATTCATCAGGTCAAGATCTTCACTGAATTACAAGGCTGACACTTTGAACCACTGCAGCTATCTGCCCCCGATTGAAGTCCTCAAACGGCCAATTGCCTCAGCTGATGAAAAGGGAAAGGCTGCTGCTGTGATAGATGAAGGCATTCGTCCATTGGATGGACAGTTTAGCAAAGCATCTTACTCCACCAATGATGACTCTGCCACACATGACTCAGCAGCAAATACCTCAGTTAAGCATAGTCCTCAAGCTACTGCACCCAGGGTGATGACTGATCGTGAGTTACTCCTCAGTCTTCATCAGAAGGTTGATCGCAATCACAAGTGGGTTAAACGTCAGTTTGGCACTCTTCTTTACAACCTGACCTCAACTCACAATGCAGTGAGGAAAAACCACTACTATCTTCATGAAACCTTCAAGCGCTTTGGGCTGTTCTTTCACATGTATACAATGAAGAAGAACTGCAATCAATGGGACTCAAGGAAGAATTTGACTGGTCGCACCTCCTCGAAGAAATTCAAGAAAGTCAAAGTTCCTTCCTTGGTGGCTAGCTCCTATTCTTCATCTCGCGATCTTGATGAAAATGAAGATTTAGAAGATACTGCTGCTGGTCCTACTTCAACGAACAACCCCGACAATGCTGGCGCTCCGTCTTCAACTTGAAATTCTTCAAGAGCGTTAGTCCTCAGTTTCGATCCTTTTGGTCATTCGATGACAAAGGGGGAGAAATTTGAGTTAGTCTTCAAGCGGGTCTCGTTTTTGTCTATATACAATATTTTATTAAGTTACAACTCTCGTTCTTCTGAAACCTTTTATTGGATCGAGTTGTAATCTTAAACCCGATGGTGCTTTGATACTTTTGATGCATTATGCTTTTGCTCTATGCTCTGATTACAGGAGTGTTGATATGCGTTGATCCTTGTTATGCTCTGATCCTCATACGCATTGGGCTCTGATACTCTTTATGCATTATTTTGCATACTCTGCATATCATCAAGCACCATATTTCATCATGCATTTCAAATTCCTCATACTATATGTTAAATGCGTGTATGAATTACAAGATATAGGGGGAGATCTCCATGATTCAATTCTTCAAATGTGCATTGCCTCAAAAGCAAATTCCTCACTATGCACACCTTGGGGAGTTCTTCTATATCTTGCAATCAAAATCCTCATTATCAGTATTTACACTTCATATATTTATCCCCGTTGAGAACTTAACCTGTATTGTCATCAATCACCAAAAAGGGGGAGATTGTAAGTGCATCTAGTGCCCCTTAGTGATTTTGGTGTATTGAAGACTTATAGGTTAAGTAACTAATGCGTTTGTGAGTGTACACAGGTCTATAAGTCTATGAGGAGTTTGATATTTACAGAGAAAGTCGACCCCTAAAAATGAATTTCTTCAACTGAAGAATTTGATATTCTGAAGACTTTTGAAGACTTTGAAAGTGAAGAAATTGGTGTGATTCGAAGACTTGGTAATCGCTTGAGGAACATGAAGCGTGAAGACTTTTGTTTTCGTAGTTTCATTTTCTCTTTCTTGAGTCATAGGAAACACCGTACTGTTAAAGGGGGTCGAGGAAATACTAAGGAAAAATTTCCATTTGATGCTCAACTCAAAATCCTACACCTACCAATCCCTTCGAGTGAAGCCTTTGAAATCTCATACAGATTCAGTCAATTTCTTGATGTGAGACGAAGCTCTTACAGTCACCGAGAATTTGTTCGACCGAGGAGTTAGGAATTCGCCGGTCTAATTGCCTACACAAATGAGGAACATGATAGCCCCGAGGAATTTGATGTTCAAAATTCCGACCGTTCTTTGTCTTCTTGCCACCTGTCCCCAAAATATCTCCACCTAACGGTCATATCATTTAAGGGCATTTATGTCTTATCATGTCGGGCTGCTCCCTAGGCTATAAATAGCCGCCCCTACAACCACTAGTTGGTTGGCTGCTCGAGAGAACTTGACACTTGTCATTTGAGAGCAACCCATCCTCCGAGGACTTTGAGCGAAAATCATCAAGTGAGGAAAACCCAAAAGTGAGGAAAACCCAAAACCAAACCCCAACAAACCCAAAGTGATTGAGCATCATCAAGAAATTGATCCAGCGTGGATCCGACGCTTTTACCTTTGAAGACTGTGCTTCTTCCAGACGGTTAGGCGTCAAGGTCTAGAGCATCCAAGAGGAATTGTGGATCGCCGAGTGACCAAGTATGTGAAGGTTTGGAAGTCGCTCAAGACTTACCACGAGTGATTGGACGAGGTCTGCGTGACCTTAGTTCAAGGAGAATATGGTGAGGACTTGGTGTCCCTGAGCTGCGTGCTCGATGATCTGGGTGTCCGGGACTGCGTGTCCTCGAGTTTAAATACTCAGCCGCTCCAACCAGACGTATAACCGAGACAGCAGTTGGAACTGGTCTACCAAATCATTGTCTTCACCAACCTAACTGGTTCTATTTCCTCAACCCTTTCATTTCCTCATTCTTGTGTTGAGTGTTTGTCATATCTGTGTTTGAAGACTTTGATCAAGACTTTCTCAATTTCCTCAGTTCAATTTCTTCAGTCTATTTGTCTTCATCTTGTGTTATCCTGTGATTACGCTTTCGGTACTCTGTGATTGTCTTCATTTCATCATGATGACTATGCTTGTAATCTGTTATGCTTACTTCTGAGTACTTATTCCGCTGCATGTATTTCTTCGCTAAGGAATTTCCTCACCGGCAAATTCCTCAGTGAAGAATTTGTAAAATTCATAAAAATCGCCTATTCACCCCCCCTCTAGTCGATATAACGCACTTTCAACCCCAAACTTGGCCTCGAGTGCATCCCACATATCTTTTCCATTATCAATCGATGCATAAGCATCAACTATGTTCTCACCAAGAAAACTCAAGAGAGCAGCCTTAAACAGAGTATCCATTTTCTGAAAAGCTTGTGCCTGTTGAGCATCAAGCTCTCCTTCGGGTTTGCCGAGAGTGGCGTCATAGCAACTCATGGTTTGAAACCATAAGACTGCTCTCATGCACCACCTCTTATAGTGGATACCCTCAAACATATGAGGTCTCATGGAAGCAGCAAAACCACTCGGGGTAAATTGCCTATAATAAGGTTTTTGGATTGTTGGAAATATGAGCAATTTACTGAATGATTTTATTAACAGAAATAGTAGATAAAGCATGACCAGAATAGTAGTGATAAAACAAGCCATGCGATTTGACAAAGAGAAGGTAAACAACATCTTCATATATGAACTGTAACTAAACTTATCTAGAGCAGACAATATAGCAAGTTGCATAAATGAAATAGAGTCTAACATATCTAGGGCAAATACTAGAACAAGGAATTGTAGCAGGACCTCTAATGGAAAGGAGAAGAACACATACGGGACAGCAGCAGCAGAAGCGCTGGACTTGCGGTCGGTATCCTCGCCTGCCATGTCGTCGAGGAGGTCGTGGACGTCGGGGAAGAATTCGTCGTCGGGGAAGTAGTCTTCGGCGACCGGATCGTCTGTGATGAAGTAGCCAGTAGTCGCGCTGAGCGCTCCCCAAAAACCTTATCACCCTTCTCCCATACAGGACTCAAACGGTGCGGTTTTTGGAGGCCTATTGTCCCGACGTGCGGTGCACGCCGCAAGCCGGGATGAGGAAGATAGCAGCAGCTCAGAGATGGAACCGATGGCGAGGGAAGGAATAGTTCTGGTGCGTCTCTCTGGGAGGAGCGACCTCCCTTCTATAGGCGCAAGAGAAGGAGGCGAGAGGGCAGCGACGGGAGGCCAAACGAAGAGACGGAGATGAAGCGAACAGCCAGCAGCCGAAGGGCTGCACCGTTCGCATTCGAACTCCACTTTTCGCAAAAATCTTTTCAGCTTCCGTGTGACCTTTCGTATACCCGTAGTGCGTGGCAAAAACTTAGACATCAGCTCGGCTCATTCCCGCAAACCGCGGCGTGTCGTGACGAGGCGTGGCGTGGCGAGGCGGGCGGCGGAGGAGGAGCGTGCGTGGATGTCCCTCTTGTTCTCATGCTCATACAAGTGGGGAAAGAACCTCCCTTATAAAGAGGTCCAACTCCCTCACTAGCAATGTGGGACTAAACTTTAGTTCCACCTCTTGTCTTGCACAAATGGGCTGTGTGGGCTAGGCCCAAAATAGACAAAATTCCAGCAAATATTACAACCAAACACAACACCAACGCGGATAGACCTAGTCAACAGAAGCAGCCTTCAAAGAAACTCCAAAAGCATCATCCGCTCGGCGGAGCTTGTCTTGCCTTTGCCTGGATAGTCTTGATGCGTGTCATGGCCTCCGACATGCGATCAGCATCGCGCTCCTTCCCCAGCAAGTCCACGTCTGTAGAAAAAGGTGGCATTTGAGGCTCCCACTCTAAAATCGATAGTTTTCGGTGCGATATTGGGAGCCCGAGGTACTTAATTGGAAAGCTCCCTAGCTTACAGTTAAGTAAATTTGCAACTCGCAAGCTTTGTTGGTATCCCATCCCCATGGTAATGACCTCACTTTTAAGAAAATTTATTTTGAGACCAGAAAGGATCTCGAAGGCGAGTAGCAGAAGCTTAACCGATGCAATACTGTGGTCGTCATGCTTAAACATCAACAAGGTATCGTCTGCGTATTGGAGGTGGGTTACTCCTCCCGGGATTAGGTGTGGGACAAGCCCCTTGATATGACCGGCCTCCCTGGCCTTGGACAGCAGTGCAGACAATGCGTCTGCCACGAAGTCAAAGACTATAGGGGAGATGGGATCGCCCTGTCTTAACCCTTTCATATTATGGAAAAACCTCCCCATTTTGCCGTTGACAATAACCGAGGTATTGCCACTCGAAATCAGGTGCATGATCCGGTGGACATACCCTGCCTCAAAACCCTTTTTGAGGACGACCTCCTGCACAAATTCCCAATTTACGCGGTCATAGGCTTTTTTTCAAAATCAAGCTTAAGGATAACACCTTGTCCTCGCGATCGTTTTAACTCGTGGATAATCTCCGTGAGCGCGATTGGCCCTTCAAGAATGCTTCTACCTTTGAGGAAAGCGGTTTGGCTCTTATGAATGACTCGTTGAGCGACTGACGCTAACCTAGAGGCATAAGCCTTGGCACAGAGCTTAAAAGGCACATTAATGAGCGTGATCGGTCGGAACAGCTTGATCACGTCCGCACCTTTGACCTTGGGAATCAGACAAATCGCACCGTAGTTGAGGCGGCCAGGTCTACCGTCCCAAGGGCAAAGCCGTTAATAATAGCATGGAAAAGGTCTCTAAGGAACGGCCAAAACCTTTTGAAAAACTCTACCGGCCAGCCATCCAGGCCTCGAGCAGTATCGTTCTTCATACCATCCAGAGCCAAATCGATCTCCTGCGGCATAAATGACACCATAAGGGCGTTATTCTCCTGTTGAGACACACGCTCTGCCAGTCCCCATAAGTCTTCCCTTAGACTTAGACCTTTCGCTTCGGCTGTACCCAACAACTCTACGAAGAAGTCGTAAATGTGCTTAACGATCTTGTTTTGGGTAACCAGAGTCCCGCTCTCCGACTGGAGTCTTAGGATTGTGCTCTTGCATTTACGCCCATTGGCATATGCATGGAAGTAGCCTGTGTTGGCGTCGCCTTTCACGACCCACTTGACGCCGCCCCTACAACGCCAGTACTCCTCCTCCGCCCTAAGGATAGCCAAGACCTGGTTTCCAGGGAGTATCTGTGCTCCCATTCATCACCAGAAAATGGTCTGACGTCAGCCTGCGCATCGAGTTGCGCGATTTCTTCCACTATGCGTTCCCTTTCCCTTTTGGATTCGCTGCCATGATTGGCCCCCCATCCCCTTAGGAAAGTCCGCAAGCACGCAGCCGCGGAGGACCAGAACTCTACTGGTCCTTGTTGGCGCCCGACCTGGTTATCGATCATGGTCCATCGGTTCGTGACCAGATCACAAAACCCCTCGTGCTCGAACCAAGCAGTCTCGAAGAAAAATTTAGGGCTACGCCGCACACTGTCATCCCCTGACGACGGGATAAGGGGAACATGATCTGATCCAATTCGCGTCTCGGCCACTAAGGTGCAAAGAGGAAATAACGCCTCCCAGTCGCTAGAGCAAAAGACACGATCGAGAACACAACGGACTGGAGCCCGCTGTTTGTTAGTCCAAGTATATCTTGCACCCATACGCGCAATCTCCCTAAGAGCGGGGGCCGCAATGGCGTTGTTGAAAAGGGACACTCTAGCCCAGTCAATGTTGCCATTGTTCTTGTCCGCCCCCGAACGTATCAAGTTGAAATCCCCGCCCACTACTACAGGCAGGTTGGTCACTCGTTTGGCCCCGACCAAAGTTGTGATTTCTTCCAAGAAATCTGCTGACCTCGCGTGGTCAGCCGGTCCGTACACACTTACAATCACCCAAGTAGCCCGGGACACCCGGTGACGAACGATAGTAGCAATACTAAACACACGAGGCTCCCACAAAATAACATCACAAATATCTTTATTACAACCCATCAATTGACCGCCCGAAAGACCCAAGGAAGGGGTCCAAAACCAATCAAAACGCTGGAGAGGATTATACGCCAAAAGATCTCTATACATGAAATCAGCCTTAATCATCTCCTGAAGCGCTACAAAGTCAATGTGCTCTTTGGACATGTACTCTCTAAGCTGCGTACGCCGCCCCCCATGGCCGCATCCGCGAATGTTCCAGAAAATGTAACCCATCAAATAATCCGGTTTCGAAGGCGAACTCCTCGGGAGCTCACCGCCTTGGCCACTCGCTTCCTTGCCGGCGCACGGCTGGAAGAAGGCAAGTCCGAAGCCACCCCGGCCTCGTCTCCCTTGATGGGAAAAGGGTCTGCACCAGCCCCTACTGGTGCTGTGACCTGACCGTCCACGGACTGCACAGCCGCACAGTGGGTGGCTGCAGCCACGAGAGCGGCCTGAGCTTCTTCACACGCGCGGACTAAAGAGATAATAGCCATAGGCGAGGAGTCTACCGCAACGCCGCTATCATGAAGGATCCCAGCAAGATGGACGTCGGAAAACACATTCAGAATCTTATAGGAGGGGGTTGGATTACCTGTCACATCCATGTTTTTGTCAGCAGCACGGAGCTTGGCGCTTTCCAGAGAGATCATGTCCCCGATTGGCCTTGGCGCGCACACTAGGAGCCCGAGTCGCCACCGGAGTTGCCCTTGAACGCTTGGCCTTGGCTGCAGGCCCTGCCACCTCCAGAGCCGCTCCCAGTTCGCCTCCCAACGCCTCCACCGAGCCCACTGCCGCCTTGGTCGTCGTCTTGTTCCCCGGCTTCCTTCCTGCGGTCTTCTTGGTCTGCCGGGCAGAGCCGCTTGACGTGCGCTTGCCCGAGGCCGGAGTAAGGTCTGAGTCCACATTGAGAATGCAACCCGACCCCGACTCACGCCGCGCGCTGGGGAGGCTGGCAAGGTGCCTGTCTCAGTCGCCACCACCGCCATGTGCACTGGCACGAACTGAGTGTTGGGGAACATTGTAATTTCAAAAAAATTCCTACGCACACGCAAGATCATGGTGATGCATAGCAACGAGAGGGAGAGTGTGTCCACGTACCCTCGTAGACCGAAAGCGGAAGCGTTAGCACAACGCGGTTGATGTAGTCGTACGTCTTCACGGCCCGACCGATCAATCACCGAAACTACGGCACATCCGAGTTATTGCACACGTTCAGCTCGATGACGTTCCCCGGACTCCGATCCAGCAAAGTGTCGGGGAAGAGTTCCGTCAGCACGACGGCGTGGTGATGATCTTGATGTTCTACCGTCGCATGGCTTAGCCTAAGCACCGCTACAATATTATCAAGGAGAACTATGGTGGAGGGGGGCACCGCACACGGCTAAGAGATCTCAAGGATCAATTGTTGTGTCTATGGGGTGCCCCCCTCCTCCGTATATAAAGGAGTGGAGGAGGGGGCCGGCCAAGGGGGGTGGCGCGCCCAAGGGGGGGAGTCCAACTTCCACCGGGAGTAGGACCCCCCTTTTACTATTAGGAGTAGGAGAGGGAAGGAAGAGGAAGGAGGGAGGAAGGAAAGGGGGGCCCGGCCCCCCTCCCAATTCGGATTGGGCTTGGGGGGGGGGGGCGCCCCCTCCCTGGCTCCTTTCCCCTCCTTTCCACTAAGGCCCAATAAGGCCCATATACCTCCCGGGGGGTTCCGATAACCTCCCGGCGATCCGGTATTGTCCCAATCTCACCCGGAACCTTTCCAGTGTCCAAATATAGTTGTCCAATATATCAATCTTTATGTCTCAGCCATTTCGAGACTCCTCGTCAAGTCCGTGATCACATCCGGGACTCCGAACACCTTCGGTACATCAAAACTCATAAACTCATAATAAAACTGTCAACGAAACCATAAGCGTGCGGACCCTACGGGTTCGAGAACTATGTAGACATGACCGAGACACATTTCCGGTCAATAACCAATAGCGGAACCTGGATGCTCATATTGGCTCCTACATATTCTACGAAGATCTTTATCGGTCAAACCGCATAACAACATACGTTGTTCCCTTTGTCATCGGTATGTTACTTGCCCGAGATTCGATCGTCGGTATCCAATACCTAGTTCAATCTCGTTACCGGCAAGTCTCTTTACTCGTTACGTAGTGCATCATCTCGTAACTAACTCATTAGCTACATTGCTTGCTAGGCTTATAGTGATGTGCATTACCGAGAGGGCCCAGAGATACCTCTCCGACAATCGGAGTGACAAATCCTAATCTCGAAATACGTCAACTCAACAAGTACCTTCTGAGACACCTGTAGAGCACCTTTATAATCACCCAGTTACGTTGTGACATTTGGTAGCACACAAAGTGTTCCTCCGGTAAGCGGGAGTTACACAATCTCATAGTCATAGGAACATTTATAAGTCACGAAGAAAGCAATAGCAAGATACTAAGCGATCAAGTGCTAAGCTAATGGAATGGGTCAAGTCAATCACATCATTCTCCTAATGATGTGATCCCGTTAATTGAATGACAGTTCATGTCTATGGTTAGGAAACTTAACCATCTTTGATTAACGAGCTAGTCAAGTAGAGGCATACTAGTGACACTATGTTTTTGTCTATGTATTCACACATGTATTATGTTTCCGGTTAATACAATTCTAGCATGAATAATAAACATTTATCATGATATAAGGAAATAAATGATAACTTTATTATTGCCTCTAGGGCATATTTCCTTCAGTCTCCCACTTGCACTAGAGTCAATAATCTAGATTACATAGTAATGATTCTAACACCCATGGAGCCTTGGTGTTGATCATGTTTTGCTCGTGGAAGAGGCTTAGTCAACGGGCCTGCAACATTCAGATCCGTATGTATCTTGCAAATCTCTATGTCTCCCACCTGGACTTGGTCCCGGATGGAATTGAAGCGTCTCTTGATGTGCTTGGTTCTCTTGTGAAATCTGGATTCCTTTGCCAAGGCAATTGCACCAGTATTGTCACAAAAGATTTTCATTGGACCCAATGCACTAGGTACGACACCTAGATCGGATATGAACTCCTTCATCCAGACTCCTTCATTCGCTGCTTCCGAAGCAGCTATGTACTCCGCTTCACATGTAGATCCCGCTACGACGCTTTGTTTAGAATTGCACCAACTAACAGCTCCACCGTCTAATAAAAACATGTATCCGGTTTGCGATTTAGAATCGTCCGGATCAGTGTCAAAGCTTGCATCGACGTAACCATTTATGACTAGCTCTTTGTCACCTCCATAAACGAGAAACATATCCATAGTCCTTTTCAGGTAATTTAGGATTTTCTTGACCGCTGTCCAGTGATCCACTCCTGGATTTCTTTGGTACCTCCCTGCTAAACTAATAGCAAGGCACACATCAGGTCTAGTACATAGCATTGCATACATGATATAGCCTATGGCTGAAGCATAGGGAACTTCTTTCATTTTATCTCTATCTTCTGCAGTGGTCGGGCATTGGGTCTGACTCAATTTCACACCTTGTAACACAGGCAAGAACCCTTTCTTTGCTTGATCCATTTTGAACTTTTTCAAAACTTTGTCAAGGTATGTGCTTTGTGAAAGTCCAATTAAGCGTCTTGATCTATCTCTATAGATCTTGATGCCCAATATGTAAGCAGCTTCACCGAGATCTTTCATTGAAAAACTCTTATTCAAGTATCCCTTTATGCTATCCAGAAATTCTATATCATTTCCAATCAGCAATATGTCATCCACATATAATATCGAAATGCTACTGAGCTCCCACTCACTTTCTTGTAAATACAGAGCTTCCCCAAAAGTGCAGATAAAACCATATGCTTTGATCACACTATCAAAGCGTTTATTCCAACTCCGAGAGGCTTGCACCAGTCCATAAATGGATCACTGGAGCTTGCACACTTTGTTAGCTCTCTTAGGATCGACAAAACCTTCTGGTTGCATCATATACAACTCTTCTTCCAGAAATCCATTCAGGAATGGAGTTTACATCCATCTGCCATATTTCATAATCATAAAATGCGGCAATCGCTAACATGATTCGGACAGACTTAAGCATCGCTACGGGTGAGAAGGTTTCATCGTAGTCAACCCCTTGAACTTGTCAAAAACCTTTTGCAACAAGTCGAGCTTTGTAGACAGTAACATTACCATCAACGTCAGTCTTCTTCTTGAAGATCCATTTATTTTCTATTGCTTGCTAATCATCGGGCAAGTCAACCAAAGTCCACACTTTGTTCTTATACATGGATCCCATCTCAGATTTCATGGCTTCAAGCCATTTTGCGGAATCTGGGCTTACCATCGCTTCTTCATAGTTCGTAGGTCCATCATGATCTAGTAGCATGACTTCCAGAATAGGATTACCGTACCACTCTGGTGCGGATCTTACTCTGGTTGATCTACGAGGTTCAGTAACAACTTGATCTGAAGTTCCATGATCATCATCATTAACTTCCTCACTAATTGGTGTAGATGTCACAGAAACCGGTTTCTGTGATGAACTGCTTTCCAGTAAGGGAGTTGGTACAGTTACCTCATCAAGTTCTACTTTTCTCCCACTCACTTCTTTCGAGAGAAACTCCTTCTCTAGAAAGGATCCATTCTTAGCAACGAATGTCTTGCCTTCGGATCTGTGATAGAAGGTGTACCCAACAGTATCCTTTGGGTATCCTATGAAGACACATTTCTCCGATTTGGGTACGAGCTTATCAGGTTGAAGCTTTTTCACATAAGCATCGCAGCCCCAAACTTTCAGAAACGACAACTTTGGTTTCTTGCCAAACCACAGTTCATAAGGCGTCGTCTCAACGGATTTCGATGGTGCCCTATTTAACGTGAATGCGGCCGTCTCTAAAGCATAACCCCAAAACGGTAGCGGTAAATCAGTAAGAGACATCATAGATCGCACCATATCTAGTAAAGTACGATTACGACGTTCGGACACACCATTATGATGTGGTGTTCCGGGTGGCGTGAGTTGCGAAACTATTCCGCGTTGTTTCAAATGTAGACCAAAATCGTATCTCAAAATATTCTCCTCCACGATCAGATCGTAGAAACTTTATTTTCTTGTTACGATGATTTTCAACTTCACTCTGAAATTCTTTGAACTTTTCAAATGTTTCAGACTTATGCTTCATTAAGTAGATATACCCATATCTGCTTAAATCATCTATGAAGGTGAGAAAATAACGATATCCGCCACGAGCCTCAACGTTCATCGGACCACATACGTCTGTATGTATGATTTCCAACAAATCTGTTGCTCTCTCCATAGTACCGGAGAACGGCGTTTTAGTCATCTTGCCCATGAGGCATGGTTCGCAAGTACCAAGTGATTCATAATCAAGTGGTTCCAAAAGTCCATCAGTATGGAGTTTCTTCATGCTTTTTACACCGATATGACCTAAACGGCAGTGCCAAAAATAAGTTGCACTATCATTATCAACTCTGCATCTTTTGGTTTCAACATTATGAATATGTGTATCACTACTATCAAGATTCATCAAAAATAGACCACTCCTCAAGGGTGCATGACCATAAAAGATATTACTCATATAAATAGAACAACCATTATTCTCTAATTTAAATGAATAACCGTCTCGCATAAAACAAGATCCAGATATAATGTTCATGCTCAACGCTGGCACCAAATAACAATTATTCAGGTCTAATACTAATCCCGAAGGTAGATGTAGAGGTAGCGTGCCGACCGCGATCACATCGACTTTGGAACCATTTCCCAGGCACATCGTCACCTCGTCCTTGGCCAGTGTTCACTTAATCCGTAGTCCCTGTTTCGAGTTGCAAATATTAGCAACAGAACCAGTATCAAATACCCAGGTGCTACTGTGAGCTCTAGTAAGGTACACATCAATAACATGTATATCACATATACCTTTGTTCACCTTGCCATCCTTCTTATCCGCCAAATACTTGGGGCAGTTCCGCTTCCAAAGGACTACCGCTTGCAAGTAGAAGCACTCGGCCTCGTGCTTAGGTCCAGACTTGGGTTTCTTCTCTTGAGCAGCAACTTGTTTGCTGTTCTTCTTGAAGTTCCCCTTCTTTTCCCTTTGCCCTTCTTCTTGAAACTGGTGGTCTTATTGACCATCAACACTTGATGTTCCTTCTTGATTTCTACCTCCGCAGCCTTTAGCATCATGTAAGAGCTCGGAATTGTCTTTTCCATCCCTTGCATATTATAGTTCATCATGAAGCTCTTGTAGCTTGGTGGCGTGATTGGAGAATTCTGTCAATGACGCTATCATCCGAAGATTAACTCCCAGGTTGAATCAAGTGATTATTATACCTGCACATTTTGAGTATATGCTCACCGACGTAACTATTCTCCTCCATATTGCAGCTATAGAACTTATTGGAGACTTCATATCTCTCAATCCGGGCATTTGCTTGAAATATTAACTTCAACTCCTGGAACATCTCATATGCTCCATGACGCTCAAAACGTCGTTGAAGACCCGGTTCTAAGCCGTAAAGCATGGCACATCGAACTATTGAGTAGTCATCAGCTTTGCTCGCCATACGCTCATAACATCTGGTGTTGCTCCTGCAGAGGTCTGGCACCCAGCGGTGCTTCCGGGACGTAATTATTTCGTGCAGCAATGAGGATAATCCTCGTTACGGACCCAGTCCGTGTAATTGCTACCATCATCTTTCAACTTTGCTTTCTCAAGGAACGCATTAAAATTCAACGGAACAACAACACGAGCCATCTATCTACAACAAACATAGACAATCAAAATACTATCAGGTACTAAGTTCATGATAAATTTAAGTTCAATTAATCATATTACTTAAGAACTCCCACTTAGACAGACATCTCTCTAATCATCTAAGTGATCACGTGATCCAAATCAACTAAACCATAACCGATCATAACGTGAAATGGAGTAGCTTTGAATGGTGAACATCACTATGTTGATCATATCTACTATATGATTCATTCTCGACCTTTCGGTCTCAGTGTTCCGAGGCCATATCTGCATATGCTAGGCTCGTCAAGTTTAACTCGAGTATTCTGCGTGTGCAAAACTGGCTTGCACCCATTGTAGATGGACGAGAGCTTATCACACCGATCATCACGTGGTGTCCGGGCACATTTAACTTTGGCAACGGTGCATACTCGTGGAGAACACTTTTATCTTGAAATTTAGTGAGAGATCATCTTATAATGCTACCGTCAATCAAAGCAAGATAAGATGCATAAAAGATAAACATCACATGCAATCAATATAAGTTATATGATATGGCCATCATCATCTTGTGATTGTGATCTCCATCTCTGAAGCACCGTCTTGATCACCATTGTCACCGGCGTGACATCTTGATCTCCATCGTAGCATCGTTGTCGTCTCGCCAATCTTATGCTTCTACGACTATCGCTACCGCTTAGTGATAATGTAAAGCATTACAGGGCGATTGCATTGCATACAATAAAGCGACAACCATATGGCTCCTGCCAGTTGCCGATAACTCGGTTACAAAACATGATCATCTCATACAATAAATATAGCATCATGTCTTGACCATATCACATCACAACATGCCCTGCAAAACAAGTGGGACGTCCTCTACTTTGTTGTTGCAAATTTTACGTGGCTACTACGGGCTTAGCAAGAACCGTTCTTACCTACGCATCAAAACCACAATGATAGTTCGTCAAGTTAGTGATGTTTTAACCTTCGCAAGGACCGGCGTAGCCACACTCGGTTCAACTAAAGTTGAGGCGACACCCGCCAGCCACTGTGTGCAAAGCACGTCGGTAGAACCAGTCCAGCGTAAGCGTCGCGTAATGTTGGTCCAGGCCGCTTCATCCAACAATACCGCCGAACCAAAGTATGACATGTTGGTAAGCAAGATGACTTGTATCGCCCACAACTCACTTGTGTTCTACTCGTGCATATAACATCAGCGCATAAAACCTAGGCTCGATACCTTTGTTGGGGAACGAGTAATTTCAAAAAAATTCCTACGCACACGCAAGATCATGGTGATGCATAGCAACGAGAGGGAGAGTGTGTCCACGTACCCTCGTAGACCGAAAGTGGAAGCGTTAGCACAACGCGGTTGATGTAGTCGTACGTCTTCACGGCTCGACCGATCAAGCACCGAAACTACGGCACCTCTGAGTTCTTGCACACGTTCAGCTCAATGACGTTCCCCGGACTCCGATCCAGCAAAGTGTCGGGGAAGAGTTCCGTCAGCACGACGGCGTGGTGACGATCTTGATGTTCTACCGTCGCAGGGCTTAGCCTAAGCACCGCTACAATATTATCGAGGAGAACTATGGTGGAGGGGGCACCGCACACGGCTAAGAGATCTCAATGATCAATTGTTGTGTCTATGGGGTGCCCCCCTCCTCCGTATATAAAGGAGTGGAGGAGGGGGCCGACCAAGGGGGGTGGCGCGCCCAAGGGGGGGAGTCCAACTCCCACCGGGAGTACGACTCACCATTTTCCTATTAGGAGTAGGAGAGGGAAGGAAGAGGAAGGAGGGAGGAAGGAAAGAGGGGGGGGGGGCCCTCCCAATTCGGATTGGGCTTGGGGGGGGGGGCGCCCCCTCCCTTACTCCTTTCTCCTCCTTTCCACTAAGGCCCAATAAGGCCCATATACCTCCCGGGGGGTTCCGATAACCTCCCGGTGATCCGGTATTGTCCCAATCTCACCCGGAACCTTTCCGGTGTCCAAATATAGTCGTCTAATATATCGATCTTTATGTCTCGGCCATTTCGAGACTCCTCGCCAAGTCCGTGATCACATCTGGGACTCCGAACAACCTTCGGTACATCAAAACTCATAATAAAACTGTCAACAAAACCTTAAGCGTGCGGACCCTACGGGTTCGAGAACTATGTAGACATGACCAAGACACATTTCCGGTCAATAACCAATAGCGGAACCTGGATGCTCATATTGGCTCCTACATATTCTACGAAGATCTTTATCGGTCAAACCGCATAACAACATACGTTGTTCCCTTTGTCATCGGTATGTTACTTGCCCGAGATTCGATCGTCGGTATCCAATACCAAGTTTAATCTCGTTACCGGCAAGTCTCTTTACTCGTTACGTAATGCATCATCTCGTAACTAACTCATTAGCTACACTGCTTGCTAGGCTTATAGTGATGTGCATTACCGAGAGGGCCCAGAGATACCTCTCCGACAATCGGAGTGACAAATCCTAATCTCGAAATACGTCAACTCAACAAGTACCTTCGGAGACAGCTGTAGAGAACCTTTATAATCACCCAGTTATGTTGTGACGTTTGGTAGCACACAAAGTGTTCCTCCGGTAAGTGGGAGTTACATAATCGCATAGTCATAGGAACATGTATAAGTCATGAAGAAAGCAATAGCAACATAGTAAATGATCAAGTGCTAAGCTAATGGAATGGGTCAAGTCAATCACATCATTCTCCTAATGATGTGATCCCGTTAATCAAATGAAAACTCATGTCTATGGTTAGGAAACTTAACCATCTTTGATTTACTAGCTAGTCAAGTAGAGGCATACTAGTGACACTACGTTTTGTCTATGTATTCACACATGTATTATGTTTCTGGTTAATGCAATTCTAGCATGAATAATAAACATTTATCATGATATAAGGAAATAAATAATAACTTTATTATTGCCTCTAGGGCATATTTCCTTCACTGAGCTGGCAGGTTGGAGCCATACTCGTCGAAGGACCTGTCCAGGGAGCGGGCAAGGGGAGGAAAGCTAACAGTAGTGTCTTGAGTTGCGACCACACCCAACTTATCCCATGTCTCTGTATCAATTGATGTATCTTGAATACTGTCTTCAGGCTCATCAGCAAGCTCGCCCATCACCACATCTTGACCTACCGGGGCCGCACCAGGGCCCGTCGCCTCCTTCGGGGGCACCGCAGCTGAAGATTTTGTAATTGTTGCACCCTTGGCAGCTTCCTTAGTGGGATTGCCTGCGGACGCCCCTTGCTTGGGCAGCCCACCTTTGCCTTGTAGGCTCTCGGGAGGGGGAGCAGAGGGGCCCGCCCCAGGGGCACCACCGCCGTCCCCCAGACGCCGCGGCAGCCGCTCCACTTCCACCTTGATCTGGTAACCTTCATGATTGAACCACACCTCCACCGTCCCATTTAGTTTCGCCGGCGTCTTGCAAGCCAATTTCATCCTGACAGGTCCCAACTTGATCAGGGAGAGCTCGTCGACCACGATCGGACGGGCCAGCATCTTGAACGCCTCCTTGATGCGCTCAATCTTACGGTGTTTCTCCGGGATCCCGTGGAGTCGCACCCAAGCTTCTGGCATCACCAGCGGGGGAATCACCTCGTGCACCACTTCAGGCACCCTTGCTGTAATGTCGTTGATCGAAAGGAACAGCTTGCCGCTTGTCCGAGCCATATGAAGGAGGTCAGCGATAGGGAACGCCACCATGAAATCGTCTTCTCCCACTTGAGTGGCCTGCCAGTCCCAGTCCCCAGTAACCATGTGCCTGAGCTCCTGCTTCAGGACCCGCAGATTCATACGGCCTGGTTCTGCAGAAAGGATAGCAGCGTTGCCAACAGAGAGCTGCCACGGACCCTCTGGTTCCTCCTCCTCTTCGAACTGCAGGCAAAAGAAGCCTTCCCCTGAAATTGCGCTTCCCATGATCTGCAAGCAAGGCTGTCGTCCCCTCGTCGGGCAGTGCACAGATGCATGCCCCTCTTCCTTGCACAGCACACACAGGGGCTGGAACTTGCACTTAGACTGGAAATGCCCAAGTCTCCCACACTTGAAGCACTCCACGTCTGGAGCCTCCGGCGCATCCTCCACCGGAATGGGCTCACCAGCCGTGCCCTTCGAACCAGGAGGAAGCGTCACCGCCAGTGGTTCGGCAACCGCCCTGGGCTTCTTGGCCAATGGATCCCCGTGGCCACCACCACAGTTGGGATGTTCCACCGTCTTGCGCTCGAGCTCCCGCTGACGCGCCATCTCCTTCTTCTTCTTCTTTCGCTCCTGCTGCTGGATCCACCATGGGGGATGTCGTGGTTTTGTCACGGCAGATGTCCTCATGAAAGGACTTAGTTGTGGAGCCATCGCTACAGGTTAGCTTGAAGGGGTTAAAGCGGACACAAGGACGCAAGAGAGTTTATACTAGTTCGGCCCCTTCGATGAAGGTAAAAGCCTACGTCTAGTTGTGATGGAATTGATGGGGGTTTCGATGACTAGGGAGCAAACAAGCTTCACCTAAGTCTCGAGTTGTCTTCTGTTCTCCTGAACCGCCGCTGGGTCGCCCCCTTATATACATGGGTGACACCCGTCGGTTTGCAGAGTCCCGAGACCGGCTCATAGACGTGTCCGGTTCGGTCTCTAGTATTTCAAACTTACAACACAAGTTACATACTAATGCCGGTTCACGGCTACAAGCCTTAAACCGGTTCTGGGCCTTGGGCCCTTATAGAATATGCTCACGGGCTTCAAGCATACTTGACTACTGATGAAGTTAACCCGGCCTCTCCCGGCCAGTTTACGCCTAGTAGTAATATCCCCAACATTAGGCCCCAGATTGATTTGAACAGGTTCATGTCAATCCTCAGCAAAAAACTTCGTCTTCAGCAACTTTGTGTAATTGGGTGAACTGCCATGATGTCATCTTCTCTGGTCATCGTAAACCGGCGTGATGTCACCTGTCATAAAAACTATCCACAATACCTCTTTTGTTTAATAGACCTGCGACAAGCGAGGCAACAACTCCGTTTCCAAACTCGCGGCTCCTTGATTCTCGCGCCTGACACAGGTCCCTTGCTTTTATAAATAAGACCGAGGGTCATTTCTTTTTTCCCTTCGTGCCCTCCGCCCGTCTTCCTCGCCGCCCAACTTCAAGCTCCGCCGCCGCCAACTTCGCACCAAGCTTGGCGCTGCATCACCCTGAACGTGCCAGAGCCTCGCGGCGACCTTCCGCTTCATCCTCAACTCCGGTAAATCTTACGCTCTTTTCGCCCTAGATCTATTCTAGGGTTTCTAGGTTTTCGGTGTTCATCCTTTGTTCTTCGTTCATATAATGGTTCTCAAAAGAACTCCCGGATCTCTCTACGTCGTAATGGTAGCTTTTAGCCTCCGTTTTCACTTACGCATCTCAAGATCATAGATCTCCCTGCATCCTTGCTTATTGTTTTGGTACTGCTCTATTTTGAACCTTGAATATTTATTTCTGTTCTGAACCTGCTCCAGATCCAAAACTGTGAAATACTTTTGTGAAACCTGTTTTCGCACATCCACTCTTGATTCTTCAATGTTTCAGACCAGGCGGTTTAACTTTGTAGAAAAATTGACAACTCGGCATATACCATTAGTCCCCTTGTTGAATCGCCAGGATTTCCAGTTATGTAATGCCACCTTAAAAATCCGGTTTATAAATAACTTCTTCCGGTTTAACAATGAATGTATCAATATATAGCCTTCCAACGTATTCTTGAACCGGTATTACTGCTTTGCAGACTGCACCATGGCCAAGCAAGTGTATGAGTGTAATTGGGTCCCTTCTCGAGTGACTGAAACCCAATTGGATAACTTAGTCCGCACCGGCGCTTTAGGCAAAAAAGACGTCATTCACTGGAGGGTCCCTGGCCCGGAGAGTTCTCCAAAACCCAAGGATGGAGAAGTTGTTGTTTTTGCTGATAATTTAGCCCGGGGCTTCAGTCCACCCGGCTCAAAGTTTAATCGGGATGTCTTGGCCAACTTCCAACTGCGTCCACAAGACATTGGCCCCAACTCCATAACCAATATCTGTCACTTTCAAGTGCTTTGTGAGGTGTTCTTTCAAGAAGAGCGCACAGTTGAATTGTTCAGAGATTGCTTCCATCTAAACCGCCGCACTGAATTTTCTGACGGTCCCAACACTGAATTGGGTGGTGTGGCGATTCAAAAGCGGAAAGAGTTCACTTACCCTCATGCCAAACTGCACAGCCATCCCAAAGAGTGGAATTCAACATGGTTTTACTGCAAAGATACCTCTCCTGAGGGAGAAAATCCTTTACCGGGTTACCGTCTGGAGCGGCTAAGCAACACACATCCCCTCCCTCACAGACTGACTGCTAAGGAAAGAAGCAAATGTGCCCCTCAACTATCCAAGCTCTGGGCCTTCATGGCCAACGGGTTGACACGAGTTGATGTTTCTCGCTGCTGGATATCTTGGAGTATACTGCCCCTAAGCCTACGCTCCGGTTTGATGTGCAAATACACAGAAGATGTGAAAGACCCTCTACGTCATACTGAGATCCAGCTGACAGACGATGAAGTTACTGAGGCTGTTAAGGGGATGCTAAACGAACCGGAAGCTGCTTGCGCTCAAACCGGCCTGGCTCCCTTTTCTGCCATTAACAAACTGCCAGTCATAAGACTCATATCTTATGTCTTTATAAAATCTGACTATGTTTAAATACTCTTTGTTGATATTAACATCTTTCAAACAGGGTGATGATCCATTTTGGAGCAGGAAGACTCCACAAGAGAAACCGGTGGCAACAACCCGGCCCAAGACCAAAGTTGTGAAGAAACCAGCAAATAGAAAGAAAACCACTGCCTCCTCCGATCCACCAGCTGACGATGATGTGGGTAATCCGGATCTTGTGGTAGAACTTGACTCACTTGGTTTATTTTTCACGTGCCTTATTGATAATGATTATTGCCAGGATGATGCTAAAGTCAGTCATGCTGAGGTTGTAGAGGTAATCACTCTTTCTTCCGATTCAAACCCTTTACCTTCAGTAAAAATCCGTCGGGCAAACCGGAAAGTTAAATTTTTTCATCCTCTTGCTTACTTGGATCGAAACTTTCTTATGAAGACACAACAGCATGAAGCTCGTCGCGCAACCCGACACAGTGGCCAGGTAGTCACCTCCACCGGTTTACCGAACAATCCGGTTCGGAAATGCTGTTCAGAGGTCTCTAACTGTTTCGTCAATGCTTATCCTAAAGCGGGTTGCATTCGTAAACCTCTTAATCCATCTGACTCCGATTATCAGGTGACTTCTCATTCTTCCTCTGGCGAGTCAACAGGCACCCAACTCCCACCACTCAAGACAGTGCTTGGGTGAGCCATATTCCTGATAATGTTGTTTGGTATACCACTTTCAATGTTCATTGGATTGATCCTTCCTTTTCCTTTCAGGGCCAAGCCTAGGCCAAGCAAGAAAGCTCACCTGGACAAAGCGGCAGAAGACGATGCTCCTGAACCGACCCAAATACCAAATCCCGAGGAACACATCCAGATGATATCTCGACCGACCCACCATTGCAAGATCATGATGTTACTGTTGAAGAGGCACATGTTGATACCACCGGCCCTTCAAATCAACCCACGAGTCCTGCTCAAACTGACAAGATAGCAAGTCCACCAAAGCATACGGATAAACCGGCGACCCCAATGCGAACCGGCAAAGCCAAGGATGACGATGTTGTTATTACTGGCTTTGGCCATTCCGAGCCAGGTAATCCTGTCGCCTTGTCCAAGCACACTGCAAAGGATGAATTTACTGCGTTTGGTAAAGGCAAGTGGAATGCCGATTTGGCAACTTATGCCGCTTTGAATCCCCAAGATCTTCATTCTGGTTATCTGAACTGGTTATATACCAGCCGTGATTATGAAGCCGGTCTGGTAAATATGATGAAGGAAAAATATGAGGTAAATTCCATATGACTCTCTGCTTGTATATTTCAGTCTGTCAACTCTAATAGCCCCCAAGTGACGGTTTGAAGATGTCAACTTAAACCGGGACTTCCCAATATAATCCTGAACACAGCTGTACTTTTGGAAAGTAGCCCCCAAGGGCCGGTTCAACTTAATGTAGTTAAACCGGGACTTGTATAACATAAGAATTCCAGCATTACTCAAGGACAGAGCAAATAGGCATTAGCCCCCAAGTGCCAAGTTGAATACTTGTATTGAGCTTGGGACTTTTCATAGAAATTGTAGGATGAAAAGCAAATATGCATTAGCCCCCAAGTACCAAGGGCATAACTTGTTGTGGGGTTGGTACTTCAACTCTTCACCTTAACCCTTATCAAATGATTATCTGTATGTAGGCTGATCTGAGCAAGAAAGAAAGTCAAATCGCTGATCTTCAAGAAAACCTGAAATCCCAGCAAGCTGAAACCTCCAAAGCAAAGAATGAATTAACCAACGCTTTAAGCGTCATGGAAAAGCTTAAAGAGGGTTTCAACAAGGAGCGGGCGGATTGGGCCACTGAAAAGGCCGCTTTAACTCAACGGGCAGAAAATGCTGAAGCTGCCCTCAAACCGGTGGTGGATGAACTGACCAGTGTAAAGCGGCAAGTGCATGTCATGACCGCCGCTGTCCTTGGTAATCCTTTTTTGATTTCTGACATAATGAAGCTTTATCATGTAATTGCCGGTTTATTAACCCTTTGAATGATACAGGGACACGTATTGGCCACTTGGGATCAGATGTGCGGAAGAAATTGAAATCCTCTTATACATTGATAGAGCAACTCTATACTGGTGCGCAGCGGATCATCAGCACCGCTTCTCACAACAACCCGGCACCGACCTTGATCTAGGACACCCTTAAAAGGTTGTCAATGCTTCCTGCCCGGTTTGAAGAATTAAAGAAATCTGCTGCTAGAACCGGTACCATAAACGCCTTAATCCGGGCCAAAGCGTGGGTGCCGGATTTTGATCCTGTTGAAGCGGCCCAGGGCTTCCCAAGCTTAAAGGAAGACGGGACAGAATTCAGCGAAGAGGATCTTCGAGCTATAAACCGGGAAGTACGCCCTTTGGCTTGTCAGCTGGTTGAAGAGGCAAATATGTCTCACTATCAAGCCCAATATGATGGAGAAAATAAACGAGTGCATGCACCGATTCCTGAAGCGGAGAACCTTATACCGCCAATCCGTAAGCATACTTACGCTCCTGATATTGAACCATCGTTGCTGATCAATGATGAAGCCATATTCCAAGCATTAATGGGAATCGACTGGACAACTGTTGATTTCCAGCCGCTGGGTAGGGAATCAGAAGTTGAAGCGGCGCAGATGACCCGCAACCATCGTGCCAAGTGGCGATTGCGTGAACCGGAGGCCGGTTTACAATACTGCTTCCTTATGTTATGCAGAAAAACAATTATCTTATTTGGGCACTGTGTTGCCTTGTAATAGACTAGCCGCCACACTTTGTGTTGATATGCCTTCGTGCATATTTATTGCAATTTATGTTTTTGCTGAATCATCAACCTTAAACTGTTGTCTACAGCAAAAATCTTAAAACGCCATTATGGTTGTATAACCAGGCGGGTCATCATATCTATGTATGTGAAATCAGATATAATACCTTAGATTAAACACATGATAAAATATGGGAATGTATGATACCTGCCATCGTCGGGCATGAAGTTGGCTGTGCCGATCTTGAAGCGGAGTTGTAAGAAACCCGCTCTGCTGGAGGAGAGAACAGCTCCTGTGTATATAGGGTCGGTTTATCAGGTAAACCGTTCCGGGTTAAGATGAGCACCGGTGTTACTCCATAATAGGATGTTTATCAAAAATCAAACTGGGCAAAGTGTCTCCGGATGAATAACAAACCGTATCCCGTCAATTGACAGTTGAATCGGTTTAATAATTGTCGGTTTAAGAACACAACAAGAGAAATATGCAAAAAAGACAAACAAATTTCAAGCAAAAGCAAAGTTAAAATCTTTTGCGAAAAGAGGCTGTTTGAGCCGATCAAGTGGCATTACCATGGCCGGATACGACCAAACCCCCAATAGGCATAGCTATGGTTCATTTCAGCCAGGTCCCCAAATGATGAAGTGGCATTACACCGATCAAGAGGTGTAGCGATGGTTCGGGTTCGACCAAAGCCCCCAAGTGATTCTGTGGCCTTAGGCCGATCAAGAGGCATGACTGGTTCAGACGTGACCAAGTCCCCAAGTGATCTCGTGGCTTTCGCCTATCAAAAGGTGTTGCATTGGTTCGGACACGACCAAGCCCCCAAGTGACATGATATAAAGCTTTGTTAAAAAGCTAACTCTAGGGGTAAACCGGAGACCGCTTTAAGCTAAAACTCCGTGTAACCACTCATGATGTAAAAATAACAGAGACCCCGCTTTAGCTAAGGCTCTGGTTTATTATATTGATCATAATATATACATTGTCATAATATGTACATAAGTAGAGCCTATGGCTCAAGTATAGTAGGGCCGAAGATGAGCTATGTTCCACGGCCTGTTGGTCTCCTCCTCTGATGTACGTGAGTCTTTATGCTCTCGAATATCAATCAGATAGTACGACCCATTGTGCAGATTCTTGCTGACCACGAAAGGTCCCTCCCAAGGTGGGGATAGCTTGTGCATATCAGTCTGGTCTTGGATGAGCCGGAGCACCAAATCTCCTTCTTGAAAGGTTCTGGTTCTAACTCGGCGACTGTGATAGCGACGAAGATCCTGCTGGTAAATCACCGAACGGGCAGCTGCAATGTCACGCTCCTCATCCAACAGGTCCAAAGCGTCTTGCCGAGCTACCTCGTTGTCCGCTTCAACATAAGCTGCTACACGAGGTGAATCATGACGGATGTCACTGGGGAGAACCGCCTCCGCTCCGTAGACCGTGAAGAACGGTGTGTATCCTGTCGATCTGTTGGGTGTAGTATTGATGCTCCATAATACAGATGGTAACTCCTCAACCCAACAACCCGGCGTCTGCTGCAAAGGACCACAAGCCGGGGTTTGATGCCTCGTAAGATCACTTGGTTAGCCCTCTCTGCTTGGCCATTGGACTGTGGGTGAGCCACTGATGAAACGTCAAGCCGGATGTGCTCACGTTCACAGAACTCCTTCATAGCACCCTTAGACAGATTGGTACCATTATCAGTAATGATACTATGTGGAAAGCCATACCGGAAAATCACCTTTTTAATGAATTGAACCGCCGTGGCTACATCACACTTGCTGACGGGCTCCGCTTCCACCCACTTTGTAAACTTGTCAACCGCCACTAAGAGGTGGGTCTTCTTGTCCTTGGACCATTTGAAAGGCCCAACCATATCCAACCCCCAAGTCGCAAACGGCCAAGTAATTGGAATCATCCTCAATTCTTGAGCCGGCACATGAGCGCGTCTGGAGAACTTCTGACAGCCGCCACATCGCCTAACCAGGTCCTCCGCATCAGCATGAGTAGTCAACCAATAGAAACCGTGACGAAACGCCTTAGCCACCAGAGATTTTGAACCGGCGTGGTGACCACAATATCCCTCGTGGATTTCACGCAAGATCTCACAACCTTCCTCCGGCGGCACACAACGTTGAAACGCTCCTGATACACTGCAATGATGCAACTCGCCATTGACAATAGTCATGGACTTGGATCGCCGGATTATCTGTCTGGCCAACGTCTCATCCTCTGGTAACTCGCCCCGGTTCATGTATGCAAGATAAGGAACCGTCCAATCCGGAATGACATGCAGAGCCGCCACCAACTGATAGCCAAATCTTCTTCGCCAGGGAGCTTGACCGACGGATTATGCAGAACATCTAAGAAGACATTAGGCGGGACCGGTTTATGTTGAGAGCCCAGCCGGCTTAAAGCGTCCGCCGCTTCATTCTTCCGTCTGTCCACGTGATCCACCTGATATCCTTTGAAGTGGCCTGCAATAATATCCACCTCACGGCGGTATGATGCCATGAGCGGGTCCTTAGAATCCCAAGTGCCAGACACTTGTTGGGCCACCACTTCCGAGTCACCGAAGCACTTAACTCGGCTGAGATTCATCTCCTTAGCCATCCGGAGACCATGGAGTAAAGCTTCATACTCAGCTGCATTGTTAGTACAAGGGAACATTAAGCGGAGAACGTAACAAAACTTATCACCTCGTGGGGAAGTTAATACGACTCCAGCCCCCGAGCCTTCCAATTTCCTGAACCCATCAAAATGAATAGTCCAATAGGTGTGATCCGGCTTCTCTTCAGGTTCTTGTAACTCCATCCAATCATTTATGCAATCCACAAGTGCTTGAGATTTGATCGTCGTCCGAGGCACGTATTTCAAACCGTGCGGCCCAAGCTCTATAGCCCACTTGGCAATCCGGCCAGTTGCCTCCCTGTTCTGAATTATGTCTCCCAAAGGAGCAGAGCTGATCACTGTGATGGGATGTCCCTGGAAATATTGCTTAAGCTTCCGGCTTGCCATGAAAACTCCATACACCAGCTTCTGCCAATGCGGGTATCTTTGCTTGGACTCATAAGCACCTCGCTGATATAGTAAACCGGACGCTGAACCGGATATTCCTTGCCCGCCTCCTTGCGCTCCACCACGATGGCTACGCTGACTGCACGAGCATTAGCTGCCACATATAGTAGCAATGGTTCCTTGTCAATCGGAGCAGCAAGAACAGGCGGATTAGCTAGAATCCTCCAATGCCTTATCAGCGGCCGGACTCTAGACAAAGGGATCTGCTTTCTTCAGCATCTGATACAAAGGAATCGCCTTCTCACCGAGGCGGCTGATAAACCGGCTCAACGCGGCAACCCGGCCTGCCAAGCGTTGGACATCATTGATACATTTCGGTTTAGCCAGGGAGGTGATAGCTGTAATCTTCTCCGGATTAGCCTCAATTCCCCTATTGGACACCAGAAAACCCAATAACTTGCCTGCCGGTACACCAAAAACACACTTGGCCGGGTTGAGCATCATCTTGTATGTCCGTAGGTTATCAAAGGTTTCCTTCAAATCATCAACCAGAGTCTCCTTCTCCCTTGACTTAACCACAATATCATCCACATAGGCATGCACATTACGGCCGATCTGCTTATGAAGGCAATTCTGTACACACCGTTGATAAGTTACCTGGGCACTCTTGAGCCCAAAGGGCATAGATACATAGCAGAAGGCTCCAAAGGGAGTTATGAACGCCGTCTTCTCCTGGTCCTGAACTGCCATCTTGATCTGATGATAACCAGAATATGCATCCAGAAACCTCAAACGCTCACAACCTGCCGTAGCATCAATAATCTGATCGATGCGGGGGAGGGCAAAAGGATCTGCTAGACAAGCCTTGTTAAGATCTGTGTAATCCGCACACATGTGCCAGGTGCCGTTTTTCTTAAGGACCAGCACCGGATTAGCCAGCCATTCAGGATGGAACACTTCAACAATAAAACTAGCCGCCAAGAGCCTGGCCACCTCCTCTCCAATAGCTTTGCGCCTTTCTTCGTTGAACCGGCGGAGAAACTGCTTCACCGGTTTGTACTTAGGATCAACATTAAGAGTGTGCTCAGCGAGTTCCCTCGGTACATCTGGCATGTCAGAAGGCTTCCATGCAAAAATGTCCCGGTTCTCACGGATGAACTCGATGAGCGCGCTTTCCTATTTCGGATCCAAGTTGGTGCTGATACTAAACTGCTTGGATGAATCACCAGGTACAAAGTCAACGAGCTTAGTCTCAGCTGCCGATTTGAACTTTAGAGCCGGATCATGCTCTGTGGTTGGCTTCTTGATGCGGAGCATCCCACGATCATCCCCATGCATCCACAACCGTCTCATCAAGAGCCAAGAGGACCCATGACTAGAGCACGAGCTCGAGCTCTCGAGACCGAGGTGACTTCTCTCCTTAGTGAAATATCATATGACCCTCTCGAGACATGGCTACTACCTCAATCTGGAATGTTGTGCATGCTTAGGTACCAAGGAACCAACCTAGGAGAAGCTGCAGCCCAAGATGGACACCAAGAGCAAGAGGAGGAGCTGCAGAGTCCAGAGGGAGCGGTACTACCGCTCAAGCCAAGCGGTACTACCGCTCAAGCCAAGCGGTACTACCGCTGAGCCGAGCCAAGCGGTACTACCGCTCTCCATCCGGCCTACTTCCGCAAAACCCGACACACTCCAGGAATCGAACGGCGTCAGAGCGGTACTACCGCCCACCAAGCGGTACTACCGCTGAAAGCGGTACTACCGCCATGAAGCAACGGTACTACCGCCCTGCCTGCGTGCAGCGTTTCGGGCCGAGGCCCATGTACTCTTTTCGCCCCCAACTTACCCCTTCGGGAACCTAGACTATAAATAGACCCTCCCCTCATCCTTTCTAGGGTTAGCTTTGGATTTGCTCATATTTCGGTGTGAGAGCCTTTGCTCATCCACTTGGCTACTTCTCCTTCGAGATCAGGACCTCTACGGAGAAGATCCCCCAAGCGGATTCAAGACCCTCCTAGGGTGGACCCTCAAGACCTCCTCTCGGAGAAGAACGGCTACCCTTGTATCCTACCCTTTGTTGTCTTTGAATCTTGTGCCACTCTATGTGTTTGATAATCTAGCACTTGTGTGATCGTTTTCTTGTCGGTTGAGTGATCTCTCTCGTTCTCCCGTGTTTTCCCTCGTGTTCTTCCGCTCGTTCTTCGTGTTCCTCGAGGGATTCCTCCAAGCGTGAAAGATCGTTAACCTAGGGTTCTGCCCTACATCATCATGGTATCATGAGCCACGTTGATCACGTTATTGGAGCCCCTACCCCTCTTTTTCTAGCTTGATTTTGTTGTTTTGTCCTAATTCCGAAAATTCCCCACAAAAATAGCCCCAAATTTTTTTTGTGATTTGTTAGTGTGATGAAATTTTGTTGATTTTGATCCGTGGATTTGCTTGGTTTCGAGTCGATCTAGCATCTCCCCAAGTTTCACCTCTTTCCATCCACAAAATCCATCGAATTTTGACCCCGAAATCACCCATTTCCGCCCCAAAATCGCGCAACGATTCGAGCAATCGAGAAAATCCCGACACGAGCGGTACTACCGCCCTCCTAGCGGTACTACCGCTGAGAGCGGTACTACCGCCCTCCTAGCGGTACTACCGCTGAGTACGGCACTACCGCCAGCCCCCGTTCAGCCGAAATAGTCGAAAAATCCCGACACGAGCGGTACTACCGCCCTCCACAGCGGTACTACCGCCCTGGCCAGTTTCAGCCTTCCGACTTTCACCATTTTCATGATAACTTTTCACTCCGAACTCCGATTTGAGTGTTCTTTGGCTCGTTTTGAAGCTATCGACGTGCCCGAGGTCCTCACCTTGGTTTCACCACCTTTTGACACCATCAAATTTTCCGAACATAGGCATCTTTGCCTAGGGCTTAAACCACATCATCCGCTATACCACCTCCACTTTCCGCTACCACATTTTCGTTTTTGGTCTTTGAGAATTTGAGTTGTGGTTCTCGTGTCCTATTGTGTTTGGCTATATAGAGTGCGGTTCGGCGTCAACATCACCACCACTCATCTTCGCCAAGGACTCATCATCGTCAAGGACGGTAACCTCGACGACATCTTTGTCATCTCTCGCAATTGCATTGATAACCACATAGCCTTACTTTTGCGTTGCTTACCCATCGAGACTAGCCATTGAGTATTGCCGGCAACGTGGCTTGTGCACCTTAGTGATCATACTCCATAGCATACATAGCATACCATAGTGGTGCATATCTTGAGATCAACTTTTGTGTCACAATGTTGTCATAGCATACACAATTGCTATCTTGGTTAGTGAAATTTGCATAAGAAAAGAGCTCAAAAGTGAAAGAGCCACCCAAGCTTTTAAGCAAAGAGGAAAGATAAGCAAAGAGCTTATAAGCAAGAACCATAGCATCATACAACATTAAGATTGTCATATCCGATCATCTTGGATCATAGCACCGAAATATCATACATATAGCATACTTGGGATAGAGATCGTTGCATTTTTGCCTAATAGGTTGTGCACAAGTTCGCGTATCCGCCTTTTGTGCAATCGTGCTAGCGTCTCTCTAGTATTGTGCAACAAGAGCATTCTCGTGGTTTCCACATTTTGGCTCACTTTTGGTTTGCACAATCCCACTTATCTATTTGCGTGTGTGTTTCCGTGTACCACTACTTGCTTGGTCTACTTGTTACATTTGCAATTTGCTAATCTTTTTCAACTTTATTGAGTCTCACTTACAATTGCATCAAATTTTGTGCCACCATCCTAACCGAGCTCCACCATAAGCTTTTATTTGTGTAGGTGTGAGAACCGACAAGAATCGGTACCAAGAGTGCTATTTCATTGTCCGCATTTGAGTGAACTTGATTCATTTTCAACATCGGTCAAAGGTACATTGGTATAAGTTCTTTTCCGTTCTACCACTCACATCTTGTTTGGAATGATGGATAGGCCAAGTTCGTCTACCAACCCACTCTTCATCGAGAAAGACGACGACATGTCCTCATACGTCACCAAGAGCCACCTCTTTGGTGCACAACGAGCGTTGCACCAAGAACAACAAGCAATGAGCGACGCATCGACAACCTCGCCACCGACTTGCGACTCTCCGAGCAACGTACAAGAGACTACGCCGACAACAAGTTCGAGGCTCACAAGGAAGAGAATGATGCAAGAATGGGACGAGATCCGCGTTGATGAGAACACGACATCATTCCACTTCTTCATCATCAAGACGGAGCCGCTCGATTCGACATTCCGACGACACCTTCTACGACTCAAGTACACCGTCATCGAACACTCTTCGACGAGCCGCGCGCCAAGACCGTCATGCATCTCGCAACCCGCTACATGACAAGCATTCACAAGAGCAAGTTGATGATCAAGTTCCTCGTCCTCAATCAAACCAAGAGGCTTTTGCTCAAGCCCAAGAACGACAACGTCTTCGTCGCCAACAAGAGGAAGAAAGAGCACGTCGTCACCAAGGCGAACAAGACGCCAAGGCTCAACGTCTTCAACAACAACAACGTGAAGCGCAAGCTCTTGAGGCGCAACGTGCCCTTCAAGAATCAAGTCGAGCCTTCGCCAACCGCAATCGCGAACGGCGCAATCAAGAGGAAGCCCTTCGAGAAGAAATCCAAGAGAGGAACTACCAACCTCATGTACAACGTCAAGTTCCTCAAGCTCCTCCACAAGCTCGTCAAGCTCCACCTCAACATCAAGTTCAACAAGAGCAAGTTGATCATGGTCTTCCTCCGCGCCAAGAGCAACATGAAGGCGAGTACATTCCACGTCAAGGACGTCATCATCAACATCGCCAACAACACAATGAAGAGCAACGCCACGGCAAGCTAAAATTCACCATGCCCAAGTTCAATGGAAGCAATGACCCAAGACTACCTCTCATGGGCATTGAAGGTTGACAAAATCTTCCGCTTGCACAACTACGATGAAGCGAAGAAAATCGCTATGGCATCACTTGAGTTCCAAGATTATGTGCTCATATGGTGGGAACAAATCATTGAGCGATTTAAAAGCAAGAGGTGAACCTCCAATCACCACTTGGGCTCAAATGAAGGATGTCATGCGAGCACGTTTTGTGCCAACCTACTACAACCGCGACCTCTTCAAGAAACTCCAACTACTCAAGCAAGGAACAAAGAGCGTTGAAGAATACTACAAGGAGATGGAGATAGCCATGATTCGAGCCAATGTCAAGGAAGATGATGAGCAAACTATGGCACGTTTCTTGAACGGACTCAATCATCCCATCAAGAAGATCGCCGACTTCCAACCATAGTCATCCCTCATTGAGCTCGACATCAAGCTACAAAGGCGAACGCCAAGTACAAGATGACTTCAAAGCACGCCAAGTACTCATCCAAGACCCACGGCTTCTCCAACAACCAAGCTTCAACGACTCCTCCAACATCTACACCAACCAAGCTTCCTTCAAGAAACGACGACAAGTCAAGTTACAAGAAGACATCGACAAGTTCAAGTCGTCCTCCTCCTACTTCAAACAACCTTAAGCCGCGTGCTTCATCCTCTACTCCGACCGATGAGACCATCAAAACAAGCTCCTTCAAGTGTTTCACTTGCGGCGGCCGAGGCCACAAGTCATACGAATGCACCAACAAGCAAACCATGATCCTCAACGACGATGGCACATATGATTCTATGAGTGAAGAGGAAATGGAAGCCCTTGAGCAAGTGGCCATGCACCGGCAAGTGAATGAAGATGAAGATGATCAAGTCTTTTGTGATGAGGATTCGAGCCCCGCTCTCGTTGTCTCCAAGGTCTTGACTCTTCAACATCAACAAGAAGAAGACCAACGATGCCACATCTTCCACACAAAAGCCGGCATCAATGGACGGTCCATCAAGGTCATCATCGATGGAGGTAGTTGCCACAACTTGGCAAGTGAAGAACTATGCTCCAAGCTACAATTGGTCAAGAGGACGCACCCACACCCTACAAGGTTCAATGGCTAAGTGACTCCGGCACTATCTGAGTCGAGCATACGGTCCAAGTCTCCTTCAAAATTGGTGCTTATGAAGACACTTTGGAGTGTGATGTGGTCCCAATGACCGTTTGCCACCTCCTTCTTGGTCGACCATGGCAATTCGACCGTGGTGTCATCCACAATGGGCGAACCAATCACTATAGCTTCAAGATGAAAGGGAAGGAGTATGTGCTACGACCTATGTCTCCTAGTCAAGTGATAGCCGACAAGCAAGCCACACATCATAGAGAAAAGAGTGAGAAAGTGATCCACCCAAAAGTGAGTGAGAGCCACAAGGCAAATTTGAGAGACTCTTCGCCTAGAGAGAAAAACCTCATTCTACTTGCCACCAAAAGTGAGATGAGAGAAGTGTGTGAGCACCCATCGAGTGTGATGCACTTTGTCCTTGTGTGCAAGGATGGAGAACCAAAAACTAACACCATTCACGAGCTACCTTTGGTGTTTCAATCTCTTTTGCAGGAATTTCAAGATGTTTTCCCGATGAGCTACCTCGGGTCTACCTCCTCTTGAGGCATTGAGCATCGAATCGACCTCATCCCCGGCGCCGCTACCAAACAAAGCTCCATACCGAGTCAATCCGGAAGAAACCAAAAAGATTCAACGGCAAGTACAACAACTCATCGACAAGGGTCATGTACGTGAAAGCCTAAGCCCTTGTGTCGTTCCGGTTATTCTTGTGCCTAAGCCCGATGGAAGTTTCCGCTTGTGTTCCGATTGTAGACCTATCAATGCTATTACCGTTCGATATAGGCATCCCATTCCTCGCTTAGATGACATGCTTGATGAACTTAGTGGAGCCAACTTTTCTCAAAAATTGATCTTAAAAGTGGCTATTATCAAATACGCATACAAGAGGGTGATGAATGGAAAACGGCTTTCAAAACCAAATTTGGTTTATATGAGTGGTTAGTGATGCCTATGGGTCTTTCGGAAGCTCCCGGTACTTTTGTGCGTCTTATGCATCATGTGCTTCGTCCTTATATTGGAGTCTTTGTTGTGGTTTACTTTGATGATATTCTTGTGTTTAGCAAAACCATGAAAGAGCACATCAATCATGTAAAATCTGTGTTGCAAACTCTTCGCAAGGAAAGCCTTTATGCAAACTTGAAAAAATGCACTTTTGGAGTCGACAAAGTGGTTTTCTTGGGTTTTGTTGTTTCTTCAAAGGGTGTCCATGTTGATGAATCTAAAATTGAAGCAATCAAAACTTGGCCCCAACCCACCAATTTGCAACAAGTGCGAAGTTTTCTTGGTCTTGCGGGTTTCTATCGTCGCTTTGTGAAAGATTTTAGCACAATTGCCGCTCCTTTGCATGCTTTGAGCAAGAAGAATACTCCCTTTGTTTGGGGAACTTTGCAATCAACCGCTTTTGATGAGCTCAAGTCTTTGCTTACTCATGCTCCGATTCTTGCTTTGCCCAATTTTGACAAAACTTTTGAGGTTCATTGTGATGCAAGTGGTACCGGAATTGGCGGAGTTTTGATGCAAGAAAAAGCCATTGCTTATTTTAGTGAAAAACTCTCCGGTGCTCAACTTAATTATCCCATCTATGACAAAGAATTGTATGCTTTAGTGCGTGTGCTGCATGTTTGGGAACATTACCTTAGACCGCATGAGTTTGTCATCCATACCGATCATGAAACGCTTAAGTACCTCAAAGGTCAAACTAAATTGAACAAGCGTCATGCCAAATGGAGTGAATTCATTGAATCTTTTCCTTATGTGATCAAGTACATTAAGGGTAAAGAAAATGTAGTTGCCGACGCGCTTTCACGCATAAACATGCTTGTCACTCAACTTGAGTTGAATGTTATTGGTTTTGAGCATATAAAAGACTTGTATGAGCATGATCCATCTTTTGCTTCTCCTTATGCTAAGTGTTTGACGCATACGTCTTGGGAACAATATTACATCAAGGATGGTTACCTTATGAGAGCTAACAAACTTTGCATTCCCGAGTCTTCTCTTCGTTTGCTCCTTTTGCAAGAGGCTCATGGAGGCGGCCTCATGGGACACTTTGGACGCGACAAGACATTCGCCGACTCTCCAACAACTACTTTTGGCCCAAGATGTTCCGCGACGTCTCACGCTTCACCAACCGATGCTACACATGTCGCAAAGCTAAGTCTAAAGCTCAATCTCATGGTCTTTACATGCCTCTTCCTATTCCATATCAACCATGGGAAGACATTAGTATGGATTTTGTACTTGGTTTGCCTAGGACTCAAAATGGCAAGGATTCCGTCTTTGTTGTTGTGGATAGATTTTCTAAAATGGCACATTTCATTCCTTGCAACAAGATAGACGATGCTTCACATGTTGCAAATCTCTTTTGTAGGGAAATCTTGCGACTCCATGGCGTACCAAAGACAATCGTCTCCGATCGTGACGTCAAGTTCTTGAGTTACTTTTGGAAGACCCTATGTGCCAAGCTCGAATCAAGCTCTTGTTCTCCTCGGCATACCATCCTCAAACCGACGGCCAAACGGAGGTGACGAACCGCACACTATCCACTCTACTTCGTGTCTTGATCAAGAAGAACATCAAGGAGTGGGAAGCATGTCTACCCATCGCCGAAATACGCCTACAATCGTGCAAGACATTCAACTACCGGCAAGTCCCCCTTCGAGGTCGTCTATGGTTTCAACCCGTTGTCCCCATTGGACATTCTACCACTTCCTCTCCAAGAGCGCACCAACATGGATGCAAGTGAACGAGCAAGCTACATCAAGAAGATGCACGAAGATACAAGGCACACCATCGAGCGCCAAGTACAACGCCAAGCAAACAAGCTCAACGCCAACAAGCAACCCATCGTCTTCAACATTGGTGATCTAGTGTGGCTACACCTTCGCAAGGACCGCTTCCCCAAAGAACGCAAGTCCAAACTTCTCCCTCGAGCCGATGGACCTTTCAAGGTACTAGCACGCTACAACGACAACGCTTACAAGATCGACATACCTCGCGACAAGTACAACGTGAGTGACATCTTCAACATCAAGGACCTCGCACCTTTCCATTGAGACGAAGCTTTTGATCCGAGATCGGATCTCTCCCAAGGGGGGGGGAGATGATGCGGAGCATCCCACGATCATCCCCATGCATCCACAACCGTCTCATCAAGAGCCAAGAGGACCCATGACTAGAGCACGAGCTCGAGCTCTCGAGACCGAGGTGACTTCTCTCCTTAGTGAAATATCATATGACCCTCTCGAGACATGGCTACTACCTCAATCTGGAATGTTGTGCATGCTTAGGTACCAAGGAACCAACCTAGGAGAAGCTGCAGCCCAAGATGGACACCAAGAGCAAGAGGAGGAGCTGCAGAGTCCAGAGGGAGCGGTACTACCGCTCAAGCCAAGCGGTACTACCGCTCTCCATCCGGCCTACTTCCGCAAAACCCGACACACTCCAGGAATCGAACGGCGTCAGAGCGGTACTACCGCCCACCAAGCGGTACTACCGCTGAAAGCGGTACTACCGCCATGAAGCAACGGTACTACCGCCCTGCCTGCGTGCAGCGTTTCGGGCCGAGGCCCATGTACTCTTTTCGCCCCCAACTTACCCCTTCGGGAACCTAGACTATAAATAGACCCTCCCCTCATCCTTTCTAGGGTTAGCTTTGGATTTGCTCATATTTCGGTGTGAGAGCCTTTGCTCATCCACTTGGCTACTTCTCCTTCGAGATCAGGACCTCTACGGAGAAGATCCCCCAAGCGGATTCAAGACCCCCTCCTAGGGTGGACCCCTCAAGACCTCCTCTCGGAGAAGAACGGCTACCCTTGTATCCTACCCTTTGTTGTCCTTGAATCTTGTGCCACTCTATGTGTTTGATAATATAGCACTTGTGTGATCGTTTTCTTGTCGGTTGAGTGATCTCTCTCTCGTTCTCCCCGTGTTTTCCCTCGTGTTCTTCCGCTCGTTCTTCGTGTTCCTCGTAGGGATTCCCTCCAAGCGTGAAAGATCGTCAACCTAGGGTTCTGCCCTACATCACTTCTTCAACGAAGTCATGTCCGCCGGATCAACATTATCCTTGTAGTACTTCAACTCTTCCGTGGCACAAACCGACTCTGCATAGGCCGCATCACCTTCCTCACACTCCAAGGTAATCTTGCGACTTCCATGAACGGTTATGGTCCCCTTGTGACCCGGCAGCTTGAGCTGCAGATAAATATAACAGGGTCGTGCCATAGATTTGGCATAAGCCGGCCGCCCAAATAAAGCGTGGTATTGGCTCCGGATCTTCACCACCTCAAAAGTCAATGTTTCTGACCTGGAATCATGATCATCTCCAAAGGCCACCTCCAGAGCTATCTTGCCAACGGGATATGCTGACTTACCAGGTACCACACCATGGAATACCGTATTGGACGGTTTAAGATTGTTGTCTGTTAACCCCATACGGCGGAAGGTCTCATAGTATAAGATATTAATGCTGCTTCCTCCATCCATGAGCACCTTGGTGAACTTATAACCTCCCACCTGAGGTGCCACCACCAACGCTAGCTGACCCGGATTGTTAACCCGGGGAGGGTGATCCTCTCTGCTCTATATGATTGGCTGTTCGGACCAGTGTAAATAACGAGGCACGGCTGGTTCAACATAATTCACTGCTCGCTTGTGAAGCTTCTGGTCTCGCTTGTCTAAGCTAGTGGTGAATACATGATATTGCCCGCTATTCAACTGCTTTGGATTGCTCTGATAGCCCGACTGCTGCTGCTGGTTGTAAACACCCTAGCTATTCTGATTGTTTTGGTTGTTATGTCCACCCTGATCTCCATTGAAGCCTGAACCGACATTTCCTCCACCGTGACCCGGCCCATGGAATCCGGATCCCGAGCCACCACCTGATCCGTGATCATACCGGAAAGCATTAGAATATTTGAATTCCTGCATAATGTAGCAATCCTTCCAAAGGTGGGTGGATGGCGCCTCATTCGTCCCGTGCTTTGGACAGGGCTGGTTCAATAGATAAGTCAGGCGGTCCGGGTTGGGGTTTGGAGCTCCACCGTGATTTGGCGGTTTACCCTTCCGTCGCTGGCCCCTGTGCTGCGCGCTAGTATTAGCCACAAAGTCCATGTTGCCATCCGCTTTACGCTTGCCTCCGTTACCATGACCTGCCGTGTTGTGTTGCTGCCCCTTGGAGTTGTTGTTCTTCTTTCCCTTCCCTATCTTGTCATCACCAGACTTGGGATCCTTGGTACTATCAGAATCAGCATACTTCACTAATGCAGTCATGACGGTCCCCATATCGTTACAATGGCGCTTCATCCATCCCAATTTCAACTTCAAAGGTTTAAACCGGCAGTTGCTTTCCAAGGTTATGACCGCGGAGTCAGCGTTGATACGGTATGATGAGTGCAAAATTTCTGAAACTCGGCGTACCCAGCGGGTTGTTGACTCTCCTTCCTCCTGGACACACGCCGCTAAGTCCACTATCGACATGGGTTGCTTACATGTATCCTTGAAATTCTGGATAAACCGGGCTCGCAACTGCATGAACTGATAGAATTGGCTGGTTAGCTCTTTAACCAAATACGGGTTGTCCCTTCAAGCATCATGGTGAAATACTTTGCACATGCCGCTTCATCTACGTCAAACATCTCCATGGCCATCTCATAGCTCTCTACCCATGCTTCCAGAGACAAATCGGCCGTGTAGTTTGGCACCTTTGGCGGGCCCTTGAAATCCTTGGGCAGGCGCACATTGCGTAAAGCGGGGACAAGACAAGGCACTCCCAAAGAACTAGAAGTAACTCCTGGCTCGATCGAGGTGGTTGGACGAACCAGCGTAAGCTGACGAGCCTCATGTTGCGCTGCTAACTCAGCATCCCTTCGTGCTCGGGCCCGGTCCACCACTTCCTGAGCATCACCCACCGGGTTATGGCCACGGGGCGCTTCACGGTTCCGTGCATTACTGGATACGGCCGGTTCATCCATCCATATACAGAACTCCGGCTTGGACGGGGTGGAATGAATTCGGTCACGGCTATATGAATATGCTTCCTGCTGAACCAAGGCTGTTCGAAGAAGTTCCTTAACCCGGCGCGTCTCCACCGCTTGCGAAGAATCACCTTCAATCGGGATGGCTCCAGCCGTGAAGCGGCGGCGATAAGATTGTCCATTGGATTGGAATAATGACCTGGAGGTGTCTGGACAGGTTGAGGTACGATATTATTCTGTCGAGGCGGCTCCATCAAGCGAGGCTGAATCGGCGCACCCGGCCCAGGTGCCTCCGCCCAGTTTAGCCACGGCGGGTTACTAGTCCCTGCTCCTGGGGTATTAAAGAGGTTTCTGGCATCGAAAACCGTCGGCAGGCGAGACCGATGCTTCCTTTTCAAGACATCATGCGACGCGTTCTGGTCCAGCATAAGCCTATAGGCCCGCGCATCCAAAGCGGCCCGCTCTGCGGCCATCCTGTTGTTCTCGGCCGCTAGGTCGGGCTTGGGCTGAGTGATCTGTTCCCTCACCTTTGCAATCTCCATGTTGTGGGCATCCTGATCCGCCGGGTTAGCCTCTGCCATAAGCACAGCCAACGCATCAAATAGATAAGATAAAACTTGAGCCGGTGGGCGCACAGAGCCTCCTGCCCCGGCTGCTGCCACCGCTGCTGATCCGGAGAACATTGCTGCTGCAGTCGAAGAGTGGACCGCCGCCTGCGTACCGGCCATGTATATTCCAACCCGGTTGGGCAGATCAGAGGGATCCAGAATACTGTCACCATCGGAGCAGCCCCCAATACGGCCGTCTTGCAGTTGATACAATGATTCGGTTTCTCCGGTTGAGGACTCGTCGCCGGAATAAACGACGGTCTCGCTACCAGATGCCGATCGATCTTCGTATTCTCCTCCGTGGATGACTCCCACGAAGGCGCGCTTCACGGCCGGTTTAACTTGGGCAGATCTCGCACGCTGAGCCGTTTCGACGAGGTCGGTCCAGATGTCCGGCTCAGGGCCCGGTTCACCGATCTTGCCGATGAAGACGTGTATGCCACCAATGGGGACCCAGTACCCGTACTCAATCGAGCCGGCCTCGGGGCCCCAGCCTGAATCATCGATGTAGAGCTTGCCGCGACGACTCTTGGTCATCCGGCCCACAGCGCAACCCTTGAGTCCTTCAAAGTTGCCCTCCAAGAACTTGAAACCATCATGCGATAGCCCCACGGTGGGCGCCAGCTGTCGTGGTTTTGTCACGGCAGATGTCCTCATGAAATGACTTAGTCGTGGAGCCATCGCTACGGGTTAGCTTGAAGGGGTTAAAGCGGACACAAGGACGCAAGAGAGTTTATACTAGTTCGGCCCCTTCGGTGAAGGTAAAAGCCTACGTCTAGTTGTGATGGAATTGATGGGGTTTCGATGACTAGGGAGCAAACAAGCTTCGCCTAAGTCTCGAGTTGTCTTCTGTTCTCCTGAACCGCCGCCGAGTCGCCCCCTTATATACATGGGTGAGGCCCGTCGGTTCGAAGAGTCCCGAGACCGGCTCATAGACGTGTCCGGTTCGGTCTCTAGTATTTCTAACTTACAACACAAGTTACATACTAATGCCGGTTCACGGCTACAAGCCTTAAACCGGTTCTGGGCCTTGGGCCCTTATAGAATATCCTCACGGGCTTCAAGCATACTTGACTACTGATGAAGTTAACCCGGCCTCTCCCGGCCGGTTTACGCCTAGTAGTAATATCCCCAAGAGGGGAGGAGGACCCCAATCCCCCTCGCGCCCCTCTTGGTCTTGGAATCGCTCAGATCTTCCTCCATGCCTCACGCGCATCTCCTTCTTCGCCTTCTCCCACAGATCTCGCTCACGAGGCCTCCATTGGCCGCTTCTCCACGCGCGGTCACTCATCACCGCCGCCGCAAACGAAATGGAGAGAGGAGGAGGGGGGAATGGGGCGAATGGATCTTGCGAGGTGAGCCAGGCGCCGCACCTCTTTTCTGGATGCGGGAAACCCTAATGATGGTCGAGGCAATCACGGCGCAGCCATAAATAGACGCCAGGGCTCGGCCTAGGCCGAGGCTGGTCCGGAGCAGGCCGAACCAGGCCAACCGGCCCACCATGAGCCAGACCACCGTCCACAGAAGTCACGCTGGACCCCACGGGACCGGTCTTACTCCCGCCTTGCAACCCAGACACAGAGGCCGGTCCAAGGCCCACAAGCCCAGCCGACTCGGCCCCGGGCCCAACGAGGCCAACCCTAGCCTCAGGAGAGGCAGAGTCGGCCGCCGCCGCCAGTGACCCAAATATCGTCGCCTCCGTCACCGGCCCAGCGGCCACCAATGCCGGCAGGCGCGGCCCCTCCTCCTCCGAGTCCACCGGAGTGACGAGCGCAGCCGCCGCTCGCGACCTAGTCACCAGCGTGGCACCACCAGGAGACACCGAGCCCCTGCCCGGTGACTGCGAGGGTTGCCAGGCACGGGTCGCAACGGCGCACGGCCCCCGGCCGCCCGGAGCGAAGCGGCGCCGCGCCCCAGCGACACCACTCCCCTCAGCCTACGCGAAGGCGACGAAATCCCAAATCAACGGCCCCGCCGGCGCCGGATGACATGCCTCCTCCGCCAGATCCGCGTCGTCCTCATCCTCTGACTCAGTGCCGGCCAACGCCCAAAACCTGCTGCCTCCATACGCCACCGCCGAGCCCATCACCGCAGCCCTCCGCGCCCGCTCCGGGGAGAAGCCAGCACCGCGCCTAACCACCTCCCAGCCCTCCTTGGCTGGAGCCCGTGGCGACCGGGGCGAGGCGCCCGGTCCGTCGCTAGAAGGAGCGCCTAACGGTCCGCTCATTTCAAAAACCGAATGATACAAAGATCAGCACCTCCGTATTCAGGCATCAGTGTAGACTGAGAATGACAATGAAGGTGGTCAACATTGCTGGTCCGACGACAGGATTATTGCGCCGGGGTCGTGGACCCGTTGTGGTCTAAGTCAACTGTTGACTTCATGATCGAAATGGTTCGTTTACTTTGAGATCCATCTCGATGTCGTCGGATCTCTCTGAACTTCAAACCGTATAATTTGCAGTTTTACACCCCAAACCTGACAAAACAACATGCCCCGAGTAGCACCATGTCACCTACTCACATCAAAGGTGGGCTTGCAACACACCGAAGCTTATTCACCTACTCACACCATGTGTACCAAGAAGAGGAAAAACACCAAATGTCCGCAGACACGTTTGGACATGTCTACAGAGAGCGGATAGGGGAGTGACCATCAACCTGGTGCACCAAACATCCATTCTTGATCAAACGGATCTTTCACAAAAATGGCCAAAATTCATGTAAACCTGTTGATATTTACAACCAAAAGAACGAACTTTAACAAATTTCAACTAAACCAAACAACATTTAAACTAAAACTAAACTAAACTAAGCGACGTACCCAACAATGACCTCGTAGTCATGGCATTCGAGGCCGCCGACACCTCCATCGTTGTTGGCGTCGCTTTAGCCGCCCGTGGGTTGCGGCAGCCTTGATTGACAACCGTTGCATGCTTGCGGTGCAGCTGCTCCGCCTCGTGTGGATGATTGGCCACGTCCGACTGGCGATGATGGTCAGGCAGGGACACCGGCCCGCACCGCTTGCCCTTGCCCTAGCCGGCGAGGCGCTGAGCCTACCACTCAGACTCGATCAACCATGCTTAGCAGAGTTGGCCGATGACACGACGCCTACGGTGGGCAGACGTCTGCGCGGTGCTCTTGGACCGATCCTCGACCAGGAAAACACGAGGTCCGTGCCAGCAAGGACCCTGTCCAACGTCGCAAACGCACCAAGAAAAATGTTCGAACTAAATGTCCAACCAGCAACTAATTAACGAGTGCTCCTTCGGGAGCCCCACAACGATCAACGCCACTCGGCGCGCTCTCAGCCATTTGCCAGATGTTGCACTCTGGCGCTTCCTCCGGATTTTTTTATTTTCCCGTACGCGTTTTTGGCTTTTTAAACAGTTTTTTCTTCGGGTTTTTTTGATGTTTTGGTTTTCTACTGGTCTTCCTTAGCTTTTGGATAAAAAAAATTCGAAAAAAAGTTTTTTGCGCGAAAATACGCGTTTTTTTCTCCTTGCACGAGAGTCACGGCTGTGCCTTTCGAAAATGAAAAAAAAAACACATTTTCTTTTTTTTCCTTTCGCGAGAGGCATGGTTTTGCTTCCGCGAGAGGCACGGTTGTGCTTCCGCGAGAGTCACGGCCGTGCCTTTCAGAAACGAAAAAAACGTGTTTTCTATTTTTTTTCTTCTGCGAGAGGCACGGTTTTGCTCCCGCGGAAGGCACAGTTGTGCTTTCGCGAGAGTCACGGCCGTGCCTTCCGGAAACGGAAAAAACGTGTTTTCTATTTTATTTTCTTCCGCGAAAGACACTGTTTTGCTTCCGCGAGAGGCACGGTTGTGTTTTCGCGAGAGTCACGGTCGTGCCTTTCGAAAACGAAAAAACGCATTTTCTGTTTTTTTACCTTCTGCGAGAGGCACGGTTTTGCTTTCGTGAGAGGCACGTTTGTGCTTTCGCGAGAGTCACGGTCGTGCCTCTCGAAAACGAAAAAAACGCGTTTTTTACTTTTTTTCCTTCTGCGAGAGGCACGGTTGTGCTTTTGCGAGAGGCACGGGCATGCTTTCGCGAGAGGCACGGGCGTGCTCTTACAGAAAGGGAAAAAACCCGTGCTCCCGGGTCGGTTTTTTCGTCTGGTTTTTTTCGTGAAAAAAAAGTTCGTCAAAACCTATCAACATGGGATCTAATTTTGAAGATCTCGATGATACGTCCATTTTGCATCATGCTTTTATATCGATATTTCTTGCATTATGGTCTGTCATTACACATTATGTCACAATACTTATGCCTATTCTCTCTTATTTTACAAGGTTTACAAAAGGAGGGAGAATGCCGGCAGCTGGAATTCTGGGCTGGAAAAGGAGCAAATATTAGAGACCTATTCTGCACAACTCCAAAAGTCCTGAAACTCCACGGAAGTTATTTTTGGAAATAATAGAAAATATTGAGTGGAAGAAATACCAGAGGGGCCCACACCCTGGTCACGAGGGTGGGGGGCGCGCCCTATACCCCTGTTGGCCCTCCGGTGCCCATCTTCTGCTATATGAAGTCTTCCGTCCGAAGAAAAATAACAAGCAAGCTTTCGGGACGAGACTCCGCCGCCACGAGGCGGAACCTTGGCGGAACCAATCTAGGGCTCCGGCAATGCTGTTCTGCCGGGGACACTTCCCTCCGGGAGGGGGAAATCATCGCCATCGTCATCACCAATGCTCCTCTCATCGGGAGAGGGCAATCTCCATCAACATATTCACCAGCACCATCTCCTCTCAAACCCTAGCTCACGTCTTGTATCCAATTCTTGTCTCTAAGTCTGGGATTGGTACCTGTAGGTTGCTAGTAGTGGAAGATCATATGTTCAGATCCTTTATGCATATTAATAATCCTCTGATTATGAACATGAATATGCTTTGTGAGTAGTTACGTTTGTTCCTGAGGACATGGGAGAAGTCTTGCTATTAGTAGTGACTAGATCATTGATGGCGCGCGTTGCCGCGCCCGTCCATTTTGAATGTTGTTTGATACTGTTAGAAAATTATGTAGAACATGGGTTCCTAATTATTTTGAAATGGGAGTGGAAAATAGAAGTTCCATTGAGTCTCCTTTGGCATGATCATGGCATGGACCCCAGTATAAACCTTAGTGGCGGGCATTTTCTCATTCATCTATCCAATAGAATGGTATGACTTTATCTTCACAATTAAATTGACCAAGAATCCACGTCACAGTCACAGGAAGACAACTTCATGGCATTGCCCTTGGCAGATTTGTGATTTAAAATCGTAGTTTTACATGCAGATAAAACTAATGAATAAAATATATTTATATATAGTTGAAGATTTGTCTAAGTGAATATAAGCATCAGGAAAAATTAATCTTCCTTCAAGAGTAACTACCATAGGAGAGGCATTAGAAATGTATTAGAATAGTAGCATGTAGACCAACAGGTAATGCTAGTGTGGTATCAAAAGATTATCCTAGTTCCACGGTACCTCCAACAAATCATGACTATACGTGTTGTGATGTGCAACAAATTTTGCCAACACAGAATATAGCAGTTCATCAAGAATAAATGAAACTTGATGCACGCAAATATAGTTGACAAAGATTAAAAATGCCATTGGTATGAAGGAGATGGGACAAAAACACTCTGTAAATAGTTAGAACTATACAATACATCAGCGACACCAGTTAATTGTTTTTCCGGTAAAAGCACAAACAAAGGTGACATTAGCATCTCTATTCCTGCATCCGCAAGCTGAAGTGCTCCTTGTGTAATGCAGCTCACTATGCTTGAAAATGTCATTATCATTCAAAAATTGACGACGGTCTATAAAGCTACTTCTACAATAAATCAGATATCTCCATGAATGCAAACCTCGGTTCATCACATATTCTGCAACATACAACCTTAAAGAAAAAGAGGACACATATATTCCATCAACTAATAATACAGAGAATGGCATTACATGGCTGTTTCGGATTTATGAAAACATTTCCACAATGTAAATTATTGTTTCTCACAAATGAATAAAGAAACCATTTCCCATTACACACAAAATGAAGAAGTACGAATCACTTTTGACCCAAAAACAAAATAAAGATTGAACTACTGATATGGCAAGAAATATAGCAATGGATATCAAGTACACAAACCACAAATGGAACATTAGGTTTCGTATTGTTCAAAGTACATAACATTAGGTGTCAAGAAATTTTATGATGACAATCCCTTTTCTTACAAAACATACTCTGCCTTTATCGCTTGAAAGTTGAGAACAAGGCCAAGATGCATAAACCATAACTGAAACATAAATTGTACTTGGGCAATTCTAGCTATAGATTTTATTTAATGATAGTAGTAAGAAACGAATATACACAGGAACATAGAGTATCTAGGGAGACTTGAGGAGGTAATCATTTAAAAAAAATGGACATTGCTTTCAACTAAGCGCAGTCACATATCTACTACCGTTCATTTTGTTCACACATATTCTGTGTGGAACATATATTATCATTGCTGGTGTAGGTGATATGTGAAGGCATATGTAGCACATCCCACCCTGTCCACCCTCTAGCTCCGCCTTTGCATGAAGCATCCTCTCTAGTGAAAATAGCATAAGTAGCCACCATAAAAGAAATTAACGCGTTATGGCAGGAAATTCAAGGTCCTAACCATTATTAGTAATTTGATGGCAATTGATGATTCATTACAGATGCTTTGGTAGCTATTCCACAATTAATAATTATCGAAAATTATTAGTAATAGAAAAGATTGAGAATGACAAACCAGATCCACCATTTGTCTTATTTCTAATTTAGTAATGTTGGTGCCAAGCTTAAGTAAACAGTCCCTAATCTCTTCAAGGGTAAATGTCCCGATGTGGTCAGTATATAGGCATTCATATACTTTCCATTAGCCCATGGTTTATTTCTTTGACAAGCTCTCTAGAATAATATTTGATTATGCAGAAGAAATGAGAAGATACTGCGGTCAAGCAAAAAGAAAAAACAGCCACAAGTTAAGATCATTCGAGTACCTTCAAGGCTGCCCTTGCTAATTAAAATTCCAGAAGAACATTGGCACGTCCTTCGCAAAATAAAGTAAATGAAATGAATATAAGAATCTCAGGGACACCATAACATAAACTGGAATACAAAGGAGAAATAACAAATTGAAGGGGAAAAACGAAGAGTGTACTGTAAGTCTGTAACCAAAGACAAAACATATTGTTCCGCTCCAAATTTAAAACACTATGCGGATGTAAACACCATATATCATTACAGAAGATACACATTATCAATATGTCTCTTCTTTTGGTTCGATTACAGCCATGCAAACATATTGTTCGGTTCCAAATCTGAAACAGTATCGAAGTAAACATCACACGTCATTACGGAAGATACACATTATCAAGTATGTCTCTTCTTTTGGTTCGACCACCCGGCAATCCAAAATCAAATAAACAGATCGAAAGCTCCAAGATCTCTGAAATGAGTTGACAACAGCCAACATGAACATCATTTGTATGTAATTTTTTCGAATAAGAGGGCATCAGGACAAGGCAATTGCTTGGTGGAAGAGTGAATCATACATGAATTGAAAAGAAATATAGGAAAAACTATCCGAGCATCATGGTGAAGGAGGTTCTGCTGATGGGGTGGAAAGGTTGAGCGAAGAGTTGTAGTGGAGGAAGCATATATACGCGTACCATCATCCGCCATGAATGTCGAACGGCGAAGAATGACCACATCTTGAAATCTCGATGGAGCAGTTACGATCGGCGAAGCATCGGCATGAATCGCTGCGTCGGCTGGATCCTCTCCTCCTTTCTCCATTACATAGCAGACTAATCGCTTTGTGTCGGCTGGATCGGTGATCCCTCGTTGCCCGCATCGCTCGCGGCAGCTTGATAGACCGCCATCTCTCTCTCTCTCTGGATCGATCTGGTTGTATAGTGACACGGGGCCGATGGAGATTAGCCTAATGGGCAGCGATCGAATTGTTTCTTTGTTGCCCCATCTCGCCGTGCCGCTCGCGTCGGCTCGAAGCCGCCAATGCACTCGAGGCCATGTCGGCGGCGCGATCGAAAGCAGAGCAGGTGGCGAACGTGGTTTAGGGCTCAGATGTGGCGTTTCACCTGTGCGCTGAGTTGGATAGGAGCGATAGAGAAGGCCGTGATGATAGAAAAGGCCCGAGAGGCGATAGGCCCAATTGAATGTCGAGACCGAAAAAGCGACCGAGCAGCGGCCCAAAAAGCCAGCGCAGCTGACGCCTTGATGAGTTAAGCGCTGGGTGCGAGATTTAGGTGCGACTAACGGTGATCCGACGGCCAAAAACGACTAAAAGTGGCGATCTAACGGCTAGAAATGCTAATGGCCTGAGAGGGCTGGGAGGGTGCTCAGTTTTAATATATCTAAATGTGAATTTGGTATTCGTTCGATATTTTGATGAGATGTATGTTGTCTATCCTCTAGTGGTGTTATGTGAATGTCGACTACATGACACTTCACCATTGTTTGGGCCTAGAGGAAGGTATTGGGAAGTAATAAGTAGATGATGGGTTAGTAGAGTGACAGAAGCTTAGACCCTAGTTTATGCGTTGCTCCATAAGGGGCTGATTTGGATCCACATGTTTCATGCTATGGTTAGGTTTACCTTAATACTTCTTTTGTAGTTGCGGATGCTTGCAATAGGGGTTAATCATAAGTGGGATGCTTGTCCAAGTAAGGGAAGCACCCAAGCACCGGTCCACCCACATATCAAATTATCAAAGTACCGAAGGTGAACCATATGAACGTGATGAAAACTAGCTTGACGATAATTCCCATGTGTCCTCGGGAGCGTTTTTCTCTATATAGGAGTTTTTTCAGGCTTGTCCTTTGCTACAAAAAGGATTGGGCCACCTTGCTGCACTTTATTTACTTTTGTTACTTGTTGCTCGTTACAAATTATCTTATCACAAAACTATCTGTTACCTATTATTTCAGTGCTTGCAGAGAATACCTTGCTGAAAACCGCTTATCATTTCCTTCTGCTCTTCGTTGGGTTTGACACTCTTACGTATCGAAAGGACTACGATAGATCCCCTATACTTGTGGGTCATCACTCGACGCGAGGAATTCAACGATGAAAACGGTTCAAGATTTGGACGCACGGTTTAAGAGATAAAAACATTTTGAATAAATGGATCTATGAAAAAAGAGAAAACTCTCATGTTGCAACAAGTGACGCACATGTAGCGCGCCGCCTGTCGCAACCTGAGGGTGGGAGTGATCTTTGTAACGAGTACTCCTCAACTAGTGATTTCGTAAAATTAGAGCAACCCCTAAATAAATACAATTAGAGCAAAGTGATAGAGGCGAGGGTGTCCTGATCTTTCGATGAGATGATAACTACCGATTTGGTGGAGACAACTTTGACGATTCGACTACAAACGTGCATGACATTGCGCCTTAGCAATCGCCAAACCAAGTCCGAGAGGTTATTGACCACGCCGGAGCACGATCAACCTGACCACGAAGGTCTATTCCTGCAATCAATCGAAGAACAAGCAAGAATATGATTAAGCAATCTGAATATTGCGAGTATGGATGAAGTATTGATAAAAGTGGGGTTTCATAAGCGGTCTTGGTCTGGTCATTGGACACAAACGAAGTACACGAAGTTGTAGCGATGGTTAACTATTATCTAAACAAAACCCAAGGAAAAAGCTAATAGATGGATCTACTTATATAGGAGCAAAAGGTGGCGGCCAAGGAGGTGGAAGGACGTCCCAAGACAGCCTAAAACTAACCCTAGGTCGTACAAGGCTCATGGGCCCAAGTGGAGGTGATGCAACACCTTTGGACTTGTTGTCTGACTCGGATTCTGCTGCAGCGTCAGATTGTTTCGTCGATATCTCAATGCTACGGATGAATTTGAAGGTCAATCCAATTGGGTTAGAAAGAGCATGAAATTTAGTTTCCAAAAAAATAGAATCACCCAATTCAAGGTCCGTATGAAAAAGTTGTTAGCGTTTTGAGTCAAGTATGTCTGTGAAGTCCGAATCTGAATCCAGAACGTGAGAGAATTGGACTCTATCTTCTCTTGGCCCGAAAGTGACGTGAGAGGACTTTTTGAACAGAACTTAAACTTCTCTTTTTCCCTCATCTTCATATGTGGATTGTACGAATGTCCCATACACCTGCAATTAGACAAAACACAAAAGTGTGTGAAGTATATTTGTTCTGGATAACATAAATAGATTATTGAATAGTTTGCAGTAGAAATCACTTGACAAATATGCATGTATGCAATATTTTTGGTCGTATCCAAGGTAGTCATGTCCTCATCATCATCCTCTTCTTGAAAACAAAGCCGTCCTCGGTGTTGCTTTGAAATGTGGCTAACAAAAGAGACAAGGTGTACATGTTGTATATGTATATGTCATCCATTTTTACTTTCCTTGATTTTTGCACATATGACACATGTATACATAAGTAACTTTCATAGATCATAACATATAAAGCCAAAATATTATCATAAGTAGAAGGCATGAAAATATTGCAACTCAATTTGCACATATAAGTGAAGCTCTTATTCATATCAAAAGATTGACAATATTCATCATTAAACCATCCCAGCATTAGTGAATAACCTTACGTGCATGAAATTTACATGCTACAATATGCTTAAATAAGAAAACATGCAATAAGTCATTTGACACAGAATGATCACCAAGATCAGAGGTCATATCAAAATGATTAAACATTGGCACAATTATTTTAAAATGTATTTGATCCAGATCTGATTTATTTCCTGATTCACATGGTTCTTTGACATCAACAGTTAATTCAATGGGCGCACTCAAAATTGTTGGTATTTCAGTTGTTTGATCACATGATGCATTCATGACAGTAAGATGATTCTTTAAAATAGGTGGCGTGCTCAAATCAACAGGTAACTCAACACATGATGTATGTAATTTAGTTAGGCATGCATCATTCTCATGTGAAGTTATATCATCAATACCTTTACTGTTACCTTGTCGCAAAGACGTAGCTGATGTAGGTATGGACAATGACAATGTACCACACACTTGAGATGATGTTGCACTCACGATCTGAGGTGTGGCTGCTCTAGTAGGTGCAACGGTGGAGGAATCAACCGATGGTAGTGAGCATGAATTGGAATAGTTGTTGTTGTAGTCACCCAATGCATCCTCCTGTAGCTGTCTCTCAAAGGTACAAGCACGAACATCCATACCAGTAATGCAACGAGGAATATACTGAAATCTTGCCTGAAATCATGGTTCAAACCACCAAAAAAATCTATTCATTGTATCATCCTCACATTCTTCTATGTCACAATGATCTCTACTCCTAATGGAGCAGTTGGTAGTCTCCGCCGGTCAATTTTCGTCCCACCATTTTCGTCCGGTTTTTTTTCGTAGGTTAACCTTCATAGATTTTTATGTCTCATCTCCCACCGCTTCATCCACGGCACCAAAAAAAACCCCGAGTCATCCCATGCCCCGCCGCCACGAAGAGGCTACCCCTCGCACGAAACAAAAAAAGACCAAGCGAAGAGCGCCCTCGCCCGTAGCATCAGGCAAAAACGCTCCCCTCGATCTAGGTCACGTCGGTGCCGCCGCCGCCAATCCGCTCGTATGCCGCCGCCATCCCCCATCGCCACTGGTCGTACGTGGAGTTCGTGTGCCATGACCTCCAAGGCACCTGAGGGAGTCCTGGATTAGGGGGTGTCCGGATGGCCGGACTATAACCTTTGGCCGGACTCCTGGACTATGAAGATACAAGATTGAAGACTTTGTCCCGTGTCTGGATGGGACTTTCCTTGGCGTGGAAGGCAAGCTTGGCGATACGGATATGTGGATCTCCTCCCATTGTAACCGACTCTATGTAACCCTAACCCTCTCCTGTTCTATAAAAACCGGAGGGTTTTAGTCCGTAGGACGAACAACAATCATACCATAGGCTAGCTTCTAGGGTTTAGCCTCTCTGATCTCGTTTTAGATCTACTCTTGTACTACCCATATCATCAATATTAATCAAGCAGGAGTAGGGTTTTAACTCCATCGAGAGGGCCCGAACTGTTGGAAATATGCCCTAGAGGCAATAATAAATTAGTTATTATTATATTTCCTTGTTCATGATAATCGTTTATTATTCATGCTATAATTGTATTGACCGGAAACAGCGATACATGTGTGGATACATAGACAACACCATGTCCCTAGTAAGCCTCTAGTTAACTAGCTCGTTGATCAATAGATGGTTACGGTTTCGACCATGGACATTGGATGTCATTGATAACGGGATCACATCATTAGGAGAATGATGTGATGGACAAGACAATCCTAAGCCTAGCACAAAGATCGTGTAGTTAGTATGCTAAAGCTTTTCTAATGTCAAGTATCTTTTCCTTAGACCATGAGATCGTGCAATTCCGGATACCGTAGGAGTGCTTTGGGTGTATCAAGCGTCACTGGCGAATCTGGGTGACTATAAAGGTGCACTACGGTATCTCCGAAAGTGACCATTGGGTTGACACGGATCGAGGCTGGGATTTGTCACTCCGTGTAAGCGGAGAGGTATCTCTGGGCCCACTCGGTAGGACATAATCATAATGTGCACAATGTGACCAAGGGGTTGATCACGGGATGATGTGTTACGGAGCGAGTAAAGAGACTTGCCGATAACGAGATTGAACAAGGTATCGGTATACCGACGATCGAATCTCGGGCAAGTACAATACCGCTAGACAAAGGGAATTGTATACGGGATCGATTGAGTCCTTGACATCGTGGTTCATCCGATGAGATCATCGTGGAACATGTAGGAGCCAACATGGGTATCCAGATCCGCTGTTGGTTATTGACCGGAGAACGTCTCGGTCATGTCGCTTGTCTCCGAACCCGTAGGGTCTACACATAAGGTTCGATGGCGCTAGGGTTATAAAGGAAGTTTGTATGTGGTTACGAATGTTGTTGAGTCCGGATGAGATCCCGGACGTCACGAGGAGTTCCGGAATGGTCCGGAGGTAAAGATTTATATATGGAAAGTTGTTGTTGGGTTAGGAAAAAGTTGGGTTTTTCGGTATTGTACCAGGAAGCTTCGGAAGGTTCGGAGGATTCGGAGGGGTCCGGAGGTCCGGAAATTGTTCCACCACGTCCAATACAGTAGCATGGGCTGTGGGGCGCCCTAGCCATAATGGGCCAAGGGAACCAGCCCCCAAGGCCCATGCGCATGGGAGGGGGAAACCCTAGGGGAGGGCCTCCACTTGACTTGGGAGGCACTCCTCCCCTCTTGGCCGCCCCAAGTCCCATCTAGGGCTGGCCGCACCCTTGGGGTGGGAAACCCTAAAGGGGCAGCCCCTTTCCCCTATATATACTTGAGGTTTTGGGCTTCCCAACAGACATGAGTTCTCTCCTCTTGGTGCAGCCCCCTCTCCTCCTCCTCCTCTCCCTTGGTGCTTGGCGAAGCCTGCGGGATGCCACGCTCCTCCATCACCACCATGCCGTTGTGTTGCTGCTGGATGGAGTCTTCCTCAACCTCTCCCTCTCTCCTTGCTGGATCAAGGCGTGGGAGGCGCCACCGGCTGTACGTGTGTTGAACGCGGAGGTGCCGTCCGTTCGGCACTTGATCATCGGTGATTTGAATCACGGCGAGTGCGACTCCTTCAACCCCGTTCACTTGAGCGCTTCCGCTTAACGATCTACAAGGGTATGTAGATGCACTCTCCTTCCCTCGTTGCTAGTTTCTCCATAGATAGATCTTGGTGACACGTAAGAAAATTTTGAATTTCTGCCTCGTTCCCCAACAGTGGCATCATGAGCTAGGTCTATTGCGTAGATTCTTTGCACGAGTAGAACACAAAGTAGTTGTGGGCGTTGATGTTGTTCAATATGCTTACCGTTACTAGTCCAATCTTGTTTCGACGGTATTGTGGGATGAAGCGGCCGGACCGACCTTACACGTACTCTTCGTGAGGCAGGTTCCACCGGTCGACATGCACTTGGTGCATAAGGTGGCTAGCGGTGCCGATCTCCCACTTTAGTCGGAACGGATTCGATGAAAAGGGTCCTTATGAAGGGTAAATAGCAATTGGCATATCACGTTGTGGTTTTGCGAGGTAAGAAGCGTTCTTGCTAGAAACCCATAGCAGCCACGTAAAACATGCAACAACAATTAGAGGACGTCTAACTTGTTTTTGCAGGGTATGCTATGTGATGTGATATGGCCAAGAAGAATGTGATGAATGATATGTGATGTATGAGATTGATCATGTTCTTGTAATAGGATTCACGACTTGCATGTCGATGAGTATGACAACCGGCAGGAGCCATAGGAGTTGTCTTTATTTATTGTATGACCTGCGTGTCATTAAACAACGCCATGTAATTACTTTACTTTATTGCTAACCAGTAGCCATAGTAGTAGAAGTAATAAGTTGGCGAGACAACTTCATGGAGACACGATGATGAAGATCATGATGATGGAGATCATGGTGTCATGCGGTGACGATGATGATCATGGAGCCCGAAGATGGAGATCAAAAGGAGCAAAATGATATTGGCCATATCATGTCACTATATAATTGCATGTGATGTTTATTATGTTTATGCATCTTGTTTACTTAGAAACGACGGTAGTAAATAAGATGATCCCTTACACAAATTTCAAGAAGTGTTCTCCCGACGGTGTGCACCGTTGCTACAGTTCGTCGCTTCTAAGCACCACGTGATGATCGGGTGTGATGGATTCTTACGTTCACATACAACGGGTGTAAGACAGATTTACACAGCAAAAACACTTGGGGTTAACTTGACGAGCCTAGCATGTGCAGACATGGCCTCGGAACACGGAGACCGAAAGGTCGAGCATGAGTCGTATAGTAGATACGATCAACATGAAGATGTTCACCGATGATGACTAGTCCGTCTCACGTGATGATCGGACACGGCCTAGTTGACTCGGATCATGTAATCACTTAGATGACCGAGGGATGTCTATCTGAGTGGGAGTTCATAAGATGAACTTAATTATCCTGAACATAGTCAAAAGATCTTTGCAAATTATGTCGTGAGCTCGCGCTTTAGTTCCACTGTTTAGATATGTTCCTAGAGAAAATATAGTTGAAAGTTGAAAGTAGCGATTATGCGGACAATAGAAAGCTTATGTCCTTAATGCACCGCTCGATGTGCTAAACCCCAAACGTCGTCTGTGGATGTTGCAAACATCGGACATACACGTCTTGATAACTACGTGATAGTTCAGTTAAACGGTTTAGAGTTGAGGCACCAAAGACGTTTTGAAACGTCACGGAACATATAAGATGTTTGAGGGCTGAAATTGGGATTTCAGACTCGTGCCCACGTCAAAAGGTATGAGACCTCCGACGATTTTCTTAGCCTGCAAACTAAGGGAGAAAAGCTCAATCGTTGAGCTTGTGCTCAGATTGTCTGAGTGCAACAATCACTTGAATCGAGTGGGAGTTGATCTTCCGGATGAGATAGTGATGTTTCTCCATAGTCATTGCCACAAGCTGCTAGAGCTTCGTGATGAACTATAACATATCAGGATAGATATGATGATCCTTGAGGTATTCACGATGTTTGACACCGCGAAAGTAGAAATCAAGTAGGAGCATCAATTGTTGATGGTTGGTAAAACCACTAAATCCAAGAAGGGCAAGGGCAACAAGGGATACTTCATGAAACGGCAAAACAGTTGCTGCTCCAGTGAAGAAACCCAAGGTTGAACCCAAACCCGAGACTAAGTGCTTCTGTAATAAGGGGAACAGCCACTGGAGCAGAATTACCCTAGATACTTGGTAGATGAGAAGGCTGGCAAGGTCGATAGAAGTATATTGGATATGCATTATGTTAATGTGTACTTTACTAGTACTCCTAGTAGCACCAGGGTATTAGATACCGGTTCGGTTGCTAAGTGTTAGTAACTCGAAATAAAAGCTACGGAATAAACGGAGACTAGCTAAAGGTGAGCTGACGATATATGTTGGAAGTGTTTCCAAGGTTGATGTGATCAAGCATCGCACGCTCCCTCTACCATCGAGATTGATGTTAAACCTAAATAATTGTTATTTGGTGTTTGCGTTGAGCATAGACATGATTGGATTATGTCTATCATAATACTGTTATTCATTTAAGGAGAATAATGGTTACTCTATTTATTTGAATAATACCTTCAATGGTCTTGCACCTAAAAGAATGGTTTATTGAATCTCGATTGTAGTGATACACATTTTCATGCCAAAAGATATAAGATAGTAATGATAGTACCACTTACTTGTGGCACTGCCATGTAAGTCATAAAAGCATGAAGAAGCTCCATGTTGATGGATCTTTGGACTCACTCGTTTTTGAAAAGTTTGAGACATGCAAACCATGTCTATTGGTGTATACGCATGATGACTCACTTGATTTTGAATCACTTGAGATATGCAAAACATACCACATGGGCAAGATGACTGAAAAGCCTCGGTTTCAGTAAGATGGAACAAGATAGCAACTTGTTGGAAGTAACACATTTTGATGTATGCAGTCCAAATGAGTGCTGAGGCATGCAGTGAATATCGTTATGTTCTTACTTCACAGATGATTTGAGTAGATGTTGAGTATATTTACTTGATGAAACACAAGTCTGAATTATTGAAAGGTTCAAGTAATTTCAGAGTGAAGTTGAAGATCTTCGTGACAAGAGGATAAAATGTCTGTGATGTGATCATAGAGATGAATGTCTGAGTTGCGAGTTTGGTACACAATTGAGACATTGTGGAAATTGTTTCACAACTAATACCGCCTGGAACACCATAGTGTGATGGTGTGTCCGAACATCATAGTTGCACCTTATTGGATATGGTGCGTACCATGATGTCTCTTATCGAATTACCACTTTCGTTCATGGGTTAGGCATTAGAGACAACCACACTCACTTTAATAGGGCACCACGGAATTCCGTTGAGACGACACCGTATGAACTATGGTTTAGAGAAACCTAAGCTGTCATTTCTTAAAAGTTTGGGGCTGCAACGCTTATGTGAAAAGGTTTCATCGTGATAAGCTCGAACCCAAAACGGACAAAATGCATCTTCATAGGACACCCAAAACGGTTGGGTATACCTCCTAATTCAGATCCGAAAGCAATAGGGATTGTTTCTTGAATCGGGTCCTTTCTCGAGGAAAAGTTCGTCTCGAAAAGTTGAGTGGGAGGATGGTGGAGACTTGATGAGGTCATTGAACCGTCACTTCAACAAGTGTGTAGCAGGGCACAGGAAGTTGTTCCCGTGGCACCTACACCAATTGAAGTAGAAGCTTATGATAGTGATCATGAAGTTTGGATCAAGTCACAGCGAACCTCGTGGGGTGACAAGGATGCGTACTACTTGAGTGGTACAGTAATCATGTCTTGAAGGTCATGTTGCTAGACAACAATGAACCCACGAGCTATGGAGAAGCGATGGTGGGCCCAAATTCCGACAAATGGTTAGAAACCATGAAATCCGAGGTAGGATCCATATATCATAACAAAGCATGGACTTTGATGGACTTGCCGATGATCGGCAAGCCATTGAGATGAATGGATCTTTAAGAAGAAGACGGACGTGGACGGTAATGTCACCATCTATGAAGCTCGACTTGTGGCGAAGAGTTTTTCACAAGTTCAAGGAGTTGACTACGATGAGATTTTCTCATCCGTAGCGATGCTTAAGTCCGTCGGAATCATGTTAGCATAAGCTGCATTTATGAAATCTGGCAGATGGATGTCAAAATGAGTTTCCTTACCAGTTTTCGTAAGGAAAGGTTGTATGTGATAAAATCAGAAAAGTTTTGTCGATCCTAAGGATGCTAAAAGGTATGCTAGCTCCAGCGATCCTTCTAAGGACTGGAGTAAGCATCTCGGAGTTGGAATGTGCACTTTGATGAGATGATCAAAGATTTTGGGTTTATACAAAGTTTATGAGAAACTTGTATTTCCAAAGAAGTGAGTGGGAGCACTATAGAATTTTTGATGAGTATATGTTGTTGACATATTGTTGATCAGAAATGATGTAGAATTTCTGGAAAGCATATAGGGTTATTTGAAAAGTGTTTTTCAAGTGAAAACCTGTATTAAGCTACTTGAACATTGAGCATCAAGATCTATAGTGATAGATCAAAAATGCTTAATGGTACTTTCAAATGAGCATATACCTTGACATGATCTTGAAGGTGTTCAAGATGGATCATCAAAGAAGGAGTTCTTGCACGAGATGTAAGGTATGAAGTTAAGACTTAAAGCTCGACCACGGAAGAAAAGAGAGAAAGGGCGAAGGTCGCCCCTATGCTTCGGACATAGGCTCTATAGTATGCTATCTGTGTCTGCACTGATGTGTGCCTTGCTACATATCGGCAAGAGAGTACAAAGGTGATCAAGGAGTGGATCACCGGATAGCGGTCAAAATTATCCTTAGAGGAATAAGGACATGTTTCTCGATTATGGAGGTGATAAAGAGTTGGCGTAAAGGGTTACGTCGATGCAAGCTTTAACACCTATTCGAGTGACTCTGAGAAGCAAACCGGATACGTATAGTGGAGCAACCATTTGGAATAGCTCCAAGTGGAGCGTGAAAGCAGCATTTACAATATGACATAGAGAATTGCGAAGTACACACGGATCTGAAAGGTTCAGACCGTTGACTAAAACCTCTCTCACAAGCAAAACATGATCAAACCCCGAACTCATTGAGACTTAATCACATGGTGATGTGAACTAGTTTAAGACACTAGTAAACTCTTTGGATGTTGGTCACATGGCGATGTGACTTATCGATGTTAATCACATGGCGATGTGAACTAGATTATTGACTCTAGTGCAAGTGGGAGACTGTTGGAAATATGCCCTAGAGGCAATAATAAATTAGTTATTATTATATTTCCTTGTTCATGATAATCGTTTATTATTCATGCTATAATTGTATTGATAGGAAACAGCGATACATGTGTGGATACATAGACAACACCATGTCCCTAGTAAGCCTCTAGTTAACTAGCTCGTTGATCAATAGATGGTTACGGTTTCCTGACCATGGACATTGGATGTCATTGATAACGGGATCACATCATTAGGAGAATGATGTGATGGACAAGACCCAATCCTAAGCCTAGCACAAAGATCGTAGTTAGTATGCTAAAGCTTTTCTAATGTCAAGTATCTTTTCCTTAGACCATGAGATCGTGCAATTCCGGATACCGTAGGAGTGCTTTGGGTGTATCAAGCGTCCTGGCGTAATCGGGTGACTATAAAGGTGCACTACAGGTATCTCGAAAGTGACCATTGGGTTGACACGGATCGAGGCTGGGATTTGTCACTCCGTGTAAACGGAGAGGTATCTCTGGGCCCACTCGGTAGGACATCATCATAATGTGCACAATGTGACCAAGGGGTTGATCACGGGATGATGTGTTACGGAACGAGTAAAGAGACTTGCCGTAACGAGATTGAACAAGGTATCGGTATACCGACGATCGAATCTCGGGCAAGTACAATACCGCTAGACAAAGGGAATTGTATACGGGATCGATTGAGTCCTTGACATCGTGGTTCATCCGATGAGATCATCGTGGAACATGTAGGAGCCAACATGGGTATCCAGATCCGCTGTTGGTTATTGACGGAGAACGTCTCGGTCATGTCGCATGTCTCCGAACCCGTAGGGTCTACACACTTAAGGTTCGATGACGCTAGGGTTATAAAGGAAGTTTGTATGTGGTTACCGAATGTTGTTGAGTCCGGATGAGATCCCGGACGTCACGAGGAGTTCGGAATGGTCCGGAGGTAAAGATTTATATATGGAAAGTTGTTGTTGGGTTAGGAAAAAGTTCGGGTTTTTCGGTATTGTACCGGAAGCTTCTGAAGGTTCCGGAGGATTCGGAGGGGTCCGGAGGTCCGGAAATTGTTCCACCACGTCCAATACAGTAGCATGGGCTGTGGGGGCGCCCTAGCCATAATGGGCCAAGGGAACCAGCCCCCAAGGCCCATGCGCATGGGAGGGGGGAAACCCTAAGGGGAGGGCCTCCACTTGACTTGGGAGGCACTCCTCCCCTCTTGGCCGCCCCAAGTCCCATCTAGGGCTGGCCGCACCCCTTGGGGTGGAAACCCTAAAGGGGCGCAGCCCCCTTTCCCCTATATATACTTGAGGTTTTGGGCTGCCCACACACATGAGTTCTCTCCCTCTTGGTGCAGCCCCGCCTCCTCCTCCTCCTCTCCCTTGGTGCTTGGCGAAGCCTGCTGGGATGCCACGCTCCTCCATCACCACCATGCCGTTGTGTTGCTGCTGGATGGAGTCTTCCTCAACCTCTCCCTCTCTCCTTGCTGGATCAAGGCGTGGGAGGCGCCACCGGCTGTACGTGTGTTGAACGCGGAGGTGCCGTCCGTTCGCACTTGATCATCGGTGATTTGAATCACGACGAGTACGACTCCTTCAACCCCGTTCACTTGAACGCTTCCGCTTAACGATCTACAAGGGTATGTAGATGCACTCTCCTTCCCTCGTTGCTAGTTTCTCCATAGATAGATCTTGGTGACACGTAAGAAAATTTTGAATTTCTGCTACGTTCCCCAACAGTGGCATCATGAGCTAGGTCTATTGCGTAGATTCTTTGCACGAGTAGAACACAAAGTAGTTGTGGGCGTTGATGTTGTTCAATATGCTTACCGTTACTAGTCCAATCTTGTTTCGACGGTATTGTGGGATGAAGCGGCCCGGACCGACCTTACACGTACTCTTACGTGAGACAGGTTCCACCGACTGACATGCACTTGGTGCATAAGGTGGCTAGCGGTGCGATCTCTCCCACTTTAGTCGGAACGGATTCGATGAAAAGGGTCCTTATGAAGGGTAAATAGCAATTGGCATATCACGTTGTGGTTTTGCGTAGGTAAGAAACGTTCTTGCTAGAAACCCATAGCAGCCACGTAAAACATGCAACAACAATTAGAGGACGTCTAACTTGTTTTTGCAGGGTATGCTATGTGATGTGATATGGCCAAGAAGAATGTGATGAATGATATGTGATGTATGAGATTGATCATGTTCTTGTAATAGGATTCACGACTTGCATGTCGATGAGTATGACAACGGCAGGAGCCATAGGAGTTGTCTTTATTTATTGTATGACCTGCGTGTCATTAAACAACGCCATGTAATTACTTTACTTTATTGCTAACCGGTAGCCATAGTAGTAGAAGTAATAAGTTGGCGAGACAACTTCATGGAGACACGATGATGGAGATCATGATGATGGAGATCATGGTGTCATGCCGGTGACGATGATGATCATGGAGCCCCAAGATGGAGATCAAAGGAGCAAAATGATATTGGCCATATCATGTCACTATATAATTGCATGTGATGTTTATTATGTTTATGCATCTTGTTTACTTAGAAACGACGGTAGTAAATAAGATGATCCTTACACAAATTTCAAGAAGTGTTCTCCCCGATCGTGCACCGTTGCTACAGTTCGTCGCTTCTAAGCACCACGTGATGATCGGGTGTGATGGATTCTTACGTTCACATACAACGGTGTAAGACAGATTTACACAGCAAAAACACTTGGGGTTAACTTGACGAGCCTAGCATGTGCAGACATGGCCTCGGAACACGGAGACCGAAAGGTCGAGCATGAGTCGTATAGTAGATACGATCAACATGAAGATGTTCACCGATGATGACTAGTCCGTCTCACGTGATGATCGGACACGGCCTAGTTGACTCGGATCATGTAATCACTTAGATGACCAGAGGGATGTCTATCTGAGTGGGAGTTCATAAGATGAACTTAATTATCCTGAACATAGTCAAAAGATCTTTGCAAATTATGTCGTGAGCTCGCGCTTTAGTTCCACTGTTTAGATATGTTCCTAGAGAAAATATAGTTGAAAGTTGAAAGTAGCGATTATGCGGACAGTAGAAAGCTTATGTCCTTTAATGCACCGCTCAGTGTGCTAAACCCCAAACGTCGTCTGTGGATGTTGCAAACATCGGACATACACGTCTTGATAACTACGTGATAGTTCAGTTAAACGGTTTAGAGTTGAGGCACCAAAGACGTTTTGAAACGTCACGGAACATATAAGATGTTTCGAGGGCTGAAATTGGGATTTCAGACTCGTGCCCACGTCAAAAGGTATGAGACCTCCGACGATTTTCTTAGCCTGCAAACTAAGGGAGAAAAGCTCAATCGTTGAGCTTGTGCTCAGATTGTCTGAGTGCAACAATCACTTGAATCGAGTGGGAGTTGATCTTCCAGATGAGATAGTGATGTTTCTCCATAGTCATTGCCACGAAGCTGCTAGAGCTTCGTGATGAACTATAACATATCAGGGATAGATATGATGATCCTTGAGGTATTCACGATGTTTGACACCGCGAAAGTAGAAATCAAGTAGGAGCATCAATTGTTGATGGTTGGTAAAACCACTAAATCCAAGAAGGGCAAGGGCAACAAGGGATACTTCATGAAGCGGCAAAACAGTTGCTGCTCGGTGAAGAAACCCAAGGTTGAACCCAAACCGAGACTAAGTGCTTACGTAATAAGGGAACAGCCACGGGAGCAGAATTACCCTAGATACTTGGTAGATGAGAAGGCTGGCAAGGTCGATAGAAGTATATTGGATATACATTATGTTAATGTGTACTTTACTAGTACTCCTAGTAGCACCAGGGTATTAGATACCGGTTCGGTTGCTAAGTGTTAGTAACTCGAAATAAAAGCTACGGAATAAACGGAGACTAGCTAAAGGTGAGCTGACGATATATGTTGGAAGTGTTTCCAAGGTTGATGTGATCAAGCATCGCACGCTCCCTCTACCATCGAGATTGATGTTAAACCTAAATAATTGTTATTTGGTGTTTGCGTTGAGCATAGACATGATTGGATTATGTCTATCGCAATACGGTTATTCATTTAAGGAGAATAATGGTTACTCTATTTATTTGAATAATACCTTCAATGGTCTTGCACCTAAAAGAATGGTTTATTGAATCTCGATTGTAGTGATACACATTTTCATGCCAAAAGATATAAGATAGTAATGATAGTACCACTTACTTGTGGCACTGCCATGTAAGTCATAAAACGCATGAAGAAGCTCCATGTTGATGGATCTTTGGACTCACTCGTTTTTGAAAAGTTTGAGACATGCAAACCATGTCTATTGGTGTATACGCATGATGACTCGCTTGATTTTGAATCACTTGAGATATGCAAAACATACCACATGGGCAAGATGACTGAAAAGCCTCGGTTTCAGTAAGATGGAACAAGATAGCAACTTGTTGGAAGTAACACATTTTGATGTATGCAGTCCAAATGAGTCTTTGAGGCATGCAAATGAATATCGTTATGTTCTTACTTCACGATGATTTGAGTAGATGTTGAGTATATTTACTTGATGAAACACAAGTCTGAATTATTGAAAGGTTCAAGTAATTTCAGAGTGAAGTTGAAGATCTTCGTGACAAGAGGATAAAATGTCGTGATGTGATCATAGAGATGAATATCTGAGTTATGAGTTTGGTACACAATTGAGACATTGTGGAAATTGTTTCACAACTAATACCGCTGGAACACCATAGTGTGATGGTGTGTCCGAACATCATAGTTGCACCTTATTGGATATGGTGCGTACCATGATGTCTCTTATCGAATTACCACTTTCGTTCATGGGTTAGGCATTAGAGACAACCACACTCACTTTAATAGGGCACCACGAATTCCGTTGAGGCGACACCGTATGAACTATGGTTTAGAGAAACCTAAGCTGTCATTTCTTAAAAGTTTGGGGCTGCGGCGCTTATGTGAAAAGGTTTCATCGTGATAAGCTCGAACCCAAAGCGGACAAAATGCATCTTCATAGGACACCCAAACGGTTGGGTATACCTCCTAATTCAGATCCGAAAGCAATAGGGATTGTTTCTTGAATCGGGTCCTTTCTCGAGGAAAAGTTCGTCTCGAAAAGTTGAGTGGGAGGATGGTGGAGACTTGATGAGGTCATTGAACCGTCACTTCAACAAGTGTGTAGCAGGGCACGGGAAGTTGTTCCGTGGCACCTACACCAATTGAAGTAGAAGCTTATGATAGTGATCATGAAGTTTGGATCAAGTCACCGCGAACCTCGTAGGGTGACAAGGATGCGTACTACTTCAGAGTGGTACAGTAATCATGTCTTGAAGGTCATGTTGCTAGACAACAATGAACCTACGAGCTATGGAGAAGCGATGGTGGGCCCAAATTCCGACAAATGGTTAGAAACCATGAAATCCGAGGTAGGATCCATATATCATAACAAAGCATGGACTTTGATGGACTTGCCCGATGATCGGCAAGCCATTGAGATGAATGGATCTTTAAGAAGAAGACGGCCGTGGACGGTAATGTCACCATCTATGAAGCTCGACTTGTGGCGAAGAGTTTTTTCACAAGTTCAAGGAGTTGACTACGATGAGATTTTCTCATCCGTAGCGATGCTTAAGTCCGTCGGAATCATGTTAGCATAAGCTGCATTTATGAAATCTGGCAGATGGATGTCAAAATGAGTTTCCTTACCAGTTTTCGTAAGGAAAGGTTGTATGTGATAAAATCAGAAAAGTTTTGTCGATCCTAAGGATGCTAAAAGGTATGCTAGCTCCAGCGATCCTTCTAAGGACTGGAGTAAGCATCTCGGAGTTGGAATGTGCACTTTGATGAGATGATCACAGATTTTGGGTTTATACAAAGTTTATGAGAAACTTGTATTTCCAAAGAAGTGAGTGGGAGCACTATAGAATTTTTGATGAGTATATGTTGTTGACATATTGTTGATCAGAAATGATGTAGAATTTCTGGAAAGCATATAGGGTTATTTGAAAAGTGTTTTCAAGTGAAAACCTGTATTAAGCTACTTGAACATTGAGCATCAAGATCTATAGTGATAGATCAAAATGCTTAATGGTACTTTCAAATGAGCATATACCTTGACATGATCTTGAAGGTGTTCAAGATGGATCATCAAAGAAGGAGTTCTTGCACGAGATGTAAGGTATGAAGTTAAGACTTAAAGCTCGACCACGGCAGAAAAGAGAGAAAGGACGAAGGTCGCCCCTATGCTTCGAGACATAGGCTCTATAGTATGCTATCTTTGTGTATCGCACTGATGTGTGCCTTGCTACATATCGGCAAGAGAGTACAAAGGTGATCAAGGAGTGGATCACCGGATAGCGGTCAAAATTATCCTTAGAGGAATAAGGACATGTTTCTCGATTATGGAGGTGATAAAGAGTTGGCGTAAAGGGTTACGTCGATGCAAGCTTTAACACCTATCCGAGTGACTCGAGAAGCAAACCGGATCGTATAGTGGAGCAACCATTTGGAATAGCTCCAAGTGGAGCGTGAAAGCAGCATTTACAATATGACATAGAGAATTGCGAAGTACACACGGATCTGAAAGGTTCAGACCCGTTGACTAAAACCTCTCTCACAAGCAAAACATGATCAAACCCCAGAACTCATTGAGACTTAATCACATGGTGATGTGAACTAGTTTAAGACACTAGTAAACTCTTTGGATGTTGGTCACATGGCGATGTGACTTATCAGTGTTAATCACATGGCGATGTGAACTAGATTATTGACTCTAGTGCAAGTGGGAGACTGTTGGAAATATGCCCTAGAGGCAATAATAAATTAGTTATTATTATATTTCCTTGTTCATGATAATCGTTTATTATTCATGCTATAATTGTATTGACCGGAAACAGCGATACATGTGTGGATACATAGACAACACCATGTCCCTAGTAAGCCTCTAGTTAACTAGCTCGTTGATCAATAGATGGTTACGGTTTCCTGACCATGGACATTGGATGTCATTGATAACGGGATCACATCATTAGGAGAATGATGTGATGGACAAGACCCAATCCTAAGCCTAGCACAAAGATCGTAGTTCAGTATGCTAAAGCTTTTCTAATGTCAAGTATCTTTTCCTTAGACCATGAGATCGTGCAATTCCGGATACCGTAGGAGTGCTTTGGGTGTATCAAACGTCACAACGAATCGGGTGACTATAAAGGTGCACTACAGGTATCTCCGAAAGTGACCATTGGGTTGACACGGATCGAGGCTGGGATTTGTCACTCCGTGTAAACGGAGAGGTATCTCTGGGCCCACTCGGTAGGACATCATCATAATGTGCACAATGTGACCAAGGGGTTGATCACGGGATGATGTGTTACGGAACGAGTAAAGAGACTTGCCGGTAACGAGATTGAACAAGGTATCGGTATACCGACGATCGAATCTCGGGCAAGTACAATACCGCTAGACAAAGGGAATTGTATACGGGATTGATTGAGTCCTTGACATCGTGGTTCATCCGATGAGATCATCGTGGAACATGTGGGAGCCAACATGGGTATCCAGATCCGCTGTTGGTTATTGACCGGAGAACGTCTCGGTCATGTCGCTTGTCTCCGAACCCGTAGGGTCTACACTTAAGGTTCGATGGCGCTAGGGTTATAAAGGAAGTTTGTATGTGGTTACCAAATGTTGTTCGAGTCCGGATGAGATCCCGGACGTCACGAGGAGTTCCGGAATGGTCCGGAGGTAAAGATTTATATATGGAAAGTTGTTGTTGGGTTAGGAAAAAGTTCGGTTTTTTGGTATTGTACGGAAGCTTCGGAAGGTTCGGAGGATTCGGAGGGGTCCGGAGGTCCGGAAATTGTTCCACCACGTCCAATACAGTAGCATGGGCTGTAGGGGGGCGCCCTAGCCATAATGGGCCAAGGGAACCAGCCCCCCCAAGGCCCATGCGCATGGGAGGGGGAAACCCTAAGGGGGAGGGCCTCCACTTGACTTGGGAGGCACTCCTCCCCCTCTTGGCCGCCCCCCAAGTCCCATCTAGGGCTGGCCGCACCCCTTGGGGTGGGAAACCCTAAAGGGGGCGCAGCCCCCCTTTCCCCCTATATATACTTGAGGTTTTGGGCTTCCCAACAGACATGAGTTCTCTCCCTCTTGGTGCAGCCCTGCCTCTCCTCCTCCTCCTCTCCCTTGGTGCTTGGCGAAGCCCTGCGGGATTGCCACGCTCCTCCATCACCACCATGCCGTTGTGTTGCTGCTGGATGGAGTCTTCCTCAACCTCTCCCTCTCTCCTTGCTGGATCAAGGCTTGGGAGACGTCACCGGGCTGTACGTGTGTTGAACGCGGAGGTGCCGTCCGTTCGGCACTTGATCATCGGTGATTTGAATCACGACGAGTACGACTCCTTCAACCCCGTTCACTTGAACGCTTCCGCTTAACGATCTACAAGGGTATGTAGATGCACTCTCCTTCCCTCGTTGCTAGTTTCTCCATAGATAGATCTTGGTGACACGTAAGAAAATTTTGCATTTCTGCTACATTCCCCAACACGAACCTGGGTAAAACATCGTGTCCCTTGTCTCCTGTTACCATCCACCTAGACGCACAGTTTGGGACCCCCTACCCGAGATCCGCCGGTTTTGACACCGACATTGGTGCTTTCATTGAGAGTTCCTCTGTGTCGTCATCTTTAGGCCTGATGGCTCCTCCGATCATCAACAACGATGCGTTTCAGGGCGAGACTTTTCTCCCCGGACAGATCTTCGTATTCGGCGGCTTTGCACTGCGGGCCTATTCGCTTAGCCATCTGGAGCAGATCGAAAGCTACGCCCCTGGCCATCAGGTCAGATTTGGAAGTTTGAACTACACGGCTAACGTCCGCGGAGACTTGATCTTGACGGGTTCGAGCCACTGACCAAGCGCGCCGCCTTTATCACGATGGGCATGATCTAGCTCTGCCGCCGAGCAGTGCCTCGAGGTCGCACAGTGTCCGCTCCGACCCTTAGCTCGGAGCCGATCGCGCCAATCGAGGACGGGTGGCTGGACACTGCCTCGGGGGCTGCAATCTCTACGGTGATCGAGCCGAACACCATACCTGTCCTTTGCGAAGCTCGTGACTCCAAGGTACCGGACTCCTCTCCGGTCTCCGAACCTTCCGCACCCCTGCCAATCGAATCTGATTGGGCGCCGATCATGGAGTTCATCGCCGCTGACATCTTTCAGCACTCGCCCTTCGGCGACATTCTGAATTCACTAAAGTCTCTCTCTTTATCAGGAGAGCCCTGGCCGGACTATGGTCAGCAAGGTTGGGATGCAGACAACGAAGAAATTCAAAGCCCACCCACCACCCACTTCGTAGCCACTGTCAATGATTTAACCTACATGCTCGACTTCGACTCCGAAGACATCGACGGTATGGACATCGATGCAGGAAACGACCAAGAACCAGCGCCTACAGGGCACTGGAAGGCCACCTTGTCATATGACATATACATGGTGGACACCCCAAAAGAAGGGAACGGCGATGGAACAATGGAGGATGACCCCTCTAAGAAGAAGCCTAAGCGCCGACGTCAGCGGCGCCGCTCTAAATCCCGCCAAAGCAAAAATGATGATTCTGGCACGGGAGACAATAACACCCCGGACAGTGCCAAAGACAACCCCCTCCAGCAGGATTCAGCAAAGGAGGATGAAGAAGCCAGCCCTCATGAGAGAGCGGCAGACAGAGAGGTAGAGGACGATAATTACATGCCTCCCTCTGAATACGAGGCAAGCCTCGACGACGACGAATTTGTCGTGCCTGAGGATCTCGTCGAACAAGAGCGTTTCAAACGCAGTCTTATGGCCACGGCGAGCAGCCTCAAGAAAAAACAGCAACAACTTAGAGCTGACCAAGACTTGCTAGCCGACAGATGGACTGATGTCCTTGCGGTGAAGAGTCTGAACTCAACGCCCCCAAGAGCTACCCAAACGCAGGCTGCTACCCCGATTGGAGGAGGAAGCACCTAGACCTACATCACCAGCGCATGATGCGGCCGACCGGCCACCTCGTGGCCGCGACAGAGAGGTCTCTCGGCCCTCCACTCAAGCCGCACCCCGGCGTCGTTCAAAGAATACCAAGGCACAGGAAAATGCGCCAGACCTGCGAGATATATTGGAGGACAGTGCAAGGCAAACAAGATCAATCTATGGATCGCGTGGGCGCCTCACGACACGTGACGATAACCGTCATGCCGGATATGGTAAATCCGGCCGGGCCGAACACAGTAGACAAAGCTCATTTGAGCTACGTCGTGATATAGCCCAATACAGAGGCACCGCACACCCACTATGCTTCACAGATGAAGTAATGGATCATCAAATCACCGAGGGTTTCAAACCCTTAAACATCGACTCATACGATGGCACAACAGATCCGGCGGTATGGATTGAGGATTATCTCCTCCATATCCACATGGCCTGCGGCGATGATATACACGCCATCAAATACCTCCCACTCAAGCTTAAAGGACCAGCTCGACATTGGCTTAACAGCTTGCCAGCAGAATCAATTGGTTGTTGGGAGGACCTGGAAGCCGCATTCCTCGACAACTTCCAGGGCACCTATGTGCAACCACCAGACGCCGATGACCTAAGCCACATAATTCAGCAGCCAGAGGAATCGGCCAGACAATTCTGGACACAGTTCCTAACCAAGAAAAATCAAATAGTCGACTGTCCGGACGGAGAGGCCCTTGCAGCCTTCAAGCATAACATCCATGACGAGTGGCTTGCCCGACACCTAGGACAGGAAAAGCCGAAATCCATGGCATCCCTCACAATACTCATGACCCGCTTTTGCGCGGGAGAAGACAGCTGGCTAGCTCGTAGTAATAACATGACCAAGAGCCCTGGTAATTCGGATACCAAGGACAGCATTGGCAGGTCGCGTCGCAACAAGCAAAAGCGCCGCATTAACGGCGATAATGCTGAGGATACGACAGTTAATGCCGGATTCAGAGGCTCTAAACCCGGTCAGCGGAAAAATCCATTCAAAAGAAATACTCCGGGCCCGTCCAATTTGGACCGAATACTCGATCGCTCGTGCGGATACGGCACCCCGAAAAACCAGCCAACCACACCAACAGGGATTGTTGGGTGTTCAAGCAGCGAGCAAGTTAAGCGTTACCGAAAACAATGACAAGGGGTTGCATAGCGATGACGAGGAGGAGCCCCGCCGCCCGAACAATAGGGGATGAAGGGCTTCCCTCCACAAGTGCGGACGGTGAACATGATATACGCAACCCACATACCCAAAAGGGGCGGAGCGTGCACTCGAGGGGCGTATATGCGTTGGAGCAGTCGCCCCAAAGTTCAACCCATGGTCCTCCTGCCAGATCACTTTTGATCGAAGGACCACCCCACTAGCATCCGTCATGGCGGATTCGCCGCATTGGTCCTAGACCCAATCATTGACAGATTTCTCCTCACTAGAGTCCTTATGGACGGCGGCAGCAGCCTAAACCTGCTTTATCAGGATACAATGCAAAAAATGGGCATAGATCCCTCAAGTATTAAACCCACAAAGACGACCTTTAAAGGCGTCATACCAGTGTAGAGGCCAACTATACTGAGCTCGTTACACTTGAGGTGGTCTTGGATCCCGGATAATTTCCGAAGCGAGGAGTTAATCTTCGACATAGTCTCGTTCCGAAGTGGCTATCACGCACTGCTCGGACGAACCGCATGTGCAAAGTTCAATGCAGTGCCGCACTACGCATACCTCAAGCTCAAGATGCCAGGCCCTCGAGGAGTCATTACGGTCAATGGAAACACCGAACGCTCTCTCCGAATGGAGGAGCATACGGCGGCCCTCACGGCGGAAGTACAAAGCAGCCTCTCAAGGCAATTCTCGATCCGGCCATTAAGCGTCCGGACACCGTCTGCGCGCCGAGTAACCTACAACAAGACTGCAGCACGCCCGAGCACGCGTAGCAATGCGGCCCCAACCCCAGCCCTCGCGAAATTGCGAAACCAGTACTACGCGTACATAACTATGCTCTGGAAATACCATGGGCATAGGGGGAGGGGCACGACCACGGTATGCCCAAAATGCGGCTCAACGGCACCAAGGGCTCCCGATTTTGTCATTCTTTTTTTTCTTACTTTCAGGACTCCACTTTTCGGGAGGCCTGTCCGGCAGTACAATCGCCGAACACACGATGCAACAGCCAGGGAGTCAGAAAGCTACATCGAGTTTCCAGGTGGTCTCTATAACGAGCAGTATACTTGTTTCACATATCATCACGCGGCTCGCCCCTGGAGGGGGACATGTTAAATAGTCCCATCTCTTTCTTATCGCACTATTTGTATCGTTCTGCTTTTACCGCAGACTTTTCGAATAAACAATACATAGCTTTTGTCTATTATTGCATTCCTTTTTTTATAAAAATATGTTCAGTTATGACATTATGCAACCGTACACTTTGGTACGGCCAATACACCAGGGGCTTACGTACACCAGAATATGGTGTGAGAAGTCCGAACACTCTCATGAGTGCGGCACCCCGAACTTATAGCATTATATGCATCGGCTCCGAATCATGTCTTGGGTCAATAGCTGGGTTTGCCCGGCTCCCATGTTTTGGTACCTTACGTTCCGTTATATCGGCTAAGGTAGCACTGGGAGAACCACTGCGATTGTGCCCCGGTTGAGCTGGGCTAAGCACCTCAGTGGAGAAAGCTAAAACTGACCGTCATGATAGGGCGAGAGCTGGTCGCTGTTCGAGAGGTTTTCGAGTCCCTAAAGACTTATGCCGCTTAGAGCGAGGAGTCGGCTTTGTCCGGCCTAGGCGTGGATAGCGCCCCGAACTCGGTCTCCCGAATACTAGGGGCTTCGCCGAAATTTAAAATTATAGAATTCTATGGCTAAGTGAGAGTGTTCAAGCATTATAGTGCGATTGCCTTGTTCGTTGTGTTGAGCGCCTCCCTCGAAGGACCCAATAATGGGAAAAAGAGCGCTCAAGTTTATCCCGAACACCCCAGCACTCATGGCATGGGGGCAGAAGCCGACGACTCGCCATCTCTCAAATTTAATAAACGGCCGCACAGAAGGTAATATTTTAAATTCAAAAGCGTTGCTTAGCGCATATGAACAAGTTTTCAGCGTACATGATCACAAATGCGAGTTTACTCAAAAATTACATCTTTGGAGCACTCATCCGCTATACGGAGGGCACCTTTCAGGACGCCCTCATAATACATCTCGGGCTTGCGATGCTCCTTGCCCGGTGGTGGTCCGTCCATCACAAGCTTCTTAGCGTCTATCTTGCCCCAGTGCACTTTAGCACGGGCAAGGGCCCTATGGGCACCTTCGATGCATACGGAGCACTTGATGACTTCAAGCCTTGGACAGGCATCCACCAGCCGCCTTACCAGCCCGAAGTAGCTCCCAGGCATGGCTTCCCCAGGCCACAGCCAGACTACGAGACCCTTCATTGCCTGTTCGGCCACCTTATGGAGCTCGACCACCTGCTTCAGCTGGTCGCTCAAGGGCACCGGGTGTCCGGCCTCAGCATACTCAGACCAGAACACCTTCTCCGTCGAGCTCCCCTCTTCGGCTCGGTAGAATGCAGCAGCATCGGACACACTCCGGGGAAGATCTGCGAATGCTCCTGGAGAGCTCGGGACTCGGGTAAGTAACAAGTAATTCACTTTCACGTGCTTGCTTTGCATAAAGAATGCCTTACCCGCCGCTATCTTCTTCATCGCCTCAATTTCCTGGAGGGCTTTTTGGGCTTCGGCGTTGGCAGAATTGGCGCTCTCAAGCGCCGAGGCGAGCTCAGACTCTCGAGTCTTTGAGTCAAGCTCAAACTCGTGTTTTTCCACGAGCCTGGAGCTCTTGCTGCACCTCCGCCACCGCGCCTCCTGCTTCTCTCGCTGGAGTACGCCCACGGCCGCATTTTCTTCGCCTTGATAGCGCTTCCTTGTGGTCGCCACAGGTTGTGGCCCTGTAATACTCACGTTGGTCCTGTCATTTTTTCAAGCACATCTTTTTATATACTTACATAAGGTATTACTTACCTTCCTTGTCCTCGAGCTGCTTCTTGGCAAGGCCGAGCTCATTCTCGGACCGCCGAGGCTCTGCTTCAATGCATTGACCTCCATGATTAGTGCGGCAGAGGTCAGAAAGACAACCTGCATTCCCATATTGACATACTTATGTTAGACTCCTGCGTATATCTTTTTGATCCTCAGTTCGGCTTTTCTTTCCGAACACCAAACTGAGCATCAGGGGCTACTGTCTATGCGGTAATATTTTTATACATATCTTAAATACATACCTCAAAGCTTGTTAGAAGGCTGGCACAAGCTTGACCAGCCCGCCTTGGCGGATGAACCTTCGGATCACCACACTCATAATAGTGCGGTGCTCCTCGTCGATGGAGGCGCCGTTAAGCACCTCCAGCAGATTATCCGGTGCCTCCGGTTGGACGGAGGTCACCGGCGTCGTAGGCTTGCCCTTCTTAGTAGGGGGTCGCCTGCCGGATTCTGGAACCATTGAAGGTTTCGGTGCGGTGTCCGGACCAGGGCCGGACTTGGAGCCCTTGGGGGTCTTATCCCCTTTGCGCCTGGAGTCCGGGAGGTCGCCTTGCCGCGCCTCCAGGACCACCTCCTCCTGGCTTGGACCCTTTCGGGACTCCCCCTCGGCATCATCCGCTGGGCGAGGGGAGGAGGCGGCCGGAAGTGAAGTGCTATTCACATCCGACGAACCCAGGGAGCCGCTCGACGAAGCGTCGAGCCCGGCCTTGGGTGGACTGCATGATTATATTCGACATCAGAAGATACTGTGCAACAAAGGAACGCCGTGAGTTATTCTGGTATCCGGATACTTACGATTTTGCCAGGAGCTTGGCCCTGGATGGCCACTCCTCTTCGCCGTCGTCGGCGTTGGTGGAGTAGTCCGGAGGAAGGGTTCTTCCCTTTTTGGACCCTCCGCCCCCAGTTGGGGCGGCCTTCCTTTTCATTCCTCCCCCCGCTGGAGGGGGAGAGGCTTCTTCTTCTTCCTCCTCGTCTTCAGAGGAGGAGTGCGCCTCGGAGTCATCGGACGATGAATCCGGCACCACCGGGCGTCGGGAACTCTTTCGAGTTCCCGTGGCCTTCTTCTTGGCCTTCTTCTCCAGCACCACGTAAGGTGCCGGGACCAGCAGCCCCGTCAAGCGGGCGTCTGCTGGATCTTTGGGCAAAGGAGCCGGACAGTCGATCTGTCCGGTCTTCTTCTGCCATTCCTGTTAAAGGAACGGGAGCTTAGATCCCGCATAGAGTCAAAATATGAAAAACAAGTATCCCGTAAAGGGTAAAATGAGCTTACTATGCTGGCTTGGCGCTTCGCGCGGAATCCGCGATCCTCGGTGATGGGAGGGGGAACCTCGGCACCCTTGAATAGCACCTTCCTGCATCCTCGCATTGTGTCAAAGAGCACGGTCGAGTTTGGTGCTGGGCGGGTTGAACTCCCACAAGTTAAAAGCCCGTCGTTGACACGGAGGATCCGCGGATGAGCATGACCTGACTACGTTGACGAAGTTTAACCTCTTTGTCCACCAGGTCTTGGACGCAGGTTTGAGTCCGTCCGCTCTTCGAATTACCCATGACAGGCCCTTCTCTTTCCGGAGGTGAGCCGTGGGGATGCCAGATCGGAATTCGGGGGCTGCTGCCCATTTAGGGTCGCGCGACTCGGTGATGTAGAACCACCCCGATTGCCACCCCTTTATAGTCTCCATGAAGGAGCCCTCGAGCCATGTACCGTTGGGCATCTTTCCCACCATGGCGCCTCCGCACTCCGCTTGCTGGCCGCCCACTACCTTCGGCTTGACATTGAAGGTCTTCAGCCATAAGCCCAAGTGGGGCTTGATGCGGAGGAAGGCCTCGCACACGACGATAAACGCCGAGATGTTGAGGATGAAGTTCGGGGCCAGATCGTGGAAATCCAGGCCGTAGTAGAACATGAGCCCCCGGACAAATGGGTGAAGTGGGAAACCTAGTCCGCGGAGGAACTGGGTGAGGAACACCACCCTCTCATGGGGGCCTGGGGGTGGGTATGAGCTGCCCCTTCTCTGGGAGCCGGTGCGCGATGTCGTTAGACAAGTATCCGGCCTCCCTCAGCTTTTTGATGTGTCCCTCCGTGACGGAGGAGACCATCCACTTGCCTCCCACTCCGGACATGGCTGGAGAAGGTTGAGGTGGGATGTGCGGACTTGGGCGCTGGAGCTCGAGTGCGCGAAAATGGATAAGCAAAGGAGGAAGAAGGCGTAGATGGAAAAGGTGGATCCTTATCCTCTTATATGGGAGGACGAAACTATGTGCCCCCACCAGCCTGGTAAAACTCGCTTATCTCCCAAGCACCGTAAATTAATGGCACGGTTGGGTTACCCACGCCCGTATTGATGAGAATCCCGGAATAAGGGGACACGATCTCTGCTTCAACAAGACGTGCCAAGGAAACCGCCTCGCTAAACGCACTGAGGTGGGACAGTAAAAATGATTCGAATAAAGGCTTGGCCGTGGTGTGATGTTACGCTGTGAGATACGTCAGCAGATTGGATTTGTGTAAATATTATTCTCTCTACGGTGGTATGTGGAACTTATTTTGCAGAGCCGGACACTATCCTTGTGTTCAAAATCTTCTATGAAGTATTCGGAGGAGGAACCCGCCTTGCAATGCCGAAGACAATCTGCGCGCCGGACTCGTCGTCATTGAAGCCTGGTTCAGGGGCTACTGAGGGAGTCCTGGATTAGGGGCTGTCCGGATGGCCGGACTATAACCTTTGGCCGGACTCCTAGACTATGAAGATACAAGATTGAAGACCTCGTCCCGTGTCCGGATGGAACTTTCCTTGGTGTGGAAGGCAAGCTTGATGATACAGATATGTGGATCTCCTCCCATTGTAACCGACTCTATGTAACCCTAACCCTCTCCGGTGTCTATATAAACCGGAGGGTTTTAGTCCGTGGGGACTAACAACAATCATACCATAGGCTAGCTTCTAGGGTTTAGCCTCTCGATCTCGTGGTAGATCTACTCTTGTACTACCCATATCATCAATATTAATCAAGCAGGAGTAGGGTTTTACCTCCATCGAGAGGGCCCGAACCTGGGTAAAAACATCGTGTCCCTTGTCTCCTGTTACCATCCGCCTAGACGCACAGTTCGGGACCCCCTACCCTAGATCCGCCGGTTTTGACACCGACATCACCCATGGCCGACAAGACGGGACCCTCGGCCTCGGCCATGGCCGCCTGCTCGGGAGATGGGGTCGCCATGTGAAAGATCGAGGATGTCGCCTAGAGGGGGGGGGGTGAATAGGCGCTTTAAAATAATTACGGTTTAGGCTTGAACAAATGCGGAATAAACCTAACGGTTAATTTGTCAAGCACAAAACCTACAACAACTAGGCTCACCTATGTGCACCAACAACTTATGCTAAGCAAGATAAGCAACTATGTGATAGCAAGATATATGACAAAGAACAATATGGCTATCACAAAGTAAAGTGCATAAGTAAAGGGGCTCAGGTAAGAGATAACCGAGGCACGCCCTAGAGCGGTACTACCGCGGGAGTAGAGCGGTACTACCGCTCAGAGCGGTACTACCGCTTCTACTGCCGCCCTAGTGCCGCAAAACCCGACACGAGAAAACACCGTTCGAGAATCGAGGCGGAAGTAGCCCAGACGCACAGCGGTACTACGGCCGAAACTCTCAAGCGGTACTACCGTTCGGAGAGCGGTACTACCGCTGGGGAGCTTCGGCGGTACTACCGCTGAGGGCACGGTACTACCGCTGGCACCAACCTTGAAAACACAGAATACTCCAAGGAAAACCAGAACTGCCATAACTTCTTCATATGAGCTCCGAATTGAGCAAACTCAAGCTTGTTTGAAACAAGACAACGAGTAGCATCAAAACAAAGGAGTGAAACCTCCAACCGAGAAGAACCGGCATACCCTCCAACATCGAAAACATCATAGAAGATGCATGAGAACTCCGTTTTCGATGAACTCGAGCTTGTCATAAAAATGACCATAAGCTCCAAATCTCACAAGGAGAAGAACCAAACCAGAACCAAAAAGATGATGCAAGGATGCAATGGTTTGAGCTCTCTACTTAACGATACGATCAAGCAACTCATCGAGAGCCCCCTTGATAGTACGGCAAGCGATCCTATAACCCGGTCTTCCACAACTACCATGAGACCGGTAAAATAGAAAACCTATCAAGGGCAAACCTTTGCCTTGCACATGGTCCACTTGAGCTAGATGATGACGATCTTGACTCCCTCAAGTTGGACCACCTTTCTTGATTGCGTTGGCTCGAAGAAGACTAGTTGATTGCTCCCCCATACTCCACTATGGGTGAGCCACTCTTCCGCACATCTTCACAAGTCCATTGTCACCAAATGGACGGCAAGCTTCAAGCACTTGATCTCTTCGTGATGCATCACTTGAACTTGCACACCGCAACCTAACCCCACAAAGAACTCTCACGAAGACCATGGGTTAGCACACAAAGCGTAATGGACAATGCTTACCATACCATGGGATCACTTGATCCCTCTCGGTACATCTTCTACGCTTTGTGAGTTGATCAACTTGATTCACTCTTGACTTAGTCTTGATCAACCTTGAATCTTTCCAACTCTATTCATTTGGATGATGTCTTGAAGGTAAACACGAATGATCACACAATCTTCTTCTTCAAGACATGCTTGCAATAAGCTCAACACTCACATGACCAATCTTTGGATAATTCCTTAATAGCACCTTGGTCAAACACATAAACTCCTTGAAACCAACACATGGACTTCAAGAAATGCCTATGGACAAATCCTTCAAATATAACTCAATGCAACCATTAGTCCATAGAGAATGTCATCAATTACCAAAACCACACATGGGGGCACCGCATGTCCTTTCACCATGTTTGACGCCGCCAGCGCCTCGTGGACCTCAGCTCCAAGTCCGCCGCCATCGAACTCAGGTACGTCTCATCAACGACGACGACCATGGTCGTTAGTCGCCACGTCCATGGTCAATCAACTGATCTTATCTGAGATGAAGTTCTACAGGAAGAGAATCTAGAAATTCTTGCGCTTGATGCAGTAGACGAAACTGATCTGTTTGATCTGATCCCAACTTCCCAAGTCCTGATGAGAACGTATACCTACGTGGATCCAAAGTCGAGTTGGGAGCGGCATCAATCCGATGAATGTGCAAGGAATTTCTGAATCCATCACTTCTTTTTGTGTATGGGTATGTTCGTTGGTCATTCAATTCAATTGTTCGTGCAACGGCAGAATTTTCCCTTTAGTGTGAATTTCCAGTAGTTGTGTTGCTTCTTTTGAAGGTGGTTCTTGGATTCATTTCATTAGTTTTATTTTCCGAATTTCCAACTATTTGAGTATCCTCCCTATAGCTGCCTTCAGAGAAGAACATGAGCCTGGATACTAATGCATCTGTCCAAGCATCAGGAAGTTTGCTACAGTCTTTGCGGACAGGTTGTCGACAGGAGCTGATCGGAATATAAAATACTAATGCATCTGTCCAAGCATGAGGAAGTTTGCTACAGTCTTTTGTGGACAGGTTGACGACAGGAGCTGATCGAATATAAGATATCGTGACGACGCGTGGTTCATGGGGATACCTTCTTCACCACCACTCTCGGGCAGCCCGACCATGCTCCTTTTCATGGCTTTGCTTCCTTGGCCTGATTCTTTTAAGCGATGAAGCTTTAAATCGATTTTACTATTTTCAGGTGCTATAAACCCAAGCGCTCATCCATTCGGTCTAATTCTTTGGATAATTTATGGAGGTTATGGTTACGGTATTTGTACGTATTCGCAAATTGTTCACCGGACTGGTTAGTATCTTGGACTGCAAAACACATCTCTTAGTTCTTTAATATGGACTTAGATTTATATTCCTAAATGTACGTATCATTAATGCCATGGTTCTGTTACTTATAGTTGTCCTCAAAGGAGGAAATAATAGGGAGGATTGGATATGCACATGGCATGCCATGGCAATGAAGTGTACACCATGGACAGCTAAGCGTACACCATGTTAATAAATTTTTATATGTTCAATTTATGATTGTGTGTTGGTTCTGATGGTTTGAGATAAATTAAGTGAGCCAACATAAACAAAAGCTAATTACTTCAATTCAGTTATGCAAGCTGTAGAAGGACGAACTATTAACTCTGATCTTCTAATGCTTCCTCTTTTTTTAATGTGGTTTGACTCAACAAACAATATTTTCTTTGTGGCATACTGCACTAGCTCTAATTTGAGTACTTCAATTCAGCTTAAAGTAGCTTATTTGCCCTCCTATTGTTAGTCTGCAATGATATGTACTGTCCTCAAGTACAATGTCATGTTTTGGCAAGCGATTTGACGCTAGCGTGCTGTATTTTTGCAAGTGATTGCTTTAATCCAATTTTGCAAGCAATCTAAAGCCAACAGACCTTGTTTCTTGCCAAAGTGGTGGCGGTTAGAGGCTGGCAGTACCTGTGGTGTGCAGTTTAAATTATTTAAGGAAGATTTGATTTTGCCCTCAAAAAAGAAAGACTTGATTTGATGCCTCTAACTGATTATATCTTTAATCAATCAATGGATATTGAATAACTGCATCATATTTGGAGGTAACAGTGACGTGTCATATGTTTTGGGATACAGGTAATACTTTACTTTACTTACCAAATTACATTACTAACAGAAAATTTACTTATAATGATAGGAAATCGTGTCTGTATTGATGGAGCTAGAACTACATAGTACAATCAACATGTGTCTAGCTCAGAGCCCTTGTCCTATAATTCCATGTTATGTATGCTTTCTTCTAAAGTTTCCATGAATCTTTCTTTACACCAAAAACTTAACCGAACTCCTTCCAGGACAAAAATAAACAATACTACATATCTTGATATAAATCCTCTTGAGTAGTATGCCCTAATTTTTAGTTCTTCATATACATTTTTTCTTGCATAGTATATTAAATTTTCTCAAAACAGGTACATACTTCTATCATGCATAGCGAGTGTATGAAACATATTTTTAAATTAAGATGTCCTTCAATAAAAATATTGTATATTTAGAAATATTTGGATAGCATACAAGATCAGTATATTCCTTTTCAAGTAGAGTTATGAATATATTTTTAATTAAGAAACATATTTCGTGCGAAAGGGGGTGAAGGTGCACCGTTCATAAGCTTAGGGAAGCACAAGCGCACAACCAGTTACTGTCATCTTCAAATGCACCGATATAATTGGCAATGCATGTTTCTCCATGTTTTAAGTATTCATATCATGATGTGGTCCATAGGCACTTTAGCCTCCCTCCATGATCTGGTCTACTCCTCCTCCGACTTTAGAATAAAGAGTAACATTATTGGCTTGTATATGCAATGTTTTCTAGCTACAGAAGCAAAGATCAAAACAATTCACAAAGCTACAGACAATTAAACCGCTCAATTAGTAATTCACCACAGTTTTATCTGAAATAATAGATCAAACTTAGTTACTTTTAAATTTTTATTGTACAAAACTGTTGCAACGGCATGCAACCCTGTACTGTACTAATTTCTACAGCGAGTGCAAGTTGATGTTTTACAATGATATATAGGAAGATTAGTAATGGAGATACAAGAGATGGTTGAAGGGTTGCTTGCTGATTCAATTCGTGCATGGTCTAGGACTAGATGGCAGTGTGGACGTTGTGCATGACAAGGAGAACATATTGTTCGTGTACGTTGTCATCGACCACCCATCATCGAGGACAGGGCCTCATGTGGGGCCTCGGTGGGAGGGGAGAACAAGGGCGTGCACAACATCACAACCGATGAAATTCATCTGCATGGACTGCGTCCGGCCTGTCGTGGTCGACCGCTCCATCCTACTCTAAAAGTGCATGAGAAAGGCAATCCCGCCATTATTTTGGACATCTGCTATCAACACAACTACTTATTCCCCATATTGTAACCAGTAACAGGCTAGCGGCTATGCTATTTCATTTCACAATGTATATATGAAGGTACCTTTGGAGTTCAATGTGTCCATTACATGCTTTGTGTGTTGACAGGGGTCCGCATGGTGGCGGGCGGAGTTCCTCGGGCTCCATGGAGGCAGCTGAGACCCGGTGTTGCGCTCCTCCCTTTGTCCACCACCTCGCCATCCCGGACGCCGCTGTGGCGAGTGCTCTAACCAGCTCCAGATCGCTACACTCTACAAAATAATTCTTCAACTTATCAATCTTGCTACTGGTATTCATCCACCACTAGGTCCTTTATCTGGATGTGTTATTAGTTCTTCGCAACTCCCAATTCCGATCTGTACCAGAGGGTAAGTATTTTTTAAAATGAATGAACAGGAAAATTGTGTCTTAGTAAAAGAAAATCATGTTTCATCTATGTATGCAACATTTAATGTCAGTGCCATCTGGAGAACTTGTTCATTGGTGCTTTCCATGAGGTTTGTGGTACTATATGTTTTTTGCCGACAGAGATTATAGAGTTGTTTTCTCTCTATTGTCTTTATCTATTCACTTTGATACAATACATAATTAAATGATCAGGGTTTTGAATACATAGCATGGGTTCCTCGTGTTGGAGGCATTTGATACAAGCCTTTGTTGCTGTATAGCCAAGCTGGAATCTTTACATTCTCAGAATTACATTTATCATTTTCCCTCTTGGAAGCTGAAAAAGAATAGTAAATGTATTTTGTTCGTAGCTAGGCATACTTTGTTCTTGGAAGCCATAGTTTGTTATTAATTTCTAAACAGTTTTATAAATGGTGAAAAATAAAGGGTTGTTATTAATTCCTAAGGATCCTGAAATTTTTGGCTTGTACTGAATTGTTTATGGACCTATTAAAATATCCCCTTGCACTGATATTTGATTTCTACCGACTTTTTTTAAAGATACTTAAGACTTCTTGTGCTAAAATTACCCTGTTACTAAAATTTGCCTTGCTACTGTTGTACTAAAATTTAACTATTGAGTAGGAAGGAAGAGCACAAGAGGGAGCAAAAAAGAACAAGGAGAAAGCGGCACTTAGGATAAGTTAGCTCAAAATCCACTTACATGATTCGTGGTTTTGCCTAACCACTACTTGATTCGTGATAGCATTGCACGGACACATAACATCCAGTTGTATAATTGTATAAGTAGAGTGTACTTGATGCCATTCATCTTTATTCATCCTTCGTATTCATCTTTGGGTCTATTTGACCTGTTTCTGAATAAATTATGGACCCCTTAGGCGGCAAATGGTCCTTTGGGAGGGTTTGGAATTTGTGAACGATTTCATGAAATTTTTAGTTAGAGGGATGACAGTTTCTTGAGCGACAGGCAGTTTCATCGAGAAGGTAATTTCCGTTTTAAAACTGTCATCGTTTGATCTCGTCTCAAAACTAAATCTTCCCTAAAAAGGGGTTCGATTGTGACAGAAGGTAATTTCTGTTTTTAAAACTGTCATCGTTTGATCTCGTCTCAAAACTAAATCTGCCATAAAAAGGGGTTCGATTGCCACCCATTTTGAGCGATCGCTAACCAGGTAAGTTTTCCTTAAATCATAATATAGGCAAGAATAAGTATCGAACTACGCCATGGTGCCATGTCAAGTATAGCGATGGATTAAAAAGTATAACATGTGAAGTCATTTTTGTTTGTTGCGCGGAGTATGACCATTAATTTCTGTGCTTCATAGTGGTGGAGTAAATGAGCCAGGATTAGCCAGTTAACATTTCCATTTAATGTTTAAGCCTCTAGGATATACTATAGCCGTCGAATGTTAACAGTGAGCAACATTAAGCTGAGCCAAAATTAAGTTTTGAGTTGTGGGAGAGGGAAAGACAGAGGGGGGAGTGGGTGTGTCTGTGTGTGTTTGTATGCGAGGGAGGGAGGAGGAGAGAGAGATGTTGGGAGAGAGAAGGGGAGGGAGAGAGATGTAAGGTGGTAGAGTGGGATAGCGAGAGATGGATATATAGTGTGAAAGAGTGGATATAAGGAGAGAGGAGCACTGGCATATTATAATGAGAGAGATAGAGCTTTAGTGTGAAATATAGCACGAGTGCATCATTACATGTTTGAAATTATAGGTTTGTGTTGATGGACAAGGAAGGATGGATTGGGAGCCATATATGTCATCAATTGATGCGGCAAACATGGACTGGGGGTTGTGGCGATAGTTGATGGAGAAAGATGTTGAGTGAATTATTGATAAAAAGGTAAACCACAGACGGAAAATCTATTTGTACATGTTAACCCCATTAAATCTTCATGCTAATTATATATATTGCTTGAGCGCGATGGTTATTATTTGAGAAATATTTTGTTATACTTGCTGAGTACCGTGCAAGTGAAGCTAAAGACAATATTCTAGACCTTGTGTGGGAATATGTTATGCGCATCACACAGATCTTAGTTCGTACATACACATCATCGAGTTACATTACAGATGAATTGGATTTCAATTTTTTTCCAATTGTTGCAGGCTGTCTTTTCTGTACATCTGAAATATCATATACATTATATGCACAATTAGAAAAAGAATTATACATGCAAAATTTGATATGAATTGCATTAATAAGTGTATTTAAAAAAATAAATTAAAAGCCCGTGGCAACGCACGGGCGTTCTACTAGTGCATATAAGATTTGAACTCTTGGTAGTAAGTGATATGTCTCCAACGTATCTATAATTTTTGATTGCTCCATGCTACTTTATCTATTGTTTTGGACTATAATGGGCTTTATTTTCCACTTCTATATTATTTTTGGGACTAACCTATTAACCGGAGGCACAGCCCAGAATTGTTGTTTTTTGCCTTTTTCAGTGTTTCGAAGAAACAGAATATCAAACGGAGTCCAAACGGAATGATACCTTCAGAAACGTGATTTTCTCACCGAACGTGATCCGGAGACTTGGACCCACGCTAAGGAACAACGGAGGCGGTCACGAGGTGGGGCGCCCCCTCGGGCGCGCGCCTGCCTCGTGGGGCCCTGTTGCTCCACCGACGTACTCCTTCCTCCTATATATACCTCACGCACCCCAAACGATCAGAACAGGAGCCAAAAACCTAATTCCACCGCCGCAACTTCCTGTATCCACGAGATCCCATCTTGGGGCCTGTTCCAGAGCTCCGCCGGAGGGGGCATCCACCACGGAGTGCTTCTACATCAACGCCATAGCCTCTCCGATGAAGTGTGAGTAGTTTACTTCAGACCTTCGGGTCCATAGCTAGTAGCTAGATGGCTTGTTCTCTCTTTTTGGATCTCAATACAATGTTCTCCCCCTCTCTCGTGGAGATCTATTCGATGTAATCTTCTTTTTGCGGTGTGTTTGTTGAGACCGATGAATTGTGAGTTTATGATCCAGCTTATCTATGAATAATATTTGAATCTTCTCTGAATTCTTTTATGTATGATTGAGTTATCTTTGCAAGTCTCTTCGAATTATCCGTTTGGTTTGACCAACTAGATTGGTAGTTCTTGCAATGGGAGAAGTGCATGGCTTTGGGTTCAATCTTTATGTGTCCTTACCCAAAGGATGTAAAGGGTTGCAAGGCACGTATTGTATTGTTGCCATCGAGGATAACAAGATGGGGTATTTATCATATTGCATGAATTTATTCCTCTACATCATGCCATCTTGCTTAAGGCGTTACTCTGTTTTTAACTTAATACTCTAGATGCATGCTGGATAGCGGTCGATGAGTGGAGTAATAGTAGTAGATGCAGAATCGTTTCGGTCTACTTGTCACGGACGTGATGTCTATATACATGATCATACCTAGATATACTCATAACTATGCTCAATTCTGTCAATTGCTCAACAGTAATTTGTTCACTCACCGTGGAATACTTATGCTCTTGACAGAAGCCACTAGTGAAACCTATGGCCCCCGGGTCTATTCTCGTCATATCAATCTCCATCACTTTAATACTTGCTTTGTTTTTACTTTTCCTTTTACTTTTTGCTTTGCATCTATATACCAAAAAATACCAAAAATATTATCTATTATCTCTATCAGATCTCACTCTCGTAAGTGACCGTGAAGGGATTGACAACCCCTAATCGCGTTGGTTGCGAGTAGCTATCGTTTTGTGCAGGTAGGAGGGACTTGTGCGTGGCCTCCTACTGGATTGATACCTTGGTTCTCAAAAATTGAGGGAAATACTTATGCTACTTTACTACATCACCCTTTCCTCTTCAAGGGAAACCAACGCAGTTCTCAAGAGGTAGCAAGAAGGATTTCTGGCGCCGTTGCCGGGGAGTCTACGCAAAAGTCAACATACCAAGTACCCATCACAATCCCTATCTCTCGCATTACATTATTTGCCATTTGCCTCTCATTTTCATCTCACCCACTTCACCCTTGCCGTTTTATTCGCCCTCTCTTTCCCAATCTCTTCCTCTTTTTCCCGTTGCCTTTTCCTCGTCCGTTTGTTTGCTCGTGTGCTTGCTTGCCGTCATGACTAGTCTCATATCTTCTCCGTTATCTCCCGAGAATGAAGTTCCTAATTTTAAGCAAAGGGAGGGAGAAAATCTAAAAGACGCTTGGTATAGAATTTGCAGTGCTCAAAATAGATCTACCAGGAAGCAATCTACTTCAGTTCTTCTTCGTAATTTTTACGTAGGTGCTAACCCTTGGTGTAGATATGTCCTTGATACCATTACCGGAGGGAATTTCTTGGGTAGCCATACCTTTGATTCTTATAATGCTTTAATAGATTTATTTGGCTCACCACCTCTTTTGGTTAATGGAACTATGTTAACTTTGGAGCATGTTATGCAAATGCTTGAAATTATTGAACACAAAGTTGCTACCATTGAATCCATTGAAAATCTAGATAAAAAGATCCATAATCAAATTACTCAATATGGATCTAAGGTAGGAATGACTTTGAAAAATATTAAGGAGAAGGAACCTATGGTTAATGAGAAAATAAATCTAGATTCCACTCGAATCGATAAACTTGAGGGTATCATTACCAACTTGGGAACCACTTTTTCTTCCGTAAAGAATACTCCTAGTCCTCCACTAAAATTGCCAAGCTTATGTATGTTCCTAAAAGTAAGGGTGAATCATCTAGTAAGGAAACTGCGGATCTTAAATCTATAACTATTCATCCCGATCTTTTTACTATCATTAGGGAACCATTTGCTACAAATGAATTTTTTGATCTTGTGCCTAAAAGTTTGACAATTACTAGAAAGAAAGAAATATATAAGAAATATGCCTCATTGAAGAATTGCCTACCAAAGATGGGAATACTTAGATCTATCCTTGCTTTTATGCCTAGCTAGGGCGTTAAACGATAGCGCTTGTTGGGAGGCAACCCAATTTTATTTTTAGTTTTTTTTTGTTTTTGTTTCTGTTTAGGAATAAATAATCCATATAGCCCCTGTTTAGATGTGGTTTTATGTTTTAATTAGTGTTTGTGCCAAGTTAAACCTATTGAATCTTCTTGGATAATAGTTATTTGATCTTGTTGTAATTTCCAGAAACTTTGCGCTCAGTGCCCGAATTGTTAAAAATCACCAGAACGTGATAAAATACTGATTCCAATTGCTGCGGATCAATAAACAAATTGTCTAGGTATTCTACTTTTGGTAGAATTTTTTGAGTTCCGTAAATTTTCGTTAGTTACATATTACTACAGACTGTTCTGTTTTTGAAAGATTCTGTTTTTCGTGTGTTGTTTGCTTATTTTGATGAATCTATGGCTAGTAAAATAGTTTATAATCCATAGAGAAGTTGGAATACAGTAGGTTTAACACCAATATAAATAAATAATGAGTTCATTACAGTACCTTAAAGTAGTTTTTTTTTTCTTTCTCTAACGGAGCTCACGAGATTTCTATTGAGTTTTGTGTTGTGAAGTTTTCAAGTTTTGGGTGAATTATTTTGATGGATTATGGAACAAGGAGTGGAAAGAGCCTAAGCTTGGGGATGCCCATGGATACCCCAAGATAATCCAAGGACACCAAAAAGTCAAAGCTTGGGGATGCCCCGGAAGGCATCCCCTCTTTCGTCCACTTCCATCGGTAATTTACTTGGAGCTATATTTTTATTCACCACATGATATGTGTTTTGTTTGGAGCGTCTTGTATTATTTGCGTCTTTGCTTGTTAGTTTACCACAATCATCCTTGCTGTACACATCTTTTTAGAGAGCCATACATGAATTGAAATTTGACAGAATACTCTATGTGCTTCACTTATATCTTTTGAGCTTGATAGTTTTGCTCATAGTGCTTCACTTATATCTTTTGAGCGTGATAATTTTTGCTCTAGTGCTTCACTTAGATCTTTTAGAGCACGGTGGTGGATTTGTTTTATAGAAACTTGATCTCTCATGCTTCACTTAGATTATTTTGAGAGTCGTTAATAGCATGGTAATTTGCTTAATGTTAATATACTTTGTATTCAAGATATGTGAAACTTTCTTTTGAGTGCGTTGAATACTAAGATAAGTTTGATGCTTGATAATTGTTTTGAGATATGAAGATGGTGATATTAGAGTCATGCTAGTTGAGTAGTTGTGAATTTAAAGAATACTTGTGTTGAAGTTTGTGATTCCCGTAGCATGCACATATGGTGAACCGTTATGTGATGAACTCGGAGCATGATTTATATATTGATTGTCTTCCTTATGAGTGGCGGTCGGGGACGAGCGATGGTCTTTTCCTACCAATCTATCCCCCTAGGAGCATGCGCGTAATACTTTGCTTTGATAACTTCTAGATTTTTGCAATAAGTATATGAGTTCTTTATGACTAATGTTGAGTCCATGGATTATACGCACTTTTTCCCATCCTTCCACCATTGCTAGCCTCTCTAATACCGCGCACCTTTTCGCCGGTATCATACACCCACCATATACCTTCCTCAAAACAGCCACCATACCTACCTATCATGGCATTTCCATAGCCATTCCGAGATATATTGCCATGCAACTTTCCACCGTTCCATTTATTATGACACGCTCCATCATTGTCATATTGCTAGCATGATCATGTAGTTGACATCGTATTTGTGGCAAAGCCACCTTTCATAATTCTTTCATACATGTCACTCATGTTTGATTGCATATCCCGGTACACCGCCGGAGCCATTCATATAGAGTCATATTTTGTTCTAAGTATCGAGTTGTAATTGTTGAGTTGTAAGAAAATAAAAGTGTGATGATCTTCATTTTTAGAGCATTGTCCCAAGTGAGGAAAGGATGATGGAGACTATGATTCCCCCACAAGTCGGGATGAGACTCCGGACGAAAAAAAAAGAGGCCATAAAAAAAAGAGAAAAGGCCCAAATAAAAAAATAAAAAAATGAGAGAAAAAGAGAGAAGGGATAATGTTACTATCCTTTTACCACACTTGTCCTTCAAAGTAGCACCATGATCTTCATGATAGAGAGTCTCTCATTTTGTCACTTTCATATACTAGTGGGAATTTTTCATTATAGAACTTGGCTTGTATATTCCAATGATGGGCTTCCTCAAATGCCCAAGGTCTTCATGAGCAAGTGAGTTGGATGCACACCCACTTAGTTTCTTTTGTTGAGCTTTCGTATACTTATAGCTCTAGTGCATCCGTTGCATGGCAATCCCTACTCATTCACATTGATATCTATTGATGGGCATCTCCATAGCCCGTTGATACGCCTAGTTGATGTGAGACTATCTTCCCTCTTTTTGTCTTCTCCACAACCACCATTCTATTCCACATATAGTGCTATATCCATGGCTCACGCTCATGTATTGCGTGAAAATTGAAAAAGTTTTGAAAATGTTAAAGTATGAAACAATTGCTTGGCTTGTCATCGGGGCTGTGCATGATTTAAATACTTTGTGTGGGGAAGATGGAGCATAGCAAGACTATATGATTTTGTAGGGATAACTTTCTTTGGCCATGTTATTTTGAGAAGACATAATTGCTTAGTTAGTATGCTTGAAGTATTATTATTTTTATGTCAATATGAACTTTTGTCTTGAATCTTTCGGATCTGAATATTCATACCATGATTAAGAAGATTTACATTGAAATTATGCCAAAGTATCACTCCGCATCAAAAATTCTCTTTTTATCATTTACCTACTCGAGGACGAGCAGGAATTAAGCTTGGGATGCGATACGTCTCCAACGTATCTATAATTTTTATTGCTCCATGCTACTTTATCTATTGTTTTGGACTATAATGGGCTTTATTTTCCACTTTTATATTATTTTGGGACTAACCTATTAACCGGAGGCCCAGCCTGTAATTGTTGTTTTCGCCTTTTTCGGTGTTTGAAGAAACATAATATCAAACGGAGTCCAAACGGAATGAAACCTTGAAACATGATTTTCTCACGAACGTGATCCGGAGACTTGGACCCTCGCCAAGGAACAACGGAGGCGGTCACGAGGTGGGGCGCCCCAGGCGCGCGCCTTGCCTCGTGGGGCCCTGTTGCTCCACCGACGCATCCTTCCTCCTATATATACCACGCACCCCAAACGATCGAACAGGAGCCAAAACCTAATTCCACCGCCGCAACTTCCTGTATCCACGAGATCCCATCTTGGGGCCTGTTCCAGAGCTCCGACGGAGGGGGCATCCACCACGGAGTGCTTCTACATCAACACCATAGCCTCTCCGATGAAGTGTGAGTAGTTTACTTCAGACCTTCGGGTCCATAGCTAGTAGCTAGATGGCTTGTTCTCTCTTTTTGGATCTCAATACAATGTTCTCCCCCTCTCTCGTGGAGATCTATTCGATGTAATCTTCTTTTTGCGGTGTGTTTGTTGAGACCGATGAATTGTGAGTTTATGATCCAGCTTATCTATGAATAATATTTGAATCTTCTCTGAATTCTTTTATATATGATTGAGTTATCTTTGCAAGTCTCTTCGAATTATCCGTTTGGTTTGACCAACTAGATTGGTAGTTCTTGCAATGGGAGGGTTGCAAGGCACGTATTGTATTGTTGCCATCGAGGATAACAAGATGGGGTATTTATCATATTGCATGAATTTATTCCTCTACATCATGTCATCTTGCTTAAGGCGTTACTCTGTTTTTAACTTAATACTCTAGATGCATGCTGGATAGCGGTCGATGAGTGGAGTAATAGTAGTAGATGCAGAATCGTTTCGGTCTACTTGTCACAGATGTGATGCCTGTATACATGATCATACCTAGATATACTCATAACTATGCTCAATTCTGTCAATTGCTCAACAGTAATTTGTTCACTCACCGTAGAATACTTATGCTCTTGAGAGAAGCCACTCGTGAAACCTATGGCCCCCGGGTCTATTCTCATCATATCAATCTCCATCACTTTAATACTTGCTTTGTTTTTACTTTGCCTTTTACTTTTTTGCTTTTCATCTATATACCAAAAAATACCAAAAATGTTATCTATTATCTCTATCAGATCTCACTCTCGTAAGTGACCGTGAAGGGATTGACAACCCCTAATCGCGTTGGTTGCGAGTAGCTATCGTTTTGTGCAGGTACGAGGGACTTGTGCGTGGCCTCCTACTGGATTGATACCTTGGTTCTCAAAAACTGAGGGAAATACTTACGCTACTTTACTGCATCACCCTTTCCTCTTCAAGGGAAAACCAACACAGTGCTCAAGAGGTAGCAGTAAGCATGAACAGTGTTGTTGCCTTGTTTAAATTGTTCAAATTTATGAAGCAATTCACAACGATAGTAAGGAGGGAAAAATTGTTGTCTCATTACATCTTTCAAATCTTTCCAAGTTGTAGGTCGGTTATCAATGTTTTTCTTACAGTGCAAACTCCACCAAATAGAAGCAAAACCAGTAAATGCTCTAGTGGCAGCTCACACTCGCTCAAGTTCAGAAAATTCATGGTGACTAAAAACTTGTTCTACTTCAAGCTCCCAATCTAGATAAATAGCAGTATTAAATCTACCTTCAAATGACGATAAAGAGATAACCTGACCATGTGCTTGTGTGTGTTGTCCCAACTCTCGTGATGGTGAAGATGTGTCCGTCGTCCAACACTTCTATCTCCGGAATCTGTCATGATTAGTAGAAACAAGAAACAAAATTCAAGAATAATGTTCCTATGAACTACTAGGATGTGATTGTAAAGTGCTCACAGTAAAGCAAATATCAATATCTTACAAGGTCTTACCATGCGGCAGGTGGTGAAAGGCAACCAGCGGTGTCAAATAACTCTGAACATTGTGTAAAGCAATTGCCAGGGGAATGTACATATACACGGTGTAGAAATATATGGAGCTAGGTTGGCTATATATGGTAGCAAAAGATTAGCAATAATCAATTCAAAGATGCAATGTTGATAAACGCTCAACGACGGTACTGTGCTGGTCCTAGGCTAGACCGGACAAGAGATGCGAGCCTAGAACACTAATGAGGTCACGGCGTAGCACAACTAGCATCAATGAAGGATACTAAGTAGCTCTGTGCAACAAGATATAAGTGAAGATCACAAAGGCAGTAAAGATAATGATGAAAAACAATTGCCAAGCAGGATATGCAACAACTCTCTCTCCAACTTTCCCGTTGAAAAGTTTGAGCCAATTTTCTGATAACTTTTTCCAAAGAATGCTACTAACTCAAGCTTTCCAATGCAAAAAGAATCACTCAATTCTGGATTGATATGACGAGTCAAAGAATTCTAAAACTGACCTGAAAAACTAGAACAAACTATGTTCGCAAACTTTGAAGGGCAAAAAGACCTATTTAGAAGACGATTTTGAGGTGTCAAATATTGAACTTGTTTCTGCAACTATTTAGATGCGGCTCGTTGCTAGCTTTCATTTGAGTACTTGCGAAGTGAAAACGTACTTCGTATGAGGAAGTTATGCCTGTTTTACTGAACAGTGCATGTCGGTGTCAAAACCGGCGGATCTCGGGTAGGGGGTCCTGAACTGTGCGTCTAGGCGGATGGTAACAGGAGACAAGGGACACAATGTTTTTACCCAGGTTCGGGCCCTCTCGATGGAGGTAAAACCCTACTCCTGCTTGATTAATATTGATGATATGGGTAGTACAAGAGTGGATCTACCACGAGATCGAGAGGCTAAACCCTAAGAAGCTAGCCTATGGTATGATTGTTGTTTGTCCTACGGACTAAAACCCTCCAGTTTATATAGACACCGGATAGGGTTAGGGTTACACAGAGTCGGTTACAATGGTAGGAGATCTACATATCCGTATCGCCAAGCTTGCCTTCCACGCCAAGGAAAGTCCCATCCGGACACGGGACGAAGTCTTCAATCTTGTACCTTCATAGTCCAGGAGTCCGGCCAACGGTGATAGTTCGCTATCCAGACACCCCCTAATCCAGGACTCCCTCAGTAGCCCGTGAACCAGGCTTCAATGACAACGAGTCCGGCGCGCATATTGTCTTCGGCATTGCAAGGCGGGTTCCTCCTCCGAATACTTCATAGAAGATTTTGAACACAAGGATAGTGTCCGGCTCTGCAAAACAAGTTCCACATACTACCGTAGAGAGAATAACCTTTGCACAGATCTGCTGACGTATTCCGCGGCGTGACATCACACCACGGCCAGGCCTTTATACGAATCGTTTTTACTGCTCCACCTTAGTGTGTTTAGCGAGGCGGTTTCCTTGGCACGTCTTATTAGAGCGGAGATCGTGCCCCCTTATTCCGGGATCCTCATCAATACGGGCGTGGGTAACCTAGTCATGCCCGTTGGTACGCCTCCTCCATCGAAGGCAAGTCCCGAACGGTCACGGGGAGGGCTCTTGGTATTCAACCTCTTTATAACGAGACCAAGGCCCGCTCCTTTCTTTCGATCTCAATCAAATCCGCCCCTCGCTTCGAGTTCCAACACCCAAAGCTCTAGATTTAGGCGATTCGGACCTTCGACGATGTCCGGCTTCGACCTGCACGGCCGGTGGATGTCTTCCTCCGTCACGGAAGAGGATGTGCTAAAGCTGAGAGACGCCAGGTATCTCACTGGCGAAATTTCGCATAGGCTGCCTACCCAAGGGCAGGTTATTCCCACTCCCGAGCCTGGTGAGAGCGTGGTATTCGTGTCTCACTTCCTTCGGGGTTTAGGCTTCCCGACGGACCTTTTTGTGAGGGGGCTCATGTTTTATTATGGGCTGGAATTCCATGACTTGGATCCGGAGTCCATCCTCCACATCTCGTCGTTCATTGTCGTATGTGAAGCCTTCCTCCGCATCCCCCCTCACTTCGGATTGTGGCTCAAGACCTTCAAAGTGGAGCCGAAGATGATCAAGGGGCATCAGGCTGAGTGCGGAGGGGCTATTATAAGCAAGAATGCTGACGCTGCATGGCCCGAGGGCTCTTTTCAAGAGGAGCTTAATTTATGGCAGCAGGAGTGGTTTTATATCACCGCTCCTGGGGCTCAAATGGGCGGCGCCACCTGCCTTCCTCGGGTCCTCCACTGCGGCGGGCGTCATGGGTTAATAAAGGGCTCGACTGGGACCGCCCAGGACGTACCTCATTGCAGGTGGTCGATTCGAGACCTCCTAGAGAGAGAGAGATCAATCTGGTCGTAGTAGCGCAGGTCATGTTGATTCGTCGCACCTTGCCCTGCAAACGTCGCCCCCTCCGCCTGTGGGAGTTTAATCCGGAGGGACCACGAGCTCTCCAACATTTTATGGGCGTAACGCCCGTGGAGATGTACCAACTGTTCTTCGGATCACAAGCAATGTGTCCGGACTTAACCGAGGACGCAGGTCTGAGCTGCAATCGCCCGGATACTCAAGTAAGTAGTCCTGTACCCGGACATGCTATCCGCATATTTATCATAAACTTGCCCTTAAAAGAGCTATCCTTTAAACAAGAGTGGATAGCAAAAGCAAAACTGATCAGGTGTCCGGCCCCCCTCCCTGAGACCACGCCGGATCCTGTATTAACCAAGATGCTAGAGGCTGCGCCTTTTGAAGAAGGCGAAGGGGGGAACAAGGGAACCACTACCTCCATGAAGGAGGCTATCAAGAAAGGGGGGATCGAGAATCCCTCCCTCCAAGGGGAGAAGAGGACCGCTTCAAGATCCGAGACCAAAGCCTCAAGCGGGGAAGAAATCTTCACCAGAGGGTCCTGCGGTGGGAGATGCCCCGCCGCACTATTTCCCCAAGGAGATCAGCCCTCCAGCGAGCCGTAAGTAAAGGGGGGCATTTTTAAAAGAGAGACATCCCCGTTTTATTTCGAAGGTAACCGAAAGTTTACCTTGTAGTTCGGATCTCAGCCTTTCACAGCAGAGCTCGTCTTGAGGATCTTGATCCGAGAGATGATGGAGAGCTAAAGCGCCTCCGCCTGCCGTACCATTATGCGAGGCGGACGACCACGAGGTGTCGTCGCGGAGGGCTTCTCGAATCCGCGGGGCGGAAGGCAGCCGATGTCCCTCAAAGCTCTCCGTGTCCGGCCTTCGAAAAAGGCCACCGGACGAGTCCGGCACCAACGGGTGTACGGTCGGAGGAGCTGAAGGATCTGCTCGGGCGAGCGTCTATCTCGGAAGATCACCGTACGTTAATGGGTACGGTGATTGAAAGGATTTCATCCGCTGATAACGGATTGCATGAAGCCGTCGCAAGTTTACTGACGGGTTTTGAGGTACGCAAAATGATGTACCTTCTGACAGTTCTGCATATAAAATGCGCCCTGTATAAATAATAGTGTTGGGGAACGTTGCAGAAAACAAAACATTTCCTACGGTTTCACCAAGATCCACCTATGAGTTCATCTAGCAACGAGTGATCGGAGTGCATCTACATACCTTTGTAGATCGCGAGCGGAAGCGTTCAAGAGAGCGGGGTTGAGGGAGTCGTTTTCGTCGTGATCCAAATCACCGGAGATCCTAGCGCCGAACGGACGGCACCTCCGCGTTCAACACACGTACGGTCAGCGTGGACGTCTCCTCCGTCTTGATCCAGCAAGGGAAGGAGAGGTTGATGAAGATCCAGCAGCACGACGGCGTGGTGGTGGATCGGCGATCACCGCAGCGAGGCTTCGCCGAGCCTGCGAGAGGGAGAGGTGTAGCAGGGAGAGGGGGCGCCAAGATTCAGGGTGCGGCTGCCTCCCCCCCCCCTTATATAGGCCCCGGAGGGGCACCGCCCTCTAGAACCCATCTAGATGGGGGCGGCCAAGGGGGAGGCTTGCCCCCAAGGCAAGTGGGCGCCCACCCTAGGGTTTCCAACCCTAGGCGCAGGGGGCCCAAGTGGGGCGCACCAGCCCACCAGGCTGGTTCCTCCCACTTCAGTCCACGGGCCCTCGGGATAGGTGGCCCCACCGGTGGACCCAGGACCCTTCCGGTGGTCCCGTACAATACCGTAACCCCCAAATTCTCCCGATGGCGAAATAGCACTTCCTATATATAATTCTTTACCTCCGGACCATTCCGGAACTCCTTGTGACGTCCGGGATCTCATCCGGGACTCCGAACAACATTCGGTTTGCTGCATACTCATATTCATACAACCCTAAGCGCCACCGAACCTTAAGTGTGTAGACCCTACAGGTTCGGAGACACGTGACATGACCGAGGCGGCTCTCGGTCAATAACCAACAGCGGGATCTGGATACCCATGTTGGCTCCCACATGATCCTCGATGATCTCATCGGATGAACCACGATGTCGAGGATTCAAGCAACCCCGTATAAAATTCCCTTTGTCAGTCGGTATGTTACTTGCCCGAGATTCGATCATCGGTATCCCAATACCTCGTTCAATCTCGTTACCGGCAAGTCACTTTACTGCATCAGTAATGCATGATCCCGTGACGAGACACTTGGTCACTTTGAGCTCATTATGATGATGCACTACCGAGTGGCCCGGTGATACCTCTCCGTGTCTGAGTGACAAATCCGGTCTTGATCCGTGTCAACCCAACAGACACTTTCGGAGATACCGTAGTGCACCTTTATAGTCACCCGGTTATGTTGTGACGTTTGGTACACCCAAAGCACTCCTACGGTATCCGGAGTTACGATCTCATGGTCTAAGGAAGAGATACTTGACATTGGAAAAGCTCTAGCAAAACGAACTACACGATCTTGTGCTATGCTTAGGATTGGGTCTTGTCCATCACATCATTCTCCTAATGATGTGATCCCGTTATCAACGACATCCAATGTCCATAGTCAGGAAACCGTGACTATCTGTTGATCAACGAGCTAGTCAACTAGAGGCTCACTAGGGACATGTTGTGGTCTAAGTATTCACACGTGTATTACGATTTCCGGATAATACAATTATAGCATGAATAAAAGACAATTATCACGAACAAGGAAATATAATAATAATCCTTTTATTATTGCCTCTAGGGCATATTTCCAACAAGTAGCCCCTGATACTTGGTGCGGTGTCAAAAATTACGGTGGCGAAGCGTCCGGTGGCTAGCCTAGCTGATGAATTTGCCGAACTGAAGCGGCAACTTGACGTGGCGAATGCGGACATCACGCTTGTTAATAAGCGGCTTGACGAGTCACAAGGTATGCAATTTCTCCGCGGACACCTGGTAAGGGAGCTTGACGCCCATGCCTTACAACATGTATGCTTAATGCATATGGTGCCGCTGCTATGGAGAACCTTCGGGCGGAGCTCGCCCGAGCCAAGGAGCAAGCCAGAAAAAGTGATGCGGCGGCCTTGAAGGCAGCCGCAGAGCTAAAAGCCGAACAGGCTGGTCACTGCCGAAGCAAGAAAGAAATGGCCGAGATGGCCGTGAAATTGAAGAATGCTACTGACCGTTGCGAGCTTCTTGAAAAAGAAGATCGAGCGAAACAAGAGGACCTGAAAAAGGCCGCCACCGAGGCCAAGGAAACTCGCTCTGCGATGAGAGCTATGAAGGAGGAGCTACGTCGGGCCAGAGATATTGCGGTGGAAAGCCCTTTCGATCCGGAGAAAATTCTGGATCCTAAATACGCTCAATTGGACCGGCTGTGGAGTGGGAAGGATGCTTATCTGGACTTGGCGGCGAGTGCCGTAGACGCGGCCGAACACTTCCGAGGTCAAAAGGATCACGGAATGGAAGAGCTTTTTTGGTCGCAGTTCCATAGTCCGGAGCGTTCACTTTCGTTAACCGATCGTTTGGCCGAATGGGCTGAGCTGAATAGGTTGTCCGGACTTGCCATGAAGGCTGTCGTCACTCATTTGTGGCCGAAAAGGCCCAAGCCGAAGAGTTATCTTGGCTTGTTGCAGCAGTTCCTTGGTGCGGTGCCGCATATCGATGCAATGAAGCGGTCAGCATGCATAGAGGGTGCGCGGATGGCTCTTGCCCGTGTCAAGACATACTGGGCGGAGATGAAGGCCACCGACGTTGCATCCCAAGATTCGAACAGAACCGGGTACCTGCCGAGCACTATTCTGAGGAAGTCCTGCAGGGCGCTCGTTTAATAGAGACGCAGTGCTCGAAGGATATTATGCTTTAATGACATGTATGATTTGTGAAAACAATGTTTCAATATAATATAAGAGCTTTTTATACTTGTGCGTTCAAGTATTAAAACACCTCTGTCTTGGCCGTTGATGTATATGTGTATATAACCTGAAAGATGGCAGTCCTTGGCTTCAGCCCCCACGCAGATAGTGCGGGGGTGTTTGCAAAAAGGCGCATTTTCACACTTAATCCAACGTCTTGGTCCTGTAAAGGAGGTGATAGCGTAGCAAACTAGGCAACCGGACTATAATGCTTTATCACTTTCACTTAGCCATAGGAGTTCAATGGTGGGGCTACTATATAGCCCCTAGGGGCACCGCGCTCTCCCGAATTCGGGGCGCGTATGTGCCTGGCCGGGAAACGGTCCTTCCTTAATGCGGGGGAATTCTAAACATTCGGGTGGGTCATCGAGTGGTTGACCAGTCTCACGCTATATCATGATGATCAGTTTCGGCTTTCTCTCGAGGTGCTCACTGGCGAACCGGGCACAATCGCAGAGTTCTCCGGTGCGCGTTAGCGATAGAACGGAACGTAAGGCAGCAAAACACAGGAGCCGAGCAAACCCAACATTTGACCAAAGACATGATTCGGAGCTGATGCATATAAGGCTAACTTCGAGACGCGAACACTCCCTAAGGTATTCGGTCTTTATGAAAGCGGGCATAATAATGCCCTAAGCCCCGTGTCGAGTGCACGCGCAAAAATTCGGTGCGGCCGATGCCAAAACGCCAGCCTCCTCCTCGGTTATAGCAAGAAACCGGAGGATGTGTATCAACAAGAGACAGTAAAAAGGTTTACGAGAGGTCTTAATCTGAAAAGAATCCTTGCAACGGGTCCCTCACTGCACTGCGCTGTGTCTCCGTTGTGCGCAGTATCACGGATGGGTGTAGCACGGTGTTCATCTGTAAAAGAGAAGAACTTAGTTGAAGAGAAAAAAAGGATCATGCGAAAAATGTACTTTATATTAAATAAACAGAGTACGGTTCGAAAAGTGAACACGATTGAGCTTTATTGTCTCTTGTTGTACATGCGTGCAGCCCCTTGTACGGGGGTATTCCGCTAGTAGGCGCCGGACTCGTCTAGCCATGTCCGGGTTGAATGACCTATTCAGTGCTTTGATTAGCGGGCCGGATTGGTGTGGGGCTGTCAAGGCAGTCTCACGTTCTTCGTGCTCGAGTAACACTTAATACTCCCTTTTAATGAGATGATGCCGCGTGGACCGGGCATTTTAAGTGTAAGATATGCATAATGCGGTATTACGTTAAAGCGGGTGAAAGCTTCATGCCCCAGTAGTGCTTGATAGCTACTTTCGAATGGGGCGATATGGAAGGTTATCTTTTCGCGGCGGAAGTTGTCGGATGAGCCGAACACAACTTCTAGCAGTAGGGAGCCCGTACAATGGGCATGTAGGCCTGGCATTACCCCTTTGAAGGAGGTGTTGCTATGGCGAATTTTGGTTGGGTCTATCCCCATTTTGCAGATTGTGTCCTGATATAGCAGGTTTAGGTCGCTACTGTCATGGAATTGTCACGGCAGATGTCCTCTTGCAAGGACTTAGTCGTGGAGCCATCGCAACTAGGAAGCTTAAAGGGGTTATCGGGAGAAAGGACACGAGAGGTTTTATACTAGTTCGGCCCCTTACAGTGAAGGTAAAGCTTACGTCTAGTTGGGTAGGTATTGCTTGAGGTTTCGATGACCAGGGAGCGAGATACGCTATGCCCGGTTCTCGATTGGTTCTTTCTTGCCCCAAGCCGGCCACAGGTCGTCCCCTTATATACATGGGTTGACGCCTTGTGGCCTACAGAGTCCCGGCCGGCTTATCAACAATGTCCGGCTCGGTGGCTAGTTAAATCTACCTTATGATACAAGTCATGCCATTATGGCGGTTTACTACAATGGGCCTTAAGCCACCTGTGGGCCTTAAGCCCCTTTATTGAACCGCCATCTTCATGCTTGGTCTTGGGCTTCTTTCTGGTAATCTTCTTTACGTAACCCGGCCCCTCCTGGGCGGCTTACACAAATAGTTATATCCCCAACATTAGGCCCCAGATTGATTTGAACCTGTTCATGTCAATCTTAAAATACCTTGAAACCTAAATCTTCAATCTTCTGACTGTGCAAAAGACTTTCTTTAACCCGCCGTGACGTCATTTTCTGGATCTGTGTTAACCCGCCATGACATCATCTTTTTTTATTCCACCGTATCGTTCAACGGATCTCTGTCTTTATTGATTGTTCCGAAAACCGAGGCGTCAGGGCCGCTGGATAATAACTCTTATCTCCTCGTTTCCCGCGCCGTCTCAGTTATCCTCTCCTTATAAATAGGCGCGACCTAGGTCTCCCATTCTCACCTTGCCAGTCGTCTTCTTCTTCCTCTTGCCTCCTCTTCGAGCTCTGCCGCCGCCGCCGTCGACCTTCTTGTCTTCACCGACCCAGGCCGCTGCATCAACCCGACTCGGTTCAGAAAACGACGGCGAGCTTTCGCAGCTCCTCTAGATCCGTAAGTTCCCTTCCCTTCCTTGCTTAGATCTGCATTAGGAACTTCCTTGAGTTCGTCGGAGTTCATCACCATTGGAGCTAAACCTTTGCTAGTTTTTCTCCTAAATGCCTCTTCCGATCTGATAATGACATAAAATAGCCGCGGTAGTTGTTTTCGCACTTTGTCTTGGGTAAAAAACAGATCCCTTTCTCTGTATGAAAGCCCCATTTGAGCCTATGAACACATCTTCGTCAGTTTTTAGGTCTAGAACATTTTCTTATCAGAACAGTCCTTTGATCTCAACTTATAGCAGAAGATTGTGAAATCTGTTTTTATCACCCGGAAAACTTCTTCTTGTTAAATGCCCTTAAAACTGTCCAGGTGTCCAGTTTAAATGCATACCACTGATCTGTGAACCTTGCCTGATTCTCATATCTTTAAATTTTTTGAACTGCTCCTAATGCTTGTAGCGGCTTAAATATTACTGCCCAATTATCCTTATATCATTAGGCCCCTTCGTAAGCCGCTACCTTCAGTAATTTGGATATCTTCTCCCGGGCTAAAATTTGAACCGGATTTTCTTATGTTGTAATAGGCCAATTGTTGTCATGGCTCCTAAAGCGACCAAAGATCCTGTAACCTGCAACTGGGTCCCATCCACAGTCACCAAAAGTAAACTGGCCGAGTTTGTGAAGTCTGGCCACCTGCAAAAGAAGGAGGTCATGTCTTATCGTGTTCCTGACCTGTCCGAAGAAAAGCCTCAACCCAAAGAAGGGGAAGTGATAGTTTTCACAGATCACATGAGCCGGGGATTTGCTCCTCACAGCTCAAAGTTCTTCAGGGAGGTTCTGAATTTCTTTGATCTTAGACCTCAAGACATTGGACCCAATTCCGTGTCAAATCTTTGCAATTTTCAAGTCTTCTGCGAGGTGTACCTGGGAGAAGAGCCAAGTCTACTTTTGTTCAGAGAACTTTTTTACTTGAACCGGCAGAATGAACGTGCCAACGGGCCTAGTCTTGAACTTGGCGGTATCTCGATCCAGCGACGAAGAGACTGCCTGTTTCCTAATGCTGAGCTACCGAGTCACCCAAAAAATTGGAATCAGACATGGTTCTATTGTCTGGATACTTCTCCGGTGACGGAAGCCTCTCGCTTGACTTCGCGCCCTGCGCCTTGAGTCCAACCATCCACTGGCGGATAAACTAACCACTATTGAACGTCTACCTCTTAATCCCACCATCAAGAAGATAAAAGCCCTTTTGGGGAATGGTTTAAATGGCATCGACCTGGTCTGAGTCTGGGTTACTTGGCGGATACTCAGCCACCACTCCGCTTAATGTGTACTTATGCAGGCGAGAAGAGCGACCCAATGCGTCATAGTCCTGACGACTTACCAGACGATGTGGCGGATGCTACAACCCAGTCATTGCTGAAGGAGGGCACTGTTACTAGCAATGCCTTCGGTTTACTCCCCTTTTGCAAAAAGAACCCGGCCCCTGCAATAAGTTATCAATCTTAATAAATATTCCTTAACCTGTTTACCTTCTTTGTACTTATAACTCTTTATCTTTTTCCACAGGCTGGTGATAATTTCTGGAAGGTCAAATATGACCACGAGGCTGCCCAACAAGCCAGGGCAGCCAACAAAACCGAAAGGAAAGCCGCCAAGACTGGAACTTCAAAGAAGAAGAAACCCAGCGCCTCCGATTTGCTCAAACTGGATGACTCTTCTTCAGATGAGGAAGAGGTAATCCCTTACTCTCTTAACTCCCTTGTTACTATTTTATTGATATTTCCGCCTTTCAGGAGGACACTGGGAACAGCCAAGCTCCTGGTGAAGAAGTAACTATAATCTCCTCCGACTCAGAGCCTTTGCCAAAGCGCAAAACCTGACGGGTGACCCAGAAAGTAAGATTTTCACATCCTCTAGCTTATCAAGATCCTCAATTTCTTTTGAAGCAACAACAGCTTGAAAGCCGGAGGCAAACCCGGACCAGTAAGGACGCAGAGCTCTCTTCCGGGTTACCCGACGTGAGCAGGAAGTGTCGGACTGAGGTCATCTCCGCCTTACGTTCTGTTTATCCTTTGGCGGGTTTCATTCGTCAACCTCTCAAATCATATGATTCCAATTATCAGGATACCTCTCCTTCCTCCGGCGAGTCTATGCAATCCAACATGCCGGCCTTCAAGACTGCCCCTGGGTAATATACCTTTGTTATCCTCATGCTTTGCCTTACACATATTTTGTACTCATCCCTCTGTTTTGTCCACAGTGTGCAGGTGAAGCCCAAGAAGAGGCAAAAAGAATAAGCCGGTCAAGACCCGTAGCAACCGAGCCGGAACTCGAATAGCTGCCCCTGATGCTTCTACTCATCAACCTCCTCCTGAGCCGGCCTATGAAATTCCAACGCCATCTTCTGACCCGCCTGCCGAAGACACTTTTAATAGCTCCGATAATCCGGAAATTCCTAGTCCGGCCAAGACGGCTGAGCGGAAGTTGAAATCTTGAAAAGCCGATTATGTTGAACTGGGTGCCCCTCTGTCCTTGCGGATGTCTTGCCAAGGAAGAACTTGTCAAACACCGGAAGACCAAACAGGACATCGCTGATTATGCTCACTTAAGCATTGGCGATATAGTCTCAGGCTATCTGAATCAAGTGCATAACAGCCGCGACCTGGAAATTGACATGGTGAAACAGATACATCATAAAGCTGAGGTATAACTTATATTATTTCTCGTGAATCTTACTTACTGTACCAGCCCCCAAGTCTACTGCTTATAAGTAAATATGTTGTAAACTTAGATACCTGCTTACTGTTAGTTCATCCGGTTTACAAGAGAGGATATTTAACCCGGCCATAATATGGCAACTTAAAACGTGCGATACACATTAGCCCCCAAGTGTCAAGTATCTTTACTTGTAAAGTGCTTGAGACTCTAATATGCATAATCTGGCATTATAAAGTAAAATTTTCTTCAGCATACATTAGCCCCCAAGTGTCAAGTGTCTTTACTTGTAAAATGCTTGAGACTTTAATGACATCTTACCATAACCTTAATTATAACACGGCGTCAATGCAGGCCTCCACCAGTCAATTTGAATTGGAGATTGCTGACCTGAAGACCCGGCTGGCGGCCCAAGAACTTGAGATTCAAAAATCTAACTCCAAATTCGCATTCAGCGTCTCTGAGCAAGAAAAGTTGAAGAAGGATTTTGACGCGGAGAAGAAGACCTGGGCAGATGAGAAAACTTCACTTGTGACCCGGGCCGAGACATCAGAAGCAGCTCTTGCCGAAGCAACTACCGAGCTGTCTGGCTTAAAGCGCCAGATATCTCAAATGGTCTCAGCAATCTTCGGTAAGTTACTATGTGTAACCGTGAATATCACCATGGTTTCTTTGATGACTATTTCAGATATTATCTCCGGCTTACCTTATATGTATAAACGCAGGCCCCAGGAGCACAAACCTGAAGCAGAATATGCTGATCAAGCTTAAGGCGGTGTACACTCTAGTGGAACAGCTATACACCGGGTCACAACGTGCTTTGGCCGTTGTGGCTTTATCAAATGATACTCCTTATCTCCTGCAGGATGTGCTCAACGGATTTAGGATTCAGGAGCTAAGGCGGGCATCTGGCAGAGCCGGGGCCATAGCCGCCTTAAGCCGGGCCAAAGCGTTGGTTCCAAAGCTAGACCTAGCCGACGTTGCTCTTGGCTATCCCAGTTTGAAGGAGGACGGCTCTGTATTCAATGAATCAGACTTCACCGCCTGTGTGAGAGTCGTACGTCCTGTGGCCACCATCATCGGCAATGATATTGATCTTAATAAGTATCAGCCGGGTTATGACAACGAGAACCGGAGGATTCCAACTCCGCATTATGATGACGTCAGCCTGATCCCTCCAACTCGTAAGCATACCTTTGCTCCTGAAGTTGACCCGGCCAGTTTAATAGATGATGAAGCTGAATTTGAAGCCTTAAGCGGCATTGACTGGACCTCGTCAACCTTCTAGGACAAAACAGCAGACGAAGAGGCGGAGAAGGATAACCCGGAGTCTTCAAGCCCACCAAAGGAGTAACCTGCCTGGTACTAAGTCTTTGAAAAAAATATGATGCTTCATTATTCAGACTCGGGGAGTCTTGTAATAGGGTAGAAAAAACTTCTTAACTCTGTCATGCCTTCGCGCATGTTTGTGGTGCTTAACATTGTCACAAGCCGCTATCGTTGTATACTGCTGGCTTACATGAATTGCTCCTTGACATCCAAAAACTTTTTGCTTTACCCTGTGTATAAAAAACAAAAAAAATATCCTTTGGCGTCTTACCACATCCGGGGTCATATAGAATAATGTTAACCCGGAGTAACCAAAACATCATAAAAGACAGCCGGTTTATGATCATGACCATAATAATATACCTGCTATCTTATTGAAGCTTACATTACCGGCTTATGTGATCCCAAAAAGCAGACAGTTAAACTTCACTTCTAAAAATTGGCACATATAATGTTTATCTGGCCCTTAATATTTTTTACCCTTATAGAATAAAGTAAACCTAATTTTCAAAGGCCTCTGATTCGAATACGATCAGTAGAACCGTTCCAAAGGGGTTAAGTTAAGATTCGGATACGATCATATAGCCCCCAATGGCTTTGGCGATGCCGATCAAGTGGGTGTCGACACTATGTTCTCTTTGGTTGAATCGACCTATGTTTGAGCAGAAGCCCCAAGTGAGCATTAGAGTTGTTTAACGACGCTGATTCGAATACGATCCACGTCAGACCCAAAGGGGTTAAGCTATGATTCAAATATGATCAAGAAGCCCCCAAGTGGGTTTGGCAGTATGTCGATCAATTGGGTATCGATAGCTATGTTCTCTTTGGTTGAATCGACCTATGTTTGAACAGAAGCCCCAAGTGACCATGGCTAGATTCAGATATGATCATAAGCGGACCAAAAGGAAAGCGGATTCAGATCTGATCCGCTCCACGTTGGTCGTTTCCACCATCCGGTAAAAGATACATAAACCTTGAAGGGTGGAAAGGAAGAGGTCCTACTTTATTGCTTTAAATAATATATACATTGCTAAAAAGGAAAAAAAATATACTCGACGAGGCGGTAGCTTAAGTATAATAGGGCCGGAGATGCGCTATGTTCCACGGCCGGCGGGTCTCTTCCTCCGACTTACGTGAGTCTTTGTACTCTCGAACATCAATGAGGTAATATGACCCGTTGTTGAGATTCTTGCTGATCACAAAGGTCCTTCCCAAGGAGGGACAACTTGTGCATATCATATTGATCTGAATGAGCGAGCACTAAATCGCCTTCTGAAAAGTTACGCTTCTAACCCGGCGGCTGTGATAACGGCGCAGGTCTTGCTGATAAATCACCGAGCGGGCTATTGCCAAGTCTCGCTCCTCATCTAACAAGTCAAGTGCATCCTGACGAGCCTTTTCATTATCAGCCTCAACATAAGCCGCCACCGGGGTGAATTATGCGGATATCACTTGGCAGAACCACCTCGCTCTATACACCATGAAGAAAGGTGTATAACACATGAGATCTGTTAGGCGTTGTGTTGATGCTCCATAGCACGTAGAGGTAACTCCTCCACCCAACAACCGGAGTTAGCTGTAAGGGAACTAAGAGCGAGGTTTGATACCTTTCAAGATCTCTTGATTAGCTCTTTTGCTTGACCATTAGGCTGGGGGTGAGCAACAACCGAAACGTCAAGCCGGATGTGCTCTTGTCGACAGAACTCTTCCATGGCACCCTTGGAGAGATTGGTACCATTATCAGTTATATTGCTGTGTGGAAAGCCAAAACGAAAGATCACCTTTTTCATGAACTGAACCGCCGTGGCTGCATCACACTTACTGATCGGCTCTGCTTCAACCCACTTGGTGAATTTATCCACTGCCACCAACAGGTGTGTCTTCTTATCCTTAGACCTTTTGAAAGGTCCAACCATGTCAAGCCCCCAGACTGCAAATGGCCAAGTAATTGGAATCATCCTCAATTCTTGAGCCGGCACATGAGCTCGTCGCGAGAATTTTGACATCCGTCACATTTCTTGACGGATCCTCCGCATCAGCATGAGCCGTCAGCCAATAGAAACCATGACGAAAAGCCTTGGCCACCAGAGATTTTGAACTGGCATGATGACCGCAATCTCCTTCATGAATCTCACGAAGTATCTCCTGACCCTCCACAGGCAATACACAACGTTGAAACGCCCCAGTGATGCTGCGGTGATGCAACTCGCCATGAATGGATTTGGACCGCCTGACGATTTGTCTTGCCAAGGTCTCATCCTCAGGCAACTCTCCCCGGGTCGTATAAGCCAAATATGGGACTGTCCAATCTGGGATGGCACGAAGAGCCGCCACCAGCTGCGCCTCCGGGTCTGGCACTGCAAGCTCTTCCTCTGTAGGCACTCTGACAGAAGGGTTAGAAAAAACATCAAGAAAGGTGTTAGGCGGCACCGGCTTACGTTGAGACCCCAGCCGGCTTAAAGCATCAGCTGCTTCATTCTTCCTTCGATCAATGTGCTCTACTTGATAACCTTTGAAGTGCCCGACTACGCATCAACTTCGACGATAAGCCACCATAAGGGGATCCTTGGAGTCCCACGTGCACGACACTGTTGAGCGACGAGGTCTGAATCGCCCAAGCATCTTACCCGGCTCAAATTCATCTCTTTGGCCATCCGGAGGCCATGGAGTAAAGCCTCGTATTCAGCTGCATTGTTAGTGTAGGGAAACATAAGCGGACACATAACAAAATTTGTCACCTTGGGGAAGTTAAACGACTCGGCCCCGAGCCTTCAACTGCTGGACCCATCGAAGTGAATAGTCCAATATGTGTTATCCGGCTTCTCCTCTGGTGCCTGCAACTCCGTCCAATCATTGATAAAGTCTACCAGGGCTTGAGACTTGATAGCTGTACGTGGCATATACTTCAAACCGTGAGGCCCAAGCTCAATGGCCCACTTGGCGACTCGTCCTGTGGCTTCCCTGTTTTGGATGATGTCTCCCAAGGGGGCTGAACTTACCACAGTTATAGGATGACCCAAGAAGTACTGCTTTAGCTTCCGGCTCGCCATGAACACCCAATAAACAAGTTTCTTCCAATGCAGATACCTTTGCTTGGATTCTATGAGCACCTCACTGATGTAATAAACCGGCAGTTGAACCGGATGCTCCTTGCCAGTCTCCTTACGCTCCACCACAATGGCCACACTAACAGCACGTGAGTTAGCAGCAACATACAACAGCAACGGCTCTTTATCAATGGGAGCCGCGAGAACCGGCGGCTCAGACAACTGTCTCTTTAAATCTTCAAAGGCAGCATCAACAGCCTCCTCCGGACAAAAGTGTACATTTTCTTCATCATCGATCGATGGTAGAGCCTTCTCACCTAACCGGCTTATGAATCGGCTTAAAGCAACAACGCGACCATGATCGCTGAACATCATTGATGCACACGGTTTAGCGGAGAGGTAATTGCCTTGATCTTCTCGGGTTAGCTTCAATGCCCTGTTTGAGACCAGGAATCCCAAAAGTTTGCATGCGGTACACCAAACACACACTTATGCGGGTTAAGCATCATCTTGTAGACCGGAGATTATCAAAGGTTTCCTTTAAGTCGGATATCAAGGTTTCCTTCTTCTGGACTTCACCATGATGTCATCTACGTAAGCATGAACATTGCGCCCAATCTGATTGTGGAACAATTTTGTACACACCGCTGATCGTCGCTGGGCACTCTTGAGCCCAAGCGGCATAGATACATAGCGAAGGCTCCAAGCGGAGTAATGAAAGCCGTCTTCTCCTGGTCCTTAACGCCATCTTAATCGATGATAACCGGAGTAAGCATCCAAAAAACTCAAACGCTCGCAACCCGCTGTAGCATCGATGATTTGATCAATGCAGGGTAGAGCAAAGGGATCAGCCGGACAAGCTTTATTTAAGTCCGTGTAATCACACACATCCGCCAGGTGCCGTTCTTTTTTAGCACCAGCACCGGGTTAGCCAACCACTCCGGGTGAAAAACTTCCACGATGAACCCGGCCGCTAAGAGCCGAGCGACCTCCTCCCCTATAGCTTTTCGCCTTTCCTCATTGAATCGCCGGGAAACTGCACTCGACCGGCTTATACTTTGGATCAATATTAAGAGTGTGCTCGGCGAGTTCTCTCGGGACCCGGCATGTCGGAAGGTTTCCATGCAAAGATGTCCGGTTCTCACGGATGAACTTCGATGGCGCGCTTTCCTATTTGGGATCAAATTGGTGCGATCTTGAACTGCTTGGAAGAGTCGCTGGGTGAAGTCGACCAGTTTTGTCTCGGCGGCGGACTTAAATTTCAACGCCGAGTCTTGCTCTGTGGTTGGCTTCTTCAAAGAGGTCATATCCGCCGGGTCAACATTAGTTTGATAAAACTTCAGGTCCTCTTCAGCACAAACAGATTCCGCATCGCCTTCCTCACATTCCAAGGCTACCTTTCGACTCCCATGCACAGTGATGGTGCCCTTGTAACCCGACATCTTGAGCTGCAGATAAACATAACACGGTCGTGCCATAAACTTGGCATAAGCCGGTCGTCCAAACAGAGCGTGATACGGGCTCCTGATTTTGACTACCTCAAATGTCAGCTTCTCAGCCCTGGAATCATATTCGTCTCCAAAGGCTACTTCCAGCTCGATCTTTCCAACTGGATATGCCGACTTACCAGGTACCACCCCATGAAAAACGGTGTTGGACATCCTCAAGTCCTTATCAGTCAACCCCATGCGGCGAAAGGTCTCATAATAGAGAATATTGATGCTGCTTCCTCCGTCCATGAGCACCTTAGTGAATTTATATCCACCAACCTGAGGGGCCACCACCAAGGCCAACTGACCCGGGTTATCAACCCGGAGGGGGTGATCTTCCCTGCTCCAAATGATAGGCTGCTCTGACCACCTCAAATAACAGGAAACCGCCGGCTCAACCGAATTCACAGCCCTCTTATGAACCTTTTGTTCAGGTTTGCACAAGTTAGTGGTAAACACATGGTATTGCCCACCGTTCAGCTGTTTTGGATGGCTCTGATAACCTGACTGCTGCTGCTGCTGTCCCCCTTGACCAGGCTGCTGCTGATTATAGCCACCTTGACCTCCCTGAAAGCCGGAACTTGAGCCGCCACCCGGGCCATGAAAACCACCTGCTCCTGAACCGCCGCCTGATCCGTGATTGCCATCAAACATGTTGGAATTCTTGAAAGCCTTCATGATCGCGCAGTCCTTCCATAAGTGGGTGGCAGGATTTTCCCGAGTACCGTGTCTTGGGCAAGGCTCATTCAGAAGCTGCTCAAGAGATGGACCTGAGCCACCAGATCGAGGGGGTGGTCTCCCCTTATGCTTCTTGTTGTTACCTTGGGCATTAGCATTGGCCACAAACTCTGGGTTACCCTCCGCCTTACGCTTGTTGCCTCCTTGACTTACCGGGTTATGCTGCTGACCCTTTCCATTGTCGTTCTTCTTTCCTTTCCTTGTCTTTTCCTCCTCAGACGCGGGATCATTGGTAGTATCAGAATCGGCATATTTAACCAAAGCTGCCATCAACGTACCCATGTCATTGCAATCACGCTTAAGGCGCCTGACTTCTGCTTGACCCAAAGCGACAATTATGATGGAGCATAAGTACGCAGAGCGGCATCCATCTTATCAGATGAGTGTATTATTTCCTTGACCCAGCGCACCCAATGAGTTGTGGACTCACCCTCCTCCTGTTTACAATTGGTCAAGTCCACAATTGACATAGACTGCTTGCAAGTGTCCTTGAAGTTCTGGATAAACCGGGCCTTTAGCTCTGCCCATGAACTGATGGAATTGGGAGGCAAACTTTTCAACCAAGACCGGGCCATTCCATCTAACATCATGGTGAAATACTTAGCCATTGCTGCGTCGCTGACCTCCAATAACTCCATGGCCATCTCGTAACTTTCAATCCATGCCCCTGGCTGTAAGTCGGCCGTGTAATTGACACCTTCGAGGTCCCTTGAAATCCTTGGGCAGAGCGCACATCCCATGAGCCGGCACCAGACAAGGGACACCACCGGTTCTAGTGGCCACTCCTGCTCCAACAGAAGTCGTTGGATACTCTGGGAGACCTTCATATGCCGTCTGTTGAGCCGCTAATTGAGTCGCCCGTTCATCCTCCCGCCAATCGGTCTGCATGCGGGTTATAGCCACCGGGTTGGTTGGGGCGCTGAGCCTTTGCTTGATAAAGCCGACTCCATGTGCCCTCTTGTAACTTCGGACTCGGTTTGGGACGAGGTGCTAGCCAAGGCTGAGGAGTTGAATGAATCATGTCCCTGCTGTAAGAATAGGTCTCCTGCTGTGCCAAGGCCGTCTGAAGAAGATCCCTGACCCTCCGGGTTTCCACCGCCGTCGGGTCATCATCGTCCACTAGAAGAGCCGCCAGACGCGCCGATGCTGCTATCAAGTTCTCCATGGGGTTGGAGAAGTGGCCCGGTGGTGTCGTTATGTATCGGGGCGGGGCCATACTCCCATGAGGAGGTGCCATCTCTCGAGGCTGAACCGGCCCTCCAGCTTCGGATGTCATAAACTAATTGGCTTCGGGCGGATTGCTAGGACCAGCTCCGGGTGTCATGAAAAGATTCCGAGGATCGTAAACCGGAGGCAGACGGGACTGGGTCTTCTGATGTCTCCTTCTTATCACCTCATTGGACGCATTCAGACTCATATTAAGCTGGAAAGCCTCTGACTGGAGTTGCTGCGCCCGTGCATCCAAAGCCGCCCGCTCTGCAGCTAGCCTGGTGTCCTCAGCTGCCAAGGCCTCCATGGCCAGGGCTATCTCCTCACGCACCTTCGCCACCTCCGCGTTATGCTCATCTGGATTTGCAGGAATAACCGTGGTGGTTAACAGAACCATCAACTTGTCCATAAGATCTATCGGCTTTTGAGCGGGCGGTATGAGGCCTCCTTCCCGGCTGCTCGACCGGACGTTATTGCTATCGCGGCCGTCGAGTTTTGACGGGTTGAGTACCAGCCATGAAGACTCACCTTATTTCGGCGGCTCATAGAAATCTGGAGCAGCTAGAGTCGTCGAGAACAGCCCCCAAGCATGCCCTCTTGGACCTGATACAAATAATCTGTTGAACCGAAGGACGAATCGTCATCCGATGGGACGACCATCTCTTCGCCATCTTTAGATCCTTCAGAAAGTGCCTCTCCGTGAACACAGCCCACAAAGGCACGCTTAATGACAGGTTGAACCAGGCGGGTTTATACGCTGAGCCGTCTCGGCGAAGTCGGTGCAGCTGTCGGCTCGGGCCGGCTCCTGTCGGCAAATGAAGGCGTGGATTCCGCCAAAGGGACCGGTACCCGTACTCAATTGAGTCGGCCTCGGGGCCCCAGCCTTCGTTGTCGATGTAGATCTTGCCTCGACGACTCTTGGTCATCCAGCCCACTGCGTATCCCTTGAGCCCTTCGAAGCTGCCCTTCAAGAACTCAAATCCACCGTGCGTTGGCCCCACGGTGGGCGCCAACTGTTGTGGAATTGTCACAGCAGATGTCCTCTTGCAAGTACTTAGTCGTGGAGCCATCGCAACTAGGAAGCTTAAAGGGGTTATCGGGACAAAGGACACGAGAGGTTTTATACTAGTTCGACCCCTTACGGTGAAGGTAAAGCCTACGTCTAGTTGGGTTGGTATTGCTTGAGGTTTCGATGACCAGGGAGCGAGATACGCTATGCCCGGTTCTCGATTGGTTCTTTCTTGCCCTAAGCCGGCCACAGGTCGTCCCCTTATATACATGGGTTGACGCCCTGTGGCCTACAGAGTCCCGGCCGGCTTATCAACAATGTTCGGCTCGGTGGCTAGTTAAATCTAACTTATGATACAAGTCATGCCATTATGGCGTTTTACTACAATGGGCCTTAAGCCGCCTGTGGGCCTTAAGCCCCTTTATTGAACCGCCATCTTCATGCTTGGTCTTGGGCTTCTTTCTGGTAGTCTTCTTTACGTAACCCGGCTCCTCCTGGGCGGCTTACACAAATAGTTATATCCCCAACAGCTACCTCCGTCCATTAGGACTTGTGTAAATTGGAGTCCGTCGATTATAAGATCTAATATCAAGGCAGTCCATCCTGCGTCCGGATACTTCGGAATAGTCTGATGATCGAAGGTGATTGGTTTTGACAACCATCGTTGGGATTCTGCTGGGATAGACCGTGCGGTAGCGTGTTTCTATAGGCGCGCTCTGTTTTCCCTTTGTCACTTGAAGTGAGTTCACTGTTTTGACTTTTGTGGGAAATTCTTTTGTTTTCGGTGCTTTCTGCTTGTGGGGTTCGTCGTCGTCCTCGCTTGGCGTGTCGAGCCCCTTGTGTTCGACATTGAGTTTGCGGACTGCTTGAAGACCCAACAATCTCTGTGGGTATGGTTTGCGAGCTTCCGGAGTCTTGTGGATTTGGCATATTTTGTCCAAGATTTTGTTTAGGTTGGATAGCTCGTCGCTGTTGTCCTTGAGGGCAGTTTTTTATGATTCTGGGAGCTTACGAATCCAGCGTTGGTGTCGTGCTCTTGGGCTGTTTCCCTTTGTCCGGCGCTGGTCCTTGCTGCGTCATGGTTTCCATTTCCATCCCGACTTGGATGTACTTGGGTCGCTGGTCTTGCATCTTGCCAGCCAACTATCCTCTCCAGCATAAGCGGGTCATGAAACTTGTTTATGCAGCCATGGTTCTTAGCTTCTCTGGCGAGGTGTCTGGCGAGCCATTCGTCTCAGACGTTGTGTTTGAAAGCTGCTAAGGCTTGGCGTCCGGACGGTCGACTAGTTGGTTCTTTTGGTAAGGAACCTGTTCCAGAATTTGCGGGCTGACTCTCCGGGTTGTTGAGTTATGTGACTTAAATTATGCGCATCCGGAGGCGGACATAAGTCCCTTGAAAATTTGCGAAAAGCATCCTCGAGCTCTTCCCAACTTCCAATGGTATTTTCAGGGAGGCTTTTGAGCCAATGCCGGGCTGGCCCTTTGAGCTTGAGGGGTAAGTATTTTATGGCGTGGAGATCATCTCCTCTAGCCATGTGTATGTGGAGGATGTAATCCTCAATTCAGACTCCATGGTCCGTTGTTCCGTCGTATGCCTCTATGTTTACGGGTTTGAATCCCACTGGGAATTCGTGATCCAGCACCTCATCGGTGAAACACACGGGGTGTGCGGCACCCCTATATTTGGGTGTGCCGTGATGTTTGGATATTTGGCGTGTTGCATTGCTTGGAAGAGCTTGCTTTCTCGGCCCATAGATGGACCTAACTGGGCCATCCTTTTGATGCGAATCCTTATGCGGATCGCGTGCCGGATTGTGTTCGGCGCCGCTTGCCGCTCCATGTTTGCCATGTGGTCGTCTATCCGACCGGGCGGCCTCTTTGATCTTTGATTGCGGGGGCTCTACGGCCTCCTCATCTAATTCGGGCAGTAATTTGCGCTTCGGGTAGCTCTTTGTTTGGCGATTGTCGCGTATTTCTCTCGGTGTTGAGTACTTTGCTCCATCGATTCTGAGTGCATCTTCCGCTGTTTTGAGCTTACCTTACCTTTTTCAGGCTACAGCAGATGGCGGCGAGCCTTTTGTGGAGTTCTTTTACTCCAACAATTTTTCGGCGTGAGATCGTCCGGACTGTTATCTTCGCCGAGGGGCGGGTTGTTTATCCAAGTTGTCCTGTTGAGCGGTTGCTTTCGATAGCATGTTAAATGCGTCCACGGTTCGCCCTGCTCTATGGCTGGAGTCGTGTGGCTGCCGTCTTTGTCGGCGGGACTTGGTGCGGCGTTACGTTGCCGTTTGACTGCTTTTGAGGATTTATCCTTCGTAGTGTCCCGTTGTTCCTCGTCGTCACTTCCTTTAGGTGTATCCACCATGTATACATCGTGGGATGAGGTGGCTGTCGGTATCCTATCGTGTTGGTTCATGGTTGTCTCCTACATCGTCGTCCATACCGTCGATGTCTTGGTCGAAATCGAACACGTCGTTTAAGCTTTCGACGGTGGCTACAAAGTGGGTGGTGGGTGGGCGTTGAATTTCTTCGTCGTCCGCATCCCAACCTTCTGATCGTAGTCGGTCAGGGCTCTCTGATAAAGAGAGACCTTAGTGAATTTAGGATGTCGCCAAAGGCGAGTCTTTGAAAGATGTCATGACGATGAACTCCATAACGGCGCCCAATTGGATTCGATTGGCGGGCGTGGAGGGTTGGTCCGGAGGAGTCCGGCACCTTGGAGTCACGGTCTTCGCAAAGGACAGGGATGGAGTTCGGCTCAATCATCGTAGAGATCGTAGCCCCGGCGGTGTCCAACCCACGTCCTCGATCGGTAGTCGGCTCGAGCTATGGGTCGGGGCGACGCTGAATCTTGACCTCCAGGCTGTTGTTGGCGGCGAGCTAGATCGTGCCCATCGAGACAGTGTGGCATGCTTGGCTGTGGCTCGAATCCGTCGAAGATCAAGTCTCCGCGGAGGTCGGCCATGTAGTTCAAACTCCCAAATCTGACCTGATGGCCAGGGGCGTAACTTTTGATCTGCTCCGGATGGCCAAGTGAATTGGCCCATGATGCAAAGCCGCCCGAATCTGAAGATTTGTCCGGGAGAAAAGTCTCACCTGGACGCGTCGTTGTTGATGATCGAAGGAGCCATCGGGCCTAAGGATGGCGACGGAGGAACTCTCAATGAAAGCACCAATGTCGGTGTCAAAACCGGCGGATCTCGGGTAGGGGTCCCGAACTGTGCGTCTAGGCGGATGGTAATAGGAGACAAGGGACATGATGTTTTTACCCAGGTTGGGCCCTCTCGATGGAGGTAAAACCCTACTCCTGCTTGATTAATATTGATGATATGGGTAGTACAAAGTGGATCTACCATGAGATCGAGAGGCTAAACCTAGAAGCTAGCCTATGGTATGATTGTTGTTTGTCCTACGGACTAAAACCCTCCGGTTTATATAGACACCGGATTGTCACGACCGGTTTTTCAATAAAATACTTATTGAGAAACCGATCTTTAGAATCGATATAATAAGAATTATCTTTCTTGGTAGACAAATACTTGATACAGAAGGCCAGTAGCATTAAATATATTACAGGGTTGAGCTGAGGCTACTCAACAATTTTATTACAAACACGCCAATATTGTACATAAGGGCGGTCATGACACAAGGGCGTGGTGGCATGCTACTCACTCGAGATAAAAGTGGTGGTGGATATATCACAGTGGAGTGGATAACGTAACTCCTAAACTGGCAGCTCATCGAGCGTCGAGGTGAGGCTCGATGAATTTATTTGGGTAGCGGAAGCGGATATAATGCAGTGACCAAATCCAGGATCGCACGAGACTAACTGGGACTCCTCTAGGCGTCAGACTCGCTATCGAACTCTTCATCCATGAGATCGCCTTCATCAACATCTGGCCAAATCAACAAGCCAGGTGAGTACTTTGAAAGTACCCGCAAGAAAGTTCGGACATAAGATATAACAAATGCATGCATGAATGCGTCATGAGAAAATAACAATGCACATTCAAATAATAAATATTGCACAACATGATATGTAAAAAGGAAGTCGGGCGGTAGTCCTCCCGAAATCCCAACAAAATAAAAGAAAACCGATCGGATTATGCGGGCGGCGCCTCGAAGGGCAAACAAATAAATAATCATGCCACGATCGAGGCGTCTAAGCGACACCACTTAAAGGGCTTATATTGAAAGTAAATAACATCGTGCCACAATCGGACGTCGGGCGACATCGCGAAAGGGCTTATATTGAAAGTAAATAACAAGTGTGCCACGATCGGACGTCGGCGACATCGCGGAAAGGGCTTATATAGAAAGTAAATAACAAGCGTGCCACATTGGACGTCTGGCGATATCGTGGAAAGGGCTTATATAGAAAGTAAATAACAAAGCGTGCCACGATCGGACGTCTGGCGACATCGCGAAAGGGCTTATATAGAAAGTAAATAACAAGCGTGCCACGATCGGACGTCGGCGACATTGCGAAAGGGCTTATGATGAAAGTAATTAACAAGCGTGCCACGATCGGCGTCGGCGACATCGCGAGAAAGGGCTTATATTTCATTATTCATATCGATAAATTCACGAGATATAACACTCACAAAATTATTCAATACGATAATAAATGGGTTAGTCCATCCACAGGAATAATCATTTAGCCAGACTTAACACTCATGTAGTTCACCGGAGTTATTGTCACTGAGATTGACAAGATAAGTTGAACATAGTACTCGGACATGGATAAGATGATTCAAAGGATTTTGACTCTGCAGAGTTTGTACTAATTACCCATAGCCAACGGATTTCCGTAGTCACGAAGGACTAGTTCCGTTTACGGTATTTCGGTAGAAACACATCTAACCAGTACACACCCATCCAACCTCACGATGTCGGGAATCACCCTAGACAACGTTCAAGAAAAACTTTGAGGCGGGAGATCACAACCTCGAATAGCATGGGATCAAATTTATATCTGGCGCTCTAAGGGTGCCCCCTCTCGGTCCCAACGGAAACACCCATGCCCCTGACGGATGGTGGCTTTAATCCAGGGCCATGGAACCCTCATCACGGCCTCTCTATTTGGTGTGTACCAGGAAAGAGGTTTGCAACTTACTAAGCCATATCCCTTGCGGAAAACATGTGGTAGTACAGGAAGGGGAAACGGATGGAAACATTACTTGATTCACGTTCTGCTGAGTCAAATAGTCGGCATAAGGCTGGCATGCTACAACACTGCCATCTTACCCATTCTCATGCCATCACATGGCCATGCAAACTTATAACCAACAACATATGGATTTTCAAAACTCACTTGTCTCAACTCTGCATGTAACATAACATTTATCGAAATGCTCATAAACATGCCATGAAACTACATAATGCAAACATGCAACGAACACTAATCATATCAAAAGTTCAAACATGCTTGCCTGGTTCGGAGTAGTCGGAGTCTAGCTTGGCGAAGTTCGCGGTTCCGTCACCTCCTCCGGTATCTACGGTATGAGAAAATATGTACTAACGTAAATACCGTGAGTGCATAGAAAAGTGTTCCAAATATTTTTTTTCAAATAAATATGACAAAAAACTAGACAGAATAATAAAGATGACAGAAAAAGAATCAATCAAAAATCTGTTTCTATTTAAAAGTTATAAAGGTTTTAATCTAGGGACTCGTCTGTAATGAAACAGAAAGTTTCCCGGGGTCAACTTATAAAAAATAGAAAACGCTTCGGCTAAAAAGTTGTCAACTGCAAAGGGAAAACGTATTCTGCCCGAAGGCGTTTTTAGAAAATGATTCGAAAAAAAGAAAATACTGACGAGGGGTCCCACCCGTCAGGTTTGAAATTTCAAACGGGGAAGAAGCAGAGCTCGTCTGCGCCCGAGAGCTGCGGTGGTCGCCGGCGGCGATCCACGGTGAGTTAGGAGGATCGGCAGGTACCTACGTGTTCAGCGTGACCTTCCGCATCTGTGGGTGGTGGTGGTGGTCGTCTGCGAGCACCACGTCAACGGCGGTCCTTGCTCCGGCGGACGGCAGCTCGGGTGGAGTTGGATCTCGACGGGGAGGGCTGCGGAGGTCAAATTGAAGCCGAGGTTAGATCACTGGGTTCCCGAGGAGACTACTGACGAGATTTGGGCGGCGGGGATGGCCTCACCGGAGTGGATCGAGCTGGTGGCCGAGGCGGATCGGGGCGGCCGGAGTTGGGAGAGGAGACCTCCTCGAGGTCCTCCTAGTGGCTTGGCGGGGTTCTGGTGGGGTGCAGTGGTGGTGCGTGCTCGAGAACGAGCTCGGGACCTCTTTTTATAGGCGATCCGAGGCGGTGGCCGTGAACGGGGATCTCCGGCGATGGTTACGGCGGCGCAGTGCTTGGTCGGGGAGATTAGGGGGTTGAGCATCAACGTGGAGGTCCACGGGTTCCGTTTAGCAGACTAACCTTGGCTGGATTAGGCGTCTGGGTGGTTTCGACGAGCAGGCGGCGCGGGCCCGTCGGCGGCGGAGGGCGCGCCTGTGCTTGCCGGGCCACGGCGACGGTGCTGCGGTGTGTGCTGGCATGCATGAGGCCACGCGGAGGGCTAGGGAGCGTTGGGCGGCGTAGAACAGCGTAGTAAGCTGGCGCTGGCTCCGTTGGCTGCCATGGGTGGCAGAGCCACCGCAGAAGCTGCCGGCGTCGGCGATGCTCGCCGCCACCGACACATGCGCCCGTCCAAGGGAGCGTGCGGTGCTCAGGTTAAGAAGGAGAGGCCGTGCGCAATGCGCCAGGGTGCACTGGTGATCGATGACAAGGCACTGACGAAAAACGACACTATCAACACTCTGAAACTCTGAATTTTACTGAAAGTGTACAGGAACAGTGCCGGCCAAGTGTTTGATGAAATAATTCAAGCATGAGAAAAATTTATCTGGGGCTGATCTTTGGTGTGGTGGTCTCTCAAAGCACCTGGGGGCTGCCTGAATTTTTGTCGAATTTTTGGAGAAAGTAAAATATGAATTTCACCAAAAATGATGAATCTGGTCCAAACTTGCAGAGGTTGAAACTTGAAAATTTTGAAAAGAGGAAGAGTGGATCTTGATGGATCTAGGTTGAGGGTGCTAAGGACTATCCAGGGAAGTTGGTTTGAGATCAAAACTCAAAAGAAATCAGGTACTTCCTTTGTAAATCATCTAGGCTTAGGATAATGGACAGAATTGTTTTTGGGAAAAAAATAAATGAAATAAAATCCAAAAATGGGTTGAACCTGTTGGAACAGATGTTTGGGTTGCCCCAAAGTGGAGGGAGGGGTTTTGGGAGAATTTACCACATGAGGCATGGTAAAACAATGGATGGTTTCAAACAAAAGAGTAGCTCCAAAACCCATAGGATTTCTTTTTAAAAGAAAATAAAATCCAAAAATATATTTGAGATGGGAAACTCACAAGCAAGGATTTTAATAACCAAACACCAGGGTTGAAGAAGATACAAAAAATAAAATCCTTGCCATGGGGAAAAATTTTGAGAGAGAGAGAGAGAGGTTTTTGGAAGGATTTAAAAGACCTTCTTCAAATGAAACAAAGTTTTTGTTGAAAACTAAATAAAAATTTTTGGAGTGTCACAACACCTACCCGCTTAGGAAAAATCTCGTCCCCGAGATTTCAGCTGATCCTCAAATATGTGTGGGTGCTCTGTCCGAAGAAAATCCTCTCTTTCCCAAGTCGCTTCATTCTCGGTGTGATTTCTCCACTGAACTCTGAAAAACTTGATGGTTTTCTGTCGGGTCCTCCTCTCAGACTCCTCCAATATTTTTATTGGACGTTCACGGTAGGTGAGGTCTGGTTGTACGTCAATGTTTTCATGTGATACTTGCTTCTCTGGGTTGCTCACGCACTTCCTCAACTGCGAGACGTGGAACACGTCGTGGACATCGGATAATTCTTCGGGCAAGTCTAGCTGGTAGGCTACCGTGCCTCTTCGTGCCACTACACAGAAGGGTCCGATGAATCTTGGTGCTAGCTTTCCTTTAACCTTGAATCACTGCAGGCCCCTCATAGGAGATACTCGTAGGTACACAAACTCACCGGGTTCAAAATTGACTCCCCGATGCTTTTGATCGTAATAACTCTTCTGTCGACTTTGAGCTGTCTTGAGTCGATCCCTAATTATCTTAACTTTCTCCTCAGCCTCCTTGAGCATGTCTAGGCCGAAGATATGGCGGTCTCCAGTTTCTGACCAATTTAGCGGGGTACGACATCTTCGCCCATACAGAGCTTCAAATGGCGCCATTTGCAGGCTGGCTTGGTAACTGTTGTTGTATGCGAACTCTGCGTATGGCAAGCTTTCTTCCCCAACTGGTTCCATAGGTGAGGACACATGCCCTCAGCATGTCTTCTAGAATTTGATTTACGCGTTCAGTTTGTCCATCAGTCTGGGGGTGGTATTCGGTACTAAACGCCAGTTGAGTTCCCAGAGCTTTTTGTAATTGATCCCAAAATCGGGAGATGAATTGAGTGCCTCTGTCCGATATTATAGCCTTTGGAACTCCATGTAAGCAGACGATACGGGAAAGATAAAGCCTGGCAAGCTTCTGAGTGGTGTGGGTTGTCTTCACGGGGATGAAGTGTGCCACCTTAGTCAGTCTATCTGTGATGACCCATATGGCATCATTCCTGTGTTGTGACCGAGGTAGTCCAACAATAAAATCCATTCCAATTTCGTCCCATTTCCACTCGGGTATCTTATTTGGTTGTATAAGTCCGGCCGGTTTCTGGTGCTTGGCCTTGATGCGTTGACAAGAGTCATAACATGCAATGAACGTGGCTATGTCCCTTTTTATACCGTGCCACCAAAATTTTTCCTGAAGATCCTTGTACATTTTTGTTCCTCCAGGATGGATTGAATACGGGGCGGTGTGGCCTTCAGCTAAAATTTTCTGTTTAAGGTCCTCGATATTTGGTACGCAAAGCCTATCTCCGTACCACAATATTCCCTATTCGTCTATGATGAATTATGAGGCCTTGCCCAAACTCACTTTCCGTCTTATGCCTTCAATGCTGGGGTGCCCATGCTGAGCTTCCTTAATCCTTTCTATCAGGGTAGGCTGTATTTCCAAAATTGACACACTGCCTTCGGTGACCACCATTAAGTTGAGTTTAGCAAACTCCTGCCGAAATTCAGGTCTCGGGTTTGGTAGGTTGTCGTTGTCCGAGCTAGGGTTCCGACTTAGAGCATCCGCCACTACATTTGCTTTTCCTGGATGGTAGTGGATTCCAACATCATAATCCTTCACTAATTCCAACCAGCGTTGTTGCCGTAAATTTAGTTCAGGTTGTGTGAAAATATACTTGAGGCTCTTATGGTCTGTGTATATTTCACAACGATTTCCATGTAGGAAGTGTCTCCACTCTTTGAGTGCATGGATGACTGCTGCCAACTCCAAGTCATGAGTAGGATAATTTTCTTCATGCTTGCGAAGTTGTGCAGAAACATCTGTGACTACCTTGCCTTCTTGCATCAACACGCATCCGAGGCCCTTAGGGATCGTCTGTACACCTCAAAATTCTTGTGTATATACGGCACAATTAATCTGGTGATGTCGTCAATTTCCTTTTAGCTCTTGGAAACTTTTCTCGCAAGCTTCAGTCCATTCAAACTTCTTGTCCTTCTTGAGTAAGCTGCGTCATTGGCTTTGCTATGGTGGAGAATCCTTCAATAAATCTCGGTAGTATCCTGCCATTCCCAAGAAACTTAAGACGTCGTCCTACTGTTGGCTGGTGGTTTCCAGCCAAGCACGGCCTTGACTTTTTCGGGTCTCGGCAATACCTTCTTGGGCGATATGTGGCCCGAAAACCTACTGTCTTAGCCAAAATTCACACTTGCTGAACTTGGCGTACAATTGATGTTTCCTTAGTTCTCCTAATGCGATTCGGAGATGTTCAGCGTGCTCTTACGGTGTCTTGGGTATATCAGAATATCGTCGATGAATACCACAACAAACTTGTCCATAAACTTCATAAATACTTTGTTCATGAGGTGAAAAAAATATGGGGGCGTTTGTTAGTCCAAGCGGCATTCTTGTGAACTCATACAGTCCGTGTCTGGAGGTGAAGGCTATCTTGGGGATATCTTACATTCGCACTCTTAATTGATGGTATCCCGACCTTAAGTCAATTTTTGAGAAGACCTTGGCCTGAGCGAGCTGATCAAATAAATCATTTATCCGTGGCATTGGGTATTTGTTCTTGATTGTGACCATGTTAAGTGCTCGATAGTCTATACACAATCTCAGTGTCCCATCCTTTTTCTTGGCAAATAAAATTGGTGAACCCCAAGGTGAGGAGCTGGCTCGTATATATCCTTTGCCCAGTCTTCTTTTATTTGCTTCTTCAATTCTACCAACTCGGATGGTGCCATTCTGTATGGTTTCTTGTAAATGGGGGTGGTTCATGGTGCTAGCTCAATGCTGAATTCTATCTCTCGGTGCAGTGGCATGCTGGTAGTTCTTGGGAAATACGTCGGAAACTCACACACTCTTTGGAACTTTGCTTAACTCAGAAACGTCCACCTTGTTCAACCTCGGTTGCCGAGATATCCGTCTCTCTTTGGCTGAAACTTTTATTGTCTTCCTGTGATGGTGGGTGAGAATTACGGTCCGGTTGAAGCAGTCAATAAATCCTTTGTTGGTGGTTAACCAATCCATCCCTAAGATGACATCCAGTCCTTTATTTTCCAATACAATAAGGTTGGCGTGAAACTTCAATCCTTCAAACTCAATAACCACACCTTGGCAGTAACTCTGAGTAACTTGCTTAATCCCAGGGGACTTGATGATCATGGATTTTTCCAAGGAAGCATTGAAAATTATTTTGCAAAGCAAATCTCTTGAAATGAGCAGTGAGAAGCTCGAATCAAACAAAACCGTGGCAGGTATTGTGTTGACAGGGAACGTACCGAGTACGATATCCGGGGCATTTTGTGCTTCTTCTCTGGTCACGTGGTTCAGATGACCCTTCCTGTGGTTGTTATTGGGGTTGAAATTGTTTTGCTTGGGCGCTAGATTATTGCCACCGTTGTTCGGCTTTGGGGTCGAGTTCCTTGGCTTGGGGCACTGCTTGGCATAGTACCCTTCTTCTCCACAAGCGTAGCAAGTAACGCCTGGGCGATATGTGAACTCCTTGTCCCTTGCATGGAAATTCTTGATTGGGTGTGAAACATTCGTCGTGGGTTTGTGTGTCCCACCTTTCTGAAAATCCGTCTTGCTCCGGTGGTTGCGAGCAAGAGTAGTCTGGTCCCTCTTGCATTTGCGGAAATCCTCCAAGCTGCGTCGCTCATTTTCCAAGGTAATCGCTTTATCCACCAGTGTTTTGAAATCTAGGAAAGTGTGCACGACCAGCTGGCATTTAAGCGCGGGTGCCAGACCGTCCAGGAATTTTTTCCATCTTCTTGCTTTCAGACAAACGCTCTTCGTTGGCGTAGCGAGACAACAGAGTAAACTGACTCCTGTATTCTGAGACCGTCATGGTCCTTTGTTTGAGGTCATCAAACTCTCTCTTCTTGATCTCCATAACACTTTTAGGAATGTGCGTCCCACGAAAACCTTCTTTGAACTCTTCCCAGGTTATTTCATTTTTGTTGGGGTGCATGTGTAGGAAATTTTCCCACCATGATGCAGCTGCTCCGGTGAGATAGTGCGGTGCATATAGTACTTTCTCACGGTCTGAACACTGTGCAATAATTAATTTTCTTTCCATGTCTCGAAGCCAGTCGTCGGCCTCAAGAGGTTTGTCAGTATGAGAAAATGTTGGGGGACGCATCTTCTGTAGCTCAGACAACTTGGATTGCTGCTGATACTGTCCACGATGATTTCCCATATTGATGACTTGGTTCATCATTTCCTGATGTTGTTGCTGACTCTGTTCATAAAGGCGGCATACTTGGGAAAACGTTGTTTCACTGCCCTGTTGACTTGACTGCCCCTGTGTGAAATTGTTGCTTGTTTGTGTGCCAAAATTTGCCTCTGGCGGATTTGGCATGGAGCGCGTCCAAGGACGAGACATTTTTCACTCTGGGGATACATTTTGTAAAACTCATAAGAAAAGAAATTGAGTCGCAAAAGTTAATAAATTCATAATGACGGGAAATTTTAAAAGCTCCAAGATTTTTTCAAGAGAATAAATGATTGCGCACGGAGAAGGACTATTACATATCTTACACGCAAGCAGTAATTATACAATACATCACTCAGGATATGCGTACTTATTCCTGACATGTTATTTAGGCTAGTGCACTTCTCCAGTTCCTACATGACGCGCAAACAAGCTACTTCTCACAACCTATGTACATATAAACATATCGTACAAGTCGGTACATCGCATGGCGGCTAAGCGCTCATCGGAGATGGTAAGGATCTCCCTTGGCCTGCCGAGGTGAGGCGTGATGAGGCTGGGGACTCAACCTCCTCCTCGCTAATAGGCTCCAGACGTGAAGCGCTGCGCTGAGTTGATGGAGCGGGCGCCATAGGCGGAGCAACACGAACAGGAGTGGGTGCAATAGGTGGTGCAGAACGGACTGAAGTGGGTGCAATGACTTGGTTGAACTCCTCAGTGGTAGGCAGGCGACGAGCAGTGGCGAGGATGGCAGGTGAATAAGATGCCGAGGACGAGACGAAAGTCAGCGGTGGTGCGGTGTGCAGGAGCTCCCTCCTGTTGGCGGCACAGCCATGGACTGAGTCCATGCGGGCAGCCACAAGGTCGTCCACCAGGTTGTCGAAGGCTGACTCTAGAGCCTGGAGGTACTCGACAAGCATCTCAATAGCCTCGTCTCGCACTCCTCTGGGGCAAGCGAATGAGTAGTGACAGGTGTACGGCACGTGGCATGGAAGGTAGCGGTAGCGACGAGTCTTCATCGAAGGAAAAACATCTCGGAGACGAGCTATTGCCTCACGGGAAGCCATCTGCATAGCATGCCTCTCCATAGGCATGGCTCTCCCCAAGAACCGGAAGCGGCGTAACTCAACACGCCCTCCCTTGAATTGCACCGCGGCCTGGTGCATGGTCAGACTGTCATTGATCTTGTGCTGGTAGAGTGTGAAGACTGGGCGCACTGATGGCCCCATCGCGACCTGGATGATGAATGAGAGGAGCTTGACGAACCCCTCAGGCACGTTGGTGAACACCTGTGACTCACAATCGTTGCCAGCCATCTACAGAAGTAGGAAAAAATTCTGAATGGTCAGATCATAAATTTATGCTGACTGTCAGAAAATGACTACATTTGCAAAAATATAAATTAACACTATTATGCTAATAACCGGTTAGCGATCGCACCTAGTGGCTTCCTACAGTCAGCCTGGCTCTGGTACCAAGTTTGTCACAACCGGTTTTTCAATAAAATACTTATTGAGAAACCGATCTTTAGGTCCCAGTATAAGAAGAATTATCTTTACTGGTAGACAAATACTTGATACAGAAGGCCAGTAGCATTAAATATATTACAGGGTTGAGCTGAGGCTACTCGACAATTTTATTACAAACACGCCAATATTGTACATAAGGGCGGTCATGACACAAGGGCGTGGTGGCATGCTACTGACTCGAGATAAAAGTGGTGGTGGATATATCACAGTGGAGTGGATAACGTAACTCCTAAACTGGCAGCTCATCGAGCGTCGAGGTGAGGCTCGATGAATTTATTTGGGTAGCGGAAGTGGATATAATACAGTGACCAAATCCTTCATCAACATCTGGCCAAATCAACAAGCCAAGTGAGTACTTTGAAAGTACTTGCAAGACAGTTCGGACATTAGATGTAACAAATGCATGCATGAATGCGTCATGAGCAAATAACAATGCACATTCAAATAATAAATATTGCACAACATGATATGTAAAAAGGAAGTCGGGCGGTAGTCCTCCCGAAATCCCAACAAAATAAAAGAAAACCGATTGGGTGTCTAGAGCGACGCCTCGAAGGGCAAACAAATAAATAATCATGCCACAGTCGGGCGTCTAAGCGACACCACTTAAAGGGCTTATATTGAAAGTAAATAACATGCGTGCCACAATCGGACGTCGGAGCGACATCGCAGAAAGGGCTTATATTGAAAGTAAATAACAAGCGTGCCACAGTCGGACGTCTGAGCGACATCGCGGAAAGGGCTTATATAGAAAGTAAATAACAAGCGTGCCACAGTCGGACGTCTGAGCGACATCGTGGAAAGGGCTTATATAGAAAGTAAATAACAAGCGTGCCACAGTCGGACGTCTGAGCGACATCGCAGAAAGGGCTTATATAGAAAGTAAATAACAAGTGTGCCACAGTCGGACGTCTGAGCGACATCGCAGAAAGGGCTTATATTGAAAGTGATTAACAAGCGTGCCACAGTCGGACGTCTGAGCGACATCGCAGAAAGGGCTTATATTTCATTATTCATATCTGATAAATTCACGAGATATAACATTCACAAAAATTATTCAATACACGATAATAAACGGGTTAGTCCATCCACAGGAATAATCATTTAGCCGGACTTAACACTCATGTAGTTCACCGGAGTTTTTGTCACTGAGATTGACAAGATAAGTTGAACATAGTACTCGGACATGGATAAGATGATTCAAAGGATTTTGACTCTGCAGATTTGTACTAATTACCCACAGCCAACGGATTTCCGTAGTCACGAAGGACTAGTTCCGTTTACGGTATTTCGGTAGAAACACATCTAACAAGTACACACCCATCCCACCTCACGATGTCAGGAATCGCCCTAGACAACGTTCAAGAAAAACTTTGATACGGGGAGATCACAACCTCGAATAGCATGGGATCGAATTTATATACGCGCGCTCTAAGGGGTGCCCCCCTCTCGGTCCCAACCGGAAACACCCATGCCCCCTGACCGGATGACTGGCTTTAATCCAGGGCCATGGAACCTTCATCACGGCCTCTCTATTTGGTGTGTACCAGGAAAGAGGTTTGCAACTTACTAAGCCATATCCCTTGCGGAAAAAATGTGGTAGTACAGGAAGGGGAAACGGATGGAAACATGACTTGATTCATGTTGACACTGGAGTCAAATAGTCTGGCATAAGACTGGCATGCTACAACACTGCCATCTTACCCATTCTCATGCCATCACATGGCCATGCAAACTTATAACCAACAACATATGGATTTTCGAAACTCACTTGTCTCAACTCTGCATGTAACATAACATTTATCGAAATGCTCATAAACATGCCATGAAACTACTTAATGCAAACATGCAACGAACACTCATCATATCAAAAGTTCAAACATGCTTGCCTGGTTCGGAGTAGTCGGAGTCTAGCTTGGCGAAGTTCGCGGTTCCGTCACCTCCTCCGGTATCTACGATATGAGAAAATACGTACTAACGTAAATACCATGAGTGCACAGAAAAGTGTTCCAAATATTATTCAAATAAATTTGACAAAAAACTAGACAGAAAAATAAAGATGACAGAAAAAGAATCAATCAAAAATCAGTTTCTGTTTAAAAGTTATAAAGGTTTTAATCCAGGGACTCATCTGTAATGAAACAGAAAGTTTCCAGGGGTCAACTTATAAAAAACAGAAAACGCTTCGGCTAAAAAGGTGTCAGCTGCAAAGGGAAAATGTATTCTGCCCGAAGGCATTTTCAGAAAACGATTCAAAAAAAAGAAAATACTGACGAGGGGTCCCACCCGTCAGGTTTGAAATTTCAAACGGGGAAGAAGCAGAGCTCGTCGGCGCCTGAGAGCTGCGGTGGTCGCCGGTGGCGATCCACGGCGAGTTAGGAGGTTCGGAAGGTACCTACGTGTTCAGCGTGACCTTCTGCATCTGTGGGTGGTGGTGGTGGTCGTCGGCGAGCACCACATCGACGACGGTCCTTGCTCCGGCGGACGGCGGCTCGGGTGGAGTTGGATCTCGACGGGGAGGGCTGCGGAGGTCAAATTGAAGCTGGGGTTAGATCACTGGGTTCCCGAGGAGACTACTGACGAGATTTGGGCGGCGGGGATGGCCTCACCGGAGTGGATCGAGCTGGTGGCCGAGGCGGATCGGGGCGGCCGGAGTTGGGAGAGGAGACCTCCTCGAGGTCCTCCTAGTGGCTTGGCGGGGTTCTAGTGGGGTGCAGTGGTGGTGCGTGCTCGAGAATGAGCTCGGGACCTCTTTTTATAGGCGATCCGAGGCGGTGGCTGTGAACGGGGATCTCCGGCAATGGTTACGGCGGCGCAGTGCTTGGTCGGGGAGATTAGGGGGTTGAGCATCAACGTGGAGGTCCACGGGTTCCGTTTAGCAGCTAACCTTGGCTGGATTAGGCGTCCTGGGTTGTTTCGACAGAACGGGGCGGCACGGGCCCGTCGGCGGCAGAGGGTGCGCCCTGTGCTTGCCGGGCCACGGCGACGGTGCTGCGGTGTGTGCTGGCATGCATGAGGCCACGCGGAGGGCTAGGGAGCGTTGGGCGGCGTAGAACAGCGTAGCGAGCTGGCGCTGGCTCCTTTGGCCACCATGGGTGGCTCTGCCACCGCAGAAGCTGCCGGCGTCGGCGATGCTCGCCGCCACCGACACATGCGCCCGTCCAAGGGAGCGTGCGGTGCTCAGGTTAAGAAGGAGAGGCCGTGCGCAACGCGCCAGGGTGCACTGGTGATTAATGACAAGGCACTGACGAAAAACGACACTGTCAACACTCTGAAACTCTGAATTTTACTGAAAGTGTACAAGAACATTGCCGGCCAAGTGTTTGATGAAATGATTCAAGCACGAGAAAAATTTATCTGGGGCTGATCTTTGGTGTGGTGGTCTCTCAAAGCACCTGGGGGCTGCCTGAATTTTTGTGGAATTTTTGGAGAAAGTAAAATATGAATTTCACCAAAAATGATGAATCTGGTCCAAACTTGCAGAGGTTGAAACTTGAAAATTTTGAAAAGAGGAAGAGTGGATCTTGATGGATCTAGGTTGGGGGTGCTAAGGACTATCCAGGGAAGTTGGTTTGAGATCAAAACTCAAAAGAAATCAGGTACTTCCTTTGTAAATCATCTAGGCTTAGGATAATGGACAGAATTGTTTTTAAGAAAAAAAATGAAATAAAATCCAAAAATGGGTTGAACCTATTGGAACAGAATGTTTGGGTTGCCCCAAAGTGGAGGGAGGGGTTTTGGGAGAATTTACCACATGAGGCATGGTAAAACAATGGATGGTTTCAAATAAAAAAGTAGCTCCAAAACCCATAGGATTTCTTTTTAAAATAAAATAAAATCCAAAAATATATTTGAGATGGGAAACTCAGAAGCAAGGTTTTTAATAACCAAACACCAGGGTTGAAGAAGATACAAAAAATAAAATCCTTGCCATGGGGAAAAATTTTGAGAGAGAGAGAGGTTTTTGGAAGGATTTAAAAGACCTTCTTCAAATCAAACAAAGTTTTTGTTGAAAACTAAATAAATTTTTTTGGAGTGTCCCGGGTATTAATTTCCAGAAAATGGCCCTTCTGCTCACCAGCCCCAGGATTACTGTTAGCTGATGAGGCACCAACTTGATATAGAAATTCCAAGCAAAAATACAACATATGTAGTACAAGACCATTCTGGCCTGTGAGTACAACAAATGGTTTCTAGTGGTTGATGGTGGAAGCGGTTTGTGGATCATCAGCGTCTATGGGACTCCATTTCCCACAGGAACAGCTGACCAGGATAACTCCTATCTTCGCGAGGCTGCTATCACCATTGCTTAGGTTCCGGGACTGTCATCACGGTCGCTCCTCTCCGCGCCAGAAATCTGGCCAAGACAATAGCCAGGGACAAGCCAGTGAGTACTTTTGAATGTACTCGCAAACATTATGAACACGGGTATAATATAACAACGATAATTATGTTCTGAAATATTTTAAGATCATGACGTCAGTCACAAAAATAAAAAAAACTCTAATGCATGCAAGCAGGTTATTTATGGATATGCAATAACATAGTAGTAATAAAATGCACCGATCGGGTGTCTGGAGCGACACCTCGAAAGATTAGTAAACAAAGAGAAATGCCTCAGTCGGGCGTCTGAGCGACACCACATAAAGGGCTTATAAAATAAATAGATAACAAGCATGCCACAGTCGGGCGTCTTAGCGACACCACATAAAGGGCGTATAAAGAAAATTAAATAACAAGCATGCCACAGTCGGGCATCTCAGCGACACCAAATAAAGGGCTTATAAAGAAAATAAATAACAAGCATGCCACAGTCAGGCGTCTCAGCGACACCACATAAAGGGCTTATAAAGAAAATAAATAACAAGCAGGCCACAGTCGGGCGTCTCAGCGACACCACATAAAGGGCTTATAAAGAAAATAAATAACAAGCATGCCACAGTCGGGCGTCTCAGCGACACCACATAAAGGGCTTATAAATAATCACAGTGAATATCCAGGAGGTAGAACCATCCCAGGGATATTCGATAATTCCAATAATATAAGGGGTTAGTCCACAACAAAATAATAATCATAATCATCACAAGTCTCAAGTCATGATCCCAGTTCTGTTTTAACAGTTTCTCCTCCGAAGACCGACACTCGACCCATCCCAGACTGTAATCCTTAACCATGGACGCGGCTATTCGAATAGGTTTAATCTCTGCAGAGAGTGTACTCTTTACCCACGAATAACGGATTCCTTTAGTCCATCGGGACTAATTCCGTCTGCGGCCTTTTAATTGAAAACACACCTATCCGCACACACCAGCCTAACTTACCGGTGTCTGGAATCACCCATGACACCCGTTAAGCGAAACTCTAAGTGGGAAGACTACAACCTCGACGTAACATGGGATCACAAAAATTTATACCGCGCGCAAATTAGGGGAGCTACCCCTTCGGCTACAACCGAAACACCCATGCTCCCGGACCAGGTGGCATGCCTACCGGATGCCTCCGGTATCTTCCACCATGGCCTCTCTGTACGGTGTGTGCTAGGAAAGGGGTTAACAACTTACTGAACCGTACCCTACCTATGGCAGGGACAAGTGGCAGCACGAAACAAGTATGGGGTTTACCGGAACAAGACTCGATCTACGGTCGACTCCGGAGTTTTAAGTATTCCCTGCATGATTAGCATAACAATATATACTTCAACCAACAGACAGTAACACCACGCGACATACCCCCTCATGCCATACCGGACACGACCGTCTCGACGGAGGATTAGGGACAAGACCGTGTCTACCGGGATGAGAGGCTTTCCGGATTCCTTCGGTATGCATGAAAGGCATATGACGGTGATTACCATCACAACCACATCAAACTCCAATAGCATGAAAACAATAATATGCACTCATGAGTAGGAACACATCATCACATAAATTGGCCCGCGTCGGGGTGGTGTTGTCACCGTGTCAAATAACACACACTATATTATGCCAGGGTTCAGAATGCTTGCCTTCAAGTCGTGGGGAGGCAGGGTGCATTCCAAAACTCTTGAAAGCTTTCTCCTCTCTCCAAAAATCCTATTAAAAATATTTTGAATCAATATATAGTTTAAAAACAGTACCAAAAAGTTGTCTGAATTTTTTTGAAATAAATCTTAAAATAAACTAGACAATATTTGAAAGAGGTAGGAAAAAGAATCAACTCATTTGGAGTTATATTTAAAAAATTATAGCTAGTCAAAGTTTTGATAAGAATCTGTTTTTAATAAAAACAGAAAAAAAAACGTTTCAAACGAGATTACGCTTTCGGGCCGAGGAGGCGTACTTGAGGACGAAATGCATCTCAATCTTTTTTATCCCCCTCTTATCCGCCTGCAGTTTCAAAGCTGCTCTTTCTCTTTTGAGAGTAGAGAAATAAATTCAAGGCACATATCCTCGCTACCCATGCTTTTTGTAGGGCGTCATTTTTCGCCTTGCAACCTTCAGACCTTAATTGTATCCCTGCGAACATTATTCTTGATCAATAAAGTAAGCATGTTTAGAGTAAAAATAATCATAATTATTTTTACGAGAATTATTAAAAAAAATTAGACAACACTAACGCCCACACGTGTGGTGGGAGCGAAACCCGCCCACACGTTTTATAATACACAGACTGCGTCACCTCACCACATGCATGCATGTAGGAATCTTTTTGGATTTTTAGTTTTTAAAAGGTTTTATTTTTTAAATGAAAAATCCGATTGAAAATCCATTTTCACCATTAAATTCCTCGCAAAGAGATCTTCAAAACTAGATTTCATATCAATATATTTTGACGAATTTTTTTGGTTAAAAGTTGCCATGTCTATTGCACATGAATTGTCATGATGTTTACACTGAAGTTGCCATGATATGTTTCAGCTATTTTCTTCTATATTTAAAAGTAACTTTTGACATATTATAAAACGGGAATTAAGAAATTGGACTTGCTATGAACCATAAACTAAAATTGCCATGATACATGCACTTAAAATTGCCATGGTTCATGCAAAAAATAATTTTTATGATAAAGTACTAGAATTGCCATAATCAAAATACTAAAATTGTCATGATCTACAAACTAAAATTGCCACATGATAACTTTAGTTTAAGCACTATGGCAACTACAGTGTAAACATCATGGCAATATATGGGCAAAAAAAGTTTGTCAAAACATATCATGAGGTCTAGTTTTGAAGATCTCGTCGAGACAGATTTAATGATGAAAACAGATTTTTAATTGAATTTTTAATTAGGATATAAAACATTTTTAAGCCAAAAACCTAAAAGATTGTTGATGATGTCATCTGTTTTAACATGGCAAAATGAGTGATAATAGAGGCGTGTGGGCGATGTGCAAGATGCCACATGTATGGGCGTTAGTTTTTTTTTTAGAACTAAAACCTTTTTAAAAAAAATCTCTAACATTCAGTGGAAAAGGAAAATCTCTGACAGCTTGCTCGGAGCCATCCCTCGCGCCACGACCCGGAAGCGTTGGAGACCGAGGAACGCGCCCCTCTCCCCTCCGCGAGCCGCCGTGCGCCGACCCGCCGCCGAGGTACGTCGCCCTTTTCCCGGAGAAAAAGTGAGAGACGGCCGGGGACGAGTGGATCCAGTCGCCAGGGGTCGAGTTGCGCCAGATCCGGCCGCCGCACGTGCGTACGCTTCGAATCCAGCCGCCTGGGCGACGGCTCGACGAGGCGGCGGCGGTCGGCGGTGATGGGAAGGGATGGCGGGGGCGGGGCGACGCGGCGCGTTCCGTGGATATGGGCGCTGGGCAGCGCGGTCGGCTCCCTGCCCATGCCGAGCGGGTCGGTGAGGTCCGGTCGGCCCCGATGGTCCCGGAGTAAGGAGGAGGATTTTTGTATGCCCTTGTGTGATGAATTTAGGATCTGAGCAGCGGCTCGAGCGGTAGACTTGATTTCAGATGGCTTCTTGCTAGCCTTCATCTTTGAAAGAAACTAGTGATCTCTTGTTTGTTTTACTGCTTGTGAAAGAAACTAGTTGTTGTTGTTGTTCAGAAGTTCATCTTTACGCGATTTTCATGTTGTTTCCTCTCCATCTTTGTGGATGTAATTTTTGATTTGTGCAGTGCCACCAGCCACAGTGTGCTGCGCTAACTGTACTTTGCACTTTGCTGTTGAGCTAAAATAGAATAGGCAAAATTCCATTCTTGACAAAGACCGATAACATAACACTCACACACAAGTCGACTCCTACCTACAGGTCCAATCAGAAAACCCAACACTGCCTTGCCCTCCTGGTGGCCGGCGAGATGTCTTCGGCGGCGTACCTCGATACGGACGAGAACCTGGAGGCCCTCATCAGCCGCATCGAGCAGAAGTCCCGCAAGATTGAGACCCTCCTCAAGCAGTAAGCCCCCTCTCGCTCTCTCTCTCTCCCCTCCTGATTCCTCCGCTGCTTCCTGATTATAATGTGCGGCGCGGGCAGGTCGAAGCCGGTGGAGGCCCTGAAGACAGCGCTCGAGGGGTCGCCCCTCAAGACCCGCGACGAGCGATGCAAGGTTTGGTTTTCTGTGGGCGGTCCTTGTCTCGTTTCTTCTATGGAATGTCTTCAAAATTACTAATAAACATACTGGTATCTTCATCTTGTCGCAGTCGGCGAACTGGATTGTGGTGCACCGCGCCATGATGGCGATCAGGGACATTGATGGCATGTTCAACTCACTGGATACCGAGTACTATGACATCCTCATGAAGTGAGACTCATCCCCTTTTATTTCCTTATTCTCTTTCTTGCTGCGAAGATCCAACTACTGTAGTTGAATCAGATTAAAGCTGTGAACCACATTTAAGTATAGGGTTGTTGTTTGGAATTCGGATGATGTTGATCATTAGTTTCTAGTTCAGCCTGCAAGTAAGCAGTAACAGCACAATATTTTACTTGTTTGGTCTTCCTGGACTTTGTCACAGTATTGCCGCAGCCATTTCCTCGCATATTCTTTTCACGACTTCTGTTTTTTCATGTGCCATTTGTGTTTTGCATTCCAAAATGTGTCACTGAAACATAGAGTTTTTCTGTTTCATGACTGTTAGATGAAATTAGTGTCGAACTGTCGATTACTGCCATGAGTATTGGCTCACTTAGCATTTCATGACAACCATACCACACAGACCATTGATAGCTCATGCGATAAATGAAACTACATTTGTCAGGGTGCAAATCCATGATGAGCACGGTGGTTCAGTGCTTGGACGAGATGTTGGCCATTATGTTTTCAAATGTGTGGTGCATGACGGAAAATGTCTGAATCATTGTTGGATGCGTTGTAGAGTTTACTTGGAGTGTATTTGCACAGTTCAAATAGATGTAGAAGCAATGGAACAAAATATAGGTAATCAGTTTTAGCTTTTAGGTATGATTTTGCAGAAGATCAAAAAAGGATTCTCTGAATCTTCTCTCTAAAACAGATTTTAGGTAATCAATTCTGTTGACTGTTTTCACCTCAGTGTGCAAGCTGAACCATCATTGTCTGAACATGATACTGGTATATAGTCCTTCGCTTGAATTTCCCATGTCTGGTAGAATTTGTGGCACCATTCTCAGGTTTGTGTGGTTCAACTACTGGCAATATAATATTTTCCTCAAAGGTTCCACTTTATTTAAGCATCTCTAATGTTGTTGCCCATTCAATCCGCATATACTGTCTGTAAACATCTGTTGCAATCCAATGCAGGTACCTGTACAGAGGTCTGTCCACTGGTGACCGGCCAACGTGCGACCAGTGCCTCAAAATCCATGAGAAACTGACGGAGAGAGCAGGCTTAGGATGCATACTGCGGTCACTCGCCGACACTGTAAACACCGTGTGAGCCCCCTTCGTCTTCATCAAGGGTCTATGCTGTGAACATCTTGTCAGGTCGAATTAGTTGTATTGGACTTTATAAATGCAGAAGATGATTGTTGACCCCTTATCTTTGCGATCTGGCAGCTTCGTAGCTGGATAGAGCATTGTTGCTTATTTGCAGCTAGTTTGGTTAGTTGCATCTTGATTACAAGATTGGAATTGTAGATCCTTTTTTCTGGCATGTAACTCGATCAGCCCAACTCAAAGGCTGATTAAATCAGTGGTCGCAGTGAGCCAATGAGCGAGCGTGCAGAAGAATTATTCAGTATATGTGCGAGCCAATGAGCCCAACTCAAGACTTATTTCATCAGTAGCTAGGTTTGGTCGAGGGTTCGCTGGGTACAGTAGTAGTTTGAACTGCTTTGGTTTTGTTAATGAAAATCGAAAGGGGGGCCTTTTGTCCTTCAACTTTAAAACCGGTCAAAACCGTGACCAAGGATGAATCTTGTCCGATTTCAGAAGTTAAGGGTGCAAGTTGTCCGGTTTTAAAGTTGAGGGACCAAATTTAGACTCCGCCTAGAATTGAGGGACGAAAAGTATACTTTTCTCATAAATAAAAATAAAAAATGAGAGCGCACAGAGGAAATCCTCCATGACGTTTTTCTTTTTGTGAGAAAAATCTTTCATTAACATTTAGGGTGTGGCTAGGTCTCAGTCGACTGAGATTTAATCAAGTCTAAGTCATGTGACATAACATGCAAGAGAGAAAGAAAAAACTAAAAAGAAAATTTTGCACGAATCTTAATATAAGATCTCACGGATATAGTATCGACTGAGACTTAACAAAGTCTAAGTCGACTGGACTTAGCAAGACTATAACATTTAATCAATGCTTGATGTTCTATGTGTATTGTTCCATGCATGGCAATCGCACGAGCATACGAGCATTTGTATAGCGAATGTCCTTGGGCTTACGAGTCAAGTATCACAGCTTAAAATCCTCAAAAAAGAAAGTATCACAGCTTAAACGATCTCGTTGCTACCACGAGAAACACCATTTGCGGGAGTCGACGCCGTGTTCACGGAGCTTGTCACCGTGGTCCACCGGTTTGCCGCCGCCGGCGCTGCCATGAGATGCTGGAACGGGTTTGCCGGCGGAGCAATGTCCATCTTGCCCTCAAGCATCTTCACCACCACACCCATCGGTGGCCTCGCCTCCGGCTGCTGCAGCACGCACCAGAACACCACCTCGCATATCCTATGCACCGTCTTCTCGTCTTGCTCGTCACAGCCATCCACGACTTCCATTAGCTCGCCACCATCGGCGAAGCTACGTTAGGGCCAGAGGGGCCGTTGCACCCCCCAGCCCAAACGATAGTTTTTCGTTAATACATCCCTGCAGGCTATAGCTCGGCTTAGAGTTTGGCACATGCTTTTTTTGCGGGTAAAAACTTATATTACTCAAGCATCACCGTACAATCCTTCTTACATAACTGAATGACTTCTTGGAGGCCAGAGCCCAACCAAACTACAGTTCTACTACCAATTCTAGCAAATTTAGTTAGGAAATCACTTACACAGTTTTGACCATGATTGATATGAGTAATATGAGTCATACGAAGAGACTTCAAATGCATGATCTCCTGCACCAGCGCCGCATAAACAAACCTGTTCACGCCACTGTCATTCAACATGTTCACCGCTAGTATCGGATCCATCTCAATGCAAATTGGGAGATCCGAACGCTGAATGGCTAGAGATAAACCCTCCATGCATGCACTTATTTCTGCTTCTAAGGCATCTCGACATGAGAAGAGTTCCCTGCAGGATGAATAGATGATATTGCCGCGACAATCACGAAGCACCATACCAGCTCCAGCTTTACCGTCCTCCGTCCATGATCCATCCGTATTATGTTTGACCCAACCAACGGGTGGAGGAGACTACTTTGTAAGATGTGTACCATCTGATATTTCATACGTACATTTCATAATTGGAGCATAAGATAATACAACTTTACCTTTCACAGGATCACAACTATAGTCTTGGGCCATTGCGATCAAGGAGTCCATGTAACTGCAAAAAAAGTCTAGATGTATCCATCGGTGGTGGGGTCTTGTTGTGTGTCACCTCATTACGGTTATGCCAAATTCTCCAAAAGTTAAACAAAACCATGGTTCGTTGAATATCTCCCAATGGATACAAGACATTTAGTAGCCATTCTACACCAGTGCTAATTACTTCCTTAAGATTCGGCAAGTGCCACACTTCCCTCATACAGTCCCAGAGCTGGATTGCTAGTGGACATCGGCATAGTGCATGGAAACTATCCTCCGGTTCAGTACCACAAACAGGACAAACATCTGAAGTTTCTAGTCTAAGGCACCATGCACCAACAAACACGCACCAGCTGACCAGCTCGGCTGCTTCTCTAACAAACACGCAGCTTTCTCTAACAAACGGCTGCTTCGTTTTGCAAGGGTACATAACATTCAAATCTGAATGCACAAATTTTTGGATGACTTTTGTGTGTTGCTACGAATTTTTGAATTATTTTAATGCGACATGGTTTATCTCCATTTTACTATACATACATGCATGAATGGAATGATATATTTTTAAAAGTTCTACGGCTTGGGCAGTTGGACTCCTCTATTACAATACATTGGTAAGTGTGCCAGCTCACTAGATTTAAAAAATAGGAGCCTACCCAGGCCTATGAGTAGCCCCTCGAGAGATGGATTAGGCCAAACAATACAAAATCAAAGAAGTTTGAATACTAACAGGGTTCGGATCCACACGAAAGTTGTATTAGATCGGACGGTGGCGAGCGTAGGTTCGGGTGAGCCATTGTCCTAAATCTCATCTCTTAGCGCGCGCACGTCAGCGTCGTAGTAGAAGCCGAGCCTGACCAGGTTGATGTGGTGCGTCCTCCTGATGGTGCCCACCTCCGTCATGATCTGCTCCTGCGAGGTCATGTCGTCTTGGCCCGGGTGGAGGCGCTTCACGGCGACCGCGAGGCCGTTGGGCAGCATGCCCTTGCAGACGGCGCCAAGTCGGGCGGAATAGTTGTTTGTGAAGCCCGAGAGCTGCTGGGGGGTGAACCGGATGGGCTTCTCCCCAGCGATTTTCTCGAGGAACCTCTCCACGGTTGCGTCCCGTATCTCGTAGTCTAGCACCACCGCGTAGAGCGCCTTGCTCCCCGGCAAAGCCGCTGCAGGGATGGGGGTCGTGTTCAATGGCGGAGCTATGTACAAACCTGAGGGGGGCCATGGCCCCCCGGCCCAAAGTAGATTCATTTTTTATTTACTACTAGTGGCCCCTGCAGTCTGCCTCAGTCCCATGTTCTGATGCATGCATGCCCATCAGCTTCACACATGCACTAGATCATAAGTGCGCGCGTTGCCGCGCCCGTTCATGAGAGAAGCATTTATTTTGCAAATTGAACTAAAACCATGTTATTTATTTTGAGTCAGAGGGTATAGTTAACAATGACAATGATACAGTCAGGATTTGCATATTTTGAATAATAGCTTGCACAGAGCACACCAAGGATGCGAAAGCAAGCCAAAATGTGACCCACTAACACTGTCATGTAGAGCAACACAAGAGAAGTTTCGTACTTTCTATACCTTTTCTAATGGTGCACTCAGCCTTATCAGGCATGCTTGATCCATCAACCTCTCGATCATCAGATCCGTCCAAACCTTGTTGCATAACCTGCTATGCATGTCAACGCTGAACATCGAGCACAGTACATAAAAACATATGTGGCAGGAGCAAAAAAACATCTATATACATCAGGGAGGAAATAATATACGTAATTGATGAACAGAAGAAGATAATCGAGTAAAAGACCTCCCACAAGAAGAGAAATTCTACACCCAGAATATTGGAGAACTCTTTAGCTAGTAGATCAATATAAAGCATGTGCCAGTTAAGGATTTCTGCAAACTGAAATTTGCATGATATAATCTAAGGGTAATCATCTTAGAATTGACATAGAGAAGAACTCAGATTTTAAATCCCCTGATAAGTTCAAAAACAACACCATGCTTACCATTTTGAGAATCATCCATTGATCATCGTTGTCATAAGAAACTGAAGTATATACTACAAAATTGAATTTTCGATCTACTCAGCTTGGATCAGCAGTGTCCATTGAGGAACAAGAACAAAGGGGAGGATGGCACTCTGACATGTCTAGGGCCTGAACTTCCACAGGCCCCACCACAGCCGAGTCCTAGGTCGCTGGCTCGCCGCTAGTCGAGAGGCCTCGGCCCCTCACAGACACGAGGCAGATCCTCCATCAGCCGCCGTCGCTGAGTCGAGATGCAAGCTGCCGCATGGTTGCGGGTCGTGGGGAGAAGTTTTTTTTGAGACAATTTTTTTTTTCAAGTGACCGAGAGATCGGGAGAGATGGAGAAAAGCAGGGAACGAGAGCGAGAATAACGTCGCTGGACCTACGTGGGCTTTCGGCCTCTGATCGGCCCGAGGAACGAGATGATCCCTTGCTCGGTCTGCGGAGCAGCAGCCCGATTACGTGGCTGACTGGGTCGCGACGCGGTGAAAACGCGCTATAGCGCCAGGTCGGAAGAAGGAGCAGTAAGGACCGTTCCTATGGTGGATCGGACGGTGGACGGAGCAAAAACGCTGAGAGGGCTAGTAGGTCGCTCTGTTATACTGTTTTTAATAGCTTGTCTGCTCCCCAACCATTGCTACTCAGGCGCTTGGCAGCTCCATCTCATTCGGCACGACTGATGCCACACTAGTTCGACGCTCACTCTCGAAGAGCTCCACCTCTGGGCAGCGCGCTCAGCCAGGGATAGCGAGAAACAAGGACGCTCGAGCTGTGTCTTCACCACTAATCTGTTGCCACCCATGTTCTTGCCTGCATCTGCATGAACGGCCGGCCGATCGGCCACTCCTTGTCCAGTTATTTTGGTTCCTTCTATGGGTTTGATTAGTAGTCTTATTGACTTGGTCTCATTAGAGGATTTGTCTTGCCGTTGGCGGCACATATTTGTTCATCTAGTTACTTGAATTGGGACTAAAAAAGAGACCGAGAAGCTGATCTGTAGTACCCCATGGTGTGTTCTCACTGAGGTTCGAAAGCTCAACCGTACTAGTTAGTTGTTTTTTGAAGTATGTATGTATGCATTTTGCAACCAATACAGGTAATATGAATACAATTTTGTCTGAAGGCTACGAGTTCTAGTTTATTGCAGCGGTTAATTTTTTTTGCCCCCCCTCCCCCCCCCCCCCCATACATTCTTGTCAAGCTCCGCCACTGGTCGTGTTGATGTTGATGGCGGAGAGGCCGCTCTTTCTGACGCACCTGTACACGAAGTAGGCTATGTCGACGGATCCCAAGATGCTCAGCACCGCCATAACTGCATCAATGACACGCAAAATTCAACGTTAAACATATATCATCTTGAATTCTTGTTCCTGATGATAGTGGCGTTAGCTAGATTTGTCGGGAGAGCACACCGACGAAGACGACGAGGAAGGAGTTGAAGGTGCTGGAGGCTTCTTTGTCAAAATCGTCGAATGATGGTGGTGGGAAAGAAGACATGTTGACGAATTGGTTTGGTCGTTTGGACTTTGGAGGCAAAGAGAAGATTAGCAATGCGATTCTAGGGTTTTACATGCATGGGGGCTCAAATAGGAGATCACGATCAACCTTGGAAGAGCGGTCACTGTTCTTTTTAAGTGGTAGCACCCATTCAACATGGCAACGCGATATCGTAAACACGGTGAAGAAGTCATCGTGCCCGCACATGGCCAGCTCGATCCATCGGACCCAAATCACGTCATTGCAGGTAGCTGCAGATTCCATGGGGGTGATTTAAGATCGAACAGGCAAGGTCAATCAAGATGACGCAGCAAAACCCTAGCTCACTCTTAGTCTTCTCGATGGTACGAAAGTCTACACATTGGCGTGCGGCCACGTTGGCCAAACCGAAGGTTCACAGAAGGTTCACTTAAGTGAACCTAGTGTCTTGGTTGACAAAAGAAATCAGATTATAGAGTTGACATCCGAAGTTTTCGAACACAATCTGTTCAAAACTGAGACCGGTCGATAGAATACGTGGTATTACTAATCCACGGCGACATAGTATAATCCTTTTTCTGCTGGGCGAAAAGGTGCTTATTCCAAAATTATAGAGTTTCAATCAAGGGACAAAAGTTCCTTAATACATGGAGGTCCTTGATTGAGCCGCACAGCAGTGAAACAATCACTACGATTATAGTTTTGTCAATTGATCTGCCACAGCAATTTGAACACTTTGAAGCTTCTAATGAATAAACTCCATGTCGATCATCAACGCCTTGATCTCCGTGACGAGATGCCCATACGCCAAGGGAGATAGTCCATCAAGTGGTAACACAAGGAGGGCCTCTGAAGTGGACAGGCCGATTCAGCTCCTGAGCTCATCTGCTCCCTTGTGTGAACATCAAATTAAAAAATATACTAGAAAATTAGAATTTTTATGTTTTTTTTTTGGTGTGGAAGATGTACGAGTGTGTGATGTCCATGCCAAATTTGGTTGTGTTTCGACATCTGAGTAGCTTTCAGAAAAAAAAATTGAGGTCTATGAGAAAGTTTACTGCTCACACACTGTTTAAACCGAGTTTCTCTTTTTGTGCCACGGGCTCATGAGATGTCCGAACACGATGAAATTTCGCGAGGACATCATGCATTTGAGTGTCTTGGTTGACAAAAAAATAATAATCAGTTTTTCTATTTTTTTTAAAAAAATTACTGTTCACCAGGAGAAGATAAGCGTGAGCTCATAAATGAATATTCGCTCTAAAGAGTCTGGTTTTGTTTTCCAATGCTTGGGCTAGCAAATTTGGATGTTCTATAGAGTGTAGAAACATTTCAATGTCGGAAATGCTAAAAACATTGGACTGGTATGAATAGTATGTAAGGTGACCCAAATACTTTCAGGCTGCACAATGAACTCCACAAAAACGTTTTGTGTCACCTCACGCAAAATGTGAATCCCTATTTACTGTCGCACCAACTCTTATTTGGCACCCGTTGGGCCCGTTAATGTGTTATTATTTTTTTCCAGTTTTCATGAATTTTTTTCAAACTTGAATAAATTTTTTCAAAATTGAAGATTCTTTCTAATTCAATGAACTTTTTCAAATTTGTAATCTTTTTCCAAATTCAATGAACTTTTTTCAAATTTGATACTTTTTTTAAACTGGTGAACTTTTTTCAAAATCGATAAACAGTTTTGATTTTTTTAAATCCATGAAAGTTATCTAAATTTACGATTTTTTAAGTCTTTTATGATTTCTTCATTTTTTTTCCATATTTCCAAATGGGTCAAACTCGATTAAGCAACCAGGGAGAACCAGACAAGTGCTTGCTTGTCGTTGGGCCAGCCCATAAAGCAGGTTGTGTGAACGCCCTGGCGCCAAGGCGTTGGGGAGGAGCTCTCTACCGCTGGTTTCAGCAAAAATACCAAAATTGTCTAAAAGAAATTTGTCTAAAAAAAGCAAAAATACTGAAAAAGTGAATCGGCACGCGCAGCATGGGCTAGGCGCATTACCAATCATGCGACCCTTTTTTCCTTTGATTTTCTTGAGAGCAACTAACTGAGGGGTATCCCTTGCGGCAGCCCCTCAAGGGTCATTTTTGGTGGGGCGTGCTCATTCTCAGCCACCGCTATGTGTCGCATGCAGGGTGCTCTCTCGGGATTTTTTTCTGTATGTGTTTTCGGCTTTTTGGTTTTTTCTAGGTTTTGGACCAAAAAATCCTATTTTATTTTGCGCTAAAAAACACATTTTCTTTCTTTCACGAGAGGCACATATATGCTTCTTGTGGAGGCACATGATTGCTTTCATGAGAGTCACAAATTTGCTTCTCATGAAGGCACATGTATGCTTCCACGAGAGGCACCTCTCGGAAAATAGAAAAACATGTTTTTTCTTCTTCTACGAGAGGCACATATTTGCTTCTAGTGAAGACACAGGTTTGCTTCCGTGAGAGGCACAAATTTGCTTCTCATGAAGGCATAGGTATGCTTCCCCGAAAGGCACCTCCCGAAAAAGAGAAAAACATGCTTTTTTTTCTTCAACGAGAGGCACATATTTGGTTCTCCTGTAGACACAGGTTTGCTTCACGGAAAGGAAACACAGTGCTTTTTTTTGCTCTTTTGTAAGAGGCACAGATTTGCTAACGTGGAGGCACAAATCATGCTTCCAGCCCGGCCTTTTTTTCTTACTGTTTTTCATGAAAAAAAGTTGTCGAAACCTATTAACACGAGATCTATTTTCGAAGATCTTTACGCGAGAAATCTGACGGTGAAAACGGTTCATGATTTGGACGCATGGTTTAAGAGATAATACACGTTTTGAATAAATGAATTTACGAAAAAAGAGAAAACTCACAGGTTGCGACAAGTGACGCACATGCAGTGTGCTATTTGTCGCAACCTAGGAGGTGGGAGTGGCCTTTGGAAGGGGGACGGCTTAATTAGTGATTCTGGGTTTTCTTCTCTTTTTTCTACTTTGTGGTTTTCTTCCATGTGTTTTTATATTATTTGTTTCGTTTCTTTTCATTTCTAGTTTTTTACATGTATAACATTTTCTTTTTGAGAAACACACAATAAACATTTCTTTTATGAAAAAAACAATGTCCAAATTTCCTCTTTCCTTCCACTTTTATGAAAACTAAGATTATTGGACCGCTCATTTGAACGGCCCAATAAGCATTTCTGTATTGAACACGATCCAAACATTCTTCCACTTTTGAAAGACCTTGTGCCATCCTTCCAAAAAAAAGACCTTGCGCCATGCCCCTATGCTGTCAAACTAATCTGCCCCTATAGGAACAAAGAAAAACATTTTTTTAGCAACAAAGAAAACCATTTTGTTCTAAAGAAAAGACAAAGAAGAACACATCAAAGGAATTCTCAGTTCAGATCGTCGCTGTGGGGAAGAAAAACTTTCAACTGCTATACAAAGAACTTTGATGCTTCGCACGTACTGATGGACGCCTCGTCCTACCATGACTCTAGCTCCGTCTGCAAGGGCTGCAGCAGCTTGCAACCAACTGTTACATAATTTCTTAATCAGCTCATTTTGCGATTATTGTAAGCAAGTCTTCATATTAAACACCGCTGAAGATTGTGAATCCAAATATTTCTGCATTTTCTGCACGTAACCCGTCGACTCTCCCTAGCTTTCGCCACCTGTAATTCCAGACTTTCAGCTGATCATGTCCTCCCACTTTGCTCACCTCTCGACGTACGTGAACACCACGTCCAAAGTCTCCCGCCATCACCACCCATAAGAATCCCACATTTCAATCATCCATCAACACCCAGGATCGATCCTGGATCCTCGAAGACCTTCGCGACCAACAACCGCGACATGCAATCATCGTAGCCGGCCACTGTAATCTACTCCGGCGACCAAGAAGAGGCGGCGGGAAGGTCAGGAACTCGATCGCCGACCGACCATGCCGAGGGAGTGCAACCCGTGCAGCGGCATGCTCGCGCTCTTCAAGGGGCGCCCGAGGGCGCAGCAGCTGTCGCAGCCGCCGAAGCCGACGCTGCTCCGCCGCGCGTTCGGCAGGATGAAGAGCAACCGCCGGCGCCGGCGCCACCGTTCCAGCAGCTTCAGCTCCGTGCGCGCAGTCTTCTGGCCGCTCATGTCCATGGGCTCGGATGTGGACCGCAGCTTCGTCGCCGACCGGCCGCCCAGGAGCTCCTCCGACGACAGCGGCGGCACCGCCGTGCGCGCGCCGTCGCCGTCCCTCGACACGCCCGGCGCCGCGTCGACCACGGCCGCGCGGTTGCTCGCGATCCAGGCTCAGATCAGCGAGGCCGCCGCATCGGTGTCTCCTACCAAGCAAAGCAGCGCGGCATCTGGCGCCGTGCGCGCCCCGTCGCCGTCGCTGGACGAGCAGGCCGCGTTGACGACGACGGCCGCGCGGGTGCTCGCGCTGCAGGCCCGGCTCGGCTCGGCCGCGGTATTCGCGTCGCCGAAGAAGCCGATCACCACCGCAGTGCATCGTCTCAGCGACGTGGCCGCCGCCTGCGGAGACGGCGATGTGGAGGAGGCGTGCAAAGGCTTCGAGCGGCACCTGATGGAGATGCTGGTGGAGGAGGCCAAGGTGGGGGACCTCATGGACGTCGAGGAGCTGCTCGGCTGCTGGGAGAAGCTCAGGTCACCGGTGTTCGTCCGGCTCGTCGGCCGCTTCTACGGCGACCTCTGCATGGACCTCTTCTCCGACCTCGATGACGACGTGTCATCCGAGTCGTCCGATGAGTCGACTGTTTGACCACGCGCGGCGCTTCTCACGGTGGTTTCAGTTTGTCCCTATGACGGGTGGACCCGTATGTGGCGATTTTATCATTTTATTATCATTTCTCCAGATTGAAGGAGAAAACTGTTTCATGCTTTTGTCCAAGGCTTTGTATGTACATCTCTTTTTCCTGCCTTTTTTTTGCGCTGGTATCTCTTTTTCCTGTCTGAAGCATTGCTGAAAGGCTTTGTTCCGCACCTAAATAAAGAAAATGGAAATGATACATAGATAAAACTTTTGAAATCCCAATAAAAGAAGTAAGTACCACCTCCGTCTCAAAATATAAGACATTTTTGTAGGCCAGTGGTAGTAGCTTCGATACCCTCTTGCGCGCTTGAAGCTCTACGTGTTCCTCCCTTTGTTTCACTCTTTTCTCGGTGGTTGGTTGATGTATTTCTTCTCCCTCTCAATCTCGTTCTCTATTTCTAGATCTGGTTGGATGCAATTTTTGGCTAGAATTCCATCTCCTTGTCCCAGTCTTAGGTTGTTTCGATGCATATAACTTTGAATCCACCCCGATATGTTTGTGCTTGTGTTAGTGTAGCGCATGGATTCATTTCCTGTAGGAGTTGGGTCTTTGCGTTGAGTTATGCATGGGATTTTGTAGGTGTTTTTTTGTCTGCAATGTCACCCCAACGAAGTAGGGATGGATTTAGGTTAGTTAGATGGTGTGTTATATTTTCTCAAAAAAAAGATGGTGTGTTATATGGTTATATGTCTTTTTTCCATCTTCTGAAATTTGCTGCTGACAGTCTTCTAGTTAGACAGATAATTTGGTTGTTAGTTTCTGCATTATCTGTTTATCACTTAGATGTAATCTAGCCTTTGTTGTAATGTGATTTGATTTTCTGTTCTAACATATGGTTAGCATTTATAGTTAAGAGATATAGTAGTTTGTAGCAGTTGTCATACATTTGAGAAAGACTTTTCCTTGAAGGATCTAGGTGATCTACACTATTTTTTGGTGTTGAAGTAAAAAGGTGAAATATGGCATTCTCTTGACCCAAGAAGTATGCCTTATTATACTGGAACGTGCATTTATGACGAACTGTAAAATTTCGAACATGCCCCACTCTACTTCAGAAAACTATCCAAGGAAGAGGGAGAACTGTCAGGGGGAGGGGGCGGGGGGAAGAGTCAACAAGATACATAAGTATGATAGGTGCATTACAGTATTTTATACTGACAATACTTGACATATATTTTCATGTTAATAAAGTATGATAGTATTTGCATTCCCCTACTTCTCAACACTTGAGGCTTGACAAACAGTAAAGAGAATATTGAGGTATCTCAGAGGTACCATGAGTACATGTTTGAAGTTTGCCGAATCAACCTTAACCTTACTAAGTGCTTTCTCATATGCTAATTGGGCATGTTGTCCTGATGACAGAAGATTGACTAAGGCTTTACTGTATTCTTTAGTCTAAATAATATCTTGAATCAACACAGAGGTTGAATATAAATCTTGAGCTAATGCTACTGCTGAATTAATGTGGGTACAAACCTTACTAGATGAACTTGGTGTTAATCATTCTCTAGTTGCTTGCCTATGGTATGTCAATATCGGCGTCACATATCTTTACTCCTTTAAAAGAGCCAGTTGGTGTTGGTGGTCCGTCTGCCCTCTTTGATGAGGTGAGAATAAGATAAGAAAATATACAGCAGCAAGAGGAACCGCCATCCAGCCTGTCCATTACGTGGAGCCACCTCGAACTAAAAAAAAAGAATCCTAATCGAGTACTACTATTCTCCCGAAGCACCTGCCAGCACCGGCCTTTCTCCCCCAAAATCTGTCCGCCTCGTCTCTCCCATCGCCTGCTCTCATGGCCTCCCCGATCCCGTATCTCTTGCCGCCTCTCTCCTCCCCCGATCCCGAATCTCTTGCCGCCTCTCTCCTCCCCCAATCCCGTATCTCTTGCCGCCTCTCTCCTCCAATCCCACTCCCCGTTCTTCAGCTCCCTCCCCTCCCTTCAAAATTCAAATTGCGATGCCGCACCGCCATATTACTCCCGGGGTTCCCCATCCCTTATGCTCGCTATTTTCTTCTCTGCCTCCCGGAATACTCAGTTTCCGCTGCCCTGCTCGCTCGCCGTCGCCGGTACTGCCCAGTCGCCCGCTCACCGTCGCCGAAACGAGGAAACTGCAACCCCTGTCGGCTTGTTCGCTCGCCGAGCCAAGATTGCGTGGAGGCCGCTTACCCTGCAGGCGCGCCCGCTCGCCGTCTTCGACCGCTTCGAGGTCGACCCCCCTGCGGGCAAGCTCGGTCGGGAACTGCAGCGCCGCCTCACGATCGCGCGGACAATTCGTCTTGGTCTGCGCTGCCTTTTCCCCTTCCATCCGAGCACATCGGTCACTTCAGACTCCTGTCTGTACGTCTCCACAAGGTACACCATGTTGGTTCTGAATCAGATTGTTTATAGCTTAGTAGTAAAAATTGCAGTTTATTGTTGAAACAAAACACATCCGCAAATCTACCGGGCCGGCTTACGACAGGCTCCAGCCACGCCGCTACCACCCTCATCGCCGGCCCCTCCCCGCCTCCTCCTCGTTCCCACCAAAAGAACTTCTGGAGCCAGCATCCGCTGATTTGCAGAGGGCTCACCCGCCGGGGCCAGCGACCAAGGTTGCTAACTTCAGAACTTCTCGTAAACAAAGATTCATTTGCAAAATGCCTTGTCCCAGCCAACAGTCTGCTAAAGGAAAAGAAGGTTCTTACCCTATCCCTTAACGTTTTTTTATTAAATATATAAACTAAACATTATAGCTGACATTGCAATATTTATAACAGTGGTAAATGAACATAACAACACAAAGAGCGCTCCAACAGGCTTGGTAATACACGAGCCATCCAACTCAAGAACCTTGAGTGGAACATCCTCAGATGATGAAGATGTTCTAAACGAGTTAGCTGCAAGTTTTCCTACTCACAGTAACCTCACATCGATCAAAGGCTTTGAACAAGGAGAGAGCTCGAAGGGTATTGTAATGTTACTGCATATTTTTACATGTCATGCATGCATGAGTTTATTGCAATATCTTGTGGGATTATTGTAGGGCGGAAGCGTTCTCGTGAATCCGCTCGCTATGCTAACCTTACACCAGAACAAAAGCAAGCAAGGCGTGATCGTGACAGAGCGCGCCGTCAATGTTTAGCGCCCGAGGTTAGGGAAGAGATCAACGCTCGCAGGAGAGCGCGTAGGAAAAGTTTAACACTTGAAGAAAGGAATGCTGGCCAACGAGCACGCAGGCAACGTTTGACAGCGGAGCAGAGGGAAGTGATGAATGCATGTATAAGAAAACACAGGCAAAGCATAACACCTGAAGAGAGGCAGGCACTGCTCTCTAAACGTAGGATGAGCTATGCATCTAGGCGGGACACACCTGCTGAATCCATTGCAGTGCGATGCCCCGAGGCATGTGGTGCTTCACCAGCAGAAAACCCGTCCTCATACACGCCCACACTCACCATTGGAACTGAGGGTAAGGTTCCCACCCCTGCTCATCTTTTGCTGCCTCGAAAAGTGTTCCATTAGCTACTGTCTAATCTCAAAATGTTAGGTGAACTACAATCATTCATCAATAACTTAATGGATGAGGACGCCATCCTCGATGAGACTATGGACGAGGAGTACTACATTTTCACGGGTGAAGGTAGTTCTACCAAACGTTTTTCGAATTCTTTTTTTATAGTATTGATGCTTCAATGCACTTGATATGAACACCTGCAGCCGGGCATGTTGACGAGGATGTAGATTCTACTGAAGCAGAAGATGCCTCGGTCGTAGGCTCGAGTGTACTTGATCCATACGAGATAGTATACTCAAACATCCCTAATAGCACACACACACTTAAGCCTGTCGCAAACTGCAAGCACTGTGGCGCCAAGAAATTCGAGTATGAGACAAAGTCCTTCTGCTGTCAGAATGGTAAAATCAAGTTAGCAAACCCAGAGCCAATTCCAGAACTAATGAGGCTCTGGTCAAGCGCAGATACAGATGCGAGGCATTTTCGTGATAACATTAGGTTCTTTAACTCACACTTTTCCTTCACCACCCTTGGCGTCAACCTTGACAACAACTACACAAATATGCGATCAGGCGTGTACACGTTTCGTGCGCATGGACAGATTTACCACAATATCCATTCATTTGGGTCGAGGGATTCAGGCCCAGACCATCTGCAGTTGTATTTCTACGATGATGATCCCAGCCTACAACATCGCTTTCGGCACTCCCCAGGACTCGACCAGGAGATCATTAGAAAGCTGGTCAACATCCTTAGGGACAACCCCTATTCTCAGACATTCAGGAGTCTCGGCCAGGTCGAGGAACTAGAGGAGTACCGAATATCCTTAAACACTGACCAGGGGTTGGACCAACGGACATATAATGTGCCAGTGTCATCAGAGGTGGCTGCAGTGTGGGTTGAGGGCAATGACCTAATTAGGAAGTTTGACCACAGCATCATCTTATATGGGAACAACAACAGCAAGCATGCTATACAGCCATATTACGGTTGCTACGACCCCCTCTCATACCCCCTTTTCTTTCCTAGAGGGGAGCTTGGTTGGCATCCAAAGATCCCAAAGGTCGGCATATCCTTGGATGAGGTATTACAGTCTAATGAAAATGAAAATGACGGATCAGGTTAGCCTTTTGCTATACTTTTGTGTTTTCCCTTAGATCCATACTTCTGATAGCCTAACTTTTCCTCTTTGCTTTTAGGTAGAAATGAGTGCTCGATTGTGCGTCTCTGTTAGACAATACTACTGTTATAGATTACAAACACGCCCTGCGATATTCGACCCAATATTACACAGCAAGCGCCTATTTCAGCAGTTTGCAGTCGACATGTATATCAAGGTCGAGGGCACTAGACTAGACTGGGTTAGGAATCACCAGAAAGAGATACGTGCTGACTTGTATAAAGGTATCCACTATTTGCTTTATAAGGTATATTAAATATTTACAAATAATTTTCTATAGGATCAATAATGATCTTGCTGGACAATCACCTCCATGAATCAAAAGAAGATGAAGAATGGAGTCGTGAAGCAAAAGTGAAGTCTTAGAATAATAGGATAATGCGTTACTTAAGCTAGGTTGAGCTACTTTTGAACCTGTGTTACTTCACTTTGCTTAAATTTGGGTGTACGGTGCCGTGGACAATGATGGAAAGTGCTTTTGTGATCCTTGTTGTAACTGAAACTGAGTTTCACTTATGAAGTCAAATCTTAAGGTAGTGTAATGCCAAGACCACATGAACAACATATCAAGTTGGTGTGATCTCTGAGTAAAGTAAAATGTAACAGCTTGGAGGCATGTTGAGTCGCAAATAGTTGTTCACATGTATTAGCTAAGGGTGGATGTAATCAAATGAAATGGTGTGTGTGGCTTGATGTAACTCTCTGATGTTTGTAGCATCGTTGAACAAAGATTTTCTTGATATGGCTAAAGACTAACCTTCTCTTGACGAAAATCATAGTACTACATATTTGGGCTTGTACTTTTGTGATTCCAATTTATTTCATGTGATTCCGTAGCATAGCACGGGCATCTTACTAGTTTCTCAACAAATCCAGTTTTTCATTCATGAACTAGGCACATTAAGATTGGTTATTATTTTGTGCGTGAAGGGGTAGCCAAGAGACTACTCGACATTTCGTTTTATCTTCACAGGTGACCAAGTTGTAGATGGTTTTATCAAGAGCGAAGTGCATATCTCAAGCCCACACTCTTGCCCTAATCTAATCTACAACCCTAGTATCATCTACAACCCTCAACTATGATACCTTCTAAGGGCCAGTTCTATTCGCTGATTCTTCCAGAATCGCCACCCTACCCAGCTTCTCCCAGAATCGCCACTCCATATATTTTCTACAATCCTAGCTAATTAGACCTTAACTAGATAGGATTGTAAAAAAAATATATGAAGTAGCGATTCTGGGAGAAGCTGGGGAGGGGGGCGATTCTGGGAGAATCGTTCAAAAGAACTGGCCCTAAGAATCAACCCCAAACTCTAAAAACCGGCCAGGATTGAACCCTACCCTCCCTGTTGACCGATTTTGACCCAATTGACAGGTTTTGACCCATTGACCATCTAGTCATAAAGCCACGTCAGCAATTTTTTCAACAAAATATTCCGTGAAATTAAAAAACTAAAACAGTTGGATTTTTTGTAAAATAAAAAAACAATTATGTAAAATAATAATAATAAAACCAGAAATTGAAACTGAAGATATTACATTAATTGAAGAATTTTTGAAACTTTCCTAGAATGTTTAGTACTATTTTCTTAAATTTACAAAATTTTCCCTTTTTGTAGAAATATTTAATTTTGGAAAAAATTGGGTAGAAAATGTATTTTGAAAATAATTTCCATTGTTTTAATCAAAAAAATGGAAATTTTCCAGTATGCTTATTATTGTTTTCTTGATTTTATAGATTGTTTTCAAAATTTCATAAAAATAGTTTTCCTGACCGAATGGGGCAAAAATGGGGTAGAAAATTGCATAAAACTATTTTTTGGTTTACAAAATTTGTTTGTTGATTCAACATATTTTTTTACTTTCGTTCAATTTTAGATAATTTCATTAGTATTATTTTATGTTTTTTATAATATAGATTTTTTATTTTACAGAATTTGTATTGAAAAATCTAAATTTTTTGCTGATGTGGCTTGCTGACTGGATGGTGAATGGATCAAAAGCGGTCAACGGGGAGGGGAGGTTCAATCCTGGTTGGGTTTAGGATTTTGGGGTTGATTAAGACGGTATCATAGTTGAGGGTTTTACATTAGACTAGAACAAAAGTTGGGGATTAGAATATGCACTTCTCTCTTTTACCAAGGGCTTATCATGACGAAAATTAGAAGACCTCAAGGGCAATCTCAACTTGGTGAACTTGTGATTGAGGGGGCATGTTAGAAAGTATTATACACATACATGGTATATATCCCCTACAAGTTTAAGCGTGGCTACCTAGGCCAACACTCAGACCATCTCCAGATTTGTAGCGGCTACTCAATCTCTCGAAGGTGCTCGTAGGGATAGAATATGCATGCGTGCAGGGATGAGTATATGTGTATATGTATAAGCGTTTGCGTTTGTACTGTGTTGAAAAGAAAAAATTTGCAGCGGCAGACAAGTGGATTTGTGTCGTTGATGCAGTGGCCAACGTGGATTTTTTAGGGGTACCAACGTGGATATTGTAGGGGCAATCCATCACCTGTGAATAGGATGACCTCCTGAATACACCAGTGCAACTATTCTGCGCTTAAATACATGATGAATTTTTTTCAAATGCATTTTTGGAACATTTCTTAAATGCAAATTATAACATTGTTTTGAATGGTACATAGAATTATCTTTGACTTACAGGACATTTTCTTTTTGCATTGTATAAACATTTTTGAAGTACCTCGTACATTTGTTTGAAACGCGTGAACTTTTTTAAATGTCACAAACAAAGTTTTTTTTTGTGAAAGCTATCGACATTTTTCAGAAATTAAGCTAACAAAAATTATGCATAAACATTTTCTTTTATTTACCCAAAAGAATAGGGAATTACAAACGCAAACAAAAGGTAAAAAAGCAGACTGAGAGAGAATGCACGTTACACCGAACATTTTCGTTTGTCGCTTTTTTTCAGAATTGTTTGTCCCTTCTTTTCCAGTATTGGTTTTTTTAGGGTCTTTTCCCGTATTGGTACAACAGGTCTCACGTGGTAGAAGTTGCTGGGCCTGCCCGTGCTTCATCAGGGTGACCGTGTGTACACTCGCAGCATGTAAAGTATAGCCGGGCCCGTCATAGCTTGTCTGAAGGCCTCTGTATCGCATTCTAGGGCTGCTTATGGCCCACGTTTTGGCCCGAACGGTGTTAACACGGGCCCACGCTCTGCAGACTTCGTCCACCAAGCCCACAGAGAGCAGCACATTAAACACAGATCACCACTGTTTAGTACCACATCGCTTGCTGAGAAGGTTGGAGCGGGAGAGCCAGCTATATAAGCAAGGCGGGGTGCAACCTTGGAAGATACTTACCTGGATGGGGTCGACGGCTCATCAAGAAGAGTAGTGGCCTAGGCTTACCATCTTTCCAAGTGAGAGAGTGGACGTCATAATTTGTGGTAGAGGGGGTACGCGTTCGTGCGGCCCCTGCCAAATTTAATCTAAATTTTGAATTTGAATTATTTTAAAAATAAAAGTAAAAATGAAGAGTTAAGGTCTACATTGTCATTTTGCTAATATATATTTTACCTTTGGTTATTCTTAATTTGAAAATTGGAATGTTAGTCTTAGCTCCCTTGAAATGTTGAACACTGCACGCTTGATTATCAACATTCTGTTCAGATTTCCTTGCTTACCATTTATTCTTGATGTATTTCAGTTAAGTTTATAGCTGACAAAATGGTAAACTACAATATTACCAGTACATGTAAGATTCAACAGGTGACAACGCCAGAACTAACATGTCAATTATTTCATCAAAGTGCTGCCTTCCAAGATAGATTATCCAAATAATCTACCTGTGCAGTTGGGCCCTTTTTATTGGAACCTGAAAAAAGGAAAACATTAGTACAACCTGCGCCCCTCCTTCGCCTACCCTGCAAAGTAAACACAACTGTTCACGCCCTCTTTTATCTTGCTGACAACTGATCCTGTTACAAGTGCGTCGTTCATTTTCTTCAGGTACTTTTCCATGAAATCCAGTTCTATGTTTTTTGTTTGGGATGAATGAATGAAGTGATTACCTTGTGATGGACTATGATCGCCGCAGCTCAGAAATGAGCATGTACCCTGCAGCAACAGTTAGCTAGTTACTTTAACAAGCCCAATCTATGTTTTGTAAAATTTTCAACTGTTATTGGCTGAGTTTTACGTACATTCAGAAATGGTTCTTTCTTTGACTTCCTACATGCAGCAGCTTACCAATGTTGTATGCTTCGTTCCTTGATTCACCCACATATTGTAATAGCACTAAAAATTATAATTTATGCAGCAATTTATTTTTTGATTTTAAAGATTTCTATTTTCGTAAAAATTTTCATAATATTATTTATTTATTTATCGATTTGTTTTTTCAAACTAGATATTTTAATTTATAGTTGTATGATTTTTTTCCTGGAAATTTTGGATTTCTTGCTGACATGGCTTGCTGACCGAATGGTCAACGGGTAATTGGGAGGGAGGGTTCAATCCTGGTCAGTTTTAAGAGTTTGGGGTTGATTCTTAAACAACATCATAGTTGAGGGTTGTACATTAAACTGGGGCGAGAGTTGGGGTTAAAATATGCACTTCTCTCTTTTACCAAGTATGTATCATAACAAAAATTGAAAGACCCCAAGAGTAATCTCTGTGTGCCCTGTGCTAATTTGATGATGTTGTGATTGAGGGGGCATGTTAGAAAGTATTGTTCACATATATGGTATCTACTACAAGCTTAAGCATGGCTACCTAGGTCAACACTCAGACCATCTGCAGATTTGCAACGGCTGTTCAAGTTTTTGAAGGTGCTCATAGGGATAGAGTATGTGTGTGTATTTATATAGACGAGTGTATGTATGTATGTATGTATGAGCGTCTGCATCTGTAATATGTTTAAAAAATGATTTGAAGCGGCTGACAAGTGGGCCTGTGTCGCTGATGATGTGGCCAACGTGCATGTTTTAGTGGCGATTCAGCGATGGTGAATAGGAAGACCTCCTGGATACATGAGTGCTCCTATTCTCCGGTTTAAGAGCAACTCCAGCAGACCCCTCTGAAAATGCAATCATGCCCTTAAATCATATTTTGATGTTGATGACAATACATATGCTCGGGACTAATCATGTTTATCAAGTATATCTCAGGATTGTGTTCCAAAGACCGTATGCATGGATCATGACTAGGGACAAAAGCATATAACTCAAGAATGGAGATACAAGATGTTAACTTCATTTATGGTTTGTTCTTGAGTATAGGGATCCCGCACTATTAAGAGGGGATCGATGGATCTGTGAAAAACTTGCTCAAAGCTGGTATCTATATACCTTACCTTCGGACGTCCGGCGCTCTACGGACGTCCGGTCCTTCCTGATTGCCCGGACGTCCGGACACTTACGGACGTCCGACACTTTCACAACAGAAACATTTTTTGCGGATGTCCGGAACCCTCCGGACGTCCGACACTTTCACATCAGAAACTTTCTTACGGATGTCCGGCCCCGCCCGGACGACCGTATCCTGTACATTGGTTTGTGGGTCACACTTTTCACAGCGGCCGAAACATTTTTGCGGATGTCCGGAACTCTCCGGACGTCCGACACTTTCACATCAGAAGCATTCTTACGGATGTCCGGCCCTGCTCGGACGACCGTATCCTGTACATTGGTTTGTGGGTCACACTTTTCACAGCGGCCGGTCGTTCGATGACTGTCGGACGTCCGGACCCATTTGGGCCTCCGGACGTCCGACGTTCTCCGGACGTCCGGCCATCCTGTACCCCAAACGGTCACCTTTTCCCACCACATATATATACTCCTTTCCCTTCCACGGGTTGAGGTTAACCATTCACTTTGAACAAACCTTAGAACACTTCTCACACTCTCTCTCATTTCTCCACACCAAATCCTAGATCCTCAAGGGATTTGAGAGCTTTGAAAAGAAGTTGTCCGATCAAGTGATAGATCCACTTCTCCTCCTTCTTTGCACCCAAGGAATTCGTGATTTGAGCAAGTCTTGAGCAAATCCCCATCGATCTTGTTACTCTTGGAGGTTGGAGACTCCTAGGCGGTAGGAGTCTTTCGGAGAGGAATCGACCTTTGTGATTACCCCCGGATAAGTTTGTGAGGGTTTGGAGACCACCCCAAGGTCTACCACTAGTGGTTGAGAAACGCCTTCGTGGTGTTGTCTCAAAGGGAGAATAGGGTGAGCCTTCGTGGCGTTGGTGTGCCTTCGTGGTAACATCCACCTCTCTAACGGTGACTAGCTTCCCTCCAAGGAAGTGAACATCGGCATACATCCTCGTCTCCCGGAGTTGCGGTTATTCCTAACCCTAACTCTATACTTGTGGTTACTTGTTTTGGTTTGCACTTACTTACATCATAGTGTGCTTGCTCACTTATATGCTTGTGTTACTTGCCTAGTACTTCGTACTTACTAGCAATTGTTAGGCTCACTTTCATATTCCGCACTATTGCCTAAAATTGCTAAGTAATAATTAAAATTTGTAATTGTACCTATTCACCCCCCCCCCTCTAGGTCCATCTCGATCCTTTCACCCTCAAAACGCCCGGCCCGCAAAATAACCGCCAAATTGCGGGTCGGGGTCAAAAAATCTGCACGATCAGACCCCGCATCCCGCACCGGCCTGCAATTTTTTTTTGCGGGGAGTGGCAAATCTTCTCCCCCAACCTCTATCTTCATGGGCTGGGAGGCCGACCCGAGCTCAACCCCTATCCGGCGCGAGATTTGGTGGGAGGGACATTTCCGCGCGCCCTTTCCCGTTCCCCGCACCCTCCGCCACCATTGCCCCCCCTCCGCAAGCTCCGGCTGCTCCTCCCTGGCCGTACCTCGCTGCCATGGACGACCCCATGCTGTCCCCCATCACCGTCAAGGTCGCGCACGCCCCTTCCCCTCAGGCGGTTCTCGTCGTCAGCCATGTTGGCCCCGCCGCCGTCGCCCAAGCACACGCCGCGCCTGCCCGCAAGTGGCAGGGCAACGTGGTTGTGCAGGGCGGGAATCCGGCTGCCCCCGCCGCGATGGCCCGCGCTCCGGGCGCCAATGCCGCTGTGCGATCCCGGCCGGCGGCGGAGAAGGTCGGCAAGGCCGCGAGCGCAAAGCGGAGGAAGGTTCCGGCTTCAAGGAAGCCATCTTCTTCAACCTCTCAAGGCCGTTCGGGGGTCTGCATCTGTGCCAGCCCGCGCCGGCCCGCAAAAGCGTTTTGCGCGAGCTGCAGACGCGCTTTGCGGAGTCTGCTAGAGTTGCTCTAAGCAGAGAATATCATCAAATTAGCACAGGGCACAATGTGTCAGGCCCATATGGCCACATCCGCGCATGGTTACTTCCCTTTTTTTAATCTTGTTTTATTTCTATTCTGAAAAATGTTTATACACTGTCTTTTTGCGTGAGTAATAAAGGAAATGTAAAGTATATACTCAAAAGATTGTTTATCTATTTTTCTTGAATATGCATAGTTACAAAAATTGCCCATGTGTTCCGAGAGGCAAGTTTGTACATTTAGGCGATTTTTTTTGTGTTTAAAAAATGTTTATTTAAAAATGCAACGTGTTAAAAAATGTTCAGCAGTGTAAAAATGTTCGTGTAATTAAAAATATTCATGTGTTCGAAAGATGGTTGTGCATTTAGAAGGTGTTTTCTTGTTTAAAAAAATTATCTATTTTATAGAAGTCCACACATTAAAAATATTTATGTATTTAGAAAAGGGAAAAGTCTAGAAATCGCAAAGAAAAGATAAACTTGATAGAAAACCAGCAAATGCGGTACAAACCCGAAAGAAACCCTAGGCATGTGCCTAACTTCAAAAATTGCCAGAATGTACGGGCTGACCTATAGACACTTGCGAATCAACTTGTGGTTGAGTTGGTTAGGTGGACAGTGGTATCCTCAACCCACCAGGGTTCAAATCCTGGTGCTCGCATTATTCCTGGATTTATTTCAGGATTTCCGGCGATGCGCTTTCAGTGGGAGGAGACGTTCCCGTCGACGACGAGGCGCCTATGGTGACTTCGTAAATTTCAAGATGATATGCCGGCTCAGTCTCTCGGAGGTGCTCATAGGGGCAGGATGTGCGTGCGTGCGTTCATAGAGGTGAGTGTATGCATGTGTATATGAGCGCTTGTGTCTGTACTGATGCTAAAAAAGCACGCCCTGCCGTCTAATACTCGGTTATGATTGGCAAAGTAAACTCGACAGTTTTGCGATAATTCGATAATAAGCCGGGCCTCATATGCACCCGATGGACAGTAAAATAAATAAATAGAAGCGAAAAAAATCTGTTTTTTGTGTGGTGTAAGATGCTCAATTGAGTGATGTTCGTGCAATTTTTTGGGGGTGTTTAGACATTCGAGGAGGCAATGAAGATAAAATCGGATGTCCAAACTTATCTTTTTTGCCACCCGAAATTTATCTTTTTTGCCACCCAGAATTTATCTTTTTTCTTAGACACCCAAAATTTATGTTTTTCGCCACGATCTCCTCAGTTGTCCAAACTTCACCAAATTTTCCATGGGCCTCAAGCATAGGAACATCTTGCACAAAAAAATCAGGTTTTTTTAAAAATTATTTTCTAATTTTCCTGAATTTATTATTCATCCTCGGGCGCATCTGAGCCCGGGGGCTGAACCGTCGCTCCCGCTGTTTTGCCACTATGCTCTATGGCAGTACGATTTAGTAGACACAACAATGATCATGAAGATGATGGCCCTTGCAGTTCAGCAGGAAATATGATTAGATCTTATCAAGGGGCGCCATTCCACCTCTGTTTACAGCATAGCATCGACGGTGCAGAGGGTAGCTAGTTTCACCATCCTCCTTAGCTGCGAAGTCAATAAGAAACAACGTTGTGCTGAAGTACCCGACCAATAATTTCAGCTGACTAATTGAAATCTGCGTTCTTCTTCTCGCAAAAGGAAAAACAAAAAGAAATCTGCGTCCTACAACATGCTTTATCAAACTACACAAAATGATGCATCTCGACGTACACTGTAGGCTTGAGACGCTGTGATCGAATCGCCTGAGTTAGTGGTTCAATTTTTGATTATTATTCCCAGATTCAGTCAACAGATATCAAACTCCTCACCGTGTGTCATGGCTGGTTAAGCTAAGTACAAGATTAACCATGGGCTAGATGATAAAACTAAAGGAGGAGCTTAAGCGGGTAGCATCCTTACTACTACAACAACGAGATGGCCACTGGCATCATGAGGTGGTTCTTCACTTCCATTACAGATTCTGCAACAACGAGATGGTTTCGATGTCAGGACAAAGCAAATATTAGTGAGTACTCCTACCAGTAAATTAGGGCTTCCTCGTATGCTTAGTGGTCAGATGACCAGGAGAGTATGCTTGCTACTTGTTTTTTTCTTTTTCGTTTTTTTTGAGACAAACTTGTTATTTTAGGGAACAAACTTTTTTTTCTAGGAGTGAGCTTGTGCTTGCTTGCCTGACGGCCTCTTTACCGCATTATGGGCCTGCTCATGGCCCACGTTCTGGCCCAAACATGGCAGCCTGGTGATTACACGCGAGCCCACGCACTGCAGGCTTCGTCCAGGAAGCCCACATGGAGCAGCACATTAAACACAGATCACTACCCTTGTTTAGTACCACATCGCTTGCTGAGAAGGTTGGAGCAGGAGAGGGAGCTATATAAACAAGGAAGGGTGCAACCTTGGAAAATACTTACCTGGACGGGGTCGACAGCTGATCAAGAAGAGCCGTGGCCTAGGCTAGTGGTCCATATTGCACTTGGTGGATGCGCTGGCTTACCATCTCCTCAAGTGGGAGAGTGGACGTCATAATTTGTGATAGAGGGGGTACGTATTCGCGCGGCCCCTGCCAAATTTATAGTAAAATATTGAATTTGAATTATTTTAACTTTTAAAATAAAAATAATTTTTGAAGAGCCATGGGCTACACTGCCCTTTTGGCAATATTTCTTTTACCTTTCAATTATTCTTTAGTATTTTAAAATTCGAATGGTAGTCTTCCGTGCCCCATTGAAATGTTGACGCTGCATTCACTGCACGCTTGATTATCTACATGCAGTTCAGATTTCCTTGCTTATCACTAGGACATGTAAGATTCAATAGGAGACAGCGCCATAGCTAACATGTGAATTATTTCATCAAAGTGTTGCCTTCCAAGATAGATTATCCAAATAGTCTCCCCGTGCAGTTGGGCCTTTTACTGGAACTTGAAAAAGGAAAACATTAGTACAACCAGAGTTCAGCTACGCCCCTCCTTCCCCAGTGGTGGAATACTCTGTTTATAACCTGCAAAGTAAACACAACTGTTCACGCCATCTTTTATCTTGCAGCCACAAGATCGTAGCTCTGCATCACATCGTAGTGATTGTCCTTGCAGCCACAAGATCGTAGCTCTGCATCATATTAGACGTAGGGTTTGTGGGAACTGGCTCAACCCTCTAGGGGTGGCCTATCACATGTATTTATAATGATACATAATATACATGTTACACGGTTGGACTACGTTACAAAGTTTAACACCCTCCCTCAATCTCAACTCACTCCTGATGCATCTAGGAGGTTGAGATTGCGCCTACAGACCTCAAACATGGGAGAAGGTAGAGGCTTGGTGAAGATGTCGGCAAGTTGATCCTTTGAGGAGATGAACTTGATCTGTAGTAGCTTCTATGCAACACATTCCCTTACAAAATGATAGTCAATCTCAATGTGCTTAGTTCGTGCATGAAACACCGGGTTTGTCGAAAGAAACGTAGCACCGATGTTGTCACACCAAAGAACTGGAGGATGTGACTGGGAGATTCCCAGCTCTCGAAGCAAAGACTCAATCCAGATAAGCTCAGCAATGATTGGCAACTGCTTTGTACTCAACCTCGGTGCATATCGCGAAACCGTGGCTTGCTTGCGTGCACTCCAAGCGATCAAATTAGGACCCGTAAATACAGCATGTCCCCCGTGGATCGCCGGTCATCTGGACACCTAGCCCAATCAGCATCTGAAAATGCAGAGAGAAACGAAGAGAGGAACTGGTCGCAGATGAAGACCATAGGAGACAAGTGAGGCGCACATGACGAAGAATGCGCTTCACAGCAGACCAGTGTGCATCAGAGGAGCATGAAGATACCGACATACCTCGTTAACCGCAAATGAAAGATCGGGACGGGTGATAGTCGAATCGCAAGCCACCAACAATACTCCGATACTCCGTAGCATCCGTCAAGAAAGAGGAGAACCAGAGTGGCGAGAGCTTATCCGTAGAGGACATAGGCGTGGTGACGGCTTACACTTGAGCATACCAAAGACGGCGCAAGAGATCAAGGAGTACTTTTTCTGAGTAAGAGCCAAGCTGCCACGAGACTAATGTGCAACCTCAATGCCCAGAAAGAAGTGTAACTGTCCCAAGTCTTTAACCGCAAAATCTCTGCCAAGAGCAGTCACAAGAGCATCAGCAGCCGTCGCAGAAGAACTGACTAGAATAATATCATCCACGTACACAAGCAAATACACAGTCAGACTAGGGCGCTGAAACAAGAACAGCGAGCTGTCAGCTGTCGACGGAACGAATCCATGAGTACGAAGGGCTGAAGCGAGACGGGCATGCCAGGCACGAGGAGCCTGTTTTAGTCCATAGAGCGCCTTCGTCAACCGACAGAGATGATGAGGCTGATCTGGGTCAACAAACCCTGGTGGCTGCCGCATGTAAACCTCCTCTTCAAGCAACCCATGAAGAAAGGCATTCTGTACATCGAGTTGTCGAAGAGACCAACCACGAGAGACTGCAAGAGACAAAAGAAGCAGGATGGTAGTAGGCTTAACAACCGGGCTGAATGTGTCCTCGTAGTCCAGACCCTGTCGTTGTTTGAACCCTCAAGCCACAAGACGCGCCTTGTAGCGCTCAATAGACTCGTCTGCATGTATCTTGACTTTGAAAACCCACTTCGAATCAATGATGTTGACACGAGGCGGAGGAGGAACCAATGTCCATGTCTCATTATGCAGAAGAGCATGATACTCGTGCTCCATAGCTGCTCGCCAGTGAGGGATACTCATAGAAACCTCATAGTGGCATGGCTCATCGGTGGGATCTGCAACAGAATGAGCAAGACATGCAGCCAAATACGTAACAGTACCATCATGACGCTGCTTGGGTTGGACAATACCGCTGCGGCTGCGTGTATGCGGGCGTTGCGGTGCAACGATAACAGGAGCCGGCGGCGCCAACACAGGTGATGATGGCGGGAGATCAGGCGACGGGAGCCCAGGCGAGGGCTCAGGCGAGTCGACAGAAGGCCCATCCGACCCAGGCGAAAGGGGCGACAGGGACAGACTGGCGGGTGACGAAGGCGACGACAGAGGTGAGTCCTCGCGTGCAGACGGGGATGGGGACCGCTCGAGCCGCCCAGGAGAGAGCGTCGGGGTCGGGGTCATGGGCCGCGCCTCATCCGTCGTGGGCCGCGACCCAACTGGCGGGGACGATGCCTCGGATGACACCAGCCCAGTGTCGGAGGCCAACGCCGGTCCAGTTGCATGGATGGGCACGGCGCCAGAGGCGGGGTTGACGACGGGTGCATGCACGTGCAATGACCGGTCAACATGCGGGACGGGAGTTGTATCCGGAAGAAGTTCCAGATGAGCACCACGTCCTATACCTGCACCATGGTTAGGTAACAACACAGGCGAATATGCAACATCTTCAAATTGGCCAAGCATAAGAGGAGATGAATGCATAGATGGTGGTGTGGCAGGTTGGAGCGGCATGGAGGAAAAAGGAAAGACGTTCTCATCAAAGACAACATCACGGGATATATAGACACGATTTGTCGGCACATGAAGGCACTTATAGCCTTTATGAAGAGAGCTATAACCTAGAAACACACATTTCTTAGACCGAAATTCAAGCTTTCTAGAGTTATATGGACGAAGATGGGGCCAACAAGCGCACCCGAACACCTTAAAGAAGGTATAATCAGGAGTTTCATGTAAAAGGAGCTCAATAGGAGTTTTCATATGAATGACACGCGTAGGTAGTCGGTTAATAAGAAAACATGCTGTAGCAAAGGCATCACTCCAAAAACGAAAAGGGACGGATGCATGAGCCAGGAGTGTGAGTCCGGTCTCAACTATATGTCGATGCTTGCGCTCAACAGCGCCGTTCTGCTGATGTGTATGAGGGCATGATAAACGATGAGAGATCCCAAGCTTATTAAAGAAAGCATTGAGGTTGCGATATTCGCCCCCAATCAGACTGAACATGAATAATCTTATGCTTGAGAAGACGTTCTACATGCACTTGAAACTGAATGAATATATCAAACACATCAGATTTGCGCTTAAGAAGATAAAGCCAGGTAAAGCGACTATAGGCATCAATAAAGCTAACATAATAGTTGTGACCGCCACGAAGTTTGAGCGACCCCACACATCGAGAGAACACAAGTTCAAGAGGACTCGTTACTTGACGAGTAGAGGAAACAAATGGTAATCGATGACTTTTGCCTTGTTGACAGGCATCACACACGGACATCTCCTTATTACTAGACTCAATAGGCAGCTCATGACGGTGAAGTATATGACTTAACTATGGGAGTGGCAGGGTGACCAAGGCGAGAGTGCCACCTGGGGCGGCGACACACTAACACCATCAAGACGCCTGGGCGGATGGATCCTCCAAGCGGTATAAGCCATGGCTGAGACGACCACTAAGCAGAATTTCCCGGGTGGCTCGGTCCTTAACAAAAAGATCAAACGGGTGAAATTCACATAGGACATTGTTATCAAGAGTGAGTTTTGGAACAGATAACAGATTAAGAGTCACCGAGGGGACCCGTAAAATATTACGAAGATGAAGCTGCCTAGATGGATGACTAGTTAAGAGAGATACTTGACCAACATGAGAGATGGGCATACCTACACCGTTGGCGGTGTGAACCTTGTCGTGACCATAGTATGGCTGAGAGGTGGACAGCTTGGTGAGCTCGTTCGTCATATGATTCGTGGCGCCAGTGTCCATATACCACGCAGGATCAATCGGATATGACGGTGTATAGCCAGGGTCGACGCGTGTATCCTTGCTCTTGGCGGCAACATGAGCAGCAGGAGGGCCAAAATCCGCCATGGCAAGTTGTCGCTCATTACCTTTTCCATCATTACCAATACCCAGGAAGCTCCGTTGAAACCTCTTGTGGCACTTGGAGGCGACATGCCTCTCACGCCCGCTTGGTGACAGCGACAACAGACAGGCCTCCGCCCGAGGGTGGCGCTGGGCGGGGTGGTGACGCGGGCGGCGCGGCCAGATGCGGCGCTGGCCGCCATGAGGCCCGTAACGCCGCTGGCTGGTCGGCGATGGAGTTGGTGTGGCGAGCTTCGGCGTTGCTCGGTGAAGAGCAGCCGGGAGAAGAGCTCGTGCGGCGGAAGCGGTGGCTTGGCGTTGTGGACGGCCTCGGCAAGGTTGTCGTAGTCGGCATCAAGACCCTTGATAACATAGCCGGCGAACTCCTCATCACTCAATGGTCGACCGATAGAGGTCAATGTATCCGCCAAGACCTTGAGTTTGTTAAAGTATGTTGTGGCCGAGGAATCCAGTTTCTTGACATCATCAAGCTTGCTGCGCAGAGCCATCGAGTGGGCGGTGGAGGTCTGAGCAAACGCATGTTCCAGAGTCGTCCACGCATCCAAGGAGGAGGCAGCAAAGAGGCAAAGGCCAGCGACCCCGTCTCCAAGAGAACCCTGGATGGCGGAGAGGATCGCTTGGTCCTGTTGCACCCATAGACGGTGCGCCGGGTTGATGGCCGGGCCATGGACGGTGTGAAGGACCTGCGACGGACACGGCAGGGATCCGTCGACATAGCCAAGGAGGGAGCGGCTGCGGAGCAGCGGTAGAACCTTGGCACGCCAAAACAAGTAGTTATCCGGCGTAAGACGAGTCGTGATGAGGTTGTCGAAGTGGAACGGCCCGGAGATCGCAGCGGCGTCAGTGGCTGCTACCACGGGGACCACCGGGGCTGCAGGTGGCCCGCCCACACGTGGATCATCGGAGCCCCCCGAGGCCGCCGGCAAGACGACGAGTGTCGGGGACGAGCCAGTGGTAGCCACCGATGGCGCCACCATCGTGGCGGTGGAGGCCGCCGTGGTCGACGGCGCAGGAGACGGCGGGATCGGGGCGAAGAACAGCGAGCCCACTGCCGTGGTGCCGAAGAAGTGCGGCGTCGGCGAGGCACCGGGGCGGGCAGGGAGATTGAGGAGAGCAGCCAGCGTTGCGGGTATGGTCCCAGAGCTGGCGGAGCTAGATGCGGAAGCGGTCATGGCAGCGGCGGCGGCGGCGGCCCGAGGGTTTAGGGCACGGCGGCGACGGCGGCTGGGGTGGAGGTGGATTAGGTCCTAGGTTTAGGCTGATACCATATTAGACGTAGGGTTTGTGGGAACTGGCTCAAACCTCTAGGGGTGGCCTATCACATGTATTTATAATGATACACAATATACATGTTACACGGTTGGACTACGTTACAAAGTCTAACACATCACATCGGAGAGGGCGACGTGGAGGAGGCGTGCAGAGGCTTCGAACGGCACCTGATGGAGATGCTGGTGGAGGAGGCCAAGGTGGGGGACCTCATGGACGTCGAGGAGCTGCTCGGCTGCTGGGAGAAGCTCAGGTCGCCGGTGTTCGTCCGACTCGTCGGCCGCTTCTATGGCGACCTCTGCATGGACCTCTTCTCCGACCTCGATGACGACGTGTCATCCGAGTCGTCCGATGAGTCGACTGATTGACCACGCGCGGCGCTTCTCACGGTGGTTTCAGTTTGTCCCTATGACAGGTGGACCCGTATGTGGCGATTTTATCATTTTATTATCATTTCTCCAGATTGAAGGAGAAAACTGTTTCATGCTTTTGTCCAAGGCTTTGTATGTACATCTCTTTTTCCTGCCTTTTTTTGCGCTGGTATCTCTTTTTCCCGTCTGAAGCATTGCTGAGAGGCTTGTTCTACACATAAAGAAAATGGAAATGATACATAGATAAAACTTTTGAAATCCCAATAAATGAAGTAAGTACCACCTCCGTCTCAAAATATAAGACATTTTTGTAGGCCAGTGGTAGTAGCTTCGATCCCCCCTTGCACGCTTAAAGCTCTGTGTGTTCCTTCCTTTGTTTCACTCTTTCCTCAGTGGTCGGTGTCGTGGTTCTAGTCTGACAGTAGAATAGGGGGTAGGTGATGTAGAGGCAGGATTTTAGCTATGGAGGAGTTGTACACGCATGTTTTACGAGTTCAGGCCCTTCTCGGAGGAAGTAACAGCCCTACGTCTCGGAGCCCGGAGGCGGTCGACTGGATTATATGCGTGTGAGTTACAGGGGGTGTGAACCCTTGTCCCAGAGGGACGGGTGGCTTATATAGAGTGCGCCAGACCCCAGCTCCCCTCCGTTACACAGGTTTAAATGTACATCAAGAGGGGGCGCATCGTAACGCCAACAATAAAGATACATAATGACCATAAAGCTATGACTTAATTCCCGATGTTGCAAAGGCAGAGTGGCTCTAGACCTTCTGGTAGTCGAGTGATAGTCTTCACGGTCGAGTGACTTCAAGACTGCCGAGTGGAACACGGCTTCATGGTCGAGTGGATGATGATTCTTCTTGAAATGTTTCTGGTTTTTTGAGAGATGTCCTTGGGGAGGGTATCTTGGACAGGTCCATGACCCTACCCTAGGTACATAGCTTCATCATTAGCCCCCGAATGGATCAGGGTTTGAGTGGGGAAGGAGTTGAGAACACTTCCGACTTGATTTCCGTGCTACGAGTATATCTTGTTCTGGTTCAATGAACCGAGGTGACGATACCAACTTCTTTTTCAGTCGCCTTGATCCATTCCTAGTTTTTGTCGAGTGAACTTTTACTGGAAGAGTTCCGATTGATGATGTGGAGGAGATCTTCCGTCTGACAAGTTGTTCTGCTGTCCGCGGATTTCGTGGGATTTGAATTTTGGGAAGCGCGCGGGGTGGAAGAGGCCGCAGTAATCGGGCTGGATTAGGCAGGGCCGCCTCGATTTCTGCACCGCCTTTTTTGCCACGTATCACGCGCGCGACTGTTGCTGGATTGGATAAGATTGCCCGGGCCTACAAGTCAGTCACTCGGAAGTAACCTCATATAAGGCGCCGGACCAGGGGTTTTGAACAGTGCGCTCTCATTTTTCTTCCTCTTCCTTAGAGTTCTCCGCTGCGTTTGCTTCCGCCCTAGTGCCGCCGTTCCGTTCAAGATCCATCTGCGGCGATGGGGAAAGAGAAGACGGTGGCTCTCGAGCGCGCGAAGAAGGCGACGACGAAGGCGAAGGGGAAGAAGTCCAGCCGGGGCAGATCTTCCTCGAGGTCTGGCCTGCCGCCGGGTTGGATCGAGGGCGACTGGATTCGCTCGGCGATCCGCCAGGACGACATCGACGACCTGGTCGAAGGGGGACTGATTCCCCATGAATCGGTGCGGCTCCAGGGGAACGAGACCGAGCCGCAGCCGCGAGAGGGTGAGTGCGTCCTCCTCGCCACTCACATTGACCACGGGTTCTCCTTGCCTCCTCACCCTTTCATCTGAGGTTTCTTGAATTTTTTCGGGGCGCAACTCCATCATTTCACCCCAAACACCATTGTGTACCTTGCTGCCTTCGTGCCTTTGTGTGAGAATTTCTTGTGCTGCCGACGCCACTGGGGCCTCTTCAAGCACATCTTCACATGCCGCTCCTAGCCGGTCAAAAAGGCAAATCCGAGTGATGAAAGAGCGCATATGATCCAAATGTGCGGGGGCCTTGGGATTCAGATGAGGGGAAAAAGTTCTTTTCCATCCATCATTCTTCCCGACTCAGTCTGCGGGTGGCAGTCGACCTGGTTCTATTGCAAAGACCAGCCGACTCCAGGGCAGTCGACTGGACTTCCCCCTTTTTCTTTGGCCCAAGTGGGGAAACCCTTCCATTTGAAGGTGATCCCGGAGGAGAAGGCACAAGTCAAGGTGCTGGTCGATCGAGTAGTTCAACTTGTCCGCGATGGGGTGACTGGTATGGATTTGCTGGAGGTTTTCCTTCGGCGACGATCCAACCGCTTCAAGCTCGTGACCATCCGATGTGGATGTATTCGCATCGATGACACCACTCGGACTCATCCGGAGGAGGTCGACGAGACCACGTTGGAGGGTGGCTGATGAGTATCACAGAAACAAAGACAACCCTAGGGGAGCCAGAGAATTCCTCCACTGACCAATCTTACGAATCGCATAAGGTCCAATTCTGAATTATCGATCGTAATCTTGACTTATTCGCACAGTTGTTTATGCTTTACCGACTGACTTTGTCCTGCTTGTTTTCTTCCAGACTCTTATCGAAATGTACTTGATGCCCAACGAAGAGCAGGAGCAGGATCCGGAGGGCGAGGCAAGCGGAGGCGAAAGCGGCGAATGGCATTCTGACGGAGAGGGAGACGGGGAGAGCGACGACTCGAGTGACGAAGAAGAGGTCGGCTCTCCTCCCCGCAGGGAAAGGTGATCCAAGCTTGCTCAAGATCCAGCGAGCGCCCGTGACAAGGCGATCGTTCCGACTGGGCAATCGTCAAAGCGTCCTCGGACATCCTCTCCAGCACCAACTGAGAAGGCCCCAAAGCAGACCAAGGTCGTCATGCAAAAGACTCGGAAGGCGCTGCCAAAAATCAAGATTGACATTCCTGTTGCCTCTGCGTGAGTGTTCTTCTTTCATTTTTACTTGGCGCACTGCGCTGTTTATCTTTCCTTTGGTTTGGTCGAATGAACCTTGAAATTGGCGGTGCCGCTACCTCTGGGACTTCAGCTTATAGAAACGAGGACGAGGAAATGGAAGACGCGGTCACCTCCAATCCAGGTACAATCTTTGTTATTCTGTCGTCCTTTTGTCGACCGAACTATGATATATCCGATCGGGCGATAAAATGTTGGCGAATGAACTTTTTGTAGCTCCCAACGTTATTGACCTCCCGGACGATGATGATGACGAGTCGCAGAGGCCCTTGGGGAGAAGAAACAGGAAAACGTCCGCTGGCAAGACACCTCATTCGACGCCAGTGATGGAACCGTAGTTCAGACACCGTGACGCCTAATCGGACTTCCGCTTTTTCATCATACCGCTGTTGAGTGCTCGACCTTCTGCGTCACCGCAAGATGCTCCCTGCCGATCCACCTTCAGTTTTGCTACACATCACGCCCCGTAAGACGGCGGGTGCTACCAAAGAAGCTATACGCCAAGTAAGCATCATGATGGAGAAGATGAAGATGGTGCGGGATGCCAGCCAGGCTGCTTATGATGCCAGCTCTGCTCTCCAGAGCAACGTTCAGGGTAGCAGATTGTCGACTGACTCTTTTGACTTGTTCTATTAGGATATGGTACCGAAAACTCTCTTCCAAGGATCTTCGCTCAGACACCCATCGGGTGTTTTGATTTGTCACTGAGCAAATTCGTACTTGGAGCTAAATCTGATGTTGTTGTCGATTGAATTTTTTAGACTAGTGGGGGCACGATGAGTGCACCCACTGGGTGTAGTCCCCGAGACTATGGTGGATCATGGACAATGATCGTAGTCTTGAATTTTGAATTTCTTCACTCGGTCCGAGCAGGTCATGTCGAGTGGATTTTTGAACCAGATGGGGGCATGCCGAGTGCACCCATCGGGTGTAGTCCTCTAGACCGCATTTCGATCGCCGGGCAATCGACTATGGTCTCAAGAATCTGCTTGTTGCTATCTCTCTCTCTCTTTTTGTTGCACTCGCTGAAAAAGGCCTTGTCGAGTCTAAACTGAATCAGTGGGGGCACGCTAAGTGCACCCACTAGGTGTAGTCCCCGAGACTACTGTTGGATGTTTGATTCGGCAATAGTCTTAGAATTTGTTGGCTTTATCCTTTTACTCCTCTGAAATAAACAATCTTTTATCTAGTCGACTGACTCATTCCTTGATTGCAAAAATCTTGTGATCTTGGAGCTCGCTTTGCTGACTTGGAGAAACAGCAGATTCAACTCAACCTTGACCTGGAGTTGGCTAAGACAGAACTGCAGAAAGCCAAGGATGACGCCAATGGTAAGAAAGACTTGTCGACTGGTTTGTCTTCGATCTAGATTTCATTCTGCTCTTTTTGAATCAAGCATTATTTCTTTTCAGAGAAGCTGAACCAGGCTCTGGCCAAAAAGGATCAAGATCTGGCTGCCGCACAGAAGAAGGCTGACGACAAAACTGCTCTGGCTGAACAAAAGCTGGCTTCAGTCGGCAAATTGGAGGAAGAAAACGCCAAGATAAAATCTGCCCTGGACGAAGCCAACAAGGAAGTAACCCGCTTGAAGAAGGACAAGGTCAATCTGAACGAGAGGATGGAAGGCATTGCTCACAAGAGGGATGATCTGGAAAGTTATCTGAGAAGCCTTGCCAAGAAGCTGTTCATCAAGCTTGAAGGTATATATTCTGTTCCGACTGGTTTATCTTCGTCGACTCGGCATACGACTATTTACTCCTCCTCGGATTGTGCATGCATAGTTTTGCCGAGATTTCGAGGAGGAGACCGGCGAATTGAACCAAGCTTGGACCCCATCAACTCCCTCGTGAAAGATGAAGCTGCTATGAACTTGCTCGACCGAATCCCGTGATCGACGGTGTTGTTGACTACCTTGCTCGACTGAAGGTCGCAATTTCCCGGATCGACACAACACTCTGGCCAAGGGCAACGCTCTTGAATGACCTCGAGTCTCTGATGACTCGACTTAACGAGATCCCGGTCGAGTGCAGGAGTGGAAAAAGTCTTCTGCCCGGTGCGGTGCTGATGTGGCTCTGTCTTTGGTTCGTGTCCATTGCAAGGAGGCGCGAGAAGAGAAGCTGGCGACGATCAAGGTTGCCAATACCAAGAAGCATGACTTCCAATCCTTCATGGAGACTTTCATTGCTGCAGCCACTCGGATTGCTGATGGCATTGACCTGGATGAATTCGTCGAGCCTGCCAGCCCTCCTCCTGCGGAGTGAACAAACTTTTATGCCCCACCTTAAATTTGCCTCGGGATGCCGAGTGGTTTTCGTAACCATTAACTCTTTCGGGCTGAGTTCCCGAGTACTTCCGCGGTCTCGAACTTTTAGGGTTCGTCTGGACTTGATTTATCTCAGGATAGGCTTGCGATTGCTTTTGGAATTTTTTCTACACTTGGAATGACCTTTGTGTTTGAGATGCAGCTCTAAAGTGGAGACTTCAATCGACCGCTTTCATCGTCCTTGCAGCATAAGGATGGAGCGCACATTGTATTTGTGGCGTTGTTTCAAGGAGAAGGTTGCAACGACCTGCACCTCGCTGCCCTTGTGGATAGGGATGGAGCGCACATTGTATTTGTGGCGTAGCTGCAAAGGAGAAGGTTGCAATCGACCTGCACCTCATCGCCCTTATGGATAGGGATATGTTTCAACTTAGGCGCAGTATAAGACTGCAGCTAAGCCTCCGAGCGGGAGGATCGCCACCACTCGGGTATGATTTTTTAAACTTAGGCTAGCACTGGATCTGCAGCTTAAGCCCCGAGTGGGAGGATTGCTCACCACTCGGTAGGTTTTTTTAAACTTAGGCGACTCATCGGACTGCAGCTAAGCCCCCGAGTGGGAGGATTGCTCACCACTCGGTAGGTTTTTTTTAAACTTAGGCAAGTACTGGACTGCATCTAACCCTCGAGTGGGAGGATTGCTCACCACTCGGTAGGATTTTTTAAACTTAGGTGAGTACTAGAGTGCAGCTAATCCCCTGAGTGGGAGGATTGCTCACCACTCGGTAGGATTTTTTAAACTTAGGCGAGTACTGGACTGCAGCTAAGACCCCGAGTGGGAGGATTGCTCACCACTGCAGGATTTTTAAACTTAGGCTAGCACTTGAATCTGCAGCTAAGCCCCGAGTGGGAGGATTGCTCACCACTCGGTAGGATTTTTCAAACTTAGGCTAGCATCGACTACAGCTTAAGCCCCCGAGTGGGAGGATTGCTCACCACTCGGTAGGATTTTTTAAACTTAGGCGAGTACTTGACTGCAGCTAAGCCTCCGAGTGAGAGGCTTGCTCATCACTCAGTAGGATTTTTTAAACTTAGGCGAGTACTGGACTGCAGCTAAGCCCCCGAGTGAGAGGCTTGCTCATCACTCGGTAGGATCTTTTAAACTTGGGCCAGTACTTGACTGCAGTTAAGCCCCGAGTGAGAGGCTTGCTCATCACTCGGTGAGGATTTTTAAACTTAGGCGAGTACTTGGACTGCAGCTAAGCCCCCAAGTAAGAGGCTTGCTCATCACTCGGCAGGATTTTTTCAACTTAGGCGAGTACTTGGACTGTAGCTAAGCCCCCGAGTGAGAGGTTTGCTCATCACTCGGTAGGATTTTTAAATGTAGGCTAGCACTCGACTGCAGTTAAGCCCCGAGTGGGAGGATTGCTCACCACTCGGTAGGATTTTTTAAACTTAGGCTAGCATCGGACTGCAGTTAAGCCCTCGAGTGGGAGGATTGCTCACCACTCTGTAGGATTTTTAAACTTAGGCCAGATCTTGGATGCAGCTAAGCCTCCAAGTGGGAGGATTGCTCACCACTCGGTCGGATTTTTCAAACTTAGGCGTAGTACTTGACTGCAGTTAAGCCTCCGAGTGAGAGGCTTGCTCATCACTGTAGGATTTTTTAACTTAGGCGAGTACTTGACTGCAGCTAAGCCTCCGAGTGAGAGGCTTGCTCACCACTGTAGGATTTTTAAACTTAGGCTAGTACTTGGATCAGAGCTAAGCCCCGAGTGAGAGGCTTGCTCATCACTCGGTAGGATTTTTAAACTTAGGCTAGCACGGACTGCAGCTAAGCCCCCGAGTGAGAGGCTTGCTCATCACTCGGTAGGATTTTTTAACTTAGGCGAGTACTTGGACTACAGCTAAGCCCCCGAGTGAGAGGCTTGCTCATCACTCGGTAGGATTTTTTAAACTTAGGCGTAGTACTTGGACAGCAAGTTAAGCCCCGAGTGAGAGGCTTGCTCATCACTCGGTAGGATTTTTTAAACTTAGGAGAAACGGATTCGCAGCTAAGCCCCTGAGTGAGAGGCTTGCTCATCACTCGGTAGGATATTTTTAAACTTAGGTGAAACGGATTCGCAGCTAAGTTACCCACTGGGGGATTTCAAACGCAAACAAAGGCAACAACAGATTGTTTAGGAAGATTATAAAGCTCTTGTCTTTGATAAACAAAATACAAAGGTATTTCTTATTACATCTCATCCGAGTGAGTACTTAAGTATAAAGGGGTGGAGCAGCTCCGCTGCTCCAAGCTCGTGGCTCGCCTTTCCGATGCTCGACGTTATAAAGATGGTATGCTCCATTGTGGAGAACTCGTGACAATGAAAGGACCTTCCCAAGCAAGGGCGAGCTTGTGTGGTTTCGTTGATCCACTCAAGAACCAAGTCTCCTCTTGAAAGGCTCGACCCTCACGATTTCGGGCGTGGAATCGATGCAAGTCTTGCTGATAAATGGTCGACGGATCAAAGCCATCTCTTCTTCCTCTAAAAGATCGATCGCGCCCCGCCGAGCCTGTTCCGCTTCATCCTCAAAGAAGAGCTCGACTCGTGGTGCATTATGAAGTAAGTCACTGCGCGAGAACAGCTTCAGCTCCATAGACCAAGAAGAATGGAGTTCGCCATCGACCGATTGGGAGTTGTCCTTAGACCCCAAAGAACTGATGGAAGTTCATCAACCCAGCGCCGCCACGTGCTTGAGATCACGCATCAGTTGGGGTTTCAGTCCTTTGAGAATTAGGCCATTTGCTCTTTCTGCTTGTCCATTCGACTGGGGGTGAGCGACTGAAGCATAGTCGACTCATGTGCCTTGAGAAGCGCAGAAGGCTCTAAACTCATCAGAATCGAAGTTCAACCCGTTGTCAGTGATGATGCTGTGCGGAACTCCGTATCTGAATGTCAATTCTCTGATGAAACTGACAGTAGTGCTGGCTTCAAGATTCTTGATAGGCTTAGCTTCAATCCATTTGGTAAACTTGTCGACTGCTACAAGCACGTGAGTGAAGCTGCTCCTACCTGTTCTCAGCGGTCCGACCATATCCAATCCCCAAACAGCAAAGGGCCGATGAGCGGAATGGTCTTCGTATTGACGCAGCTTGTGCGACATGTTGGAGTAAAATTGGCAACCTCACATTTGTCGACTATATCTTTCGCCATTTCATTTGCTCGTACAATAAAAGCCAGCTCGGTATGCTTTAGCCACGATGGTCCGAGAGGACGATGGGCACCACAGTCCCCGAGTGGATGTCGTTGAGGATCATTCGACCTTCTTCCGCATTATGCATTTCGATCGACTCCGCCACTCCTTCCCTGAACAGTTGTCCTCCTATCACAGTAAAGGCTTTGGATCAACGGACGATCTGTCGAGCCTCTTCTTCATCTTCTGGGAGTTCCTTCCTAAGAATATATGCAATGTACGGTACTGTCCAGTCGAGAGTGATGACCAAAACCTCCATGATCAAGTCGACCACGGCTGGGACCTCGACTTCAGTCGGATCTGTGGCACTTTTAGGCTGTAGGGGTTCTTTAGTGAAAGGACCTTCTTGAACTGACGGTGTGTGAATGGGTTCCAAAAACACATTGTTGGTAATGGCTTCTCTCTTGGAACCTATCTTTGCCAAATCATCGGCAGCTTGATTTTTCAGTCGGGGTATATGATGGAGCTCTAACCCCTCAAACTTCTTTTCCAATTTCCTCACTGCATTGCAGTAACCAGTCATGGCTGGGCTTCTGACGTCCCACTCCTTCATCACTTGATTGACTACCAAATTAGTCGCCATAGACCATAAGGCGATGGACGCCGAGTGAAATGGCCATACGTAACCCATATAGGAGTGCTTCATATTCTGCTTCGTTGTTGGAGGAATTAAAGTGAATCTGGAGGACATATCTGAGCTTGTCTCCTCGGGGATACCAGTACCACCTCAAAGACCGTAACTGCTTAGCATCTTGGAACCATCAAAAACATGGTCCAAAGGTTCGAGTGAACTTGAGTCGGCAGCTGTTGTTTGATCCACTCGGCGAGGAAATCTGCTATTGCTTGGGACTTGATAGCTTTTGCCTCAAACTTGATATCTAAGGGAAGGAGTTCAATCACCCACTTTGCCACTCGACCAGCCATGCCTCTATTGTGCGTAATCTCGACAATGGAGCGTCACGACGATCGTAATTGAATGAGCGAGAAGTAATGTGCAACCTTCTTCGTGGTCATATAAATCCCATAAACAAGCTTCTGATAATGCGGATATCTTTGCTTTGATGGAGTCAAAACTTCAGAAACATAATATACTGGGCGCTGAACTTTATAGGCTTTTCCTTCTTCTTCCCGCTCGACTGTAAGTACTGTACTGACGACTTGTCTAGTGGCTGCAACGTAAAGCAGTAACGGCTCTTTGCTGATTGGGGCAGCAAGCACCGGCTGGGTGGAAAGCAGGGCTTTTAGCTCTGCGAATGCTGCATCAGCTTCAGGAGTCCACTCGAACTTATCTGACTTCTTCATCAGTCAGTAAAGAGGCAATGCCTTTTCACCGAGGCGAGAAATGAATCGACTTAGGGCGGCCAAGCAACCAGTAAGCTTCTGGACATCATGCACACGCATGGGGCGTTTCATCCGGAGTATGGCACCCACTTTCTCCGGGTTAGCGTCGATCCCTCGTTCGGAAACGAGAAAACCGAGCAATTTTCCACCTGGAACTCCGAATGTGCACTTTGATGGATTAAACTTGATATCATACCTTCTGAGGTTGGCAAAGGTTTCAGCAAGGTCAGCCAGTAGGTCGGAACCTTTACGTGACTTAACCATACTATCATCCATGTATGCTTCCACATTCCGACTGATTTGAGTGAGTAAACACTTCTGAATCATCCGCATGAATGTGGCTCCAGCGTTCTTCAAGCCGAATGGCATGGTGACATAACAGAAGCACCCAAATGGGGTAATGAAAGCTGTTTTTATATCGTCGAGTCCATACAGATGGATCTGATGATACCCCGAATAAGCGTCCAAAAAGGACAAACGCCCACACCCCGCAGTTGAGTCGACAATTTGGTCGATGCGAGGGAGAGGAAAGTGATCTTTCGGGCAGACCCGATTGATATGCTTGAAGTCAATGCACATGCGAAGTGAGTCGTCCTTCTTAGGAACCATGACAACATTAGCTAGCCACTCGGAGTGGTAAATCTCTCGGATAAACTCAGCTGCTAGGAGCCGAGCCACTTCTTCATCGATTGCCTTTCTCTTCTGCACGGTGGACTGTCGAAGATGTTCTTTGACTGGTTTCACTTTTGGGTCGACTCGCAGACGATGCTTAGGCAGCTCCCTGGGAACACCAGGCATGTCGGAAGGTTTCCATGCAAAGATGTTCCAGTTCTCACGGAGGAACTGGATGAGCGCTTCTTCCTATTTGGAGTCGAGTGTTGTTGAAACGTGGGTCGGAGCAGCATTGGGATCCGCCGGTGAATATGAATCGCTTCGCTTCGCCAGACGATCGAAATGTTGAATCCGTGGCAGGCTTCTTAGATCGCAACAAATCACCGGATCTGCATTTTTTGATACTCCCGCAATTCCACCATCGCCATTTGTGCATCGGCGATCTTCGAGCCTTTTCGAAGCACTTCTCGCCTTCTTCCGATTGCCGCGATAGTGATCACACCTTTAGGACCAGGCATCTTCAACTTGAGATACACGTAGCATGGTCGAGCCATAAAACGTGCATAAGTTGGCCTACCCTGAATAGCGTGATAAGCACCGGAAATCCACAACTTCAAATGTCAATTTTTCTTTGCGGTAATTTTGTAATCAATGAAAACTACATCAAGGGCGATCCGTCCGAGTGACTCATCCTTCTTGCCGTGAATGACTCCATGGAAACTCATATTGCTTTCATCGAGTCCGACATCGAATGCCCATTCCTTTCAACGTCTCCGCATACAGAATATTCAGCCACTGCCACCATCCATTAGAACTCTAGTCAACCGAGTGCCTTCGACGACTGGGTCGACCACCAATGCTTGCCTCTCGGGGGTGGCTATATGCGTCGGGTGATCAGACTGGTTGAATGTAATGGCAGTCTGAGACCATTTCAAATAACTGGGTGTCGCTGGAGCGACCATGTTTACTTCTCTGTTGATGACTTTCAGTCGACTTTTGCTCTCAACATCAGCAAAAATCATCAGAGTGGAATTGACGTGAGGGTAACCATCGTCACTTTTCTCTTTGTCTTCAACATTATCTGACTCTTTTTCCTTCTCTTTGGGTTGTTTCTCTCGGAACTGCTGAATTAGGAGCCGACACTGTCGAGTGGTATGCTTTGGGTAAATGAGATTACCCTCCTCATCTTTCTTTGTGTGAATGTGGCATGGCAAATCCAACACATCATTCCCATCTTGATCTTTTACTTTCTTAGGGTTCCACGGCCCCTTGGGTTTCCCCTTGAACTTTCCTTGAGTCACGGCTAAGGCTTCTCCAGGAGCAGATGGCTCGGCTTTGTGCTTCTGCTTCCAACTGGAGTTCCCTCCTCTGGTTTCGGACGACTGTTTTGCGCTTGCCAACCGGAGCCGATCCTCCTCTTCACCATTGGCATACTTGGTGGCAATTCCATCATCCGACTCAGAGACATATCTCCGTCCGACCAACTTCAGATTCAACTCAATATTTGACGCCTTCCTTGAAGGCACAAACTGCTTGGTGATCGATACATTTTCCATAAAGCAGATGCAACGTGATCCATCTCCGGATATAGTCCTCAAAGTTCCATTTGGTTTCGTACACAAGATTGCAGCTCACAGCCCTGCTGGCCGCTTGCATGTTCCTTCAAATGTTCGACAAACACTGGGCAAGATATTCCCAATCAGAATACTGCTGGGCGCTAACTGATTTAACCATGCTCGCCGAGCCTCCAACATCAGAGGAATGTGCTTCATGGCCACTTCATCATTGCCGCCGCCAATCTGAACAACCACTCAGTAGTCCTCAAGCCAAGTGTCGCTTTGACTCACCAAAGTGAACTTATCGACTCCATCGCCAACCTGAAGTTGGGAGGAATCACCGCGCCCTCGATGGCTCTGTTTGAAGCACTCGGACTGAGACATGCACTCTGCCGGTGGTTGGAAAAATCATGGACTTCTCCGTGAGCTCGCTTACATCAACCAAACCTTGTACGAGAATAGATCTCGCATCAAAGCCCGGTTCTCTGGGGTCGACTGGAACCCTTCGCCCACCACTGTGAGGGCGTCTGTCATCATGCTGTCGAGGCACGTATGACCCACTCCTTCGGGGAGGCGTGGGCACTCGACGCCGATCATCGTGATCGAGTCGGTGATCATACTGCTCGCGGTTTCTGTACTGATCTCGCCGGTCTCCACGCCCCTCATGCCTCGGGGGCGATCTTGGGTTGTGGGCCGATTGGACTGTATCTGCTACGACGGATCTGCCGTGGATCCTATTCCGTGACTGAGACACAGTTGTATTATGTTCTCCTGCTGCCCGGAGTAAAGCCCGACCGTGATCAAACCTCCGCCACTTTCGATGGGGACGGCTGGATTGACTCTGCTATTCGGGCTGCGGCTGTGAGATTCTGGATTGGAGTTCGAAATATGTCGGAGTAAATGACCACGGGTAGCCTAGCCGGCTCCCCCTGGGACCTCTGAAAAAATTATAAGCCAATCAAGCCATCCAACATCCAAGACGCGGGGCCGCCTTCCCCCGGCCAGCTGACCCTCAGGCCGGCTGTCTGGAGGCGGCCCGGCCCCAAAACCTACAGGAAGAAGGCCACAAAAGGGCAGGCTTCCAAGGAGCCGGCTACAAGAGGGCCGACTCCGCGGAGCCGACCACAAAAAGGCCGACTCCAAGAAGCCGCCTCAGCAGCGTGCCAAGGCCGCCTCGTAATCTGCGCCCACATAATAGTGATGGAACGGGGCGTCGCTACAATAAAGCCTGCCACCCCCGTATCCCGGAGCACGCCTGGCCACAGTGCGCCGTACAGGGCGGCCATCACCCGTCCTGCGCGGCGATTTTACCATGTTGACCATGACATCAGACACGACGGGTTGTCAGTACGACCCACGGGCGGCGGGCCCCTCCGTTCAGGGAGATGCCCGAAGGCGGCTCGGCCTCCCCCAGTCGGCCTGAGATATGGCCGGCTTCCCATAGCCGGCTTACTCCCTCCTCAAGGAGGCGCCATTAGGAGACAAGACGAGGTGGGGCTACAGTGATCGCCGCCACAAGACGGCGGCATCAGAGCCATGCTTACCCCGACAAAGCCCTCGTCATCAGGATTGAGGCAACAGTAACCAGCCCCCGACCGGGCCCTCAGCGGTGGGGCCAGCTTGTTGACCAAGAAGCCTGCAGCCAGCGGGACCCGCCAGTCGGCGGGCCCCAGCGGCCGGTGGAGAAGCCGGCGAGCGTAGACACTGACGGCTAGGGCTCGCGCCCAACCGAATTACCATTGTACCCATGGGGGGTAGGCTTATATAAACCCCCCAGGGCACCCATGCAAAGGGTTGATGTCAGAGAGTTTTTAGACACCAAATAGAGGGAAGAGAAGAGCCAGCCTAACCTTTCTTCTCCCTCTCATCAAACAGCTCAAGGAGCATCTTGTAGCCATTTGTTCATCTAGTGACCATACGGAGACCCCGCAGAGCAGCAGTAGGGGCGTTATCTCCACGGAGAGCCCCGAAGCTGGGTAAGATTCACGGCAGCATGCCTCACGCCTCATCCCGCTTCCTGTGCACCGCGACGCCTTATTGGCTCCCACAATGATAAGCCACCCATTGGCATATGTCGCACCTACCACCGGACATTATATACCTGAGTTGGAGGCGAAAAAGTTGTCTTCGATCGATTTCGAACCGCTGCCGAGCACGCTCGCCGAGTGCGTGCCGGAGGTTCTCCAATGAAAGCGCCAGCCAAGTTGGCCGGCGCGCCTCCAAGGCTCGGGCCTCGGGGTTTCTCCAATGATAGGAGTATGAAGTGCATCCATGTTCCGCGGGCGAAGTTCTTCCTCTCGCTGCGAAGAGAGGGGCTCGGGAGGTACTCCTCATGGACACGCCGACGGATCGCTTCCGCCATCTCCACCGCCAACGCGAGGAAGCCAGAGGATCGCGAGGCCCATCGACCATCGTGACTTCCGCCGCGGGATCATCATTGTCGTGACTCGGATGCAGTTTCTACGGAGCCAGTCGACAGATCGAACAGGCCGTAGAGAGTTTTGTCAGGCTCGATTGCCGCGACTTGGGGGATGGCCGACTGGCGGGCCACCACGTGCCTCACCCACCGCTGAAGCCTCGATCGACCGGAACGCTTGCGCCGGCGGGCAACAGGGAGGGAGGACGCCACAAGAGTTGACTGATATTGAGTCGACGGCTGTTGCAGGAGGATGCCACGGACGCACGCGCGAAAGTGAGTTGCCCCACAAACGGGGAGCGCCTCGACGTCGAGTGGAGCCTCCTGGAGCCAAGCGGAGTCGTCAGCGACAAACACGAGCGCGCCGAGACGGATCTCGCGGCCCTCGGCCAAACCTCCTCCTAAAACCATGTCGATGGGGATCAAAAAAATCGCAACTTCTCCAACAAGTCGCTAAGACACCTACCCCAAGGTGGGCGCCAACTGTCGTGGTTCTAAGTCTGACAGTAGAATAGGGGGTAGTCGATGTAGAGGCAAGATCTTAGCTATGGAGGAGTTGTACACACAAGTTTTACGAGTTCAGGCCCTTCTTGGAGGAAGTAACAGCCCTACGTCTCGGACCCCGGAGGCGGTCGACCGGATTATATGCTTGTGAGTTACAGGGGGTGTGAACCCTTGTCCCAGAGGAGGGGGTGCCTTATATAGAGTGCGCCAGGACCCCAGCTCCCTCCTCTATTGTGGTTAAATGTACATCAAGAGGGGTCAGCATCGTAACGCCAGAATAAAGATACATAATGACCATAAAGCTATGACTTAATTCCCGACCGCTGCAAAGGCAGAGTGGCTCTAGACCTTCCGTAGTCGAGTGATAGTCTTCACGGTCGAAAGTGACTTCAAGACCGCCGAGTGGAACACAGCTTCATGGTCGAGTGGATGATGATTCTTCTTCAAATGTTTCTGGTTTTTTGAGATATGTCCATTGATGAAGTCATGTACCTGGGGTAGAGTCATAGACCTGCCCAAAGGTACCTCCACAAGGACACTCACAAGAGAAGCAGCCTTCCAAATGACCTGGTAGGTTTCCACCGATGATTCAAAGACACTCACTATTTAAGATCCACTCAACTACCAGAGTCCAAGAGCCACTCGGTACCCAAACGGTCTGTAGTTAAATAGTATTTATGACCTTAATGACATTTTTATGTAAGCATGCTACCAGAACGCCTAGCTTTAACGCACCTTAAAACCTCTACTACGTGGGCTGGCTGGGGTCCTGGCGCACTCTATATAAGCCACCCTCCACAGTAGAAGGGTTCGCACTTCGTAATACATACGCATATAATCTAGTCGACCGCCTCCGGCCCGGACGAGGGCTATTACTCCTCCGAGAAGGGCCTGAACTCAGAATCTCTCTTATGATACAACTACTCCATAGCTACGATCTTGCCTCTCCATACCTACCCCCATTCTACCATCCGACTTAGAACCACGACAATTGGCACCCACCGTAAAGCAGGTATTCTAGCGATTTGTTGGAGAAGTTGGGATTCTTTCGATCTTCGCATCATGGTTTCAGGTGGAGTTCTGGTCGACGGCCACGAGATCCGCCTCGGTGCGCCACGCTCACGCCGACGACTCCACTTGGCTTCAGGAGGCTCCACTCGACGTGGACGCGCCCCCCGTCTGCGGGCGACGACTTTCGCTGCAGGTGTCCGCGGGCGCCCTCCCTGGCGGCAACCGCCGACCCAAGATGGGTCGGCTCTCGCTTGTCTTCACTCCAAGTCTCCCACCGCGCAAGCGCCCGGCCGGTCGAGGCTTCAGCGGTGGTGAGGCATGCGGTGGCCCGCCACCGGCCATCCCCAAGTCGCGCGATCGAACCCGATTTAATCTCTACGGCCTGTTCGACCGGGTTCAGAGAGTCGGCGTCCAATGCGATAGCATGACGGGCGGCAGAGGTTCTCGATGGTCGATGGACCACGCAGTCCCCCGATTCACCCGCACCAACGAAGGTGGCGGTGGAGGCGATCCGTGCAAGCCCACGAAGAGTACTTGCTCGAGCCCTCACTTCGCTCCGAGGGAGGAGCTTTGTCGCCGGAACATGGATGCACTTCACACTCCTATCGTTGGAGAAACCTCGAGGCTCGCGCTTTGAGGATGCGCGCCATTAACCTCGGCTGAGCGACTCGACCAGAGAATCTTCAGCGAGTACTCAACGAGCGACGCGACCGAGGGTTCCGAATCCATCGACGCTAGCTCTTTCAACCGCCAACTCAGGTATATCGAACTCCGATTCAGAATTTAGCAGCGTCACCAGATAGCAGAGTCAATTCAGCCTTCCCAATGGAGGCGGTAGAGGTTTGCAGCAAATCAGGATTTGCTCCGGGCGGCAGGAGATCAAAACTCAGTTGTATCCCAGTCGCGGAACAGGGTTCACAGCCGATCCGTCGCTGTGAATTCATTCTAGTCGGCCCATAGTCCAAGATCGCCCCCGAGGCGTGAGGAACGTGGGGGCCGGCGTGATGATCAATACAAGAGCCGCGAGCAGTATGAGCACCGATTCGATTGCAACGATCGACGTAGGGTGTCCACTCCTCCCCCAAGGGGTGGATCATACGCCTCGGCAAGCAGGACGACGACGCCAAAACAGTGTTGGGCTAAGAGTTCCAACGACCCTGTGGAACTAGGCTTTGATGCGAGATTTATTATCGCTCAAGGTTTGGTCGACAGAACAGAGCTCACCGAGACGGCCATGATAGAGATGTTCCTTCCAAGAGCAGAGTTCATGTCTCGGGACCAGAGTGTTTCAAAGCAGAGCCATCAGGGCGCAGTGATTCCTCCCAACTTCAAAGTTGGCGATCGGAGTCGCAAGTTCATCGGAGAATCCAAGCCCCGACACTTGGCTTGAAGATTACCGAGTGGCGGTTCAGATCGGCGGTGGCAACGATGAGGTAGCCATGAAGCATTTGCCTCTTATGTTGGAAGGTTCAGCTGGCGTGGTTGAATCAGTTAGCACCAAAGCAAAGATTTACACTTGGGAAGATCTTGCCCGAGTGTTTGTCAGACATTTGAGGAACTTGCAAACCACCAGCAGGTTTGACAGAGTTGCAGTCGTGTGAGCAAAAGTCGAGTGAAACTTTGAGAGATTATATCCAGAGGTGGATCACTTTGCACCACACAGTCGAGAATGTATCTGATCACCAGGCAGTCTGTGCCCTCAAGGAAGGTGTCAAGAACAGAGAATTGAGTTTGAAGTTTGGTCGAACCGGAGATATGACCCTGAGTCGGATGATGGAGATTGCCACCAAGTATGCAAATGGTGAAGAAGAGGATCGGCTCCGGAGTGGTAAATACAAATCGGCCGCCAATGAGACCGGCGGAGGAAATTCCAGTCGGAAGCAGAAGCGCAAAGCCGAGCCAACGGCTCCCGGAGAGGCCTTGGCCGTGACCCCAGGAAAGTTCAAGGGGAAACCCAAGGGTCCTTGGAACCCCAAGAAGGTGAAAGACCAGGATGGAAACGACGTGTTGGATTTGCTATGTCATATTCATACAAAGAAAGATGAAGAGGGTAAACTCATTTACCCGAAACATACCACTCGACAAATGTCGGCTCTTGATTCAGCAGCCCAAGGGAAACAACTCAAGGATAAGGATAAGGAGATGACAAAGTTGAGGACAGAGATGACAGTGATGGTGGATATCCCGTGTCAATTCCACCGATGATTTTTGGCCGACGCCGAAAGCAAAAGTCGATTGAAGGTTATCAATCGGGAAGTAAACTTGGTTGCTCCGGCGACTCCCAATTATCTGAAATGGTCTCAGACCGCCATCACATTCGACCAGTCTGATCACCCGACACACATTGCCACCCCTGGGAGGCAAGCATTGGTGGTCGACCCAGTTGTCGAAGGCACTCGACTGACCAAAGTCCTGATGGATGGTGGTAGTGGCTTGAACATATTACACGTGGAGACGTTGAAAGGGATGGGCATTCTGATGTCCAGACTCGAAGACCAAGAATATGAGCTTCCACGGAGTCATTCCGGAAAGAAGGCTGAGTCACTCGCCAAATTGCTTTTGATGTAGTTTTTGGTGATTCAAAGCATTTCCGAAAGAAAAGTTGACCTTTGAGGTCGTGGATTTCAGAGCGCTTATCACGCTATTCGGGAGACCAGCTTATGCACGCTTCATGGCCCACCATGTTACGTGTATCTTAAACTCAAGATGCCTGGTCCCAAGGGCGTGATCACCGCCACGGCAATCGGAAAAAGGCGTAAGAGTGCTTCCGAAAGGCTCTAAGATCGCCGATGCTCGGTTAGCGATGGTAGAGCTACAAGAGTATCGTAAAACTGCAGATCCGAGTGATTTGTTGCGAGCTAAGAAGTTCGCCACTGAGTCAACATTTCACCGATGGCAGACAAAACATGTTCACATTCACCCGACTGATCCCAATGCTGCTCCGACCAACATCTCAACAACACTCGACTCAAAATAGGAAGAAGCGCTCATCCAGTTCCTCCGTGAGAACTGGGACATCTTTGCATGGAAGCCTGCTGACATGCCGGGTGTTCCCAGGGGGCTGGCTGAGCATCGCCTACGAGTCGACCCAAAATTCAAACCGGTTAAAGAGTATCTTCGGCGGTCCGCCGTCCAGAAGAGAAAGGCCATTGGCGAGGAAGTGGCTCGGCTCTTAGCAGCAGAGTTCATCCGAGAGATCTACCACTCCGAGTGGCTCGCCAATGTCGTCATGGTCCCCAAGAAGGACAAGTCATTGTGCATGTGCATCGATTTCAAGCATATCAATCGGGCCTGCCCGAAAGATCATTTCCATCTTCCTCGCATCGACCAAATAGTCGACTCAACTGCGGGATGTGAGAGGTTGTCTTTTTTAGATGCCTATTTCGGGTACCATCAGATCCGTCTGTATGGACCCGATGAGATTAAAACAACGTTCATCACTCCATTCGGTTGCTTCTGTTATGTCACGATGCCATTCGGTCTCAAGAATGCCGGAGCCACATTCATGAGGATGATTCGAAGTGTTTGCTCACCAAATCAGTCGGAATGTGGAAGCGTATATGGATGATATAGTGGTCAAGTCACAAAGGGTTCCGACCTATTGACCGACCTTGCTGAAACATTTTCCAATCTCGTGGAGGTATGATATCGCTTAACCCATCAAAGTGTACATTTGGAGTTCTTGGTGGAAAGTTACTCGGTTTTCGCTTCGAGCGAGGAATCGATGCTAACCCAGAAAGGTTGGCACCATACTCGAATGAAGCGCCTGCAATGCGTGTGCATGATGTCCAGAAACTTATCGGATGCTTGGCCGCTTAAGTCGATTCATCTCTCGCCTCGGTGAAAAGGCATTGCCTCTTTACCGATCGATGAAGAAGTCGACAGGTTTGAGTGGACTCTAGAAGCTGATGCAGCGCTTGCGAGCTCAAAGCTCGCTCTCCACCAGCCGGTGCTTGCTGCTCCAATCAGCAAAGAGCCTTTGCTGCTTTACATTGCAACCATCGGACAAGTCGCCGACTGCATACTTACGGTCGAGCGGGAAGAAGAAGGAAAAGCCTTCAAAGTTCAACGCCCAGTTTATTATCTTTCTGAAGTGCTGACCCCGTCAAAGCAAAGATACCCTCACTATCAGAAGCTTGTTTATGGGATCTATATGACCACGAAGAAGGTTGCTCATTATTTCTCTGATCATTCCATTACGATCGTCACGACGCCTTTGTCGGAAATTCTTCATAACAGAGATGCAACTAGTCGAGTGGCAAAATGGGCGATTGAACTCCTTCCCCTTGATATCAAATTCGAGGCAAACAAATCCATCAAGTCCCAAGCAATAGCAGATTTCCTTGCCGAGTGGACTGAACAGCAGCTTCCGACCCAAGTTCACTCGGAACACCGGACTATGTTCTTCGATGGTTCCAAGATGCTGAACGGTTCGTGCGGGGTTGTATTGGTTTCCCCGAGGAGATAGGCTCAAGTATGTTCCCAGATTCACTTTGATTCTTCCAACAACGAAGCGTAATATGAAGCACTCTTGTATGGGTTGCGCATGGCCATTTCACTCGGCGTCCGTCGCCTTATGGTCTATGGCGACTCGGATCTGGTTGTCAATCAAGTGATGAAGGAGTGGGATGTCGAAGCCCAGCTATGACAAGGTTATTGTAATGCAGTGAGAAAGTGGAGAAGAAATTCGAGGGGTTAGAGCTTCATCATATACCCCGATCGAAAAATCAAGCTGCGGATGATTTGGCGAAGATAGGGTCCAAGAGGGAAGCCATTCCAGTGATGTATTTTGGAACACATTCATGCTCCATCAGTGCAGGAGGATCCTTTCACAGAAGAAGCCCCGCAGCAAAAGAGTGCCAATGATTCGACTGAAGTTGAGGTCCCGGCCGTGGTCGACCTGATTATGGAAGTTGTGGTCATCACTCCCGATCGGATAGTGCCGTACATCGATATATCCTAAGGAAAGAGCTCCCAGAGAATGAAGAAGAGGCTTGACGGATCGTCCGTCGATCCAAGGCCTTTACAAAGGATCAAGGGACAATTGTACGAGAAAGCGCGATCGAGTTGGCCGAAGTGTATCGCGCCGTAAGAAGGTCGATAATTCTTGAGGATATCCACTCGGGGACCTGTGGCCATCATGCGTCTTCTCGGACCATTGTGGCTAAAGCATACCGAGCGGGATTTTACTGTCGAAAGCAAATGAAATGGCAAAAGAAATAGTCGACAAGTGTGAAGGATGTCAGTTCTATTCCAACATATCGCACAAGCCAGCCTCAGCCTTGAAGACCATTCCACTCGTTTGGCCCTTCGCTAGTTGGGGATTGGACATGATTGGACCGTTGAGAACTGGCAGAAGCGGTTTCACTCATTTGCTAGTAGCAGTCGACAAGTTCACCAAGTGGATCGAAGCCAAGCCCATCAAGAACCTCAATGCATGCACTGCTATCAGTTTCATCAGAGAGTTGATATTCAGATATGGAGTTCCACATAGCATCATCACCGACAATGGGTCAAACTTCGATAATGACAAGTTCAAAGCCTTCTGCGCCTCTCAAGGCACGCGGGTCGACTATGCTTCAGTGGCTCATCCTCAGTCGAATGGACAAGCAGAACGTGCAAACGGCCTCATTCTCAAAGGGCTGAAACCTCGGCTGATGCGTGATCTCAAACACGCAGCAGGAGCTTGGGTCGACGAACTTCCATCAGTTCTCTCGGGATTGAGGACCACTCCTAATCGGTCGACTGGGAGAACTCCATTCTTCCTGGTCTATGGAGCTGAAGCAGTTCTGCCGAGTGACCTGCTTCACAATGCGCCTCGAGTCGAGCTATACTCTGAAGAAGAAGCGGAACAAGCCCGACAAGATGCACTCGACCTCTTGGAAGAGGAGAGAGATGGCCTTGATCCGCTCGACTATCTATCAGCAAGACTTGCGTCGATTCCATGCCAGAAATGTGAGGAGCCGAGCCTTCCAAGAGGGAGATTTGGTCCTCCGAGTGGATCAACAGAAACCACACAAGCTTGCTCCCACTTGGGAAGGTCCCTTCATCGTCACGAGAGTCCTCCACAACGGATCATACCATCTCTACAACGTTGATCGCCAGATCGACGAGCCTCGAGCTTGGAACGCGGAGCTGCTCCGCCCCTTTTACACTTAAAAACTCACTCGGTTGAGATGCAATAAAAGTACTTTTGTAGTTTGTTTATCCAAGACAAGAATGTTATAATATTCCCAGTGATTGTTATTGCTTTTTTTTTTGAAATTTCCCCCAGTGGGTGGCTTAGTCGCGAATCCGATTCGCCTAAGTTTGTAAAAAAAATCCTTTCCGAGTGCGAGCCAGTCTCTCACTCGGGGGCTTAGCTGCGAATCCACTTCGCCTAAGTATTCAAAATCCTACCGAGTGGCGAGCCAACCTCCCACTCAGAGGCTTAGCTACAGTCCAAGTACTCGCCTAAGTATTCAAAATCCTACCGAGTGGCGAGCCAGCCTCCCATTCGGAGGCTTAGCTCCAGTCCAAGTACTCGCCTAAGTATTCAAATTCCTACCGAGTGGCGAGCCAGCCTCCCACTCGGAGGCTTAGCTGCAGTCCAAGTACTCGCCTAAGTATTCAAAATCCTACCGAGTGGCGAGCCAGCCTCCCACTCGGAGGCTTAGCTGCAGTCCAAGTACTCGCCTAAGTATTCAAAATCCTACCGAGTGGCGAGCCAGCCTCCCACTCGGAGGCTTAGCTGCAGTCCAAGTACTCGCCTAAGTATTCAAATCCTACCGAGTGGTGAGCCAGCCTCCCACTCGGGGGCTTAGCTGCAGCCCAGTGCTCGCCTAAGTGATAAAAATCCTACCGAGTGGTGAGCAAACCTCCCACTCGGGGACTTAGCTGCAGCCCAGTGCTCGCCTAAGTGATAAAAATCCTACCGAGTGGTGAGCAAACCTCCCACTCGAGGGCTTAGCTGCAGCCCAGTGCTCGCCTAAGTAATAAAAATCCTACCGAGTGGAGAGCAAACCTCCCACTCGGGGGCTTAGCTGCAGCCCAGTGCTCGCCTAAGTAATAAAAATCCTACCGAGTGGAGAGCAAACCTCCCACTCGGGGGCTTAGCTGCAGCCCAGTGCTCGCCTAAGTAATAAAAATCCTACCGAGTGGAGAGCAAACCTCCCACTCGGGGGCTTAGCTGCAGCCCAGTGCTCGCCTAAGTAAGGAATTCATCGCAATCTGCAAGGACGACGAGGTGCAGGTCGACTGCTGCCTCCTCCTTCGGAGCTTCGCCACAAGTACAACGTGCGGTCCATCCCAATCCGCAAGGACGACGAGGTGCAGGTCGACTGCAACCTCCTCCTTCGGAGCTTCGCCACAAGCACAACGTGCGGTTCGTCCCAATCCATAAGGATGACAAGGTCAGTCGCATTCTGTGTTCCACCTCTACCTGCAGGATAGATGAAGCACAAGTCGATTGGAATTTCAACGGAATATCTTCCGAATAAGGAATAAAGTTCTCTCGAAGGAAAACAAAGCATGTTAAAGGAAAAATCAAGTTCGAATAAACGTCCTACGGATCCAAAGGTGCTCAGGCGTTAAGCCTGTTAAAGTTTATCGGTTACAGAAAACACTCGGCATTCCGAGGCAAATTTAAAGTGGGACTTAGAAGTTTTTTACTCCTCCGGCGGAGGACTGGAAGGTGCAACAAACTGGTCGAGGTCGATTCCGTCGGCAATACGGGTAGCAGCAGCGATGAAAGTCTCCATGAAAGATCTAAAGTCGTGCTTCCTGGTATTGGAAACCTTGAGAGACACCAGCTTGTCCTCTTGCGCTTCTTTGCAATGGGACGCGACCGAGATAGAGCAACATCAGCACCACACCGCGTAAGACTTTTCCATTCTTGCACTCGACTTGGAATCTCATTCAGTCGAGTCATCAGGGATTCAAGATCATTCTGAAGAGTCTGTTCTGGCCAGAGAGTCGAGTCGATCCGCGACACTGCAACTTTCAGTCGAGCAAGATAATCCACCACGCTAGCAACGCGAGACTCCAGTCGGAGCACATTCATAGCAGCTTCGTCCTTCACAGGAGAGTTGATGGGGTCCAAGCTGGTTTCCACTCGACTGGTTTCTTCTTCAAAGTTTTGGCAGAATTCTGAAAACACAGCTCAGACTCAAAATAAAGATCATGTGATGAGCCGGTGAGAGCAAGACAGTCGGATAAAAGAGATTACCTTCAAGCATGAGAAACAGCTTCTTGGCGAGCCCTCCAAGATAAATCTCCAGGTCGTTTCGCTTCCCCGCCAGTTGGCCAACCTTGTCAGACAGAACAATCTTGTCGTTCTTCAGTCGACTAACTTCCTTGTTAGCCACATCAAGAGAGGCTTTCAGCTTGGCATTTTCATCTTCGAGTTTGTCGACTGAGGCAAGCTTCTCTTCAGCGAGCTTTGGTTTCTCCAAAGCCGCCTTCTGTGCCTCTGCAAGGTCAAGGTCCTTCTTCTTCAAAGTCTCTTCCAGTTTATCTACAAAGCAAAAATGAGAACAGAGTTGAGAATGAGTAGAAAAACAAAGGCAGTCGTCAAAAATTCTCACCAGCCATACCTTTTGCTTCATCCTTTGCCTTCTGCAAATTCTCCTGAGCAAGCTTCAAATCGAGGTTGAGCTGGATCTTCTTTTTCTCTAACTCAGTATAGCGAGCCACAAGCTCGCAAGATTTCTACAAAGAGTCAACCAACGAAAGACATCAAAGACAGATCACTTCCGAAAGTGATTAAGGAAAAATAGTAGCATTTCTAAGACTACGGTCGAATCAAAACATTCGACAAGAGTCTCGGGATTACACCGGCGGGTGCACTCAGCGTGCCCCCACTGGTTTACCAATTTGGTTCGACCAGTTGACCAAAAGAGGCAAAAAGGTTATGATTCTAAAACCATGGCTAATTGTCGCCGTCACCGCAGATAAATAAATAAATAAATAAATATAGCTCTTTAGACTATAGTCGACTGCACGCAGTCGACCATAGTCTCGGGGACTACACCCAGTGGGTGCACTTAGTGTGCCCCACCGTTTTATAGTTCCATTCGACTTGGTCCGTCCGGTCGAGTGAAGAAGATCACAGCATAAAGACTATAGCCGATCGCACGCTTGATCGACCATAGTCTCGGGGACTACACCCAGTGGGTGCACTCAGCGTGCCCCCACAAAAGTTCAATCGACACACACACCCAGTGGGTGTACAGATATGGAAATCTCCAGAAGAAAGCAGTTTCAGATAGCATATCCTAACAAAGCAAGCGACGACTGACTTACTTGGACATTGCTCTGGAGAGCTGAACTGGCATCATAGGCCGCCTGACTAGCCTCTCGAGCCGCTTTCACCTGCTCCATCATGATCCCCGCCTGGCGTATGGCCTCCTTAGCAGCACTTACTTGGTCTTCCGGGACGTGGTGGGTAGCAAAGAGAGATGGTGGATCAGCAGTCGACGAAGTGGGTCGGGCACTTGTCAGCGGTACAGCGAAAGACACAGAAGTCCGAGTGGGGTTGCCTCCTCGAAATCAGCGCCTCAGAATCGCCATGACTTGAGAAGCCTTGCCAAGAAGCGCTTTCTTGTTCTTCCTCTTCCTCAATGGCGCTTCCTCGTCATCATCGGGAGATCAATGACGGAGGCGGAACTACAAGAAAGATTGAAGTAAACATGGAAGTCCAATCGACTAAAAGCTCCAATCGACTAAAAGCGAAACCTTAAAGATCTTACCAAGGTTGGAGGTGACCGATCCTCCATTTCTGATCTTCCGCTATTGAAGTCTCGAGGTAGTGGTATTGTAGATTTCAAGAATCGGCTGATCAATCATCAAGTCGACCAAAAGTTCACTCATGTTGAATAAAGAAATACAAGGTTCTGTTGGTTACCCGGAGATGGTGGGGATGACCATTCGCATCTTGGGCAGGGCCTTCGCCGGCTTTGACGACGTCGCTCGAGGTTGCTTCAGCGGTTTCTCAGTCGGCGCGGGAGAAGTTGTCCTAGGTCGCTTCGTCGACTGACCGGTGGGCACAACAGCTTTACCGCGCCCGGCCGCCGGGTCATGCGTCAACTTGGACCTTCCCTCCGAGCGAGGAGGATCGACGTCTTCCTCCTCTTCCTCCTCCTCCTCCTCATCATCAGAGCCATCATCCTCCTCATCCTCCTCGCCGTTGGACTCCCATTCCTCCGGACTCTCACCTCCACTTCCTTCTTCTTCTTCGACTGTTTCCTGCGCCCCGTTGGGCATCGAGTACATCTCAGTGGTGACCTAGAAGACAACAAAACAAGGTGAAAGTCAGTCGATGAATTGGCATCAAAACAGAATGAATGCAGCAGAATCACAGTCGGAGATAAGTGGTGATACCTTGTCTGGTTGGTAACTCTGGTCGAGTGGTGGAATCCTCCTAGCTCCGCGAGGGTTGTATTTATTTCCTGTGATGGCAGTCATCCACTTCTCCAGCGTGGCGTCATCAACCTCCTCTGGATGGACCCGAGTGGTATCATCCGTACCAGAGTACATCCACATCGGATGACCTCGGTATTGGAGTGGCTGAATACGCCGTCGGAGAAAAACCTCCAGGAGATCCATGCCGGTCACCCCATCGCGAATAAGCTGGACTACACGCTCCATCAGCAACTTTACTTGGGCCTTCTCCTCTGGTGACACCTTCAGGGAAGATGGCTTGTTCACTCGACTCATGGAGAAAGGAGGGAGCCCAGTCGACCGCCCAAGGCCGGCTGGTCTTGGCAATAAAACCAGGTCGATCGCCACCCTCTAACCGAGTCGGGGAGAGTCATAGCTGGAAAGGCGCTCTTCCCCCTCATTTGGACCCCGAGTCCCCCACACATCCGGATTACTTGGGTCCTCTCGTCATTCGGGCTCGTTTTCTTCACCGTCTGAGAGCGACAGGTGAATATGTGCTTGAAGAGACCCCAGTGCGGTCGACAACCCAAGAAATTCTCGCATAGCGAAATGAAAGCAGCAAGATACACAATGGAGTTTGGAGTGAAATGGTGTAGTTGAGCTCCAAAAAGTTCAAAACCCCGGAAAAAGGATTTGGCGGCGGAGAAAACCCCTATCTACGTGGGTGGCGGGAGGACGACTCACCCTCTTCAGCTGCGGTTGCCACTCCGTGCCGGAAGCCTCGCCGACCCATGGGGATCAGTCCCGTTGGCGGATCGGTGAGATCCTTCTCGGTGATGGTAGAGCGGGTCCAGTCTCCTTGGACCTAGCCCTGCGGCAGCTTGGACCGCGAAGAGGAGCCGCCCCGACTGGGCGCTCTCCCCTTGGCCTTCGCCGCCGCCTTCTTCACCCGTTCTAGGGCTGCGGTCTTGTCCTTCACCATGGTCGCCGGCGAGAAAAGTACCGAGCTTCGTCGGTGAACAGACGAAGAGCGCAGCGAGAAGGTTTGGAGGCGGAGAGAGGAGAAGTCTGAGGTCGCACTGTTCAAAATGCCCTGACCAGCGCTTTATATGGGGCCGCTTCCGAGTGGCTGACTGGTAGGCCCAGGCAATCCCATCGCAATCCCGCAACAGGCGCGCGCACGATACGTGGCAAAAAAGGCGGCGCAAAGATCGAGGCTTCATCGTCTTATCCCATCCGAGTGCCGCGGTTTTCTCCACTTCGCGCGCTTCCCAAAATTCGGATCCCGCGAAATCCGCTAACCGCAGAGAAACTCGTCAGATAACAGATTTTCCTCCGATTCTTCGCTCGGAAATCCTCAGGTTCACAAAGTTCACTCGACAAATGTGAAGAATGGATCAAGGCGACTGAAAGAGAAGTTGATGTCATCACTAAAAAGTCGTTGATCCAGAGTAAGACGCACTCACAACACGAAGAACAGGTCCGAAAGTTTATCAACTCCTTCCTCACTCAAACCTCGATCCATTCGGGGGCTAATGATGAAGTCATGTACCTGGGGTAGGGTCATAGACCTGCCCAAAGGTACCCTCCACAAGGACACTCACAGGAGAAGCAGCCTTCCAGTCGACCTGGTAGGTTTCCACTCGACAGATTCAAAGACACTCGACTACGAAGATCCACTCGACCACCAGGAGTCCAAGAGCCACTAGGTACCCAAACGGTCTGTAGTTAAATAGTCTTTATGACCTTAATGACACTTTATGTAAGGCGTTACCAGTAACGCCTAGGATGCACCTTAAACCCTATACTACGTGGGCTGGCTCGGGTCCTGGCGCACTCTATATAAGCCACCCCCCTCCACAGGTAGAAGGGTTCGCACCCCTGTAACACATACGCATATAATCCAGTCGACCGCCTCCGGGCTCCGGGACGTAGGGCTATTACTTCCTCCAAGAAGGGCCTAAACTCGTAAATCTCTTGCGTATACAACTACTCCATAGCTAGGATCTTGCCTCTCCATACCTACCCCACATTCTACTGTCAGACTTAGAACCACGATATCCATGGGGAGGGTATCTTGGACAGGTCCATGACCCTACCCTAGGTACATAGCTTCATCAGTCGGTTGATGTATTTCTTCTCCCTCTCAATCTCGTTCTCCATTTCTAGATCTGGTTGGATGCAATTTTTTGGCTAGAATCCCATCTCCTTGTCCCAGTCTTAGGTAGTTATGTTGTTTTCCATGCATATGACTTTGAATCCACCCCCGACGTGTTTGTGCTTGTGTTAGTGTAGCGCATGGATTCATTTCCTGTAGGAGTTGGGTCTTTGCGTTGAGTTATGCATGGGATTTTTGTAGGTGTTTTTTTGTCTGCAATGTCGCCCCAACGAAGTAGGGATGGATTTAGGTTAGTTAGATGGTGTTTTATATTTTTCTCAAAAAAAAGAGATGGTGTGTTATATGGTTATATGTCTTTTTTTTCATCTTCTGAAATTTGCCGTTGATAGTCTTCTAGTTAGACAGATGATTTGGTTGTTAGTTTGTGCATTATCTGTTTATCACTTAGATGTAATCTAGCCTTTGTTGTAATCTGATTTGATTTTTTGTTCTAACATATGGTTAGCATTTATAGTTAAGAGATATACTAGTTTGTAGCAGTTGTCATACATTTGAGAAAGACTTTGCCTTGAAGGATCTAGGTGATCTACACTATTTTTTGGTGTTGAAGTAAAAAAGGTGAAATATGGCATTCTCTTGACCCAAGAGAAGTATGCCTCATTATACTGGAACGTGCATTTATGATGAACTGTAAAATTTCGAACATGCCCCACTGTACTTCAGAAAACTATCAAAGGAAGAGGGAGAACTCTTGGGGGGAGGGGGAGGGGGGCGAAGAGTCAACAAGATACAGAAGTATGATAGGTGCATTACAATATTTTATACTGACAATACTTGACATATATTTTCATGCTAATAAAGTATGATAGTATTTGCATTCCCCTACTTCTCAACACTTGAGGCTCGACAAACAGTAAAGAGAATACTGAAGTATCTCAGAGGTACCATGAGTACATGTTTGATGTTTGCCGAATCAACCTTAACCTTACTAAGTGCTTTCTCATATGCTAATTGGGCATGTTGTCCTGATGACAGAAGATTGACTAAGGCTTTACCGTTTTCTTTAGTTTAAATAATATCTTGAATCAACACAAAGGTTGAATATAAATCTTGAGCTAATGCTACTGCTGAATTAATGTGGGTACAAACCTTACTAGATGAACTTGGTGTTAATCATTCTCCAGCTTGCTTGTATATGGTATGTCAATATCGGTATACATATTTCTCAAGAAATCCAGTTTTTCATTCAAGAACTAGGCACATTAAGATCGGTTATTATTTTGTGCGTGAAGGGTAGCTAAGAGACTACTCGACATTTCGTTTTATCTTCACAGGTGACCAAGTTGTAGATGGTTTTATCAAGAGGGAAGTGCATATTTCAAGCCCACACTCTTGCCCTAATCTAATATACAACCCTAGTATCATCTACAATCCTCAACTATGACACCGTCTAAGAATCAACCCCAAACTCTAAAAACCGGCCAGTATTCAACCCTATCCTCCTTGTTGACCGATTTTTACCCAATTGACAGGTTTTGACCCGTTGACCAACTAGTCATAAAGCCACGTCAGCAATTTTTTTAACAAAATATTCTGTGAAATTAAAAAAATAAAACAGTTGAATTTTTTTGTAAAATAAAAAAAACAATTATGTAAAATAATAATAATAAACCCAGAAATTGAAACTGGAGATACTACATTAATTGAAGAATTTTTGAAACTTTCCTAGAATGTTTAGTACGATTTTCTTAAATTTGCAGAATTTTTCCCTTTTTTGTAGTAATATTTAATTTTGGAAAAAATTGGGTAGAAAATGTAATTTGATAATAATTTCCATTGTTTTAAACAAAAATGGAAATTTTCCAGTATCTTAGTATTGTTTTCTTGATTTTACAGATTGTTTTCAAAATTTCATAAAAATAGTTTTCCTGACCGAATGGGGCAAAAATGGGGTAGAAAATTGCATAAAACTATTCTTTTGGTTTACAGAATTTGTTTGTTGATTCAACATATTTTTTTTACTTTCATTCAATTTTAGATAATTTCATTAGTATTATTTTACGTTTTTTATAATATATATTTTTATTTTACTGAATTTCTATTGGAAAATCTGAATTTTTTGGTGATGTGACTTGCTGACTGGATGGTGAATGGATCAAAACCGGTCAACGGGGAGGGGAGGTTCAATCCTGTTCGGGTTTAGGATTTTGGGGTTGATTAAGACAACATCATAGTTGAGGGTTTTACATTAGACTAGAACAAAAGTTGGGGATTAGAATATGCATCTTCTCTTTTACCAAGGGCTTATCATGATGAAAATTAGAAGACCTCAAGGGCAATCTCAACTTGGTGAACTTGTGATTGAGGGGGCATGTTAGAAAGTATTATACACATATATGGTATATATCCCCTACAAGTTTAAGCGTGGCTACCTAGGCCAACACTCAGACCATCTTCAGATTTGTAGCGGCTACTCAATCTCTCGAAGGTGCTCATAGGGATAGAATATGCATGCGTGCAGGGATGAGTATATGTGTGTATGTATAAGCGTCTGTGTTTGTACTGTGTTGAAAAGAAAAGATTTGCAGCGGCATACAAGTGGACTTGTGTCGCTGACGCAGTGGCCAACGTGGATTTTCAGGGATACCAACGTGGATATTGTAGGGGCAATCCATCACCTGTGAATAGGATGACCTCCTGAATACACCAGTGCTCCTGTTCTGCGCTTAAATACATGATGAATTTTTTTCAAATGCATTTTTGGAACATTTCTTAAATGCAAATTATAACATTGTTTTGAATGGTACATAACATTATCTTTCACTTACAGGACATTTTCTTTTTGCATTGTATAAACATTTTTGAAGTACCTCGTACATTTTGTTTGAAACACGTGAACTTTTTTTAAATGTCACAAACAAAGTTTCTTTTTGAAAGCTATCGACATTTTTCAGAAATTAAGCTAACAAAAATTATGCATAAACATTTTCCTTTATTTACCCAAAATAATAGGGAATTACAAACGCAAACAAAAGGTAGAAAAGCAGACTGAGAGAGAATGCACGTACGTGTTACACCGAACATTTTCGTTTGTCGCTTTTTTTCAGAATTGTTTGCCCCTTCTTTTCCAGTATTGGTTTTTTTAGGGTCTTTTCCCGTATTGGTACAACAGGTCTCACGTGGTAGAAGTTGCTGGGCCTGCCCGTGCTTCATCAGGGTGATCGTGTGTACACTCGCAGCATGCCCGTCATAGCTTGCCTGAAGGTCTCTGTATCACATTCTAGGGCTGCTTACGGCCCACGCTTTGGCCCGAATGGTGTTGACACGGGAGCCCACGCTCTGCAGACTTCGTCCACCAAGCCCACAGAGAGCAGCACATTAAACACAGATCACTCACGTTGTTTAGTACCACATCGCTTGCTGAGAAGGTTGGAGCAGGAGAGGGAGCTATATAAAAAAGGCAGGGTGCAACCTTGGAAGATACTTACCTGGATGGGGTCGACGGCTGATCAAGAAGAGTCGTGGCCTAGGCTAGTGGTCCACATTGCACTTGATGGATGCGCTGGCTTATCATCTCCTCAAATGGGAGAGTGGACGTCATAATTTGTGGTAGAGGGGGTACGCGTTCGCGCGGCCCCTGCCAAATTTAATCTAAATTTTGAATTTGAATTATTTTAAAAATAAAAATGAAGAGGCAAGGTCTACATTGTCATTTTGCTAATATATATATTTTACCTTTGGTTATTCTTAATTTGAAAATTGGAATGTTAGTCTTAGCTCCCTTAAAATGTTGAGGACTGCACGCTTGATTATCAACATTCTGTTCAGATTTCCTTGCTTACCATTTATTCTTGATGTATTTCAGTTAAGTTTATAGCTGACAAAATGATAAACTACAATATCACCAGTACATGTAAGATTCAACAGGTGACAACGCCAGAACTAACATGTGAATTATTTCATCAAAGTGCTGCCTTCCAAGATAGATTATCCAAATAATATACCTGTGCAGTTGGGCCCTTTTTATGGGAACCTGAAAAAAGGAAAACATTAGTACAACCTGCGCCCCTCCTTCGCCTACCTTGCAAAGTAAACACAACTGTTCACGCCTTCTTTTATCTTGCTGACAACTGATCCCTGTTACAAGTGCATCGTTCATTTTCTTCAGGTACTTTTCCATGAAATCCAGTTCTATCTTTTTTTGTTTGGGATGAATGAATGAAGCGATTACCTTGTGACGGACTATGATCGCAGCAGCTCAGAAATGAGCATGTACCCTGCAGCAACAGTTAGCTAGTTACTTTAACAAGCCGAATCTATGTTTTGTAAAATTTTCAACTGTTATTGGCTGAGTTTTACGTACATTCAGAAATGGTTCTTTCTTTGACTTCCTACATGCAGCAGCTTACCAATGTTGTATGCTTCGTTTCCTTGATTCATCCACATATTGTAACAGAACAGAAAATTATAATTTATGCAGCAATTTATTTTTTTGATTTAAAAGATTTTTTATTTTTGTTAAAATTTATATAATATTATTTATTTATTTATCGATTTGTTTTTTCAAACTAGATATTTTAATTTATAGTTGTATGATTCTTTTCCTGGAATTTTTGGATTTTTTTGCTGACATGGCTTGCTGACTGCATGGTCAACGGGTAATTGGGAGGGAGGGTTCAATCCTGGTCAGTTTTAAGAGTTTGGGGTTGATTCTTAAACGGCATAGGGTTGTACATTAAACTGGGGCGAGAGTTGGGGTTAAAATATGCACTTCTCTCTTTTACCAAGTGTGTATCATAACAAAAACTGAAAGACCCCAAGAGCAATTTCTGTGTGCCCTGAGCATGTTAGAAAGTATTGTACACATATATAGTATCTCCTACAAGCTTAAGCATGGCTACCTAGGTCAACACTCAGACCATTTGCAGATTTGCAGCGGCTGTTCAATTTTTTAAAGGTGCTCATAGGGACAGAGTATGTGTGTGTGTGTTTATATAGACGAGTGTATGTATGTATGTATGTATGAGCGTCTCTGCGCCTGCATCTGTATTGTGTTTAAAAAATGATTTGAAGCAGCTGACAAGTGGGCCTGTGTCGCTGATGATGTGGCCAACGTGCATGTTTTAGTGGCTATTCATCGACGGTGCAAGATGCTTCAAATCTGAATTTTTTTATGGTGCAAGATGCTCAATTGAGTGATGTTCGTGCAATTTTTTGGGGGTGTTTAGACATTCCAGGAGCTCATGGCAATGAAGATAAAATCGGATGTCCAAACTTATCTTTTTTGCCACCCGAAATTTATCTTTTTTGTCACCCAGAATTTATCTTTTTTCTTAGACACCCGAAATTTATGTTTTTTGCCACGATCTCCTCAATTGTCCAAACTTCACCAAATTTTCCATGGGCCTCAAGCATAGGAACATCTTGCACAAAAAAAAATCAGGTTTTTTAAAAATTATTTTCTAATTTTCCTGAATTTATTATTCATCCTCAGGCGCATCTGAGCCCGGGGGCTGAACCGTCGCTCCCGCTGTTTTGCCACTATGCTCTATGGCAGTACGATTTAGTAGACACAACAATGATCATGAAGATGATGGCCCTTGCAGTTCAGCAGGAAATATGATTAGATCTTATCAAGGGGCGCCATTCCACCTCTGTTTACAGCATAGCATCGACGGTGCAGAGGGTAGCTAGTTTCACCATCCTCCTTAGCTGCGAAGTCAATAAGAAACAACGTTGTGCTGAAGTACCCGACCAATAATTTCAGCTGACTAATTGAAATCTGCGTTCTTCTTCTCGCAAAAGGAAAAACAAAAGAAATCTGCGTCCTACAACATGCTTTATCAAACTACACAAAATGATGCATCTCGCCGTACACTGTAGGCTTGAGACGCTGTGATCGAATAGCCTGAGTTAGTGGTTCAATTTTTGATTATTATTCCCAGATTCAGTCAACAGATATCAAACTCCTCACCGTGTGTCATGGCTGGTTAAGCTAAGTACAAGATTAACCATGGGCTAGATGATAAAACTAAAGGAGGAGCTTAAGCGGGTAGCATCCTTACTACTACAACAACGAGATGGCCACTGGCATCATGAGGTGGTTCTTCACTTCCATTACAGATTCTGCAACAACGAGATGGTTTCGATGTCAGGACAAAGCAAATATTAGTGAGTACTCCTACCAGTAAATTAGGGCTTCATCGTATGCTTAGTGGTCAGATGACCAGGAGAGTATGCTTGCTACTTGTTTTTTTCTTTTTCGTTTTTTTTTGAGACAAACTTGTTTTTTTAGGGAACAAACTTTTTTTTTCTAGGAGTGAGCTTGTGCTTGCTTGCCTGACGGCCTCTGTACCGCATTATAGGCCTGCTCATGGCCCACGTTCTGGCCCAAACATGGCAGCCTGGTGATTACACGCGAGCCCACGCACTGCAGGCTTCGTCCAGGAAGCCCACATGGAGCAGCACATTAAACACAGATCACTACCCTTGTTTAGTACCACATCGCTTGCTGAGAAGGTTGGAGCAGGAGAGGGAGCTATATAAACAAGGCAGGGTGCAACCTTGGAAAATACTTACCTGGACGGGGTCGACAGCTGATCAAGAAGAGTCGTGGCCTAGGCTAGTGGTCCACATTGCACTTGGTGGATGCGCTGGCTTACCATCTTCCCAAGTGGGAGAGTGGACGTCATAATTTGTGGTAGAGGGGGTACGCGTTCGCGCGGCCCCTGCCAAATTTATAGTAAAATTTTGAATTTGAATTATTTTAACTTTTAAAATAAAAATAAATTTTGAAGAGCCATGGGCTACACTGCCCTTTTGGTAATATTTTCTTTTACCTTTCAATTATTCTTTAGTGTTTTAAAATTCGAATGGTAGTCTTCTGTGCCCCATTGAAATGTTGACGCTGCATTCACTGCACGCTTGATTATCTACATGCAGTTCAGATTTCCTTGCTTATCACCAGGAGATGTAAGATTCAACAGGAGACAGCGCCATAGCTAACATGTGAATTATTTCATCAAAGTGTTGCCTTCCAAGATAGATTATCCAAATAGTCTCCCCGTGCAGTTGGGCCTTTTACTGGAACCTGAAAAAGGAAAACATTAGTACAACCAGAGTTCAGCTACGCCCCTCCTTCCCCAGTGGTGGAATACTCTGTTTATAACCTGCAAAGTAAACACAACTGTTCACGCCATCTTTTATCTTGCAGCCACAAGATCGTAGCTCTGCATCACATCGTAGTGATCGTAGCTCTGCATCACATCGTAGTGATTGTCCTTGCAGCCACAAGATCGTAGCTCTGCATCATATTAGACGTAGGGTTTGTGGGAACTGGCTCAACCCTCTAGGGGTGGCCTATCACATGTATTTATAATGATACACAATATACATGTTACACGGTTGGACTACGTTACAAAGTCTAACACCCTCCCTCAATCTCAACTCACTCCTGATGCATCTAGGAGGTTGAGATTGCGCCTACAGACCTCAAACATGGGAGAAGGTAGAGGCTTGGTGAAGATGTCGGCAAGTTGATCCTTTGAGGAGATGAACTTGATCTGTAGTAGCTTCTATGCAACACGTTCCCTCACAAAATGATAGTCAATCTCAATGTGCTTAGTTCGTGCATGAAACACGGGTTTGTCGAAGAAAGCGTAGCACCGATGTTGTCACACCAAAGAACTGGAGGATGTGACTGGGAGATTCCCAGCTCTCGAAGCAAAGACTCAATCCAGATAAGCTCAGCAGTCGCATTGGCAACTGCTTTGTACTCAGCCTCAGTGCTACTGCGAGAAACCGTGGCTTGCTTGCGTGCACTCCAGGCGATCAAATTAGGACCCATAAATACAGCATGTCCCCCCGTGGATCGCTGGTCATCTGGACACCTAGCCCAATCAGCATCTGAAAATGCAGAGAGAACAATAGAGGAACTGGGTCGCTGATGAAGACCATAGGAGACAGTGAGGCGCACATGACGAAGAATGCGCTTCACAGCAGACCAGTGTGCATCTATAGGAGCATGAAGATACTGACATACCCTGCTAACCGCGAATGAAAGATCGGGACGGGTGATAGTCAGATACTGCAAGCCACCAACAATACTCCGATACTCCGTAGCATCCGTCGAAGAAAGAGGAGAACCAGTAGTGGCCGAGAGCTTATCCGTAGAGGACATAGGCGTGGGTGACGGCTTACACTTGAGCATACCAGCACGGCGCAAGAGATCAAGGGAGTACTTTTTCTGAGTAAGAGCCAAGCTGCCACGAGACCGATGTGCAACCTCAATGCCCGTAAAGAAGTGTAACTGTCCCAAGTCTTTAACATAAAATCTCGCCAAGAGCGGTCACAAGAGCATCGGCACCGTCGCAGAAGAACCGACTAGAATAATATCATCCACGTACACAAGAAAATACGGTCGATCAATTTGAAACAAGAACAGCGAAGCTGTCATTTGTCGACGGAACGAATCCATGAGTACGAAGGGCTGAAGCGAGACGGGCATGCCTGCACGAGGAGCCTGTTTCAGTCCATAGAGCGCCGTCACAACCGGCAGAGATGATGAGGCTGATCAGGTCAACAAACCCTGGTGGCTGCCGCATGTAAACCTCCTCTTCAAGCAACCCATGAAGAAAGGCATTCTGTACATCGAGCTGTCGAAGAGACCAACCACGAGAGACTGCAAGAGACAAAAGAAGCAGGATGGTAGTAGGCTTAACAACCGGGCTGAATGTGTCCTCGTAGTCCAGACCCTGTCGTTGTTTGAACCCTCAAGCCACAAGACGCGCCTTGTAGCGGTCAATAGTCCCGTCTGCATGTATCTTGACTTTGAAAACCCACTTCGAATCAATGATGTTGACACGAGGCGGAGGAGGAACCAATGTCCATGTCTCATTATGCAGAAGAGCATGATACTCGTGCTCCATAGCTGCTCGCCAGTGAGGGATACTCATAGCAACCTCATAGTGGCGTGGCTCATCGCCGGGATCTGCAACAGAATGAGCAAGACATGCAGCCAAATACGTAACAGTACCATCATGACGCTGCTTGGGTTGGACAATACCGCTGCGACTGCGTGTATGCGGGCGTTGCGGTGCAACGATAACAGGAGCCGGCGGCGCCAACACAGGTGATGATGGCGGGAGATCAGGCGACGAGAGCCCAGGCGAGGGCTCAGGAGAGTCGACAGAAGGCCCAGCCGACCCAGGCGAAAGGGGCGACAGGGACAGACTTGCGGGTGACGAAGGCGACGACGGAGGTGAGTCCTCGCGTGCAGGTGGGGATGGAGACCGCTCGAGCCGCCCAGGAGAGAGCGTCGGGGTCGGGGTCATGGGCCGCGCCTCATCCGTCGTGGGCCGCGACCCGACTGGCGGGGACGACGCCTCGGATGACACCAGCCCAGTGTCGGAGGCCAGCGCCGGTCCAGTTGCATGGACGGGCACGGTGCCAGAGGCGGGGTTGACGACGGGTGCATGCACGTGCAATGACCGGTTAACATGTGGGACGAGAGTTGTATCCGGAAGAAGTTCCAGGCGAGCACCACGTCCAATACCTGCACCATGGTTAGGTAACAACACAGGCGAATATGCAACATCTTCAAATTGGCCAAGCATAAGAGGAGATGAATGCATAGATGGTGGTGTGGCAGGTTGGTGCGGCATGGAGGAAAAAGGAAAGACGTTCTCATCAAAGACAACATCACGGGATATATAGACACGATTTGTCGGCACATGAAGGCACTTATAGCCTTTATGAAGAGAGCTATAACCTAGAAACACACATTTCTTAGACCGAAATTCAAGCTTTCTAGAGTTATATGGACGAAGATGGGGCCAACAAGCGCACCCGAACACCTTAAAGAAGGTATAATCAGGAGTTTCATGTAAAAGGAGCTCAATAGGAGTTTTCATATGAATGACACGCGTAGGTAGTCGGTTAATAAGAAAACATGCTGTAGCAAAGGCATCACTCCAAAAGCGAAAAGGGACGGATGCATGAGCAGAGTGTGAGTCCGGTCTCAACTATATGTCGATGCTTGCGCTCAACAGCGCTGCTCTCTGATGTGTATGAGGGCATGATAAGCGATGAGAGATCCCAAGCTTATTAAAGAAAGCATTGAGGTTGCGATATTCGCCCCCAATCGACTGAACATGAATAATCTTATGCTTGAGAAGACGTTCTACATGCACTTGAAACCGAATGAATATATCAAACACATCAGATTTGGCGCTTAAGAAGATAAAGCCGTAAAGCGACTATAGGCATCAATAAAGCTAACATAATAGTTGTGACCGCTCACAGAAGTTTGAGCGGGACCCCACACATCAGAGAACACAAGTTCAAGAGGACTCGTTACTTGACGAGTAGAGGAAACAAATGGTAACTGATGACTTTTGCCTTGTTGACAGGCATCACACACAGACATCTCCTTATTACTAGACTGAATAGGCAGCTCATGACGGTGAAGTATATGACGAACTATGGGAGTGGCAGGGTGACCAAGGCGAGAGTGCCACTGGGACGGCGACACACGAACACCACTGAAGACGCGCGGGGCGGATGGATCCTCCAAGCGGTATAAGCCATGGCTGAGACGACCACTAAGCAGAATTTCCCGGGTGGCTCGGTCCTTAACAAAAAGATCAAACGGGTGAAATTCACATAGGACATTGTTATCAAGAGTGAGTTTTGGAACAGATAACAGATTAAGAGTCACCGAGGGGACCCGTAAAATATTACGAAGATGAAGCTGCCTAGATGGATGACTAGTTAAGAGAGATGCTTGACCAACATGAGAGATGGGCATACCTACACCGTTGGCGTTGTGAACCTTGTCGTGACCATAGTATGGCTGAGAGGTGGACAGCTTGGTGAGCTCGTTCGTCATATGATTCGTGGCGCCAGTGTCCATATACCACGCAGGATCAATCGGATATGACGGTGTATAGCCAGGGTCGACGCGTGTATCCTTGCTCTTGGCGGCAACATGAGCAGCAGGAGGGCCGAAATCCGCCATGGCAAGCTGTCGCTCATTACCTTTTCCATCATTACCAATACCCAGGAAGCTCCGCTGAAACCTCTTGTGGCACTTGGAGGCGACATGCCTCTCACGCCCGCACAGCTGACAGCGTACAGGGCCTCCGCCCGAGGGTGGCGCTGGCGGGGTGGTGACGCGGGCAGGCGGCGAGGATGCAGGGGGGCGCTGGCCTCGCGAGGCCCAGAACGCCGCGGGCTGGTCGGCGATGGAGTTGGTGACGCGGCGAGCTTCGATGCGTTGCTCGGTGAAGAGCAGCCGGGAGAAGAGCTCGTGCGGCGGAAGCGGTGGCTTGGCGTTGTGGACGGCCTCGGCAAGGTTGTCGTAGTCGGCATCAAGACCCTTGATAACATAGCCAGCGAACTCCTCATCACTCAATGGTCGACCAATAGAGGTCAATGTATCCGCCAAGACCTTGAGTTTGTTGAAGTATGTTGTGGCCGAGGAATCCAGTTTCTTGACATCATCAAGCTTGCTGCGCAGAGCCATCGAGTGGGCGGTGGAGGCCTGAGCAAACGCATGTTCCAGAGTCGTCCACGCATCCAAGGAGGAGGCAGCAAAGAGGCAAAGGCCAGCGACCCCGTCTCCAAGAGAACCCTGGATGGCGGAGAAGATCGCTTGGTCCTGTTGCATCCATAGACGGTGCGCCGGGTTGATGGCCGGGCCATGGACGGTGTGAAGGACCTACGGCGGACACGACAGGGATCCGTCGACATAGCCAAGGAGGGAGCGGCTGCGGAGCAGTGGTAGAACCTTGGCACGCCAAAACAAGTAGTTATCCGGCGTAAGACGAGTCGTGATGAGGTTGTCAAAGTGGAACGGCCCGGAGATCGCAGCGGCGTCGGTGGCTGCTACCACGGGGACCACCGGGGCTGCAGGTGGCCCGCCCACACGTGGATCATCGGAGCCCCCCGAGGCCGCCGGCAAGACGACGAGTGTCGGGGACGAGCCAGTGGTAGCCACTGATGGCGCCACCATCGTGGCGGTGGAGGCCGCGGTGGTCGACGGCGCAGGAGACGGCGGGATCGGGGCGAAGAACAGCGAGCCCACTGCCGTGGTGCCGAAGAAGTGCGGCGTCGGCGAGGCACCGGGGCGGGCAGGGAGATTGAGGAGAGCAGCCAGCGTTGCGGGTATGGTCCCGGAGCTGGCGGAGCTAGATGCGGAAGCGGTCATGGCAGCGGCGGCGGCGGCGGCCCGAGGGTTTAGGGCACGGCGGCGGCGGCGGCTGGGGTGGAGGTGGATTAGGTCCTAGGTTTAGGCTGATACCATATTAGACGCAGGGTTTGTGGGAACTGGCTCAACCCTCTAGGGGTGGCCTATCACATGTATTTATAATGATACACAATATACATGTTACACGGTTGGACTACGTTACAAAGTCTAACACATCACATCAGAGAGGGCGACGTGGAGGAGGCGTGCAGAGGCTTCGAACGGCACCTGATGGAGATGCTGGTGGAGGAGGCCAAGCTGTGTGACCTCATGGACGTCGAGGAGCTGCTCGGCTGCTGGGAGAAGCTCAGGTCGCCGGTGTTCGTCCGGCTCGTCGGCCGCTTCTACGGCGACCTCTGCATGGACCTCTTCTCCGACCTCGATGACGACGTGTCATCCGAGTCGTCCGATGAGTCGACTGATTGACCATGCGCGGCGCTTCTCACGGTGGTTTCAGTTTGTCCCTATGACAGGTGGACCCGTATGTGGCGATTTTATCATTTTATTATCATTTCTCCAGATTGAAGGAGAAAACTGTTTCATGCTTTTGTCCAAGGCTTTGTATGTACATCTCTTTTTCCTGCCTTTTTTTTGCGCTGGTATCTCTTTTTCCCGTCTGAAGCATTGCTGAGAGGCTTGTTCTGCACCTAAATAAAATGGAAATGATACATAGATAAAACTTTTGAAATCCCAATAAATGAAGTAAGTACCACCTCCGTCTCAAAATATAAGACATTTTTGTAGGCCAGTGGTAGTAGCTTCGACCCCCCCTTGCACGCTTAAAGCTCTGTGTGTTCCTTCCTTTGTTTCACTCTTTCCTCAGTGGTCGGTGTCGTGGTTCTAAGTCTGACAGTAGAATAGGGGGTAGGTGATGTAGAGGCAGGATTTTAGCTATGGAGGAGTTGTACACGCAAGTTTTACGAGTTCAGGCCCTTCTTGGAGGAAGTAACAGCCCTACGTCTCGGAGCCCGGAGGCGGTCGACTGGATTATATGCGTGTGAGTTACAGGGGGTGCGAACCCTTGTCCCAGAGGACGGGGTGGCTTATATAGAGTGCGCCAGGACCCCAGCTACCCTCCGTTACACAGGTTTAAATGTACATCAAGAGGGGGGCGTTACTGGTAACGCCAACAATAAAGATACATAATGACCATAAAGCTATGACTTAATTCCCGACCGTTGCAGTGCAGAGTGGCTCTAGACCTTCTGGTAGTCGAGTGATAGTCTTCACGGTCGAGTGACTTCAAGACTGCCGAGTGGAACACGGCTTCATGGTCGAGTGGATGATGATTCTTCTTCAAATGTTTCTGGTTTTTTGAGAGATGTCCTTGGGGAGGGTATCTTGGACAGGTCCATGACCCTACCCTAGGTACATAGCTTCATCATTAGCCCCCGAATGGATCAGGGTTTGAGTGGGGAAGGAGTTGAGAACACTTCTGACTTGTTTTCCGTGCTACGAGTATATCTTGTTCTGGATCAATGAACCGAGGTGACGACACCAAATTCTTTTTCAGTCGCCTTGATCCATTCCTAGTTTTTGTCGAGTGAACTTTTACTGGAAGAGTTCCGATTGATGATGTGGAGGAGATCTTCCATGGATTTCGTGGGATTTGAATTTTGGGAAGCGCACGAGGTGGAAGAGGCCGCAGTAATCGGGCTGGATTAGGCAGGGCCGCCTCGATTTCTGCGCCGCCTTTTTTGCCACGTATCGCGCGCGCGACTGTTGCGGGATTGGATAAGATTGCCCGGGCCTACAAGTCAGTCACTCGGAAGTAACCTCATTTAAGGCGCCGGACCAGGGGTTTTGAACAGTGCGCTCTCATTTTTCTTCCTCTTCCTTAGAGTTCTTCGCTGCGCTTGCTTCCGCCCTAGTGTCGCCGTTCCGTTCAAGATCCATCTGCGGCGATGGGGAAAGAGAAGACGGTGGCTCTCGAGCGCGCGAAGAAGGCGACGGCGAAGGCGAAGGGGAAGAAGTCCAGCCGGGGCAGATCTTCCTCGAGGTCTGGCCTGCCACTGGGCTGGATCGAGGGCGACTGGATTCGCTCGTCGATCCACCAGGACGACATCGACGACCTGGTCGAAGGGGGACTGATTCCCCATGAATCGGTGCGGCTCCCGGTGAACGAGACCGAGCCGCAGCCGCGAGAGGGTGAGTGCGTCCTCCTCGCCACTCACATTGACCGCGGGTTCTCCTTGCCTCCTCACCCTTTCTTCTGAGGTTTCTTGAATTTTTTCGGGGCGCAACTCCATCATTTCACCCCAAACACCATTGTGTACCTTGCTGCCTTCGTGCCTTTGTGTGAGAATTTCTTGTGCTGCCGACGCCACTGGGGCCTCTTCAAGCACATCTTCACATGCCGCTCCCAGCCGGTCAAAAAGGCAAATCCGAGTGATGAAAGAACGCATATGATCCAAATGTGCGGGGGCCTTGGGATTCAGATGAGGGGCAAAAGTTCTTTTCCAGCCATGATTCTTCCCGACTCAGTCTGTGGGTGGCAGTCGACCTGGTTCTATTGCAAAGACCAGCCGACTCCAGGGCAGTCGACTGGACTTCCCCCTTTTTCTTTGGCCTGAGTGGGGAAACCCTTCCCTTTGAAGGTGATCCCGGAGGAGAAGGCACAAGTCAAGGTGCTGGTCGATCGAGTAGTTCAACTTGTCCGCGATGGGGTGACTGGTATGGATTTGCTGGAGGTTTTCCTTCGGCGACGCATCCAACCGCTTCAAGCTTGTGACCATCCGATGTGGATGTATTCGGGCACTGATGACACCACTCGGACTCATCCGGAGGAGGTCGACGAGACCACGTTGGAGGGGTGGCTGATGAGTATCACAGGAAACAAAGACAACCCTAGGGGAGCCAGGAGAATTCCTCCACTCGACCAATCTTACGAACCAGACAAGGTCCAATTCTGAATTATCGACTGTAATCTTGACTTATTCGCACAGTTGTTTATGCTTTACCGACTGACTTTGTCCTGCTTGTTTTCTTCCAGACTCTTATCGAAATGTACTTGATGCCCAACGAAGAGCAGGAGCAGGATCCAGAGGGCGAGGCAAGCGGAGGCGAAAGCGGCGAATGGCATTCTGACGGAGAGGGAGACGAGGAGAGCGACGACTCGAGTGACGAAGAAGAGGTCGGCTCTCCTCCCCGCAGGGAAAGGTGATCCAAGCTTGCTCAAGATCCAGCGAGCGCCCGTGACAAGGCGATCATTCCGACTGGGCAATCGTCAAAGCGTCCTCGGACATCCTCTCCAGCACCAACTGAGAAGGCCCCAAAGCAGACCAAGGTCGTCACACAGAAGACTCGGAAGGCGCTACCAAAAATCAAGATTGACATTCCTGTTGCCTCTACGTGAGTGTTCTTCTTTCATTTTTACTCGGCGCACTGCGCTGTTTATCTTTCCTTTGGTTTGGTCGAATGAACCTTGAAATTGGCAGTGCCGCTACCTCTGGGACTTCAGCTTATAGAAACGAGGACGAGGAAATGGAAGACGCGGTCACCTCCAATCCAGGTACAATCTTTGTTATTCTGTCGTCCTTTTGTCGACTGAACTATGATATATCCGACCGGGCGATAAAATGTTGGCGAATGAACTTTTTGTAGCTCCCAACGTTATTGACCTCCCGGACGATGATGATGACGAGTCGTAGAGGCCCTTGGGGAGAAGAAACAGGAAAACGTCCGCAGGCAAGACACCTCAGTCGAAGCCAGTGGCGGAACCGGCAGTTCAGGACATCGGTGACGCCAATCGGACTTCCGTTTCTTTCGTCATACCGTTGTCGAGTGCTCGACCTTCTGCGTCAGCCGCGCATGCTCTTGCCGATCCACCTTCAGTTTTTGCTACACATCACGTCCCAGAAGACGAAGTGGGTGCTACCAAAGAAGCTATACGCCAAGTAAGCATCATGATGGAGAAGATGAAGATGGTGCGGGATGCCAGCCAGGCTGCTTATGATGCCAGCTCTGCTCTCCAGAGCAACGTTCAGGTTAGCAGATTGTCGACTGACTCTTTTGACTTGTTCTGTTAGGATATGGTACCTGAAAACTCTCTTTCCAAGGATCTTCGCTTCTGTACACTCACTGGGTTTTTTATTTGTCACTGAGCAAATTCGTACTTGGAGCTGAATCTGATGTTGTTGTCGATTGAATTTTTTAGACTAGTGGGGGCACGATGAGTGCACCCACTGGGTGTTGTCCCCGAGACTATGGTGGACTACGGACAGTCGACTGTAGTCTTGAATTTTGAATTTCTTCACTCGGTCTGAGCAGGTCATGTCGAGTGGATTTTTGAACCAGTGGGGGCATGCTGAGTGCACCCACTGGGTGTAGTCCCCGAGACCGTAGTCGACTGCTGGCAGTCGACTATGGTCTGAAGAATCTGTTTGTTGCTATCTCTCTCTTTCTTTTTTGTTGCACTCGCGCTGAAAAAGGCCTTGTTGAGTGTAAACTGAATCAGTGGGGGCACGCTAAGTGCACCCACTGGGTGTATTCCCCGAGACTACTGTTGGATATTTGATTCGGCAATAGTCTTAGAATTTGTTGGCTTTATCCTTTTACTCCTCTGAAATAACCAATCTTTTATCTAGTCGACTGACTCATTCCTTGATTGCAGAAATCTTGTGATCTTGGAGCTCGCTTTGCTGACTTGGAGAAACAGCAGATTCAACTCAACCTTGACCTGGAGTTGGCTAAGACAGAACTGCAGAAAGCCAAGGATGACGCCAATGGTAAGAAAGACTTGTCGACTGGTTTGTCTTCGATCTAGATTTCATTATGCTCTTTCTGAATCAAGCATTATTTCTTTTCAGAGAAGCTGAATCAGGCTCTGGCCAAAAAGGATCAAGATCTGGCTGCCGCACAGAAGAAGGCTGACGACAAAACTGCTCTGGCTGAACAAAAGTTGGCTTCAGTCGGCAAATTGGAGGAAGAAAACGCCAAGATAAAATCTGCCCTGGACGAAGCCAACAAGGAAGTAACCCGCTTGAAGAAGGACAAGGTCAATCTGAACGAGAGGATGGAAGGCATTGCTCGCAAGAGGGATGATCTGGAAAGTTATCTGAGAAGCCTTGCCAAGAAGATGTTCATCAAGCTTGAAGGTATATATTCTGTTCCGACTGGTTTATCTTCGTCGACTCGGCATACGACTATTGACTCCTCCTCGGATTGTGCATGCATAGTTTTGCCGAGATTTCGAGGAGGAGATCGGGCGAATTGAACCAAGCTTGGACCCCATCAACTCCCTCGTGAAAGATGAAGCTGCTATGAACTTGCTCTGACTGGAATCCCGCATCGACGGTGTTGTTGACTACCTTGCTCGACTGAAGGTCGGAATGTCCCGGATCGACACATCACTCTGGCCAAGGGCAACGCTCTTGAATGACCTCGAGTCTCTGATGACTCGACTTAACGAGATCCCGGTCGAGTGCAGGAGTGGAAAAAGTCTTCTGCCCGGTGCGGTGCTGATGTGGCTCTGTCTTTGGTTCGTATCCATTGCAAGGAGGCGCGAGAAGAGAAGCTGGCGACGATCAAGGTTGCCAATACCAAGAAGCATGACTTCCAATCCTTCATGGAGACTTTCATTGCTGCAGCCACTCGGATTGCTGATGGCATTGACCTGGATGAATTCGTCGAGCCTGCCAGCCCTCCTCCTGCGGAGTGAACAAACTTTTATGCCCCACCTTAAATTTGCCTCGGGATGCCGAGTGGTTTTCGTAACCATTATACTCTTTCGGGCTGAGTGCCCGAGTACTTCCGCGGTCTCGAACTTTTAGGGTTCGTCTGGACTTGATTTATCTCAGGATAGGCTTGCGATTTCTTTTGGAATTTGTTCTACACTTGGAATGACCTTTGTGTTTGAGATGCAGCTCTAAAGTGGAGACTTCAATCGACCCGCGCCTCGTCGTCCTTGCAGACAAGGATGGAGCGCACATTGTATATGTGGCGTTGCTCCGAAGGAGAAGGTTGTAGTCGACCTGCACCTCGTCGTCCTTGTGGATAGGGATGGAGCGCACATTGTATTTGTGGCGTAGCTCCAAAGGAGAATGTTGCAGTCGACCTGCACCTCGTCGTCCTTGCGGATAGGGATATGTTTCGAACTTAGGCGAGTATAAGACTGCAGCTAAGCCTCCGAGCGGGAGGATCGCTCACCACTCGGTAGGATTTTTTAAACTTAGGCGAGTACTGGACTGCAGCTAAGCCCCCGAGTGGGAGGATTGCTCACCACTCGGTAGGTTTTTTAAACTTAGGCGAGTACTGGACTGCAGCTAAGCCCCCGAGTGGGAGGATTGCTCACCACTCGGTAGTTTTTTTTAAACTTAGGCAAGTACTGGACTGCAGCTAACCCTCGAGTGGGAGGATTGCTCACCACTCGGTAGGATTTTTTAAACTTAGGCGAGTACTAGAGTGCAGCTAATCCCCCGAGTGGGAGGATTGCTCACCACTCGGTAGGATTTTTTAAACTTAGGCGAGTACTGGACTGCAGCTAAGACCCCGAGTGGGAGGATTGCTCACCACTCGGTAGGATTTTTTAAACTTAGGCGAGTACTGATGTAACGCCCCGGATTCGATGCGCCAGGTGTCCGTCAGTTATTCGTCGTCGTTGCCAAGTCATGTGCTTGCGTGTCTCTCTTTGCCATGTCATCATCTGCATTTCATATCATGTCATCATGTGCATTTCTTTTTGCATACGTGTTCGTCTCATGCATCCGAGCATTTTCCCCGTTGTCCGTTTTGCAATCCGGCACTCCTATGTCTCCCGGCGCCCTCCTTTTACCTCGTTTCGTGAGTGGCCGAAAAATGTTCTCGGTATGGGTTGGAACTTGGCGTGCAGTCTTATTATAGTGTAGACAGGCCGCCTGCCAAGTTTCGTCGCATTCGGAGTCCGTTTGATAGCCCTACCGTTAAGCTTATAGCGGCACCCTTGCCGGTTTATTCGTCGGACGTTTCGGCCTCCGAAACTGCCGCCGGGCCTCTCTCTCTCTCTCTTCTCTCCACTCAGCCCAACCCCTCTTCTCAACCCACCTAAACCCCCCTCTTTTCCTGATCGTCGGATCGCGATCGGAGGCTCCAACGGCCTCAAAACCCCCCTAAACCCAAACCCTAGCCATCCCTGCCTATATATGGACATCCCCCCTTCCAATTTTGGCATCCCTAGCCCCTCCACCTACCTCTAGCCTCCCCCTCGGGATCCCGCAGCCGCCACCCGCTCCCCTCCATTTCCGCGCCTCTCCATCCCTGCGCGACACTTGGCGGCTCCCCACAGCGCCGCCACCCAGCCGTCGCCCCAGCCACTCTAGGCGCGCCACACTGCCTCCCACGCCCCTCAAGCAGCCTCCCGCCGCAGAGGTCTGCCCCAGCCCGCCCGGGCCCCGATCTGGGCCCCGAGGGCCGCAGCCAGCCCAGGCGCCCTTCGCTCCTCCAGTTGCCTCTGCCCGACCCCATCGTCGGCGTGTCGCCGCTGGGTCGCCGGAGCCCCGCCGTGATGCCCCAGGCCAGGCCTCGCCACCCCTCTCCTTCCCGTCCTTCGTCTTCCTCGCGCGCTCACCTTCTCTCTCCCCCTCTGTTTCCTTGCAGCGCCGCCGCCCATGGATGCCCGTCGCCGCCGGCCTCAAGCTCGCATCCCCGGTGACCTCCCGACCCCTCTACCTCGCGCTGATGCCGGGAACGGGAACCCCGGGTCCGGATCCGACCGGATCTGGCCTCCCTCGCGTTCCTCCCCTCGCCGGAGCACTCCTGCCTCGCCGCTGTCCACTCCCGAAGGCCGCGCCGCCCCTGCTTCCCTCGACCCCCCTCTGGATCGAGGAAGAGGACGACGGGCGCCACCCGCCGCGTGGGCCCGCGGCCCCGACCCCGCCGGCCCGGCTCCAGCCGACTTCCCCTCCAAGGCCCAGCCCAGCCGGCCCCGGCCTGCTCCCTCTTCGTGGGCCGAAGCCCAGGGTGAGCAGCCCCTTTAACCGCTCGTGCGTCATATAGCCTCATAGCGCTCACCCTGTTTTTTTTAAAAAAAATGCCTAAGTCCCCGAAACTGTGATTATTTTATTGCTTTTTCATCGCATCATATCTCTGGCATCGTTGCTCCGTTTTGCGCGTGTAATATGTCAAAATGTTCGTCTCGAGGAGTAGATCATTTCATCTCATTGCATCATTTTCATTTGAGCTCATCTTGGTGCCCGAAATGCTGTTAGAAGAGTGCTATGCGATGTTAGTTTCTGATTTTTATCAGAACATGCACTTTTGTCATTTTTGCCATGATTGATGTGTGCATCCTATGGACTTGAGTCCTATATGTGTTTAGTAATATGCCATGCCATCTTTACAGGGGTGTATGCCATGTATTTTTGTGATCAATGTGGTGACTAGCACAAGCATGCAAACTAGGTGTCTTGATGTTGCTGATTTCAGCCCTGTTTTGCTGATATTTTGATGCCATGTTAACTTGATGCTACAGAGAGATCCATGCATATTTTGAGATACTTCAGTAAGGATGTTTTGTTAAACATGTATTGCTCTATCCATACATGCCCTTGTTTGCAATTATGGAGTGCCATAGCTTGAGTCAATCGAGCTCTACTTTTGCTTCAAAATGTTTCCTGGCAGATTGTTTACATGTTATTCAATTTTGCCAAGGTTGTTGTGGTTGATCCATGTATGCTATGTTGTTGTTCTTGCCATGTATGTCTTCTATGCCATGTCTTCTTGATGTATGTATGCTTAGTTTATCATATATTGCTCTGTGGTGAGTGGTTCAAGCTCACCAACATGCCTACTTATCGTTGTTCCTGCCATGTTCAAATCTGTAATATAACTTGCCATGTTTACGTGGGTGCCATCATATCTTCTGATCCTTTTTGGCTTATGGTCAGTAAGGGACTTTTGTTCTATGCAATTAGTAGATTCATGCCATGCCTTTGTTTGCCATGTTAAGTTCCTGTAACATGTTGTTTCATAGCTCTAAACATTGCAACCCGATGTTAATTTCTGCCAAGTCTGAAACTGTTATTACTTGCAATCTTGCCATGTCATTTTGAGCATGTTCTAGTCATTTCTGGAGATAGCTCAGTGTTCATGTTTTGTAATGCTTTACCTGTACATCATGCCCATGCGTTTTGTTATTATGTTGAGGTCCTGTAGCATGTTGTTTTGATGCTTGCAATATGCCTAGTTGCTGTTTTGGACAGATTGTTGCTATAACTTGTATAGAGTGTATGTGTTGAACCGTTGCTCCGTTTTGAGTGTGATCTATATGAAACTTGCTTGATTTTGCATGTAGTTTCATATTATAATGTTGGATCCTTGTTTTGAGGTGTTTTCTTGATGTTTGTATGCATTTTGCATCAATGCCATGCTTATCTTGTTTTGCTCATATCTTCTAGACCGTAGCTCCGAATCTAATGAACTTTATATGTAACTTGACTAGATTTTCGTGTAGATCATCGTGGTGCATCTTAAATTGCTGTTTAACAACTTGAACATAAGGTTTATTCAGATCTGGACCAATTTCGAAATTTGCATATGAGGACTTACCGGAATTGTTCTACGTTGTTTCCGGCCTCATTTAAACTTGCTTTGATGTGTTGCTCTTGTTTGCATCATCTCTTGCCATGAGTAGCCTCATCTAGATTTGTCATGCATCATGCTTGTTTGTGCATCATGCCTTGTTCATGTGTGGTGTGTTTACTATGTTATGTGCTTCTTCTTGTTAGTTCCCGCTTCGTTGCGATCGTGAGGATTCGTTCGTCTACGCTTGGTTCGACTTCTTGGCTTCATCTTCTTCATGGACTCGTTCTTCTTCCTTGCGGGATTTCAGGCAAGATGACCGCTACCCTGGATCTCACTACTATCATTGCTATGCTAGTTGCTTCGTTCTATCGCTATGCTGCGCTACCTATTACCTGTTTATCAAGCCTCCCATATTGCCATGTCAGCCTCTAACCTTTGTCACCCTTCCTAGCAAACCGTTGTTTGGCTATGTTACCGCTTTGCTCAGCCCCTCTTATAGTGTTGTTAGTTGCAGGTGAAGATGAAGTTTGTTCCTTGTTGGAACACGGAGATGTTGTTCCTTGTTGGAACATGTTTATATATCACAATATATCTTATTTAATTAATGCATCTATATATTTGGTAAAGGGTGGAAGGCTCGGCCTTATGCCTGGTGTTTTGTTCCACTCTTGCCGCCCTAGTTTCCGTCATATCGGTATTATGTTCCCGGATTTTGCGTCCCTAACGCGGTCGGGTGATTTATGGGACCCCCTTGACAGTTCGCTTTGAATAAGACTTTTCCAGCAAGGCCCAACATTGGTTTTACCATTTGCCTCACCACCACCTATATTTCCCTTGGGAGTAATTAACCCAAGGGTCATCTTTATTTAGCCCCCGGACCGGTGCTTCTCTAAGTGCTGGCCCGAACCGAAACTACTCTGGGGCCACCTTGAGGCAACCCGAGGTTGGTTTTACTCGTAGCTAGTCTCATCCGATGTTGCCACGAGAACGAGGTACGTGCGACTCCTATCGGGATTTGTCGGCACATCGGGCGGCTTTGCTGGTCTTGTTTTATTGCTGTGAAATGTCTTGTAGCCGGGATTCCGAGACTGATCGGGTCTTCCCGGGGAGAAGGAATATCCTTCGTTGATCGCGAGAGCTTATCATGGGCTAAGTTGGGACACCCCTGCAGGGTTTGAACTTTCGAAAGCCGTGCCCGCGGTTATGTGGCAGATGGGAATTTGTTAATGTCCGGTTGTAGAAAACCCGAAGTTGATCTCAAATTAAAATACACCAACCGTGTGCGTAACCGTGAGTGTCTCTTTTCGGGGTTGATCGAGAGGACAACACGGTTTCTGGGTTATGTTTGACGTAAGTAGGAGTTCAGGATCACTTCTTGATCATCACTAGTTGACGACCGTTCCTTTGTTTCTCTTCTCGCTCTCATTGGCGTATGTTAGCCACCATATATGCTTAGTCGCTGCTGCAGCGTCACCACCTTATCCCTTCCTTTCCTACTTAAGCTTTGCTAGTCTTGATACCCATGGTAATGGGATTGCTGAGTCCTCGTGGCTCACAGATTACTACACCACCAGTTGCAGGTACAGGTTTGCGGTGATCATGACGCGAGAGCGATGTTTTCTTGTGTTGGAGTTCTTCTTCTGCTTCTTCGATCAGGGAATAGGTTCCAGGTCGGCAGCCTGGGCTAGCAGGGTGGATGTCGTTTGAGTTTCTGTTTATGATCCATCCGTAGTCGGATGTTGATGTTGTATGATGTTGATGTAGTCTTGTGGCATTTGTGCCTTATGTATGTATCCCCATGTATTATGTAATGTTGATGTAATGATATCCACCTTGCAAAAGCGTTTCAATATGCGGGTCTATCCTTGGTGGGACCGTCGAGTTCCTTTTGGATAGGGTCGCATATTGGGCGTGACAAGTTGGTATCAGAGCCTCGACCGACCTTAGGAGCCCCTTGATTGATCGTGTAGTTTGGCCGTTGTTGAGTCTAGAAGAAAACTGTTTTCGGAGTCTAGTTATATCGGAGAGTAGGATTTCTTTTTACTCCTCTGCCCCTTCGTCGCTTTGGTGAGGAATCTTGACGTAGGTGTTTTGAATTACTCCTCTTCCCCTTCAAATTTTTTTTTAGGATCACGCAGTTGGTTTTCCGATCGTTGGTTCTCATCTCTTTTTATCCGGTGCATTTCTCGTCAAGTCGACTCGACCCTCTTCATCTTTGGGTTCAATCCTCAGTTCTTCCACCGACGTCGTTGTTTTTCCTTGTCTGAAGTCGTCTTTGTTTTTCCCGCCCGCCCTCCCTTCTTATTTTCCGAACCGGAGTCTGTAATTGAGTATCCATCCTACTCGTGTGAAGCCTTTGCTTTCTTCAACCGGTGTTTTCTCTTCAAGATATTCGTTGGTTTCCCCTTCCAAGTTGTCTTTGTTTTCCCGCCCTCCCACCCTATTATTCCCGGAGTTCGAGTTTCTTCCAACCATCAATTTCATTAGTGTGGAGCCTTTTCAGTCTTCCTTCAATTATTTCAACCAGTGAATTCTAGTCTTGTTCGTCATTCTTCATCTCTTTTCTTCTTCGGTGCACTCAATTAAAGTTTTTTGAGGTTGATCATATTCTTTTCCTCGAAGTGTTTTTCCTGCTCATTCGCCTCTCGCCAGTTTATCCTTACGGAGTGATGAAGTCATCTCGGGAGATTCGTCTGTGTTCCAATTAATTCGAGGTTGTCACCTCACCCAAATATTTCAATTGTTCCGGTGCATCATCTATCTGTTCAACATCCCTTTCCAACGGTGTTATCTCTTCTAGTGGGCCCTAACCCACAGGTCTTTTCCCAGGATCTTACCTGACTCTTCTAATTTCCCCGGAGCTATTCCCAATTCTTTTCGAAGTCTGACGTAAGTATGAATTTCATCAGTCAGATGCTTTTCCAAGATCGATTTCAAATCATTTCATTGTTGGCTCAACCTCTTCGCTTTTCATCCTCCCCGGAGTATCTCAGAAATTTTGTTGGTGTTTCTCGTCGTCGTTCTCAACATTTGAAGACTGAAGTAGAGTTTCTCTTAAATCTTGTCCGTTATCCCGGAGGTTCATGGTGCTAGCTCGATGTTATCCTATCTAATTGTTTTCAGTCATGCAAATTCTTTTCATCCATCCGGAGTACTTCAGGTATTGCTTTCGCTCTCGATCATCCGGAGGTCACCTTTTCGGAAGATTTCTTCGTTCTAAGTTTTCAGAGTCGTTCTCCAATTATTCTATATCCGTGCCCCTTCGTTCGTCTCAATATTCTTCCGGTGCTCCGTTCAAGTGTTCTTTAATCAGATCATGATCTTTTTGTTCTTTTGCATCCAAATCCCCTCTAGCTTATTGGTTCTTCTAATTCTTCCCGGTGATTCATTCTCTCTTTCATCAGTCATTTTCGAATTCTTACGGTGGTTCGTTCAAGATTCCTTTTCCTTGATTATCATTTTAATCCATTCGTCTCTCAAATCTTACCGGTGGTTCATGAAGACTTTCTCAAGTTTTGTGCTATACCTTCTCAATCCTTTTTCAAGAAGAATAAGTATTATGCCAAATCCGTTGCTTGTCATCAATTTAATTTGATGAAGGATAAGCATACAATAAATCTTATTCTTATTTCATCAGGGAATAATCTTTTTCTTCGGAGTTTGTTCTTGATGAATAAATTCTAGTTCCAAGTGTTTTAATCTTTTCTTTTCCGGAGTTTAAATTTTCTCGGCCATTTCGTCGGAACCTCCATCTAAATCATCGCAAGGCTCATCTTATTCTTTCATCCTTCATTTTATCTCGTCATCCTTTTGTTACCGGAGTTCTTCACGGTGGTTCTTCATGATTTATTTCATTCTTCAAGAGTTCATAAAGATTTTGTTGGCGGAGTTCAAGTTTCTTTTCTTCTAGGATCTTGAAGTGTAATTAATTCTCCATATTCTTTTGAAGTGGAGTTTTGCATTTCTTCGTTCTTCTCAGCTATTCAATCTTTTCCGCTTGTGGTTGGCTATCACCTCATAATTTTGAGATGTTTTCCATAATTCCACGACAAGCTTATTCTTTTCATTGTTGAATTTTCTCAACAACTACATTCAATCTTTTCTTCTAAGGTTGCTTTCTATTTTCATTCGTGGCACAAGTTGTCATTTTCTTCTCCGTTCTTTTCATCAAACTCTTTAAATTCTTTCCGGAGGTTTTGTGTCATGTCTTCATCAAGTATCATTCCATCCTCTCAAGTTCAAGTTCTATTCCTCCATGTTTTAACCGGTGTAGTGCCTAAATCCTTTCAGTCTTATCCGTTTCTTGTCTCATTCTAACCACTCCGGTTAGAACGAGTGCTTTCATATTCTATCTGTTTCCGTGAACTTTTGAGACTCGTCATTCTCGTCGTTCCTCTCTTATTCTCGAGTGCTCTCGATTCTTTGCTTCTTCTCTTGAGTTCATGTTTCACCTCATCCCTTTTCTCTTCCGTCTCGGTCCTAAGATCTCGGGACGAGATCTCTTGTTAGTGGAGGAGTGTTGTAACGCCCGGATTCGGCGCGCCTGTGTCCGTCGCTTATTAAATCGTCGTTGCCATGTCATGTGCTTACGTGTCTCTCTTTGCCATGTCATCATCTGCATTTCATATCATGTCATCATGTGCATTTCTTTTTGCATACGTGTTCGTCTCATGCATCCGAGCATTTTCCCCGTTGTCCGTTTTGCAATCCGGCACTCCTATGTCTCCCGGCGCCCTCCTTTTACCTCGTTTCGTGAGTGGCCGAAAAATGTTCTCGGTATGGGTTGGAACTTGGCGTGCAGTCTTATTATAGTGTAGACAGGCCGCCTGCCAAGTTTAAATCGCATTCGAGTCCGTTTGATAGCCCTACCGTTAAGCTTATAGCGGCACCCTTGCGGTTTATTCGTCAGACGTTTGGCCTCGAAACTGCCACGGACCTCTCTCTCTCTCTCTCTCCCTCAGCCCAACCCCTCTTCTCAACCCACCTAAACCCCCCTCTTTTCCTGATCGTCGGATCGCGATCGGAGGCTCCAACGGCCTCAAAACCCCCCTAAACCCAAACCCTAGCCATCCCTGCCTATATATGGACATCCCCCCTTCCAATTTTGGCATCCCTAGCCCCTCCACCTACCTCTAGCCTCCCCTCGGGATCCCCCAGCCGCCACCGCGCTCCCTCCATTTCCGCCTCTCCATCCCTCTGCGACACTTGGCGGCTCCCCAGGCGTGCCGCCACCCAGCCGTCGCCCCCAGCCACTCTAGGCGCGCCACTGCCTCCCCGTCCCTCAAGAGCCTCCCCGCCAGCAGGTCGCCCCAGCCCGCCGGGCCCCGATTTGGGCCCCGAGGGGCGCAGCCAGCCCAGCGCCCGCTCGCTCCTCCGTGCCTCTGCCAGACCCCATCGTCGGCGTGCAGCGCCACTGGTCGCCGGAGCCCCGCCGTGATGCCCCAGGCCAGGCCTCGCCACCCCTCTCCTTCCCATCCTTCGTCTTCCTCGCGCGCTCACCTTCTCTCCCCCCCCTCTGTTTCCTTGCAGCGCCGCCGCCCATGGATGCCCATCGCCGCCGGCCTCAAGCTCGCATCCCCGGTGACCTCCCGACCCCTCTACCTCGCGCTGACGCCGGGAACGGGATCCCCGGGTCCGGATCCGACCGGATCTGGCCTCCCTCGCCTTCCTCCCCTCGCCGGAGCACTCCTGCCTCGCCGCTGTCCACTCCCGAAGGCCGCGCCGCCCCTGCTTCCCTCGACCCCCCTCTGGATCGAGGAAGAGGACGACGGGCGCCACCCGCCGCGTGGGCCCGCGGCCCGGCTCCAGCCGACTTCCCCTCCAAGGCCCAGCCCAGCCGGCCCCGGCCTGCTCCCTCTTCGTGGGCCGAAGCCCAGGGTGAGCAGCCCCTTTAACCGCTCGTGCGTCATATAGCCTCATAGCGCTCACCCTGTTTTTTTAAAAAAAATGCCTAAGTCCCCGAAACTGTGATTATTTTATTGCTTTTTCATCGCATCATATCTCTGTCATTGTTGCTCCGTTTTGCGCGTGTAATATGTCAAAATGTTCGTCTCGAAGAGTAGATTATTTCATCTCATTGCATAATTTTCATTTGAGCTCATCTTGGTGCCCGAAATGCTGTTAGAAGAGTGCTATGTGATGTTAGTTTCTGATTTTTATCAGAACATGCACTTTTGTCATTTTTGCCATGATTGATGTGTGCATCCTATGGACTTGAGTCCTATATGTGTTTTGTAATATGCCATGCCATCTTTACAGGGGTGTATGCCATGTATTTTTGTGATCAATGTGGTGACTAGCACAAGCATGCAAACTAGGTGTCTTGATGTTGCTGATTTCAGCCCTGTTTTGCTGATATTTTGATGCCATGTTAACTTGATGCTACAGAGAGATCCATGCATATTTTGAGATACTTCAGTAAGTATGTTTTGTTAAAAATGTATTGCTCTATCCATACATGCCCTTGTTTGCAATTATGGAGTGCCATAGCTTGAGTCAATCGAGCTCTACTTTTGCTTCAAAATGTTTCCTGGCAGATTGTTTACATGTTATTCAATTTTGCCAAGGTTGTTGTGGTTGATCCATGTATGATATGTTGTTGTTCTTGCCATGTATGTCTTCTATGCCATGTCTTCTTGATGTATGTATGCTTAGTTTATCATATATTGCTCTGTGGTGAGTGGTTCAAGCTCACCAACATGCCTACTTATCGTTGTTCCTGCCATGTTCAAATCTGTAATATAACTTGCCATGTTTACGTGGGTGCCATCATATCTTCTGATATTTTTTGGCTTATGGTCAGTAAGGGACTTTTGTTCTATGCAATTAGTAGATTCATGCCATGCCTTTGTTTGCCATGTTAAGTTCCTGTAACATGTTGTTTCATAGCTCTAAACATTGCAACCCGATGTTAATTTCTGCCAAGTCTGAAACTGTTATTACTTGCAATCTTGCCATGCCATTTTGAGCATGTTCTAGTCATTTCTGGAGATAGCTCAGTGTTCATGTTTTGTAATGCTTTACCTGTACATCATGCCCATGCATTTTGTTATTATGTTGAGGTCCTGTAGCGTGTTGTTTTGATGCTTGCAATATGCCTAGTTGCTGTTTTGGACAGATTGTTGCTATAACTTGTATAGAGTGTATGTGTTGAACCGTTGCTCCGTTTTGAGTGTGCTCTATATGAAACTTGCTTGATTTTGCATGTAGTTTCATATTATCATGTTGGATCCTTGTTTTGAGGTGTTTGCTTGATGTTTGTATGCATTTTGCATCAATGCCATGCTTATCTTGTTTTGCTCATATCTTCTAGACCGTAGCTCCGAATCTAATGAACTTTATATGTAACTTGACTAGATTTTCGTGTAGATCATCGTGGTGCATCTTAAATTGCTGTTTAACAACTTGAACATAAGGTTTATTCAGATCTGGACCAATTTCGAAATTTGCATATGAGGACTTACCGGAATTGTTCTACGTTGTTTCCGGCCTCATTTAAACTTGCTTTAATGTTTTGCTCTTGTTTGCATCATCTCTTGCCATGAGTAGCCTCATCTAGATTTGTCATGCATCATGCTTGTTTGTGCATCATGCCTTGTTCATGTGTGGTGTGTTTACTATGTTATGTGCTTCTTCTTGTTAGTTCCCGTTTCGTTGCGATCGTGAGGATTCGTTCGTCTACGCTTGGTTCGACTTCTTGGCTTTATCTTCTTCATGGACTCGTTCTTCTTCCTTGCGGGATTTCAGGCAAGATGACCGCTACCCTGGATCTCACTACTATCATTGCTATGCTAGTTGCTTCGTTCTATCGCTATGCTGCGCTACCTATTACCTGTTTATCAAGCCTCCCATATTGCCATGTCAGCCTCTAACCTTTGTCACCCTTCCTAGCAAACCGTTGTTTGGCTATGTTACCGCTTTGCTCAGCCCCTCTTATAGCGTTGTTAGTTGTAGGTGAAGATGAAGTTTGTTCCTTGTTGGAACACGAAGATGTTGTTCCTTGTTGGAACATGTTTATATATCACAATATATCTTATTTAATTAATGCATCTATATATTTGGTAAAGGGTGGAAGGCTCGGCCTTATGCCTGGTGTTTTGTTCCACTCTTGCCGCCCTAGTTTCCGTCATATCGGTATTATGTTCCCGGATTTTGCGTCCCTAACGCGGTCGGGTGATTTATGGGACCCCCTTGACAGTTCGCTTTGAATAAGACTTTTCCAAAGAAGGCCCAACATTGGTTTTACCATTTGCCTCACCACCACCTATATTTCCCTTGGGAGTAATTAACCCAAGGGTCATCTTTATTTAGCCCCCGGACGGTGCTTCTCTAAGTGCTGGCCCGAACCGAGCTGACTGCGGGGCCACCTTGAGGCAACCCGAGGGTTGGTTTTACTCGTAGCTAGTCTCATCCGATGTTGCCCTGAGAACGAGGTACGTGCGACTCCTATCGGGATTTGTCGGCACATCGGGCGGCTTTGCTGGTCTTGTTTTATTGCTGTGAAATGTCTTGTAGCCGGATTCGAGACTGGTCGGGTCTTCCGGGAGAAGGAATATCCTTCGTTGATCGCGAGAGCTTATCATGGGCTAAGTTGGGACACCCTGCAGGGTTTGAACTTTCGAAAGCCGTGCCAGCGGTTATGTGGCAGATGGGAATTTGTTAATGTCGGTTGTAGAAAACCGAAGTTGATCTCAAATTAAAATACACCAACCGTGTGCGTAACCGTGAGTGTCTCTTTTGGGGTTGATCGAGAGGACAACACGGTTTCTGGGTTATGTTTGACGTAAGTAGGAGTTCAGGATCACTTCTTGATCATCACTAGTTGACGACCGTTCCTTTGTTTCTCTTCTCGCTCTCATTTGCGTATGTTAGCCACCATATATGCTTAGTCGCTGCTGCAGCCTCACCACCTTATCCCTTCCTTTCCTACTTAAGCTTTGCTAGTCTTGATACCCATGGTAATGGGATTGGTGAGTCCTCGTGGCTCACAGATTACTACACCACCAGTTGCAGGTACAGGTTTGCGGTGATCATGACGCGAGAGCGATGTTTTCTTGTGTTGGAGTTCTTCTTCTGCTTCTTTGATCAGGGAATAGGTTCCAGGTCGGCAGCCTGGGCTAGCAGGGTGGATGTCGTTTGAGTTTCTATTTATGATCCATCCGTAGTCGGATGTTGATGTTGTATGATGTTGGTGTAGTCTTGTGGCATTTGTGCCTTATGTATGTATCCCCATGTATTATGTAATGTTGATGTAATGATATCCACCTTGCAAAAGCGTTTCAATATGCGGGTCTATCCTTGGTGGGACCGCCGAGTTCCTTTTGGATAGGGTCGCATATTGGGCGTGACAACTGAACTGCAGCTAAGCCCCCGAGTGGGAGGATTGCTCACCACTCGGTAGGATTTTTCAAACATAGGCGAGTACTGGACTGCAGCTAAGCCCCCGAGTGGGAGGATTGCTCACCACTCGGTAGGATTTTTCAAACTTAGGCGAGTACTTGGACTGCAGCTAAGCCTCCGAGTGAGAGGCTTGCTCATCACTCGGTAGGATTTTTTAAACTTAGGCGAGTACTTGGACTGCAACTAAGCCTCCGAGTGAGAGGCTTGCTCATCACTCGGTAGGATCTTTTAAACTTGGGCGAGTACTTGGACTGCAGCTAAGCCCCCGAGTGAGAGGCTTGCTCATCACTCGGTAGGATTTTTTAAACTTAGGCGAGTACTTGGACTGCAGCTAAGCCCCCGAGTAAGAGGCTTGCTCATCACTCGGTTGGATTTTTTAAACTTAGGCGAGTACTTGGACTGTAGCTAAGCCCCCGAGTGAGAGGTTTGCTCATCACTCGGTAGGATTTTTTAAACGTAGGCGAGTACTAGACTGCAGCTAAGCCCCCGAGTGGGAGGATTGCTCACCACTCGGTGGGATTTTTAAACTTAGGTAGTCTTGGACTGCAGCTAAGCCCTCGAGTGGGAGGATTGCTCACCACTCGGTAGGATTTTTTAAACTTAGGCCAGTACTGGACTGCAGCTAAGCCTCCAAGTGGGAGGATTGCTCACCACTCGGTCGGATTTTTCAAACTTAGGCGAGTACTTGGACTGCAGCTAAGCCTCCGAGTGAGAGGCTTGCTCATCACTCGGTAGGATTTTTTAAACTTAGGCGAGTACTTGGACTGCAGCTAAGCCTCCGAGTGAGAGGCTTTCCCACCACTCGGTAGGATTTTTTAAACTGAGGCGAGTACTTAGACTGCAGCTAAGCCCCCGAGTGAGAGGCTTGCTCATCACTCGGTAGGATTTTTTAAACTTAGGCGAGTACTTGGACTGCAGCTAAGCCCCTGAGTGAGAGGCTTGCTCATCACTCGGTAGGATTTTTTTAACTTAGGCGAGTACTTGGACTGCAGCTAAGCCCCCGAGTGAGAGGCTTGCTCATCACTCGGTAGGATTTTTTCAACTTAGGCGAGTACTTGGACTGCAGCTAAGCCCCCGAGTGAGAGGCTTGCTCATCACTCGGTAGGATTTTTTTTAAACTTAGGAGCGGATTCATAGCTAAGCCCCTGAGTGAGAGGCTTGCTCATCACTCGGTAGGATATTTTTAAACTTAGGTGAAACGAATTCGCAGCTAAGTTACCCACTAGGGGATTTCAAACGCAAACAAAGGCAACAACAGATTGTTTAGGAAGATTATAAAGCTCTTGTCTTTGATAAACAAACTACAAAGGTATTTCTTATTACATCTCATCCGAGTGAGTACTTAAGTATAAAAGGGGTGGAGCAGCTCCGCGTTCCAAGCTCGTGGCTCGTCTTTCTGATGCTCGACGTTATAAAGATGGTATGCTCCATTGTGGAGAACTCTGGTGACAATGAAAGGACCTTCCCAAGCAGGGGCGAGCTTGTGTGGTTTCTGTTGATCCACTCGAAGAACCAAGTCTCCCTCTTGAAAGGCTCGACCCCTCACGTTTCTGGCGTGGAATCGACGCAAGTCTTGCTGATAAATGGTTGACCGGATCAAAGCCATCTCTCATTCTTCCTCTAAAAGATCGACTGCGTCCTGCCGAGCCTGTTCCGCTTCATCCTCAGAGAAGAGCTCGACTCGTGGTGCATTATGAAGTAAGTCACTCGGCAGAACAGCTTCAGCTCCATAGACCAAGAAGAATGGAGTTCGGCCAGTCGACCGATTGGGAGTTGTCCTTAGACCCCAAAGAACTGATGGAAGTTCATCAACCCAGGCGCCTGCTGCGTGCTTGAGATCACACATCAGTTGGGGTTTCAGTCCTTTGAGAATTAGGTCATTTGCTCTTTCTGCTTGTCCATTCGACTGGGGGTGAGCGACTGAAGCATAGTCGACTCGTGTGCCTTGAGAAGCGCAGAAGGCTCTAAACTCATCAGAATCGAAGTTCAACCCGTTATCAGTGATGATGCTGTGCGGAACTCCGTATCTGAATGTCAATTCTCTGATGAAAGTGACAGTAGTGCTGGCTTCAAGATTCTTGATAGGCTTAGCTTCAATCCATTCGGTAAACTTGTCGACTGCTACAAGCACGTGAGTGAAGCTGCTCCTACCTGTTCTCAGCGGTCCGACCATATCCAATCCCCAAACAGCAAAGGGCCAGACGAGCGGAATGGTCTTCAGGGCTGACCCAGGCTTGTGCGATATGTTGGAGTAAAATTGGCAACCCTCACATTTGTCGACTATATCTTTCGCCATTTCATTTGCTCGTGGCCAATAAAACCCAGCTCGGTATGCTTTAGCCACGATGGTCCGAGAGGACGCATGGCGACCACAGGTCCCCGAGTGGATGTCGTTGAGGATCATTCGACCTTCTTCTGGCGTTATGCATTTCTGACTGACTCCCGTCACTCCTTCCCTGAACAGTTGTCCTCCTATCACAGTAAAGGCTTTGGATCGACGGACGATCTGTCGAGCCTCTTCTTCATCTTCTGGGAGTTCCTTCCTAAGAATATATGCAATGTACGGTACTGTCCAGTCGGGAGTGATGACCAAAACCTCCATGATCAGGTCGACCACGGCTGGGACCTCGACTTCAGTCGGATCTGTGGCACTTTTAGGTTGCAGGGGTTCTTTAGTGAAAGGATCTTCTTGAACTGACGGTGTGTGAATGGGTTCCAAAAACACATTGTTGGGAATGGCTTCTCTCTTGGAACCTATCTTTGCCAAATCATCGGCAGCTTGATTTTTCAGTCGGGGTATATGATGGAGCTCTAACCCCTCAAACTTCTTTTCCAATTTCCTCACTGCATTGCAGTAACCAGTCATGGCTGGGCTTCTGACGTCCCACTCCTTCATCACTTGATTGACTACCAAATTCGAGTCGCCATAGACCATAAGGCGATGGACGCCGAGTGAAATGGCCATACGTAACCCATATAGGAGTGCTTCATATTCTGCTTCGTTGTTGGAGGAATTAAAGTGAATCTGGAGGACATATCTAAGCTTGTCTCCTCGGGGCGATACCAGTACCACCCCAGCACCAGAACCGTTTAGCATCTTGGAACCATCAAAAAACATGGTCCAGTGCTCCGAGTGAACTTGAGTCGGCAGCTGTTGTTTGATCCACTCGGCGAGGAAATCTGCTATTGCTTGGGACTTGATAGCTTTCTTTGCCTCAAACTTGATATCTAAGGGAAGGAGTTCAATCACCCACTTTGCCACTCGACCAGTTGCGTCTCTATTGTGCAGAATCTCTGACAATGGAGCGTCGCTGACGACTGTAATTGAATGAGCAGAGAAGTAATGTGCAACCTTCTTCGTGGTCATATAAATCCCATAAACAAGCTTCTGATAATGCGGATATCTTTGCTTTGATGGAGTCAAAACTTCAGAAACATAATATACTGGGCGCTGAACTTTATAGGCTTTTCCTTCTTCTTCCCGCTCGACTGTAAGTACTGTACTGACGACTTGTCTAGCGGCTGCAACGTAAAGCAGTAAAGGCTCTTTGCTGATTGGGGCAGCAAGCACCGGCTGGGTGGAAAGCAGGGCTTTTAGCTCTGCGAATGCTGCATCAGCTTCAGGAGTCCACTCGAACTTATCGACTTCTTCATCATCAAGAAGAGGCAATGCCTTTTCACCGAGGCGAGAAATGAATCGACTTAGGGCGGCCAAGCAACCAGTAAGCTTCTGGACATCATGCACACGCATGGGGCGTTTCATCTGGAGTACGGCACCCACTTTCTCCGGGTTAGCGTCGATCCCTTGTTCGGAAACGAGAAAACCGAGCAATTTTCCACCTGGAACTCCGAATGTGCACTTTGATGGATTAAGCTTGATATCATACCTTCTGAGGTTGGCAAAGGTTTCAGCAAGGTCAGCCAGTAGGTCGGAACCTTTACGTGACTTAACCATAATATCATCCATGTATGCTTCCACATTCCGACTGATTTGAGTGAGTAAACACTTCTGAATCGTCCGCATGAATGTGGCTCCAACGTTCTTCAAGCCGAATGGCATGGTGACATAACAGAAGCACCCAAATGGGGTAATGAAAGCTTTTTTTATCTCGTCGAGTCCATACAGATGGATCTGATGATACCCCGAATAAGCATCCAAAAAGGACAAATGCCCACACCCCGCAGTTGAGTCGACAATTTGGTCGATGCGAGGGAGAGGAAAGTGATCTTTCGGGCAGGCCCGATTGATATGCTTGAATTCAATGCACTTGCGAAGTGAGTCGTCCTTCTTAGGAACCATGGCAACATTAGCTAGCCACTCGGAGTGGTAAATCTCTCGGATAAACTCAGCTGCTAGGAGCCGAGCCACTTCTTCATTGATTGCCTTTCTCTTCTGCACGGTGGAACGTCGAAGATGTTCTTTGACTGGTTTCACTTTTGGGTCGACTCGCAGACGATGCTTAGGCAGCTCCCTGGGAACACCAGGCATGTTAGAAGGTTTCCATGCAAAGATGTTCCAGTTCTCACGGAGGAACTGGATGAGCGCTTCTTCCTATTTGGAGTCGAGTGTTGTTGAAATGTGGGTCGGAGCAGCATTGGGATCCGTCGGGTGAATATGAATCGGCTTCGTTTCGCCAGACTACTGAAATGTTGAATCCGTGGCAGGCTTCTTAGCTCGCAACAAATCACTCGGATCTGCATTTTTTTGATACTCCTGCAATTCCACTACTGCCATTTGTGCATCGGCGATCTTCGAGCCTTTCTGGAAGCACTCTTCTGCCTTCTTCCGATTGCCAGTGATAGTGATCACACCTTTAGGACCAGGCATCTTCAACTTGAGATACACGTAGCATGGTCGAGCCATAAAACGTGCATAAGTTGGCCTACCCAGAATAGCGTGATAAGCACTCTGGAAATCCACAACTTCAAATGTCAATTTTTCTTTGCGGTAATTCTTGTAATCACCGAAAACTACATCAAGGGCGATCTGTCCGAGTGACTCATCCTTCTTGCCAGGAATGACTCCATGGAAACTCATATTGCTTTCACTGAGTCTGGACATCGGAATGCCCATTCCTTTCAACGTCTCCGCATACAGAATATTCAGCCACTGCCACCATCCATTAGAACTCTAGTCAACCGAGTGCCTTCGACGACTGGGTCGACCACCAATGCTTGCCTCTCGGGGGTGGCTATATGCGTCAGGTGATCAGACTGGTTGAATGTAATGGCAGTCTGAGACCATGTCAAATAACTGGGTGTCGCTGGAGCGACCATGTTTACTTCTCTGTTGATGACTTTCAGTCGACTTTTGCTCTCAACATCAGCAAAAATCATCAGAGTGGAATTGACGTGAGGGTAACCATCGTCACTTTTCTCTTTGTCTTCAACATTATCTGACTCTTTTTCCTTCTCTTTGGGTTGTTTCTCTCGGAACTGCTGGATTAGGAGCCGACACTGTCGAGTGGTATGCTTTGGGTAAATGAGATTACCCTCCTCATCTTTCTTTGTGTGAATGTGGCATGGCAAATCCAACACATCATTCCCATCTTGATCTTTTACTTTCTTAGGGTTCCACGGCCCCTTGGGTTTCCCCTTGAACTTTCCTTGAGTCACGGCTAAGGCTTCTCCAGGAGCAGATGGCTCGGCTTTGTGCTTCTGCTTCCAACTGGAGTTCCCTCCTCTGGTTTCCTGGACGACTGTTTTGCGCTTGCCAGTCCGGAGCCGATCCTCCTCTTCACCATTGGCATACTTGGTGGCAATCTCCATCATCCGACTCAGAGACATATCTCCGGTCCGACCGAACTTCAGATTCAACTCTCAATATTTGACGCCTTCCTTGAAGGCACAAACTGCTTGGTGATTAGACACATTTTCCAAAGTGTGATGCAACGTGATCCATCTCTGGATATAGTCCCTCAAAGTTTCATTTGGTTTCTGTACACAAGATTGCAGCTCTGTCAGCCCTGTTGGCCGTTTGCATGTTCCTTCAAATGTTCTGACAAACACTCGGGCAAGATCTTCCCAACTGTAAATACTGCTGGGCGCTAACTGATTTAACCATGCTCTGGCCGAGCCCTCCAACATCAGAGGAATGTGCTTCATGGCCACTTCATCATTGCCGCCGCCAATCTGAACAGCCACTCTGTAGTCCTCAAGCCAAGTGTCAGGCTTGGACTCACCAGTGAACTTACTGACTCCAGTCGCCAACCTGAAGTTGGGAGGAATCACCACGGCCCTGATGGCTCTGCTGAAGCACTCTGGACCTGAGACATGCACTCTGCTGGTGGTTGGAAAATCTCTGTCATGGACTTCTCCGTGAGCTCTGTTTCTGTCGACCAAACCTTGTATGAGAATAGATCTCGCATCAAAGCCCGGTTCTCTGGGGTCGACTGGAACCCTTCGCCCACCACTGTGAGGGCGTCTGTCATCATGCTGTCGAGGCACGTATGACCCACTCCTTGGGGGAGGCGTGGGCACTCGACGCCGATCATCGTGTTCGAGTCGGTGATCATACTGCTCGCGGTTTCTGTACTGATCTCGCCGGTCTCCACGCCCCTCACGCCTCGGGGGCGATCTTGGGTTGTGGGCCGACTAGACTGTATCTGCTACGACGGATCTGCTGTGGACCCTATTCCGTGACTGAGACACAGTTGTATTCTGTTCTCCTGCTGCCCGGAGTAAAGCCCTGATCTGCATCAAACCTCTGCCAGCTTCTGACTGGGACGGCTGGATTGACTCTGCTATTCGGGCTGCGGCTATGAGATTCTGGATTGGAGTTCGATATATGTCGGAGTAAATGACCACGGGTAGCCTAGCCGGCTCCCCCTGGGACCTCTGAAAAAATTATAAGCCAATCAAGCCATCCAACATCCAAGACGCGGGGCCGCCTTCCCCCGGCCGGCTGACCCTCAGGCCGGCTGTCTGGAGGCGGCCCGGCCCCAAAACCTACAGGAAGAAGGCCACAAAAGGGCAGGCTTCCAAGGAGCCGGCTACCAGAGGGCCGACTCCGCGGAGCCGACCACAAAAAGGCCGACTCCAAGAAGCCGCCTCCCGGCAAGCGGCCAAGGCCGCCCCCTTAGAATCTGCGCCCACATAATAGTGATGGAACGGGGCGTCGCTACAATAAAGCCTGCCACCCCCGTATCCCGGAGCACGCCTGGCCACAGTGCGCCGTACGGGGCGGCCATCACCCGTCCTGTGCGGCACTGTTACCATGTTGACCATGACATCAGACACGACGGGTTGTCAGTACGACCCACGGGCGGCGGGCCCCTCCGGCCAGGGAGATGCCCGAAGGCGGCTCGGCCTCCCCCAGTCGGCCTGAGATATGACCGGCTTCCCATAGCCGGCTTACTCCCTCCCTCGAAGGAGGCGCCTCATTAAGGAGACAAGACGAGGTGGGGCTACAGTGATCGCCGTCAAGACGGCGGCACTGTAGCCATGCTTACCCCGACAAAGCCCTCGTCATCAGGATTGAGGCAACAGTAACCAGCCCCCGACCGGGCCCTCAGCGGTGGGGCCAGCTTGTCGACCAAGAAGCCGGCAGCCGGCGGGCCCCAGCGGCCGGTGGAGAAGCCGGCGAGCGTAGACACTGACGGCTAGGGCCCGCGCCCAACCGGATTACCATTGTACCCATGGGGGGTAGGCCTATATAAACCCCCCAGGGCACCCATGCAAAGGGTTGATGTCAGAGAGTTTTTAGACACCACATAGAGGGAAGAGAAGAGCCAGCCTAGCCTTTCTTCTCCCTCTCATCAAACAGCTCAAGGAGCATCTTGTAGCCACTTGTTCATCTAGTGACCATACGGAGACCCCGCAGAGCAGCAGTAGGGGCGTTATCTCCACGGAGAGCCCCGAAGCTGGGTAAGATTCGCCGGCGTGCATGCCTACGCCTCATCCCGTTTCCAGGCACCGGCGACGTCTTATTGGCTCCCACAATGATAAGCCACCCATTGGCATATGTCGCACCTACCACCGGACATTATATACCTGAGTTGGAGGCGAAAAAAGTTGTTTTCGACTGGATTCTGGAACCCGCTACCGAGCACGCTCGTCGAGTGCGTGTTGGAGGTTCTCCAGTCGAGTGCGCTCAGCCAAGTTGGCCAGGCGCGCCTCCTCCAAGGCTCGGGCCTCGGGGGTTTCTCCAATGATAGGAGTATGAAGTGCATCCATGTTCCGGCGGCGAAGTTCTTCCCTCTGCTGCGAAGAGAGGGGCTCGGGGAGGTACTCCTCGTGGACACGCGACGGATCGCCTCTGCCATCTCCACCGTCAACGCGAGGGAATCCAGGAGGACTGCGAGGCCCATCGACCATCAGGACTTCCGCCGCGGGATCACTGTTGTCGCACTCGGATGCAGTTTCTACAGAGCCAGTCGACAGATCGAACAGGCCGTACAGAGTTTTGTCAGGCTCGATTGCCGCGACTTGGGGGATGGCCGACTGGCAGGCCACCGCGTGCCTCACCCACCGTTGAAGCCTCGATCAACCGGAACGCTTGCGCCGGCGGGCAACAGGGAGGGAGGACGCCACAAGAGTTGACTGATATTGAGTCGACGGCTGTCGCAGGAGGACGCCACGGACGCACGCGCGAAAGTGCGTTGCCCCGCGAACGGGGAGCGCCTCGACATCGAGTGGAGCCTCCTGGAGCCAAGCGGAGTCGTCGGCGACAAACACGAGCGCGCCGAGACGGATCTCGCGGCCCTCGGCCAAACCTCCGCCTGAAACCATGTCGATCGGGATCAAAAAAATCGCAACTTCTCCAACAAGTCGCTAAGACACCTGCCCCAAGGTGGGCGCCAACTGTCGTGGTTCTAAGTCTGACAGTAGAATAGGGGGTAGGTGATGTAGAGGCAAGATCTTAGCTATGGAGGAGTTGTACACGCAAGTTTTACGAGTTCAGGCCCTTCTTGGAGGAAGTAACAACCCTACGTCTCGGAGCCCGGAGGCGGTCGACTGGATTATATGCTTGTGAGTTACAGGGGGTGTGAACCCTTGTCCCAGAGGAGGGGGGTGGCTTATATAGAGTGCGCCAGGACCCCAGCTCCCCTCCGTTACACAGGGTTAAATGTACATCAAGAGGGGTCGTTACTGGTAACGCCAGCAATAAAGATACATAATGACCATAAAGCTATGACTTAATTCCCGACCGTTGCAGTGCAGAGTGGCTCTAGACCTTCTGGTAGTCGAGTGATAGTCTTCACGGTCGAGTGACTTCAAGACTGCCGAGTGGAACACAGCTTCATGGTCGAGTGGATGATGATTCTTCTTCAAATGTTTCTGGTTTTTTGAGAGATGTCCATTGATGAAGTCATGTACCTGGGGTAGGGTCATAGACCTGCCCAAAGGTACCCTCCACAAGGACACTCACAAGAGAAGCAGCCTTCCAGTCGACCTGGTAGGTTTCCACTCGACAGATTCAAAGACACTCGACTACGAAGACCCACTCAACCACCAGGAGTCCCAGAGCCACTCGGTACCCAAACGGTCTGTAGTTAAATAGTACTTATGACCTTAATGACACTTTATGTAAGGCGTTACCAGTAACGCCTAGCTTTAACGCACCTTAAACCCTCTACTACATGGGCTGGCTGGGGTCCTGGCGCACTCTATATAAGCCACCCCCTCCACAGGTAGAAGGGTTCGCACCCCTGTAACACATACGCATATAATCGAAGTCGACCGCCTCCGGCTCCGGACGAGGGCTATTACTTCCTCCGAGAAGGGCCTGAACTCGTAAATCTCTTGCGTATACAACTACTCCATAGCTAGGATCTTGCCTCTCCATACCTACCCCCCATTCTACTGTCAGACTTAGAACCACGACAGTTGGCACCCACCGTGGGGCAGGTATTCTAGCGATTTGTTGGAGAAGTTGGGATTCTTTCAATCTCCGACATCATGGTTTCAGGTGGAGTTCTGGTCGACGGCCACGAGATCCGTCTCGGTGCGCTCACGTTCGTCGCCGACGACTCCACTTGGCTTCAGGAGGCTCCACTCGACGTGACGCGCGCCCCCCGTCCGCTGGGCGACGACGACACACTTTCGCGGTGTCGCGGGCGCCCTCCTGCGGCAACCGTCGATCCAAAGATAGGTCGGCTCTGCGCTGTCTTCACTCCAAGTCTCCCACCGCGCAAGCGCCCGGTCGGTCGAGGCTTCAGCGGTGGGTGAGGCATGCGGTGGCCGCCATCGGCCATCCCCAAGTCGCGGCGATCGAGCCCGCGAATCTCTCTACGGCCTGTTCGATTGGATCCGTAGAGACGGCGTCGAATGCGATAGCGATGACCGCGGCAGAGGTTCGATGGTCGATGGACCATGCGTACCTGGATTCACCCGCACCAACGAAGGTGGCGGTGGAAGCGATCCGGTGCAAGCCCACGAAGAGTACTTGCCGAGCCCTCACTTCGCCGCCCGAGGGAGGAGCTTCGTCGCCGGAACATGGATGCACTTCACACTCCTATCGTTGGAGAAACCCCCGAGGCTCGCGCCTTGGAGGATGTGCGCTTGGCCAACCTGGCTGAGCGCACTCGACTGGAGAATCTTCAGCGAGTACTCGACGAGCGTACGCGACCGAGGGTTCCAGAATCCAGTCGACGCCAGCTCTTTCAACCGCCAACTCAGGTATATCGAACTCCGATTCAGAATTTAGCAGCTGCCGCCCGTATAGCAGAGTCAATTCAGCCTTCCCAGTCGGAGGCGGGTAGAGGTTTGCAGCAAATCAGGGATTTGCTCCGGGCGGCAGGAGATCAAAACTCAGTTGTATCCCAGTCGCGGAATAGGGTTCACAGCCGATCCGTCACTGCGAATTCATTCCAGTCGGCCCATAGTCCAAGATCGCCCCCGAGGCGTGAGGAACGTGGGGGCCGGCGTGATGATCAATACAAGAGCCGCGAGCAGTATGAGCACCGATTCTATCGCAACGATCGACGTAGGGTGTCCACTCCTCCCCCAAGGGGTGGATCATACGCTCCTCGGCAGCAGGACGACAGACGCCAAAACTGTGCTGGGCGAAGAGTTCCAGTCGACCCCAGGGAACCAGGCTTTGATGCGAGATTTATTATCGTTCAAGGTTTGGTCGACAGGAACAGAGCTCACCGAGACGGCCATGATAGAGATGTTCGTTCCAGCAGCAGAGTTCATGTCTTGGGACCAGAGTGTTTCAGCAGAGCCATCAGGGCCGCAGTGATTCCTCCCAACTTCAGGTTGGCGACTGGAGTCAGCAAGTTCACTGGAGAATCCAAGCCTGACACTTGGCTTGAAGATTACCGAGTGGCGGTTCAGATCGGCGGTGGCAACGATGAGGTAGCCATGAAGCATTTGCCTCTTATGTTGGAAGGTTCAGCCAGGGCGTGGTTGAATCAGTTAGCACCCAGCAGTATTTACACTTGGGAAGATCTTGCCCGAGTGTTTGTCAGGACATTTGAAGGAACTTGCAAACGACCAGCAGGTTTGACAGAGTTGCAGTCGTGTGAGCAAAAGTCGAGTGAAACTTTGAGAGATTATATCCAGAGGTGGATCACTTTGCACCACACAGTCGAGAATGTATCTGATCACCAGGCAGTCTGTGCCTTCAAGGAAGGTGTCAAGAACAGAGAATTGAGTTTGAAGTTTGGTCGAACCGGAGATATGACCCTGAGTCGGATGATGGAGATTGCCACCAAGTATGCAAATGGTGAAGAAGAGGATCGGCTCCGGAGTGGTCAATACAAATCGGCCGCCAATGAGACCGGCGGAGGAAATTCCAGTCGGAAGCAGAAGCGCAAAGCCGAGCCAGCGGCTCCCGGAGAGGCCTTGGCCGTGACCCCAGGAAAGTTCAAGGGGAAACCCAAGGGTCCTTGGAACCCCAAGAAGGTGAAAGACCAGGATGGAAACGACGTGTTGGATTTGCCATGTCATATTCACACAAAGAAAGATGAAGAGGGTAAACTCATTTACCCGAAACATACCACTCGACAGTGTCGGCTCTTGATTCAGCAGTTCCAAGGGAAACAGCTCAAGGATAAGGATAAGGAGATGAGACAAAGTTGAGGATGAGATGATGGTGATGGTGGATATCCCCAGGTCAATTCCACCCTGATGATTTTTGCTGACGTCGAAAGCAAAAGTCGATTGAAGGTTATCAATCGGGAAGTAAACTTGGTTGCTCTGGCGACTCCCAATTATCTGAAATGGTCTCAGACCACCATCACATTCGACCAGTCTGATCACCCGACGCACATTGCCACCCCTGGGAGGCAAGCATTGGTGGTCGACCCAGTTGTCGAAGGCACTCGACTGACCAAAGTCCTGATGGATGGTGGTAGTGGCTTGTGTTGGAAATATGCCCTAGAGGCAATAATAAATTAGTTATTATTATTATATTTCCTTGTTCATGATAATCGTTTATTATCCATGCTATAATTGTATTGATAGGAAACTCAAATACATGTGTGGATACATAGACAACACCATGTCCCTAGCAAGCCTCTATTGGCTAGCCCGTTGATCAATAGATGGTTACGGTTTCCTAACCATGGACATTGGATGTCATTGATAACGGGATCACATCATTAGGAGAATGATGTGATGGACAAGACCCAATCCTAAGCCTAGCACAAAGATCGTAGTTCGTATGCTAAAGCTTTTCTAATGTCAAGTATCATTTCCTTAGACCATGAGATTGTGCAACTCCCGGATACCGTAGGAATGCTTTGGGTGTACCAAACGTCACAACGAATCGGGTGACTATAAAGGTGCACTACTGGTATCTCCGAAAGTGTCTGTTGGGTTGGCACGAATCGAGATCTGGATTTGTCACCCGTAAACGGAGAGGTATCTCTGGGCCCACTCGGTAGGACATCATCATAATGTGCACAATGTGACCAAGGGGTTGATCACGGGATGATGTGTTACGGAACGAGTAAAGAGACTTGCCGTAACGAGATTGAACAAGGTATCGGGATACCGACGATCGAATCTCGGGCAAGTGCAATACCGCTAGACAAAGGGAATTGTATACGGGATTGATTGAGTCCTTGACATCGTGGTTCATCCGATGAGATCATCGTGGAACATGTGGGAGCCAACATGGGTATCCAGATCCGCTGTTGGTTATTGACCGGAGAACGTCTCGGTCATGTCTACATGTCTCCCGAACCCGTAGGGTCTACACTTAAGGTTCGATGACGCTAGGGTTATAAAGGAAGTTTGTATGTGGTTACCGAATGTTGTTCGAGTCCGGATGAGATCCCGGACGTCACGAGGAGTTCGGAATGGTCCGGAGGTAAAGATTTATATATGGAAAGTTGTTGTTGGGTTAGGAAAAAGTTCGGGTTTTTTCGGTATTGTACCGGAAGCTTCCAGAAGGTTCCGGAGGATTCCGGAGGGGTCCGGAGGTCCGGAAATTGTTCCAACCGGCAGGTCATGTATGAGATTGATCATGTTCTTGTAATAGGATTCACGACTTGCATGTCGATGAGTATGACAACCGGCAGGAGCCATAGGAGTTGTCTAGATTTATTGTATGACCTGCGTGTCATTGAACAACGCCATGTAATTACTTTACTTTATTGCTAACCGGTAGCCATAGTAGTAGAAGTAATAAGTTGGCGAGACAACTTCATGGAGACACGATGATGGAGATCATGATGATGGAGATCATGGTGTCATGCCGGTGACAATGATGATCATGGAGCCCCGAAGATGGAGATCAAAAGGAGCAATATGATATTGGCCATATCATGTCACTACTATATAATTGCATGTGATGTTTATTATGTTTATGCATCTTGTTTACTTAGAACGACGGTAGTAAATAAGATGATCCTTACAAATTTCAAGAAGTGTTCTCCCCTGACTGTGCACCGTTGCTACAGTTCGTCGCTTCTAAGCACCACGTGATGATCGGGTGTGATGGATTCTTACGTTCACATACAACGGGTGTAAGACAGATTTACACAGCAAAAACACTTGGGGTTAACTTGACGAGCCTAGCATGTGCAGACATGGCCTCGGAACACGGAGACCGAAAGGTCGAGCATGAGTCGTATAGTAGATACGATCAACATGAAGATGTTCACCGATGTTGACTAGTCCGTCTCACGTGATGATCGGACACGGCTTAGTTGACTCGGATCATGTAATCACTTAGATGACCAGAGGGATGTCTATCTGAGTGGGAGTTCATAAGATGAACTTAATTATCTTGAACATAATCAAAAGACCTTTTGCAAATTATGTCGTAAGATCGCGCTTTAGTTCCACTGTTTAGATATGTTCCTAGAGAAAATATAGTTGAAAGTTGAAAGTAGCAATTATGCGATCAGAGAAAGCTTATGTCCTTAATGCACCGCTTAGTGAGCTGAACCCCAAACATCGTTTGTGGATGTTGCGAACATCGGACATACACGTTTTGATAACTACGTAATAGTTCAGTTAAACGGTTTAGAGTTGAGGCACCAAAGACGTTTTTCGAAACGTCACGGAACATGAGATGCTTCGAGGGATGAAATTGGATTTCAGGCTCGTGCCCACGTCAAGAGGTATAAGACCTCCGACGATTGTCTTAGCCTGCAAACTAAGGGAGAAAAGCTCAATCGTTGAGCTTGTGCTCAGATTGTCTGAAGTGCAACAATCACTTGAACCGAGTGGGAGTTGATCTTCCAGATGAGATAGTGATGTTTCTCCAAAGTCATTGCCACCAAGCTGCTAGAGCTTCGTGATGAACTATAACATATCAGGGATAGATATGATGATCCTTGAAGTATTCGCGATGTTTGACACCGTGAAAGTAGAAATCAAGAAGGAGCATCAATTGTTGATGGTTGGTGAAACCACTAGTTTCAAGAAGGGCAAGGGCAAGAAGGATACTTCATGAAACGGCAAATCAGCTGCTGCTCTAGTGAAGAAACCCAAGGTTGAACCCAAACCCGAGACTAAGTGCTTACGTAATAAGGGGAACAACCAACGGAGCAGAATTACCCTAGATACTTGGTAGATGAGAAGGCTGGCAAGGTCGATAGAAGTATATTGGATATACATTATGTTAATGTGTACTTTACTAGTACTCCTAGTAGCACCTGGGTATTAGATACCGGTTCGGTTGCTAAGTGTTAGTAACTCGAAATAAAAGCTACGGAATAAACGGAGACTAGCTAAAGGTGAGCTGACGATATGTGTTGGAATTGTTTCCAAGGTTGATATGATCAAACATCGCACGCTCCCTCTACCATCAAGATTAGTATTAAACCAGAATAATTATCATTTGGTGTTTGCGTTGAGCATAGACATGATTGGATTATGTCTATCGCAATACGGTTATTCATTTAAGGAGAATAATGGTTACTCTATTTATTTGAATAATACCTTCGATGGTCTTGCACCTAAATAAATGGTTTATTGAATCTCGATCGTAGTGATACACATTTTCATGCCAAAAGTATAAGATAGTAATGATAGTACCACTTACTTGTGGCACTGCCATGTAAGTCATATTGGTGTAAAACGCATGAAGAAGCTCCATGTTGATGGATCTTTGGACTCACTCGTTTTTTGAAAAGTTTGAGACATGCAAACCATGTCTATTGGTGTATACGCATGATGAAACTCCATGCAGATGGATCGTTTGGACTCACTTGATTTTGAATCACTTGAGATATGCAAAACATACCACATGGGCAAGATGACTGAAAAGCCTCGGTTTGATAAGATGGAACAAGATAGCAACTTGTTGGAAGTAACACATTTTGATGTGTGCAGTCCAATGAGTCTTTGAGGCATGATGAATATCGTTATGTTCTGACTTCACGATGATTCGAGTAGATGTTGAGTATATTTACTTGATGAAACACAAGTCTGAATTATTGAATGGTTCAAGTAATTTCAGAGTGAAGTTGAAGATCATCGTGACAAGAGGATAGAATATCTATGATATGATCATAGAGATGAATATCTGAGTTATGAGCTTTGGCACACAATTAAGACATTGTGCAAATTGTTTCACAATTAATACCGCCTGGAACACCATAGTGTGATGGTGTGTCCGAACATCATAGTTGCACTCTATTGGATATGGTGCGTACCATGATATCTCTTATCGAATTACCACTATCGTTCATGGGTTAGGCATTAGAGACAACCGCACTCACTTTAATGGGGCACCACGTAATTCCATTGAGACGACACCGTTTGGAGAAACCTAAGTTGTCGTTTCTTAAAAGTTTGGGGCTGCGACGCTTATGTGGAAAAGTTTCAGGTTGATAAGCTCGAACCCAAAGCGGACAAAATGCATCTTCATAGGACACCCAAAAACAGTTGGGTATACCTCCTAATTCAGATCCGGAAGCAATAGGGATTGTTTCTAGAAACGGGTCCTTTCTCGAGGAGAAGTTTCTCGAAAAGTTGAGTGGGAGGATGGTGGAGACTTGATGAGGTTATTGAACCATCACTTCAACTAGTGTGTAGCAGGGCACAGGAAGTTGTTCCCGTGGCACCTACACCAATTGAAGTAGAAGCTTATGATAGTGATCATGAAGTTTCGGATCAAGTCACTAACGTGACGTCGAGGGTGACAAGGATGCGTACTACTTCAGAGTGGTACATAATCCTGTCTTGAAGGTCATGTTGCTAGACAACAATGAACCTACGAGCTATGGAGAAGCAATGGTGGGCCCAAATTCCGACAAATGGTTAGAAGCCATGAAATCCGAGATAGGATCCATGTATCAGAACAAAGCATGGACTTTGGTGGACTTGCCCGATGATCGGCAAGCCATTGAGATGAATGGATCTTTAAGAAGAAGACGGATGTGGACGGTAATATCACCGTCTATGAAGCTCGACTTGTGGCAAAGAGTTTTCACAAGTTCAAGGAGTTGACTACGATGAGATTTTCTCATCCGTAGCGATGCTTAAGTCCGTCGGAATCATGTTAGCATAAGCTGCATTTATGAAATCTGGCAGATGGATGTCAAAATGAGTTTCCTTACCAGTTTTTGTAAGGAAAGGTTGTATGTGATACAATCAGAAAGTTTTGTCGATCCTAAGGATGCTAAAAGGTATGCTGGCTCCAGCGATCCTTTCTAAGGACTGGAGTAAGCATCTCGGAGTTGGAATGTGCGCTTTGATGAGATGATCAAAGATTTTGGGTTTATACAAAGTTTATGAGAAACTTGTATTTCCAAAGAAGTGAGTGGGAGCACTATAGAATTTCTGATGAGTATATGTTGTTGACATATTGATGATCAGAAATGATGTAGAATTTCTGGAAAGCATATAGGATTATTTGAAAAGTGTTTTTCAATGGAAAACCTGGATTAAGCTACTTGAACATTGAGCATCAAGATCTATGAGGATAGATCAAAAACGCTCAATGGTACTTTCAAATGAGCATATACCTTGACATGATCTTGAAGGTGTTCAAGATGGATCAGTCAAAGAAGGAGTTCTTGCCTGAGATGTAAGGTATGAAGTTAAGACTTAAAGCTCGACCACGGCAGAAAAGAGAGAAAGGACGAAGGTCGTCCCCTATGCCTTAGACGTAGGCTCTATAGTATGCTATGCTGTGTACCGCACCGGAAGTGTGCCTTGCCATGAGTCAGTCAAGGGGTACAAGAATGATCCAGGAATGGATCATTGGACAGCGGTCAAAATTGTCCTTGGAGTAAATAAGGACATGTTTCTCGATTATGGAGGTGATAAAGAGTTCAGCGTAAAGGGTTACGTCGATGCAAGCTTTAACACCTATCCGAGTGACTCTGAGTAGCAAACCGGATACGTATAGTGGAGCAACCATTTGGAATAGATCCAAGTGGAGCGTGGAAGCAGCATTTACAATATGACATAGAGAATTGCAAAGCACACACGGATCTGAAAGGTTCAGACCCGTTGACTAAAACCGTTGACTAAAACCTCTCTCACAAGCAAAACATGATCAAACCTCGAACTCATTGAGTCTAAATCACATGATGATGTGATCTAGTTTACAGACACTAGTAAACTCTTTGGGTGTTGGTCACATGGCGATGTGACCTATCAGTGTAAATCACATGACGATGTGAACTAGATTATTGACTCTAGTGCAAGTGGGAGACTGTTGGAAATATGCCCTAGAGGCAATAATAAATTAGTTATTATTATTATATTTCCTTGTTCATGATAATCGTTTATTATCCATGCTATAATTGTATTGATAGGAAACTCAAATACATGTGTGGATACATAGACAACACCATGTTCCTAGCAAGCCTCTATTGGCTAGCCCGTTGATCAATAGATGGTTACGGTTTCCTAACCATGGACATTGGATGTCATTGATAACGGGATCACATCATTAGGAGAATGATGTGATGGACAAGACCCAATCCTAAGCCTAGCACAAAGATCGTAGTTAGTATGCTAAAGCTTTTCTAATGTCAAGTATCATTTCCTTAGACCATGAGATTGTGCAACTCCGGATACCGTAGGAATGCTTTGGGTGTACCAAACGTCACAACGAATCGGGTGACTATAAAGGTGCACTACAGGTATCTCCGAAAGTGTCATTGGGTTGGCACGAATCGAGATGGGATTTGTCACTCCGTAAACGGAGAGGTATCTCTGGGCCCACTCGGTAGGACATCATCATAATGTGCACAATGTGACCAAGGGGTTGATCACGGATGATGTGTTACGGAACGAGTAAAGAGACTTGCGTAACGAGATTGAACAAGGTATCGGGATACCGACGATCGAATCTCGGGCAAGTACAATACCGCTAGACAAAGGGAATTGTATACGGGATTGATTGAGTCCTTGACATCGTGGTTCATCCGATGAGATCATCGTGGAACATGTGGGAGCCAACATGGGTATCCAGATCCCGCTGTTGGTTATTGACCGAGAACGCCTCGGTCATGTCTACATGTCTCCGAACCCGTAGGGTCTACACACTTAAGATTCGATGACGCTAGGGTTATAAAGGAAGTTTGTATGTGGTTACCGAATGTTGTTGAGTCCGGATGAGATCCCGGACGTCACGAGGAGTTCGGAATGGTCCGGAGGTAAAGATTTATATATGGAAAGTTGTTGTTGGGTTAGGAAAAAGTTCGGGTTTTTCGGTATTGTACCGGAAGCTTCTGAAGGTTCCGGAGGATTCGGAGGGTGCGGAGGTCCGGAAATTGTTCCACCACGTCCAATACAGTAGCATGGGCTGTAGGGGGCGCCCTAGCCATAATGGGCCAAGGGCACCAGCCCCCAAGGCCCATGCGCATGGGAGGGGGAAACCCTAAGGGGAGGGCCTCCACTTGACTTGGGAGGCACTCCTCCCCTCTTGGCCGCCCCAAGTCCCATCTAGGGCTGGCCGCACCCCTTGGGGTGGAAACCCTAAAGGGGCGCAGCCCTCTAACCCCTATATATACTTGAGGTTTTGGGCTGCCCAACACACATGAGTTCTCTCCCTCTTGGTGCAGCCCTGCCTCTCCTCCTCCTCCTCTCCCTCGGTGCTTGGCGAAGCCCTGCGGGATTGCCACGCTCCTCCATCATCACCACACCGTTGTGCTGCTGTTGGATGGTGTCTTCCTCAACCTCTCCCTCTCTCCTTGCTGGATCAAGGCCTGGGAGACGTCACCGGGCTGTACGTGTGTTGAACGCGGAGGTGCCGTCTGCTCGCACTAGGATCTCCGGTGATTTGAATCACGACGAGTACGACTCCTTCAACCCCGTTCACTTGAACGCTTCCGCTTAGCGATCTACAAGGGTATGTAGATGCACTCTCCTTCCACTCGTTGCTAGTTTCTCCATAGATAGATCTTGGTGACACGTAGGAAAATTTTGAATTTCTGCTACGTTCCCCAACAGCTTGAACATATTATACGCGGAGACGTTGAAAGGGATGGGCATTCCGATGTCCAGACTCAGTACCAGTAACATGAGCTTCCACGGAGTCATTCCTGGAAAGAAGGCTGAGTCACTCGGCCAAATTGCTCTTGATGTAGTTTTTGGTGATTCAAAGCATTTCCGGAAAGAAAAGTTGACCTTTGAGGTCGTGGATTTCTAGAGCGCTTATCACGCTATTCTGGGGAGACCAGCTTATGCACGTTTCATGGCCCGACCATGTTACGTGTATCTTAAACTGAAGATGCCTGGTCCCAAGGGCGTGATCACTGTCACGGGCAATCGGAAAAAGGCAGAAGAGTGCTTCCAGAAAGGCTCTAAGATCGCCGATGCTCAGTTAGCAGTGGTAGAGCTACAAGAGTATCAGAAAACTGCAGATCCGAGTGATTTGTTGCGAGCTAAGAAGCCCGCTACGGAGTCAGCATTTCAGTCGACTGGCGAGACGAAACAGGTTCACATTCACCCGACTGATCCCAATGCTGCTCCGACCAACATCTCAACAACACTCGACTCAAAATAGGAAGAAGCGCTCATCCAGTTCCTCCGTGAGAACTGGGACATCTTTGCATGGAAGCTTGCTGACATGCCGGGTGTTCCCAGGGGGCTGGCTGAGCATCGCCTACGAGTCGACCCAAAATTCAAACCGGTTAAAGAGTATCTTCGGCGGTCCGCCGTCCAGAAGAGAAAGGCCATTGGCGAGGAAGTGGCTCGGCTCTTAGCAGCAGAGTTCATCCAAGAGATCTACCACTCCGAGTGGCTCGCCAATGTCGTCATGGTCCCCAAGAAGGACAAGTCATTGCGCATGTAGATCGATTTCAAGCATATCAATCGGGCCTGCCCGAAAGATCATTTCCATCTTCCTCGCATCGACCAAATAGTCGACTCAACTGCGGGATGTGAGAGGTTGTCTTTTTTAGACGCCTATTCCGGGTACCATCAGATCCGTCTGTATGGACCCGATGAGATTAAAACAGCGTTCATCACTCCATTCGGGTGCTTCTGTTATGTCACCATGCCATTCGGTCTCAAGAATGCCGGAGCCACATTCATGAGGATGATTCGAAGTGTTTGCTCACCAAATCAGTCGGAATGTGGAAGCGTACATGGATGATATAGTGGTCAAGTCACGAAAGGGTTCCGACCTATTGAGTGACCTTGCTGAAACATTTGCCAATCTCGGAGGTATGATATCAAGCTTAACCCATCAAAGTGTACATTTGGAGTTCTGGTGGAAAGTTACTCGGTTTTCGTTTCGAGCGAGGAATCGATGCTAACCTGCAAAAGGTTGGCACCATACTCGGATGAAGCGCATACAATGCGTGTGCATGATGTCCGAAACTTTTGGATGCTTGGCGCTTTAAGTCGATTCATCTCTCGCCTCGGTGAAAAGGCATTGCCTCTTTACCGGTGATGAAGAAGTCGACAGGTTCGAGTGGACTCTAGAAGTCGATGCAGCGCTTGCAGAGCTCAAAGCTCGCTCTCCACCCAGCCGGTGCTTGCTGCTCCAATCAGCAAAGACCCTTTGCTGCTTTACATTGCAGCCTTCGGACAAGTCGTCGAGACTGCATTTACGGTCGGCGGGAAGAAGAAGGAAAAGCCTTCAAAGTTCAACGCCCAGTTTATTATCTTTTCGAAGTGTGACCCGTCAAAGCAAAGATACCCTCACTATCGAAGCTTGTTTATGGGATCTATATGACCACGAAGAAGGTTGCTCATTATTTCTCCGATCATTCCATTACGCGTCGTGACGACGCCTTTGTCGGAAATTCTTCATAACAGAGATGCAACTAGTCGAGTGGAAAAATGGGCGATTGAACTCCTTCCCCTTGATATCAAATTCAAGGCAAAGAAAGCCATCAAGTCCCAAGCAATAGCAGATTTCCTCGCCGAGTGGACTAAACAGCAGCTTCCTACCCAAGTTCAATCGGAACACTGGACTATGTTCTTCGATGGTTCCAAGATGCTGAATGGTTCTGGTGCAGGGGTTGTATTGGTTTCCCCCCGAGGAGATAGGCTCAAGTATGTTCTCCAGATTCACTTTGATTCTTCCAACAATGAAGCAGAATATGAAGGACTCTTGTATGGGTTGCGCATGGCCATTTCACTCGGCGTCCGTCGCCTTATGGTCTATGGTGACTCGGATTTGGTTGTCAATCAAGTGATGAAGGAGTGGGATGTCGAAGCCCAGCTATGACAGAGTTATTGTAATGCAGATGAGAAATTTGGAGAAGAAATTCGAGGGTTAGAGCTTCATCATATACCCCGATTGAAAAATCAAGCTGCGGATGATTTGGCGAAGATAGGGTCCAAGAGGAAGCCATTCCCAGTGATGTATTTTGGAACACATTCATGCTCCATCGGTGCAGGAGGATCCTTTCACGTAAGAAGCCCCGCAGCAAAAGAGTGCCAATGATCCGATGAAGTTGAGGTCCCAGCCGTGGTCGACCTGATTATGGAAGTTGTGGTCATCACTCCCGATCGACAAAGTGCTGTACATCGCATATATCCTAAGGAAAGAGCTCCAGAGAATGAAGAAGAGGCTCGACAGATCATCCGTAGATCCAAGGCCTTTACTGGTGATCAAGGGACAATTGTACAGAGAAAGAGCGATCGAGTCGGCCGAAGTGTATCGCGCCGTAAGAAGGTCGATAATTCTTGAGGATATCCACTGGGACCTGTGGCCATCATGCGTCTTCTCGGACCATTGTGGCTAAAGCATACCGAGCGGGATTTTACTGTCGAAAGCAAATGAAATGGCAAAAGAAATAGTCGACAAGTGTGAAGGATGTCAGTTCTATTCCAACATGTCGCACAAGCCAGCCTCAGCCTTGAAGACCATTCCACTAGTTTGGCCCTTCGCTGGTTATGGGATTGGACATGATTGGACCGTTGAGAACTGGCAGAAGCACTTTCACTCATTTGCTAGTAGCAGTCGACAAGTTCACCAAGTGGATCGAAGCCAAGCCCATCAAGAACCTCAATGCATGCACTGCTATCAGTTTCATCAGAGAGTTGATATTCAGATATGGAGTTCCGCATAGCATCATCACCGACAATGGGTCAAACTTCGATAATGACAAGTTCAAAGCCTTCTGCGCCTCTCAAGGCACGCGGGTCGACTATGCTTCAGTGGCTCATCCTCAGTCGAATGGACAAGCAAAACGTGCAAACGGCCTCATTCTCAAAGGGCTGAAACCTCGGCTGATGCGTGATCTCAAACACGCAGCAGGAGCTTGGGTCGACGAACTTCCATCAGTTCTCTGGGGATTGAGGACCACTCCTAATCGGTCGACTGGGAGAACTCCATTCTTCCTGGTCTATGGAGCTGAAGCAGTTCTGCCGAGTAACCTGCTTCACGATGCGCCTCGAGTCGAGCTATACTCTGAAGAAGAAGCGGAACAAGCCCGGCAAGATGCAGTCGACCTCTTGGAAGAGGAGAGAGAGATGGCCTTGATCCGCTCGACTATCTATCAGCAAGACTTGCGTCGATTCCATGCCAGAAATGTGAGGAGTCGAGCCTTCCAAGAGGGAGATTTGGTCCTCCGAGTGGATCAACAGAAACCACACAAGCTTGCTCCCACTTGGGAAGGTCCCTTCATCGTCACGAGAGTCCTCCACAACGGAGCATACCATCTCTACAACGTTGATCGCCAGATCGACGAGCCTCGAGCTTGGAACGCGGAGCTGCTCCGCCCCTTTTACACTTAAAAACTCACTCGGTTGAGATGCAATAAAAGTACTTTTGTAGTTTGTTTATCCAAGACAAGAATGTTATAATATTCCCAGTAATTGTTATTGCTTTTTTTTTTGAAATTTCCCCCAGTGGGTGGCTTAGTCACGAATCCGATTCGCCTAAGTTTGTAAAAAATCCTTTCCAAAGCGAGCCAGTCTCTCACTCGGGGCTTAGCTGCGAATCCGCTTCGCCTAAGTATTCAAAATCCTACCGAGTGGCGAGCCAGCCTCCCACTCGGAGGCTTAGCTGCAGTCCAAGTACTCGCCTAAGTATTCAAAATCCTACCGAGTGGCGAGCCAGCCTCCCACTCGGAGGCTTAGCTCCAGTCCAAGTACTCGCCTAAGTATTCAAATTCCTACCGAGTGGCGAGCCAGCCTCCGAGCTGCAGTCCAAGTACTCGCCTAAGTATTCAAAATACTACCGAGTGGCGAGCCAGCCTCCCACTCGGAGGCTTAGCTGCAGTCCAAGTACTCGCCTAAGTATTCAAAATCCTACCGAGTGGCAGCCAGCCTCCCACTCGGAGGCTTAGCTGCAGTCCAAGTACTCGCCTAAGTATTCAAATCCTACCGAGTGGTGAGCCAGCCTCCCACTCGGGGGCTTATAACAGCCCAAGGATTCGCCTTAAACATCCAAAGTAATAAAAATCCTACCGAGTGGAGAGCAAACCTCCCACTCGGGGGCTTAGCTGCAGCCCAGTGCTCGCCTAAGTGATAAAAATCCTACCGAGTGGTGAGCAAACCTCCCACTCAGGGGCTTAGCTGCAGCCCAGTGCTCGCCTAAGTGATAAAAATCATACCGAGTGGTGAGCAAACCTCCCACTCGAGGGCTTAGCTGCAGCCCAGTGCTCCCCTAAGTAATAAAAATCCTACCGAGTGGAGAGCAAACCTCCCACTCGGGGGCTTAGCTGCAGCCTAGTGCTCGCTAAGTAATAAAAATCCTACCGAGTGGAGAGCAAACCTCCCACTCGGGGGCTTAGCTGCAGCCCAGTGCTCGCCTAAGTAATAAAAATCCTACCGAGTAGAGAGCAAACCTCCCACTCGGGGGCTTAGCTGCAGCCCAGTGCTCGCCTAAGTAAGGAATTCATCCCAATCTGCAAGGACGACGAGGTGCAGGTCGACTGCTGCCTCCTCCTTCGGAGCTTCGCCACAAGTACAACGTGCGGTCCATCCCAATCCGCAAGGACGACGAGGTGCAGGTCGACTGCAACCTCCTCCTTCGGAGCTTCGCCACAAGCACAACGTGCGGTTCGTCCCGATCCATAAGGACGACAAGGTCAGTCGTATTCTGTGTTCCACCTCTACCTGCAGGATAGATGAAGCACAAGTCGATTGGAATTTCAACGGAATATCTTCCGAATAAGGAATAAAGTTCTCTCGAAGGCAAACAAAGCATGTTAAAGGAAAAATCAAGTTCGAATAAAAGTCCTACGGATCCAAAGGTGCTCAGGCGTTAAGCCTGTTAAAGTTTATCGGTTACAGAAACCACTCGGCATTCCGAGGCAAATTTAAAGTGGGACTTAGAAGTTTTTTACTCCTCCGGCGGAGGACTGGAAGGTGCAACAAACTGGTCGAGGTCGATTCCGTCGGCAATACGGGTAGCAGCAGCGATGAAAGTCTCCATGAAAGATCTGAAGTCGTGCTTCCTGGTATTGGAAACCTTGAGAGACACCAGCTTGTCCTCTTGCGCTTCTTTGCGGTGGGACGCACCAGAGATAGAGCAACATCAGCACCACACCGCGTAAGATTTTTCCATTCTTGCACTCGACTTGGAATCTCATTCAATCGAGTCATCGAGGATTCAAGATCATTCAAGAGTCATTTCGCCGAGAGTCGAGTTGATCCGCGACATCGCAACTTTTAGTCGAGCAAGATAATCCACCACGCTAGCAACGCGAGACTCGATCGGAGCACATTCATAGCAGCCGTCCTTCACAGAGAGTTGATGGGGTCCAAGCTGGTTTCCACTGACTGGTTTCTTCTTCAAAGTTTTGGCAGAATTCTGAAAACACAGCTCAGACTCAAAATAAAGATCATGTGATGAGCCGGTGAGAGCAAGACAGTCGGATAAAAGAGATTACCTTCAAGCATGAGAAACAGCTTCTTGGCGAGCCCTCCAAGATAAATCTCCAGGTCGTTTCGCTTCCCCGCCAGTTGGCCAACCTTGTCAGATAGAACAATCTTGTCGTTCTTCAGTCGACTAACTTCCTTGTTAGCCGCGTCAAGAGAGGCTTTCAGCTTGGCATTTTCATCTTCGAGTTTGTCGACTGAGGCAAGCTTCTCTTCAGCGAGCTTTGTTTTCTCCAAAGCCGCCTTTTGTGCCTCTGCAAGGTCAAGGTCCTTATTCTTCAAAGTCTCTTCCAGTTTATCTGCAAAGCAACAATGAGAACAGAGTTGAGAATGAGCAGAAAAACAAAGGCAGTCGTCAAAAATTCTCACCAGCCATACCTTTTGCTTCATCCTTTGCCTTCGCAAATTCTCCCGAGCAAGCTTCAAATCGAGGTTGAGCTGGATCTGCTTTTCTCTAATCTCAAGATAGCGAGCCACAAGCTCGCAAGATTTCTACAAAGAGTCAACCAACGAAAGACATCAAAGACAGATCACTTTCGAGTGATTAAGGAAAAATAGTAGCATTTCTAAGACTACAAATCGAATCAAAACATTCGACAAGAGTCTCGGGATTACACCAGCTGGTGCACTCAGCGTGCCCCCACTGGTTTACCAATTTGGTTCGACCAGTTGACCAAAAGAGGCAAAAAGGTTATGATTCTAAAACCATGGCTAATTGTCAGCGGTCAGCCGCAGTAAAAAATAAATAAATAAATATAGCTCTTTAGACTATAGTCGACTGCACGCAGTCGACCATAGTCTCGGGGACTACACCCAGTGGGTGCACTTAGTGTGCCCCCACCGGTTTTATAGTTCCATTTGACTTGGTCCGTCCAGGTCGAGTGAAGAAGATCACAGCATAAAGACTATAGCCGACTGCACGCAGTCGACCATAGTCTCGGGGACTACACCGGTGGGTGCACTCAGCGTGCCCCACGAAAGTTCAATCGACACACACACCGGTGGGTGTACAGATATGGAAATCTCGTAAGAAAGCAGTTTCAGATAGCATATCCTAACAAAGCAAGCGACGATCGACTTACTTGGACATTGCTCGAGAGCTGAACGGCATCATAGGCGCCGACTAGCCTCTCGAGCCGCTTTCACCTGCTCCATCATGATCCCGCTTTGGCGATGGCCTCCTTAGCAGCACTTACTTGGTCTTCGGGGACGTGGTGGGTAGCAAAGAGAGATGGTGGATCAGCAATCGACGAAGTGGGTCGGGCACTTGTCAGCGGTACAGCGAAAGACACAGAAGTCCGAGTGGGGTTGCCTCCCTCGGAAATCAGCGTCTCAGGAATCGCCGCGACTTGAGCAGCCTTGCCAACAACGCTTTCTTGTTCTTCCTCTTCCTCAATGGCGCTTCCTCGTCATCATCGGGAGATCAATGACGGAGGCGGAACTACAAGAAAGATTCGAAGTAAACATGGAAGTCCAATCGACTAAAAGCTCCAAATGACTAAAAGCGAAACCTCAAAGATCTTACCAAGGTTGAGGTGACCGCATCCTCCATTTCTGATCTTCCGCTTATTGAAGTCTCGAGGTAGCGGCGCAGAGATTTCAAGAATCGGCTGATCAATCATCAAGTCGACCAAAAGTTCACTCATGTTGAATAAAGAAATACAAGGTTCATTGGTTACCCGGAGATGGTGGGGATGACCATTTGCATCTTGGGCAGGGCCTTCGCCGGCTTTGACGACGCCGCCGAGGTTGCTTCAGCGGTTTCTCGGTCGGCGCTGGAGAAGTTGTCCTAGGTCGCCGTCGACCGACGGTGGGCACAACAGCTTTACGCGCCCGCCGCTGGTCGTCGTCAACTTGGACCTTCCCTCCGAGCGAGGAGGATCGACGTCTTCCTCCTCCTCCTCCTCATCATCTGAGCCATCATCCTCCTCATCCTCCTCGCCGTTGGACTCCCATTCCTCCGGACTCTCACCTCCACTTCCTTCTTCTTCTTCGAATGTTTCCTGCGCCCTGTTGGGCATCGAGTACATCTCAGTGGTGACCTAGAAGACAACAAAACAAGGTGAAAGTCAGTCGACGAATTGGCATCAAAACAGAATGAATGCAGCAGAATCACAGTCGGAGATAAGTGGTGATACTTTGTCTGGTTGGTAACTCTGGTCGAGTGGTGTAATGCTCCTAGCTCCGCGAGGGTTGTCTTTATTTCCTGTGATGGCAGTCATCCACTTCTCCAGCGTGGCGTCATCAACCTCCTCTGGATGGACCCGAGTGGTATAATCCGTACCAGAGTACATCCACATCGGATGACCTTGGTATTGGAGTGGCTGAATACGCCGTCGGAGAAAAACCTCCAGGAGATCCATGCCGGTCACCCCATCGCGAATAAGCTGGACTACACGCTCCATCAGCAACTTTACTTGGGCCTTCTCCTCTGGTGACACCTTCAGGGAAGATGGCTTGTTCACTCGACTCATGGAGAAAGGAGGGAGCCTAGTCGACTGCCCCGGCGTCGGCTGGTCTTGGCAGTAAAACCAGGTCGACTGCCACCCTCTAACCGAGTCGGGGAGAGTCATAGCTGGAAAGGCGCTCTTCCCCCTCATTTGGACCCCGAGTCCCCCACACATCTGGATTACTTGGGTCCTCTCGTCATTCGGGCTCGTTTTCTTCACCGTCTGAGAGCGACAGGTGAATATGTGCTTGAAGAGACCCGGTCTGGTCGACAACCCAAGAAATTCTCGCATAGCTAAATGAAAGCAGCAAGATACACAATGGAGTTTGGAGGAAATGGTGGAGTTGCGCCCAAAAAGTTCAAAACCCCGGAAAAAGAGGATTTGGCGGCAGAGAAAACCCCTATCTACGTGGGTGGCGGGAGGACGACTCACCCTCTTCAGCTGCGGTTGCCACTCCGCGCGGAAGCCTCGCCGACCCATGGGGATCAGTCCTTCGTTGGCGGATCGGTGAGATCCTTCTCGGTGATGGTAGAGCGGATCCAGCCTCCTTGACCCAGCCTGCGGCAGCTTGGACCCATGAAGAGGAGCCGCCCGATTGGGCGCTCTCCCTTGTCCTTCGCCGCCACCTTCTTCACCTGCTCTGGGCTGCGGTCTTGTCCTTCACCATGGTCGCCAAGCGAGAAAAGTACCGAGCTTCGCGCTGAATGCAGAAAGAGCGCGCAAGAAGGTTTGAGGCGGAGAGAGGAGAAGTCCGAGGTCGTGACTGCTCAAAATGCCCCGACCAGCGCTTTATATGGGGCCGCTTCGAGTGGCTGATTGGTAGGCCTGCATAATCCCATCGCAATCCCAAGAATAAAGCGCCGCAGACGATACGTGGCGAAAAAGGCGGCCAAGAACGAGGCATCATCGTCTTATCCCATCCGAAAAGTGCCGCGGTTTTCTTAAGACGCTTCCCAAAATTCGGATCCCGAAAACCGCTAACCGCAGAGCAACTCGTCCGATAACAGATTTTCCTCCGATCCGCCGCCGAAATCCTCGAGTTCACAAAGTTCACTCGACAAATGTGAAGAATGGATCAAGGCGACTGAAAGAGAAGTTGATGTCATCACTAAAAAGTCGTTGATCCTGAGTAAGACACACTCACAACACGAAGAACGGGTCCGAAAGTTTATCAACTCCTTCCCCACTCAAACCTCGATCCATTCGGGGGCTAATGATGAAGTCATGTACCTGGGGTAGGGTCATAGACCCGCCCAAAGGTACCCTCCACAAGGACACTCACAAGAGAAGCAGCCTTCCAGTCGACCTGGTAGGTTTCCACTCGACAGATTCAAAGACACTCGACTACGAAGACCCACTCGACCACCAGGAGTCCAAGAGCCACTCGGTACCCAAACAGTCAATAGTTAAATAGTCTTTATGACCTTAACGACACTTTATGTAAGGCGTTACCAGTAACGCCTAGCTTTAACGCACCTTAAACCCTCTACTACGTGGGCTGGCTGGGGTCCTGGCGCACTCTATATAAGCCACCCCCCTCCACAGCTAGAAGGGTTCGCACCCCTGTAACACATACGCATATAATCCAGTCGACCGCCTCCGGGCTCCGGGACGTAGGGCTATTACTTCCTCCGAGAAGGGCCTGAACTCGTAAATCTCTTGCGTATACAACTACTCCACAACTAAGATCTTGCCTCTCCATACCTACCCCCCATTCTACTGTCAGATTTAGAACCACGACATCCATGGGGAGGGTATCTTGGACAGGTCCATGACCCTACCCTAGGTACATAGCTTCATCAGTCGGTTGATGTATTTCTTCTCCCTCTCAATCTCGTTCTCCATTTCTAGATCTGGTTGGATGCAATTTTTAGCTAGAATCCCATCTCCTTGTCCCAGTCTTAGGTAGTTATGTTGTTTTCCATGCATATGACTTTGAATCCACCCCCGACGTGTTTGTGCTTGTGTTAGTGTAGCACATGGATTCATTTCCTGTAGGAGTTGGGTCTTTGCGTTGAGTTATGCATGGGATTTTTGTAGGTGTTTTTTTGTCTGCAATGTCGCCCCAACAAAATAGGGATGGATTTAGGTTAGTTAGATGGTGTTTTATATTTTTCTCAAAAAAAAAGAGATGGTGTGTTATATGGCTTCTGAAATTTGCCGCTGATAGTCTTCTAGTTAGACAGATGATTTGGTTGTTAGTTTGTGCATTATCTGTTTATCACTTAGATGTAATCTAGCCTTTGTTGTAATCTGATTTGATTTTCTGTTCTAACATATGGTTAGCATTTATAGTTAAGAGATATACTAGTTTGTAGCACTTGTCATACATTTGAGAAAGACTTTGCCTTGAAGGATCTAGGTGATCTACACTATTTTTTGGTGTTGAAGTAAAAAAGGTGAAATATGGCATTCTCTTGACCCAAGAGAAGTTGCCTCATTATACTGGAACGTGCATTTATGATGAACTGTAAAATTTCGAACATGCCCCACTCTACTTCAGAAAACTATCCAAGGAAGAGGGAGAACTCTTGGGGGAAGGGGGAGGGGGGCGAAGAGTCAACAAGATACAGAAGTATGATAGGTGCATTACAATATTTTATACTGACAATACTTGACATATATTTTCATGTTAATAAAGTATGATAGTATTTGCATTCCCCTACTTCTCAATACTTGAGGCTCGACAAACAGTAAAGAGAATACTGAAGTATCTCAGAGGTACCATGAGTACATGTTTGAAGTTTGCCGAATCAACCTTAACCTTACTAAGTGCTTTCTCATATGCTAATTGGGCATGTTGTCCTGATGACAGAAGATTGACTAAGGCTTTACCGTTTTCTTTAGTCTAAATAATATCTTGAATCAACACAGAGGTTGAATATAAATCTTGAGCTAATGCTACTTCTGAATTAATGTGGGTACAAACCTTACTAGATGAACTTGGTGTTAATCATTCTCCAGTTGCTTGTATATGGTATGTCAATATCGGCGCCACATATTTCTCAAGAAATCCAGTTTTTCATTCAAGAACTAGGCACATTAAGATCGGTTATTATTTTGTGCGTGAAGGGGTAGCTAAGAGACTACTCGACATTTCGTTTTATCTTCACAGGTGACCAAGTTGTAGATGGTTTTATCAAGAGGGAAGTGCATATTTCAAGCCCACACTCTTGCCCTAATCTAATCTATAACCCTAGTATCATCTACAATCCTCAACTATGATACCGTCTAAGAATCAACCCCAAACTCTAAAAACCGGTCAGTATTCAACCCTATCCTCCTTATTGACCGATTTTTATCCAATTGACAGGTTTTGACCCGTTGACCATCTAGTCATAAAGCCACGTCAGCAATTTTTTTAACAAAATATTCTGTGAAATTAAAAAAATAAAACAGTTGAATTTTTTTGTAAAATAAAAAAAACAATTATGTAAAATAATAATAATAAACCCAGAAATTGAAACTGGAGATACTACATTAATTGAAGAATTTTTGAAACTTTCCTAGAATGTTTAGTACGATTTTCTTAAATTTGCAGAATTTTCCCCTTTTTTGTAGTAATATTTAATTTTGGAAAAAAATTGGGTAGAAAATGTAATTTCAAAATAATTTCCATTTTTTAAACAAAAATGGAAATTTTCCAGTATGCTTAGTATTGTTTTCTTGATTTTACAGATTGTTTTCAAAATTTCATAAAATAGTTTTCCTGACCGAATGAGGCAAAAATGGGGTAGAAAATTGCATAAAACTATTCTTTTGATTTACAGAATTTGTTTGTTGATTCAACATATTTTTTTTACTTTCGTTCAATTTTAGATAATTTCATTAGTATTATTTTACGTTTTTTATAATATATTTTTTTATTTTACTGAATTTCTATTGGAAAATCTGAATTTTTTGGTGATGTGACTTGCTGACTGGATGGTGAATGGATCAAACCGTCAACGGGAGGGAGGTTCAATCCTGTTCGGGTTTAGGATTTTGGGGTTGATTAAGACAACATCATAGTTAAGGGTTTTACATTAGACTAGAACAAAAGTTGGGGATTAGAATATGCATCTTCTCTTTTACCAAGGGCTTATCATGATGAAAATTAGAAGACCTCAAGGGCAATCTCAACTTGGTGAACTTGTGATTGAGGGGGCATGTTAGAAAGTATTATACACATATATGGTATATATCCCCTACAAGTTTAAGCGTGGCTACCTAGGCCAACACTCAGACCATCTTCAGATTTGTAGCGGCTACTCAATCTCTCGAAGGTGCTCATAGGGATAGAATATGCATGCGTGCAGGGATGAGTATATGTGTGTATGTATAAGCGTCTGTGTTTGTACTGTGTTGAAAAGAAAAGATTTGCAGCGGCATACAAGTGGACTTGTGTCGCTGACGCAGTGGCCAACGTGGATTTTCAGGGATACCAACGTGGATATTGTAGGGGCAATCCATCACCTGTGAATAGGATGACCTCCTGAATACACCAGCGCTCCTGTTCTGCGCTTAAATACATGATGAATTTTTTTCAAATGCATTTTTGGAACATTTCTTAAATGCAAATTATAACATTGTTTTGAATGGTACATAACATTATCTTTCACTTACAGGACATTTTCTTTTTGCATTGTATAAACATTTTTGAAGTACCTCGTACATTTTGTTTGAAACACGTGAACTTTTTTTAAATGTCACAAACAAAGTTTCTTTTTGAAAGCTATCGACATTTTTCAGAAATTAAGCTAACAAAAATTATGCATAAACATTTTCCTTTATTTACCCAAAATAATAGGGAATTACAAACGCAAACAAAAGGTGGAAAAGCAGACTGAGAGAGAATGCACGTACGTGTTACACCGAACATTTTCGTTTGTCGCTTTTTTTCAGAATTGTTTGCCCCTTCTTTTCCAGTATTGGTTTTTTTAGGGTCTTTTCCCGTATTGGTACAACAGGTCTCACGTTGTAGAAGTTGCTGGGCCTGCCCGTGCTTCATCAGGGTGATCGTGTGTACACTCGCAGCATGCCCGTCATAGCTTGCCTGAAGGCCTCTGTATCACATTCTAGGGCTGCTTACAGCCCACGTTTTGGCCCGAATGGTGTTGACACGGGAGCCCACGCTCTGCAGACTTCGTCCACCAAGCCCACAGAGAGCAGCACATTAAACACAGATCACTCGCGTTGTTTAGTACCACATTGCTTGCTGAGAAGGTTGGAGCAGGAGAGGGAGCTATATAAAAAAGGCAGGGTGCAACCTTGGAAGATACTTACCTGGACGGGATCGACGGCTGATCAAGAAGAGTCGTGGCCTAGGCTAGTGGTCCACATTGCACTTGGTGGATGCGCTGGCTTACCATCTCCTCAAGTGGGAGAGTGGACGTCATAATTTGTGGTGGAGGGGGTATGCGTTCGCGTGGCCCCTGCCAAATTTAATCTAAATTTTGAATTTGAATTATTTTAAAAGTAAAAATGAAGAGTCAAGGTCTACATTGTCATTTTGCTAATATATATTTTACCTTTGGTTATTCTTAATTTGAAAATTGGAATGTTAGTCTTAGCTCCCTTAAAATGTTGAGGACTGCACGCTTGATTATCAACATTCTGTTCAGATTTCCTTGCTTACCATTTATTCTTGATGTATTTCAGTTAAGTTTATAGCTGACAAAATGATAAACTACAATATCACCAGTACATGTAAGATTCAACAGGTGACAACGCCAGAACTAACATGTGAATTATTTCATCAAAGTGCTGCCTTCCAAGATAGATTATCCAAATAATATACCTGTGCAGTTGGGCCCTTTTTATGGGAACCTGAAAAAAGGAAAACATTAGTACAACCTGCGCCCCTCCTTCGCCTACCTTGCAAAGTAAACACAACTGTTCACGCCTTCTTTTATCTTGCTGACAACTGATCCCTGTTACAAGTGCATCGTTCATTTTCTTCAGGTACTTTTCCATGAAATCCAGTTCTATCTTTTTTTGTTTGGGATGAATGAATGAAGCGATTACCTTGTGACGGACTATGATCGCAGCAGCTCAGAAATGAGCATGTACCCTGCAGCAACAGTTAGCTAGTTACTTTAACAAGCCGAATCTATGTTTTGTAAAATTTTCAACTGTTATTGGCTGAGTTTTACGTACATTCAGAAATGGTTCTTTCTTTGACTTCCTACATGCAGCAGCTTACCAATGTTGTATGCTTCGTTTCCTTGATTCATCCACATATTATAACAGAACAGAAAATTATAATTTATGCAGCAATTTATTTTTTTGATTTAAATTTTTTTTATTTTTGTTAAAATTTATATAATATTATTTATTTATTTATCGATTTGTTTTTTCAAACTAGATATTTTAATTTATAGTTGTATGATTCTTTTCCTGGAATTTTTGGATTTTTTGCTGACATGGCTTGCTGACTGCATGGTCAACGGGTAATTGGGAGGGAGGGTTCAATCCTGGTCAGTTTTAAGAGTTTGGGGTTGATTCTTAAACGGCATCATAGTTGAGGGTTGTACATTAAACTGGGGCGAGAGTTGGGGTTAAAATATGCACTTCTCTCTTTTACCAAGTGTGTATCATAACAAAAACTGAAAGACCCCGAGAGCAATTTCTGTGTGCCCTGAGCATGTTAGAAAGTATTGCACACATATATAGTATCTCCTACAAGCTTAATCATGGCTACCTAGGTCAACACTCAGACCATCTGCAGATTTGCAGCGGCTGTTCAATTTTTTGAAGGTGCTCATAGGGATAGAGTATGTATGTGTGTGTTTATATAGACGAGTGTATGTATGTATGTATGAGCGTCTCTGCGCCTGCATCTGTATTGTGTTTAAAAAATGATTTGAAGCGGCTGACAAGTGGGCCTGTGTCGCTGATGATGTGGCCAACGTGCATGTTTTAGTGGCTATTCATCGACGGTGCAAGATGCTTCAAATCTGAATTTTTTTATGGTGCAAGATGCTCAATTGAGTGATGTTCGTGCAATTTTTTGGGGGTGTTTAGACATTCGAGGAGCTCATGGCAATGAAGATAAAATCGGATGTCCAAACTTATCTTTTTTGCCACCCGAAATTTATCTTTTTTGCCACCCAGAATTTATCTTTTTTCTTAGACACCCGAAATTTATGTTTTTTGCCACGATCTCCTCAATTGTCCAAACTTCACCAAATTTTCCATGGGCCTCAAGCATAGGAACATCTTGCACAAAAAAAAATCAGGTTTTTTGAAAAATTATTTTCTAATTTTCCTGAATTTATTATTCATCCTCGGGCGCATCTGAGCCCGGGGGCTGAACCGTCGCTCCCGCTGTTTTGCCACTATGCTCTATGGCAGTACGATTTAGTAGACACAACAATGATCATGAAGATGATGGCCCTTGCAGTTCAGCAGGAAATATGATTAGATCTTATCAAGGGGCGCCATTCCACCTCTGTTTACAGCATAGCATCGACGGTGCAGAGGGTAGCTAGTTTCACCATCCTCCTTAGCTGCGAAGTCAATAAGAAACAACGTTGTGCTGAAGTACCCGACCAATAATTTCAGCTGACTAATTGAAATCTGCGTTCTTCTTCTCGCAAAAGGAAAAACAAAAAGAAATCTGCGTCCTACAACATGCTTTATCAAACTACACAAAATGATGCATCTCGCCGTACACTGTAGGCTTGAGACGCTGTGATCGAATAGCCTGAGTTAGTGGTTCAATTTTTGATTATTATTCCCAGATTCAGTCAACAGATATCAAACTCCTCACCGTGTGTCATGGCTGGTTAAGCTAAGTACAAGATTAACCATGGGCTAGATGATAAAACTAAAGGAGGAGCTTAAGCGGGTAGCATCCTTACTACTACAACAACGAGATGGCCACTGGCATCATGAGGTGGTTCTTCACTTCCATTACAGATTCTGCAACAACGAGATGGTTTCGATGTCAGGACAAAGCAAATATTAGTGAGTACTCCTACCAGTAAATTAGGGCTTCCTCGTATGCTTAGTGGTCAGATGACCAGGAGAGTATGCTTGCTACTTGTTTTTTTCTTTTTCATTTTTTTTGAGACAAACTTGTTTTTTTAGGGAACAAACTTTTTTTTTCTAGGAGTGAGCTTGTGCTTGCTTGCCTGACGGCCTCTGTACCGCATTATGGGCCTGCTCATGGCCCACGTTCTGGCCCAAACATGGCAGCCTGGTGATTACACGCGAGCCCACGCACTGCAGGCTTCGTCCAGGAAGCCCACATGAAGCAGCACATTAAACACAGATCACTACCCTTGTTTAGTACCACATCGCTTGCTGAGAAGGTTGGAGCAGGAGAGGGAGCTATATAAACAAGGCAGGGTGCAACCTTGGAAAATACTTACCTGGACGGGGTCGACGGCTGATCAAGAAGAGTCGTGGCCTAGGCTAGTGGTCCACATTGCACTTGGTGGATGCGCTGGCTTACCATCTCCCCAAGTGAGAGAGTGGACGTCATAATTTGTGGTAGAGGGGGTACGTGTTCGCGCGGCCCCTGCCAAATTTATAGTAAAATTTTGAATTTGAATTATTTTAACTTTTAAAATAAAAATAAATTTTGAAGAGCCATGTGCTACACTGCCCTTTTGGTAATATTTTCTTTTACCTTTCAATTATTCTTTAGTATTTTAAAATTCGAATGGTAGTCTTCCGTGCCCCATTGAAATGTTGACGCTGCATTCACTGCACGCTTGATTATCTATATGCAGTTCAGATTTCCTTGCTTATCACCAGGACATGTACGATTCAATAGGAGACAGCGCCATAGCTAACATGTGAATTATTTCATCAAAGTGTTGCCTTACAAGATAGATTATCCAAATAGTCTCCCCGTGCAGTTGGGCCTTTTACTGGAACCTGAAAAAGGAAAACATTAGTACAACCAGAGTTCAGCTACGCCCCTCCTTCCCCAGTGGTGGAATACTCTGTTTATAACCTGCAAAGTAAACACAACTGTTCACGCCATCTTTTATCTTGCAGCCACAAGATCGTAGCTCTGCATCACATCGTAGTGATCGTAGCTCTGCATCACATCGTAGTGATTGTCCTTGCAGCCACAAGATCGTAGCTCTGCATCATATTAGACGTAGGGTTTGTGGGAACTGGCTCAACCCTCTAGGGGTGGCCTATCACATGTATTTATAATGATACACAATATACATGTTACACGGTTGGACTACGTTACAAAGTCTAACACCCTCCCTCAATCTCAACTCACTCCTGATGCATCTAGGAGGTTGAGATTGCGCCTACAGACCTCAAACATGGGAGAAGGTAGAGGCTTGGTGAAGATGTCGGCAAGTTGATCCTTTGAGGAGATGAACTTGATCTGTAGTAGCTTCTATGCAACACATTCCCTTACAAAATGATAGTCAATCTCAATGTGCTTAGTTCGTGCATGAAACACCGGGTTTGTCGAAAGAAACGTAGCACCGATGTTGTCACACCAAAAAACTGGAGGATGTGACTGGGAGATTCCCAGCTCTCGAAGCAAAGACTCAATCCAGATAAGCTCAGCAGTCGCATTGGCAACTGCTTTGTACTCAGCCTCAGTGCTACTGCGAGAAACCGTGGCTTGCTTGCTGTAAGTGCATCTAGTGCCCCTTAGTGATTTTGGTGTATTGAAGACTTATAGGTTAAGTAACTAATGCGTTTGTGAGTGTACACAGGTCTATAAGTCTATGAGGAGTTTGATATTTGGTGAAAGTCTAACCCTAAAATAAAGTTCTTCAAATCAAGAATTTGATATTCAAGACTTTCAAGACTTTGAAAGTGAAGAAATTGGTGTGACCTTGAAGACTTGGTATTCATTTGAGGAACATGAAGCGTGAAGACTTTTGTTTTCGTAGTTTCATTTTCTCTTTCTTGAGTCATAGGAAACACCGTGATCGTTAAAGGGGTCGAGGAAATACTAAGGAAAAATTTCCATGTGATGCTCAACTCAAAATCCTACACCTACCAATCCCTTCGAGTGAAGCTTTTGAAATCTCATACAGTTCAGTCAATTTCTTGAAGGATGAGACGAAGCTCTTCTGGTCGCTGAGGAATTTGTTCTGACTGAGGAGTTAGGAATTCGCCAGTGCGAATTGCCTACACAGTGAGGAACATGATAGCCCTGAGGAATTTGATGTTCAAAATTCCGACCGTTGCTGAGCTACGCGCCGGCTGTCCCAAATATCTTATCCACCTAACGGTCATATCATTGAAGGGCATTTATGTCTTATCATGTCGGGCTGCTCCCTAGGCTATAAATAGCCACCCCCTACAACCACTAGCTGGTTGGCTGCTCCTAGAGAACTTGACACTTGTCATTTGAGAGCAACCCATCCTCTGAGGAATTTGAGCGAAAATCATCAAGTGAGGAAAATCCCAAAAACCAAACCCCTACAAACCCAAAGTGATTGAGCATCACTGAAGAAATTGATCCTGCGTGGATCCGACGCTTTTTACCTTTGAAGACTGTGCTTCTTCCAGACGGTTAGGCGTCACGGTCTAGAGCATCCAAGAGGAATTGTGGATCGCCGAGTGACCAAGTATGTGAAGGTTTGGAAGTCGCCTGAAGACTTACCACGAGTGATTGGACGAGGTCTGCGTGACCTTAGTTCAAGGAGAATACGGTGAGGACTTGGTGTCCTGAGCTGCGTGCTCGGTGGATCGGTGTCCGGATCTGCGTGTCCTCGAGTTTAAATACTCAGCCGCTCCAACCAGACGCATAACCGAGACAACAGTTGGAACTGGTCTACCAAATCATAGTCTTCACCAACCTAATGGTTCTATTTCCTCAACCCTTTCATTTCCTCATTCTTCGTGTTGAGTGTTTGTTCATATCTGTGTTTGAAGACTTTGATCAAGACTTTCTCAATTTCCTCGTTCAATTTCTTGATCTGTTTGTCTTCATCTTGTGTTATCTCGTGATTACGCTTTTCGTACTCTGTGATTGTCTTCATTTCATCATGATGACTATGCTTGTAATCTGTTATGCTTACTCGAGTACTTATTCCGCTGCATGTATTTCTTCGCTAAGGAATTTCCTCACCAAACAAATTCCTCGATGAAGAATTTGTAAATTCTCTAAAATCGCCTATTCACCCCCTCTAGTCGATATAACGCACTTTCAATTGGTATCGAGCGAGGTACTCCCTTGTTACGTGTGATTTTGGTTTAACCACCGGAGTTTTAGTTATGTCGACCGCAGGTATGATCAAGGTCTCAAAGAGGTGTCCTACCTTCGATGTGACGGACTACCCTCATTGGAAGAACAAAATGCGAATGCATCTTGAAGCAATTGACAATGATCTCGGTATGTTGTGACAAAAGGTGTTTCCTCACCACACCTCTCTCGAATGATGCTGATGTGAAGAGATTCAAGCAACTCGATTCTCAAGCGAAGAACATCATATGTGGCCATCCGAGCAAAGGTCAATATGGAAGAGTGAGTGCTTTGGAATCTGCCAAACTCATCCGGGACAGGCTGTCCAAAGTAAATGAAGGTGTTTCAACTCAGCGTGACTCTCGAGTTGATGTTCTTCGAATCTCTTCAACCGCTTCAAAAGACTCGACAACTAAAATGTTCAACAAACCTTCGATCGCCTCACCGACATCTCAAATGAGCTTCAAGCACTGGTGCCACCGACATCACCGACCATGAGGTGGTGAAGAAATTGCTAAGATCGCTTGATTCCTCATTTGATACTCCGCATCGATGATACAAGAATGAGCTGATTACAAGTCTCTTGATCCTACCGATATCCTCGAAGGCTAAATACTCACGAGTTCCAGCTTTTCAAAAGAGAGATCTCTATGGTTCGGCTATGGAAAACACGTGCCTCAAGGCCAAGGCTTTATCTGAATCTGAGAGTGAAGACTGGAGTAGCCTTGAGATCCTCAAGAATTTGGCCAGAGCTAGCACGCTCGTGAAGAAATTCCAGAAATTCACAAGGCGTGGTCGCTTTGGAAAATCCTCAAGAAGCGGTGATTCCTCATCTAGTGATTATAAGAGAAGACTTTGCCACAAATGCAAGAAACCTGGTCACTACATCCAAGATTGTCCTCGGTGGGAAAAGGAATTAAAGAAGAAGAAGCACAAGGATTACAGATTACGATGACATGAAGAAGAAGAAGAAATCATCAAAATCTTCATCATCAAAATCCTCAAAACCTTCTTCTCACAAGAAGAGCAGCTCCAAAAAGGCTCGGGCATTCATTGGCAAGGAAATGGACTCAAGCTGAATCTGAGGAAAATGAGGAAGAGGAGGAGTCTCAAGAATCCGAATCTGGTGTGGCTAGTCCGGCTCTTGCTATCGCTTATGATAGCAAGTCCATCTTCAACACTCAAGAAACTGACTACCGACAAACCCGATGAGGAAAATGATGATTACGCCCCACCTATTGCTTCATGGCAAAAGGTGCTAAGGTACTCAATTTCACCTCCTCCGAATCTTGTGAAAATGAATCGATGAGGATCTCAAGCCCAGCTACTCTAAACTTGCTAAGATTGCTATAAAACAACAAAGGGCTTTTGAAAAGGTTCAAAACATGCTAGATAAGAGTGATGATATGTTAGGTGAAGAAATGGATCGCACTCAAGCCCTGACTGAAAATCTTCAGAGAGTTCAGTCTAGGCTTGACAGCCTTCAAGGTCATCATAACACTCTCCTATCTGATCATGAGAAACTTTCTTATGAATTTCTTCAAAGAAAGCAAGATCTTGAGAAGCTAAGAGCGAGTTATGAAGATCTCCAGAAGGAGCGCGATTCATTACTTGCTCAACAAATCATCGCTTCTCAAGAAGAATTTGTTCCTCCATGCTTAAAGTGCATTGAACGTGAATCTGCTAATTCTTCACCTGAATGTTCAAATGCTTCAACTGTTACAAATTCTTCACCTGCCTCTCGCTATCACTAATTCCTCAATCGAGGACATTGCTAGTATCACCGACGATGCAGGATGAAGGAATTGTACATGACAGCATGTACAAAAGCCTCAAAGGGCATCGACTCTTTGTGATGTGCTTAAAAGCAGATCCTCAACAGAACCCTAGGAAAGAGGGTATTGCCTTTGAGAGGAAACTCAATGTCGATGGAACGATCGAAGCCCGAGCAAGATCACAAAACCTCATGGGTTGCTGCAAAGGGACCTCCAGTTGATCCATCTACCTTATCTGGTTTTACATGTGAATTTTCTCATTCTGTTGATGAGTCATTTGACTCAAACTATAAACTGTTCAAAAATCAGAATGGTGAAGTATTTGCTAGATATGTTGGCACTAACTGCAGGAACGGTCCCCCTATGAAGAAAATCTGGGTTCCCAAGAAGTGCCTTGAAAGTGTTCAGGTGAATGTCCTCATGACACCACCAGTGAAGAAAAGGAACCCCGGATCAAATTCTTCATATGGACCAAATTCTTCATATGGATCCAAGTCCTCATACGGACCAAATTCCTCACGTGGATCAAATTCCTCAAAAGGATCAAAGTCCTCATATGATTATCATCGTGCTAACAACTCTGTTTCGCAGGGTAGAGCTAAGGGCTATGAATATGTGCATTATTCTTCAAACCAATATGTTCATAAGTCCTCAAGAATTTCTCCGCTTATTCATATGCTTACCCTAACCCCTCTTATGTGAAACGAAATGGTTTGGCCTCTATGCCACCATTCTCATATGATGCTCGCAGAGTGATGAACTCTTTGCCACCCCTTGAGATGTGGGTGGTGAAGAAAAGAACTAATCTCTTCTGAGGGTCAGGTCTCCGACGTGCCTTAACGTCTCAAGAATTTCTTGGGGTTCGACAAAATGCCTGAAAGGATGCAGGCTAATCATGATGAAATGAACTTTCATTTCACACGTCCTCATACTACTTATCTGATTGATACTGTCTGATGAAATTCATCTGATGAACTTGATATCATATTCTTCACTGATGAAGTATATGAGATCGTAAGTTGCACTAATTCATCTGCAGGATGACCAACCTAAAGCCACTGAGTGGGTTCTCGATAGTGGATGTACAAATCACATGACTGGTGACAAGAATCTATTGATGGATGCTCCCTTATCACCATCACATCTGAAGCATATCATCTTTGCTGACAAAGGCAAAAGTCAGGTATTGGGACTTGGTAAGGTTGCTATCTCTAAGGACATGCACATGGACAAAGTCATGCTTGTTGAGTCTTTAGGGTATAACCTCATGTCAGTCTCAATGCTTTGTGATCTTGATATGGTAGTTATCTTTGGCAAGTACCGCTGTGTTGTGATTATGGAAGCTGACAATTCCAAAGTCTTCGAAGGCTTTAGGAGAGGAGACTTGTATATTGTTGATTTCTCTACAGGTCCACAACCAGCCGTGTGCCTACTTGCAAAAGCTTCAGAAGGCTGGCTATGGCATCGATGACTTGGTCACGCAGGCATGAGGAATTTGCACACGCTTGCGAAGAAGAAGCATGTCATTGGCATTGAAAATGTAAAATTCCTCAAGGATCACTTATGCGGAGCCTGTGAAGCTGGAAAAATGAAAAAGGCCAAGCATCCAGCGAAGACTATCATGACCACTACTCGTCCCTTCTAATTGCTTCACATGGACCTCTTTCGTCCCAATCATTACTCAGCTGTCGTTAATGAAGCATCACTATATGGCTTTGTTATTGTTGATGATTACTCTCGCTACACATGGGTACACATTGTTACTTACAAAAACCAAGTGCAGGAAATCTTCAAACGATTTTCCTCGAGGGCTTCAACCAACTTTGGTGTGAAGATCAAGCACATCAGGAGTGACAATGGAACTGAGTTCAAGAATTCCGGACTTGAGGATTATCTTGATGAACTTGGTATTACTCATGAGTTATCTGCTCCCTATACTCCTCAGCAAAATGGCGTCGTGGAGCGCAAGAACAGAACTCTTGTGGAGATGGCTCGCACTATGCTTGATGAATACAAAACGCCTAGTCGTTTCTGGATTGAAGCAATTGACACTGCGTGCCACATCATCAACAGAGTATATCTTCACAAATTCTTCAAAAAGACTGCCTATGAGCTCCTTACAGACAAGAAACCCAATGTAAGTTATTTCAAAGTCTTCGGTGCTAAATGCTGGATTAGAGATCCTCACCACACCTCTAAATTTGCACCGAAAGCACATGAGGGTTTTATGCTTGGTTACGGAAAGGACTCGCACACCTACAGAGTCTTCAACATCGCACTTCACAAGATTGTTGACACTATAGATGTGCGGTTCGATGAAACTAATGGCTCGCAAAGAGAGCACCTACCTTCTGTGTTAGACGAACCAGCACCTGAGGATTCCATCAGGTTCAAGGCAACTGAGGATGTCATTCCTACTGAAGAAACTGCTGAAGAATTCATTCCTGTACGCGAAGAACGTCGAGCTGATGCACCTGAAGATAATGTCAAGAAAATGGTGCCGAGGAAAATGATCAAATTCCTCAAGACAACCTGCTCATCCTCGCGTTGCAAAAGAAGTGCAAGTTGACAAGATCATCGATGACATTGAAGCGCGGGTCCTCTCACACGCCAAAAGCTTCACACTTATCTAACTTTTGTGGGCACTATGCTTTTGTCTCTATCACAGAGCCCACTAAGGTAGATGAAGCATTTCTGGAGCCGGAGTGGATTCAGGCCATGCAAGAAGAATTACATCAGTTCGAGCTCAACAACGTGTGGGAACTGGTCAAACGTCCAGATCCTCGCAAGCATAATATCATTGGCACAAAGTGGATCTACCACAACAAGCAAGATGAAAATGGTCTTGTGGTGAGGAATAAGGCACGACTAGTAGCTCAAGGCTACACGCAGGTTGAAGGAATTGATTTCGATGAAACTTTTGCACCTGTTGCTAGACTTGAGTCTATTCAAGATATTACTCGCCACGCTAACCATCACAATATCACTTTATATCAAATGGATGTGAAAAGTGCATTCCTCAATGGTAAGCTTGAGGAAGAAGTATATGTTGCTCAACCCCTGTGTTTTGAAGATCCAAAGAATCGACAAAGTCTTCAGACTAAATAAGGCCCTCTATGGCCTCAAGCAAGCCCTCAAGCGTGGTATGATACATTGAAGGAATTCTTTGTGAAGAATGGCTTCACACCGGTTCACTCGACCCTACTCTCTTTACTAAATCTTATGATGGTGAACTATTTGTGTGCCAAATATATGTTGATGATATTATCTTTGGCTGTCGACCAACGTTATAGTGATGAATTTGCCTATATGATGAGTGAAGAATATCAAATGTCTATGATGGGAGAGTTGAAATTCTTCTTAGGTCTTCAAATTAATCAACAACACAATGGCATATTCATATCTCAGAGAAATACCTCAAAGATGTCCTCAAGAAATTCGCATGCAAGATTGCAAAGGTGTCAAAATTCCTATGCCCACAAATGGCCATCTATGCAATCGATGAAAATGGTATTGACTTGATCACAAGGTATACC